>CAXHSM010000001.1:5965242-6598785 GCA_964019185.1 Maratus speculifer
AAAAATAATTAGACTATAATTGAATTATCAAAACATAAACTTACAAATATCAATTGCTACCATAAGGAGAGTTTCAAATTTGCAAACTCACTTTGCATTGATAAGTTGCTTTTGGAATGGCTTTCGAATAGTCCAGAGAATTTTTCCCAAATTTCTGGACAAATATGGATAATAATTTATGTAAATGTAATTTAATTAATTTAAGAATGTTTTTGTTTGAATTAAATTTTAGCAGAATACTGGCGTGTTATAAAAATACTAGAAAAAATACAGGGTGAACAAAATTATGTAAGTATGCTTCATTTATCAATTAATACTATAGTATAAACTGATGAAAGAGAAATTTCAACCAGTTTGGAGTTTTTTGCTAAAATAAATTTCCCTGTTATATAATTCGTATATAAACCCACAGGTAAAATACAGGGCTGTTCATAAATATTGGAATATATATTTGGTTATGGACAGTATAAATTATTTCCTAAAATAACGAAGTATTGTTAAAATTTCAAGAAGTATTGAAAATTTTTTCATAATCTGTGCTTAACGCATGATTTTTCTTACTTATTTAAATGACAAAATTATATTTCTACTAAACACTTAATTAGCAACAAAAAATATGATCCTACTATAAAGAGCTATTACACGGAAAATTTTAATCGTAGAATAATGGGCCTTTTTTTCTCTTACTAGTCAGTGTAACAGAAAAACTATACTATCTATAACTTATAGGTTCAGGAGATCGTATAAAATTTAAATTTCTTATTTTTTAAAGAAATTATTTTATTGACCCAAATTGCTTTTGAAGTATTTCTTTACCTCATTTAAAACATTTTCGTACTTGGAAATCTATGTCTATCACTAACGGTTTAGGAACTAGCCATTGGCCACCGTTGAGAGTGGACATATATATATATATATATATATATATATATATATATATATATATATGTATGTATATATATAAATCTTCTGTGCGTGTTTATGTCACTAAACCCCTCCTAAACGACTGGGCCGACTTTAATGAAATTTTGTGTGTTCGTTTCAGTGGAGGATTCGAGAATGGTTTAGATTTACATTTCGTCGAAATTGATTCAGTACTTTTTTCGTAATTAGGCAAAAACTAATAGTTAGTGATTTTTCGCTAGTTAAAAGTGTTGAATAAGTTCGATGAATAGAGGGCGGACGGAATGTCCGAGCGGTGTAAGGCGCCAGATTTAAGCTCAACTTCTTGAAGAAAGAGATCGCGTGTTCGAACCCGACTCCTAACAAACGTGTATGCTTTACAATAATATTTCCTGCATTATAATTTTGATTAACCGACTTCAGAAAATCGTTAACTTTTAACTAAAAAGAAAAAAATAAACTTTTCTATCAAAAATTAAACGGACTTCAAAAAATACTGAAGAGTGAAAAATAAATAAAAAGTTCTAGATAAACTACAGGGCTGAACAAAAGTATTGAAGTATTTTTCATACATTAGTATAAATTGCTGAAAGAGAAATTTCAACCTATTGGGCGTTTTCCTGCTAAACTAAACTTTCGCATTATATAGGATATATATCAACCGGTAGATCAAATACAGGTCTGTTCAAAAGTATCGAAATACATATTTGGGTATCGATAGTAAAACTTCATTTATTTAAATAACGAAGATTTGTTCAAGATTCCAGGAAGTGTTGAAAGTGTTTCATAATCTATGCTTAACGCATGATTTTTCATACTTGTTAATGCATATTTTAAGATGTGCTATTATTATTTTTTTTTCAATTTCTAAAAGGAATTGAGCTTATATCATTATATGCAGTTCTATTACATAATTATATCGTGATCTTTTTATATTAAAATATATTTATTCGCAGCTAAATAATAGGTCGATAGTTAACTTCAACTGTCATGTTGTTATTTTAGAATAGTTAAACTAATAAAAATTCGACTTTGTGTTAAATGTGTTCTTTAAAAAGGCTTTTTTATAAGAGAAAGTATTTTCTAATGGGTTCTGCTTTAATGTGAATTTTTTCCTAAACAATCCGTTAAGGATGTTCTGAGAAATGTATTTTTCTTCAATCAAGAACACGAAACTTTCTGACACTTTATTAAATAAAACATAACAAACAAAATAACATTTGTTGGCATTATTTTTTAAAGAGATATTTTACTGAACTTTTTATTTTAAAATGTTTAGAAACCGATAAAGTTGATTAAACTTTCTGTAAGGCGGCGTTACATTATGTGTTTATAAATAAACATGAATTGGGAAATGTGACAGAAACAACCAGTTTAGATTTCAAGCAGTTTTATAATTAATAAAGTAATTAATTAAATATGAATATTAATTAAATATGTATATACATTAAACAAATCCAAAATTTCTATTATATCATAAAAAAAAAAAACAGCGTATGCATTTATTGATAATTTCTTAAAATATACACACTTGTATGTTCCTTCTTTTTACTGATCTAGTGGTTCTTAATGTATGTGCAGCGGAATGAAATTTAATACGATAATGATTTATTATTTAAAAGTTCTTATACTTTTTGGTATACAAAATAATGAAAATGATTTTAAATCTTCAGATAAATTTTTCCCTTTCAGAGAAAACTTTTGTAGCAGTATAATGTACTGTACAAATTGGTGTTATAGTGCTTTCGCAACTGAGAGGGAAGAAATTTTAGGGATAGTTAGGGAAAACCTCTAAGATACTGATAACGAACTATGAAAGGCAACCATTTCGTTTCTACTTCAGTACCGTTGAGGTCAAAAAGATTTTTACTGTAGTGTGAGGCGCGGGGGGGAACTTTACAAGTAATTGCTTCCCAGATCGGTTTACGATAAGCAGTGGGTCCCAGATCGGTTTACGATAAGCAGTGGGGTGGAATTGACTTCTTTTTTACTTTCTGATTTATTTCGTTTTTACTTCTTCGCAATTCTAAATTTAAAATTATTGAAAGAAGTTTACGAAAAAAAATGTATGCATTTTTTAAAATTTATTTACTTACAGGGTGTCCAGCAAATGACACCCTGATTTCAAAATTAAATTTCTCAAAAACAAAGATCAATAGAATTATGCAGTAAACGGTTTGTTTATCAGGTAAGCTGTAAAAATCTTATACAAAAGTTTCGAACGGTAAATATTTTGAAAAGAATGTGTTCTGATTGCAAAGAATGCTTTGATTTGACATTTTTCTTGCTTTAGATTGCTGCCAGAGAATGTGTTTTTCGGCTTAAAATGCCATATTTCATATTTTTTTTTAAATTAAATTTTTGAAATTTCGAAATTCTAAAAATTTACTTCGAAAAATCTATAAAAATTTGCTCTGTAAGCTCAAAAATTATTTCTCTGCAGGCAATCTAAAACAAGAAAAATGTAAAATCAAAGCATTCTATGCAATCAGAACGCACTTTTTTCAAAATATTCACTGTTTGAAATTTTTACAGCTTACCTAATGAAAAAACCGTTTACCGCATATTACTATCAATCTTTGTTTTTTGAGAAATTTAATTTTGAAATCAAGGTGTTATTTGCTGGACAACCTGTACTTTACTTCTTCGCAATTCTAAACTTATAACTATTGAAAGAAGTTTACGAAAAAAAAAAAAAAAAAAAAAAAAAAATGTATGCCTTTTTAAAAATTTATTTACTTACAGAAACAAATTGATTTATCACAGGTAAAAAAAAAATGAAATAATTATATAATTTTCTGTTGATTGTTTTATGGAATGTTAAAATTCTAATAAGTTTATTTTACATTAGTTTTTACTTCATTTACTATATTTACATTTCAAGTAATGTTAATATTCTTAAAAAGATTTTGCGAATACAATAAACTCTGTTTAAAGCGGAATCTATCGATACCGAGAAAATTTTCCGTAGTAGACAACATTCCGCCTTAGACAAATTTTACTTTATCTCTATGGATTTGCAGGGACTTGAGAATCTTTCCAAAATTAATAATGAATTTCCATAATACACAGAGTCCGCCTAACAGAATTTAATGAACTTGTAAAAAATATGCACTAACTTTTAAAGAGCTGTCTGAGATTGATTGAGATTGATTTTTTACTTTTTAAACTAAAATATTTTTCTGTGAGATAAAATTTTTGGGTAGTAATTATTCTAAAATATTTTTTTATTTGTCATAGATAATTTGTACGGTTTAATGCCGCTTTCGCAATTTTTTCCCTACTTCCTATCTCCAGCTTCGAGTGGTTTGAAAATCCAAACTGCAAAACTCCCCATCTTTGTTGAAATATATCGCTAAAAGCATCAAAAGGAGAAAGCGGTATCTCATTTCTACGTTTCGCTGTTGGGGGCAACAAGAGGTCAATTCGAGGGTCAATTGGAACTCCTCTTTAAATGTCAAACGTGTAATCAATCACTTTGGGTTAGCTTCTTTCAGAAAATGAAAGTGACACTGTCGCTGGAGTAATTAAATTGTGATTCGGGCTCTCTGAAAGAAAAAAAAAAAAAAAAAAATGAATTTAAGTATATTGGCTAATTTTATGGGCTCTGTAGTGTAAGTCACATAACTTATTAATTGCTATGCTTGTTAGCCACCGTTATTTTCGAAAAGTCTGCTTGGCCTTATTCAATTAATGAGAATGTGTCAATAAAATTAATTACATTCTTTTGTTCTATAATACTGGTAGCAAAAAACCGTAGCATGTGACTTAAACTACAAGTACTCATGGAAATAGCCTATTGAAGCACGCTGATTTTAAATCGAGGAGTGATAACTGTAAAATAGACCGATTAAAAAAGTTTTATGGTAACTTTAGAAACTTTAGTATTTTAACAACCTTTTTCATGTACATTTTTCGCATTTTTTAAGTTTACATTTTCAATTTTATTTTTTAAATTTTTAATTCCTTTAAAAATCTCGATTCATTTTACTTCCTATTTCAAAAAAAACTAATTAGGTAATATTTAAACAATTTTTTCATAATTAAAAAAAAAACACTACTAATATTTCCTTTCCATAAACAAATATATTTACACTTGGATATTGAAAAAAAAGGGTTTATTAAAAAAACAATATTCTAATGTTAGAATAACATTATATGTGAAGAAATTACGTCATTAAAAAATTCTAACATTGAACTGCTATCAGAAGCACACCTTTATACTTTTTCTTAAATATATACAATGGCGCAAACTTTTAAAAAATATTGAGTGGTCTCAAAATAATTTTGAACAACTAAAAAAGTATTGGGTGGGATCAATTAATAATGGATGGATTTAGATGTCAAATTATTGGGTGGGCTCGCGCCCCATGGCCCCATATAAGTTGGCGCCACTGAAAATCTATATATATATATTTATATATATGTGTGTGTGTGTAGGGGAGACCGGGGCACATGTAAACAGTTCGCATTTAACATAGCTTTTTCTCATGACTGGATTAATTTTTATGAACAGAACCTAGTGATCATAGTTAGCAGAATTTTTTCTTTTTACACATGTTATTTTTAATTAAATCTCTCTTCTAGCTCTTCTTACTTTTTTTAATAATTTTATAAATTAAAATACTGTCCACATGTTCTCCAATAGCGGGGTAGATGTGAACACACGTGGCACATGTGAACACACGTAGGGCACATGTCCAACACAAGTGTAAAAAATATTCCTTAACATGTGTTTTATTTTGTTATTCATTTGTTGTCATCATTAGTTATGTTTTAAATTTTCTATATAGAAAAAAAAAAGTATGTATAATTTTTTCTAGTTTCTGGGTGATATGTTTAAGCATAATATTCTAAAAGTAATGTAAGTAGGATGGAAGGGAAAGATTATATGACTCATTTATTGGTAAAATAAAATAACAAATAAATAGGTAATTTTTTAAAAAAAGTAAAGATTTTAAATTTTGTTTCTGGGAGATTTTAGAGAGGGGACATTTAGATAATATTTATCGAAAATCTACCGAAATGCGAAAGATTTTCACCCCTAGACTTGCCTTATTTACTCCTAAATTAATAATGAAGAAGACTATTTTAATGATCTTTTAAAATATCTATTGTAAGGCCTCCTCCTTCCTACTTTATCTTCTTTTGCTTTCAAACTATGAAGAAGTGCCTACAATTGAGATTTTGTGTAATTTATGAAAACTTTCGTAAGATTTAAGATATCATATCTATCTCTGTTCAAAATATTATATACCTAACTATTTTAGAAATGAAAGTAAGCCATCATTGCAAGTTTTGATGAAATGAAATTGAAAATTTTGAGAAGTTGTTTAATGTAATATTTTTCGTATTAACAGTCCATAAAAAACATTATTGTAAATCGTTTAGTATAAAATCGTATAGTATTATTGCACTTAAAAAAACTAAAAACATTAATTTATTTAAATAACAATTAAACGTAAACCAGCTTGTTGCTCTTTATGTACTTGTTGGCAGATGTTTTTGTGGAAGTTTCAAATAATCAAATGTAGTATGGCGAAAAGTCTTCTATTTCAAGAAAATTATAGATATTGAAACTACCATTTTTTTCTCATTAAGTTAACTAAAAGAAACAAAATCGCAGAATGATGAATGTTCACATGTGACCTGTTAGAAAAACCTGTCAAGATAAAAGCACAAATATTGCGAAAAATTCTGTTTCCACAGGTTTTCGTCCTAGCAAATGTATGTTTATAGTCTTTTTTTTTTTTTTTTTTTTTTTGAAAGCATTATTTAACATTTCTATTTAAAACAGAATTCCGTTAAAGCCAGGCCAAATTTTTACAAGTTTTGTGTGTTTGTATAAATTTGCTCATTTATGTTATATGAATCAGAGGTCTGCACGGGCTGAAATTTAATCCGTAGTAAAAAGAATTCGGCCCGGCCCTGCCCGAATGAAAAAAATATCGGCCCGAACCGGCCCGTTATAAAAGTTAAAAGTTTTGGCCCGAGCACGGCCTGACCCGAGTGAATTTCTACAGAACATTTACTCTTACGAAATAGTTCTGACCAAAAAAATCTTATATTAATCTTTTTTTTTTTTTTTTTTTTTTTCATAGTTATAATCTTTATTTATGTAAAAGTGTCGTAGGCTGCGATATTTATATTTTTAATCAAATCCTCTATTTGTAGTATACAAATGTTTCAGTTATCATTAATCCTAGTTGTAAATGTATAACATATTTTTTTCAAACGTATTATTGTTTCCATTTTGCATGGATGAACATTTAAAAAGAAATTTAAAAGAAAATTCCAGTTTTCTGTTCAAAAGATTCCTTCATAGGCAGCAGGTAGGCTCTCCTTTCATACGTTTAACTTTATCTAATAAGCCTAGAAGTATACGGTTCTTTAAAAAGAATGAATTTTAATATTTAATTGTAAAATAATGGTTATTTGAAAGCATATGCCTTTTTTGCAAAAATTTTAGAACAAGCCAAATTTTACTGATTTTTGAACAGACTTGGCCACTTTGAGAAAATGATTTAATCTTTGAAAATACACTTCTTGGTAATTTTTAAATTCACTTCTCAACAACGTGTAAGTTTGATACATTTTCTGACTAATTTTTAACTGTAAAGGTATAAAATTGACAAGCCTGACTATTGAAGAAATTTGGAATCCAATACCTTTTTCCATTTTTGGTAAATGAGAAATTATTTGGTAATTAAGATATATATATTTGTAGAAATATAAATTCTTGTCACGTGGTTGCACATTTTTCTCTTTTATACTGCTATTGCTTCCAAATATTCTATTCAAAATGCTAACCTTAAAAGTTTTTTTTTAAATTGCTTTAATCAAAAAATGGATATGACACCATTCGATTACATAGTTTTTGAATAAAAACACCTGCTAATCTTATGTGTTTCCGAATAGAAATGAATTCAGAGAGTAGCTTCCGAGAAAGTCTTTAATAAAATGACATAGGAATATTTTCATAAATCTACTTTTTATTATATAGCTTGAAAAGTTATGATGTTTTTAACTTTTTTTTTCATTTATTCTAAACCATATTAATTTTTTAATAAATCTTTATTTGAATGTTGAAAGTCGAAGAATCTAAGTAATCATTAATGTTGTTAAAGTGTATTTCCTGTAAAATATACTTAAAAATCATTCCCTAATTATGTATGCAGTATTCCTTAATCTTTTCACGGCCGCGAACTGATGTATCCGTTCATTAAGCTGCAAGTTTCACTGCAATATTAGCATTACTAGCTGTTCTGCCCGGCGTTGCCCGGGTTCACCAAAAAATAGCAAGAATTGCGAAAAAACTTTAAAAATCATAATAAAAACCTCGAAAAATTTTTAAAATGCTGCACGAATTTCGTCTAAACTTCGTTGAAAAGAGATGGGCTAGAAAATTGAAGTTGGATTATTTTTGCTAATGTGGAAAAGTCTTACAAATCGCAAAAAAACATTAAAAATCTCCTAAAAATATAAAACAAAATTAAAAAATTGCGTTTTAAAATTCGAATAAACTTTGAAGAAAAGAGATCAGAATTTAATAAATTCGGCCAAAAATTGAACCTCTAAAAAATCGAAGCGGGTCGTAAAGAAACGTAAACATCGCTTTAAAAATGGGAAAATTTTCAAAAATCACGGAACTCAAAATTTACTCTACTTGGATAAATGTTTTGAATCTAATTAATTTGATAAAGTAAAAAGCATTGAAATACGAAAAAAACTGCTAAAAAATCGCAATAAAAATCTTTAATCGCACAGGAGAAAATTTATCATATTAGCAAAGAAATTAAAAACCGAATTCCTTTTACGTATCTGAAAAAAATCGCCGTGAACTCAAAAAAAAAAAAAAAAAAAAAAAAAAAAAAGCATACTGCATTAAAAATTGCTGTAGATCAAAATAAGAGAGCAAAACAATTACCTTAAAGGATAAAAGTTTGAAACCAAACTCTTATTAGTCTAGAGATTTAAAATCGAATTCCTTTGAAAAATGTTAAAAAAAAAAAAAGACTGAGAAAGCCCAAAAATTGCATTGAAAATTGTAATGAAAGTCGTAAAACATTAAAAAATCTCTAGGGTAAAAATTCACTGTTATAATATAAAATATTGTAATCAAGAAATTAACCATATTAACCAAAAAGTTTGAAATCGAAATCGATTTCCGGATGTAAAAAAATCGCTACGGCTAAAAATTACATTGAAAATTGCATTAAAAATAGCTAAATATTTGGAAGTCAATGCTTAAAAAAATAATATTAAGGCAGGGCGGGGGGGGGGGGGGTTATGATCGAAATCATTCATAAATTACAAAATGTAGGCATGGAACGCCAAAATCATATTAAGAGACAAAACATTGCATTCGAAACATAACTACATTAAACAAAATGTTTTATATCAAAATTGGTTTCCGAATGGCAGAAAATCGCCAAGGAACTTAAAAAAATGGCTAAAAATCGTATCGAAAACTATATTAAAAATCGCTGAATATTTAAAAGTCATGGCTGTAAAAATTTAATATTCAGTCGAAAATATTGTAATCGAAAATCGTTCATGAATAAGGAAAAGTCAACACGGAACACCTAAAATCCCCCAAATTAACTAAAAATTACATTGAATATAGCATTAGAAATTGGCAAAATTCATAAAAGCGTGGAGAACAAATTGTACTATTTATGCTAAAAGTTAGAAACGGAACTTCTTTTACCGATGTCAACAACTGTCACAGAACTTGAAAAATCACTATAAAAAAGATTAAAAATCAGTAAAATTCAAAAATCTGGACAAAATTTGCCATAGTAAGATAAACATTTATATTAAATTCCTGCGGACACAATTTACCATAATGGGACAAAACATTGAAATCTGAACTCTTTCATTAGTTAATAAATATCGACACAAAACTTGCTAAACATTTTATGAAAATACGCAAAAAATCTGAATCATTGATGTCAAAATTTACTACATTAAGCTACAAATTATTTAAAAATTTCTCTTCCAATTATGAAAAAATCGCCGTGGACTCGAAAACATCTAAAAACTGTGTTCAAAAATTCATTACAAATCGTTTCAAATTTAAAAATAGCGGGGGACAACATTTACATTAAAATAGAGTAAAATAGTGTAATCTGAACTATTTCTTAAATACGAATGAAAAAATCGGCGCAAAGCGTGAGAAATAATGAAATGAATGCTAAAAATTGCATTAAAAAATCACTAAATTTCAAAATTCGTAAATGAAGTGTAAATGTTCGAAATTAATTTCCTTTTCGAAATTTCAAAAAACAGCCGTGGGATTCAAAAAACCAATACAAAACCATTGAAAAATTAATTAAAAATCGTTAAATGTAAATACATCCCGTGTATAAAAAAATATTCTAGTCGTGTAAAACGTAGCAACCTTTCTTTTTTACATAAATTACAAAAAAAAAAAAAAAAAAAAAAAAAAGAAAAGAAAAAAGAAAAAAAAAAAAACGACGCAGAACCCAAAATATATCAAAAATCACATTGAAAATCGACGAAATTTACTATAATAGGCTAAAAGTTTAGGCTAAAAGTACGTCATCAAATGGTTTTTACTTCTTATTTTTATATGTATTTGTATTAATGTTTTTCTAAATTATCTCTTCTTTCATTATTTAACATAAAAATTACATCTATTTGCATAATTTGGCTTGTTTCACGATCGATATAATTTGGCGAAATTGGTCGACAGGATAATCACGTAGTAAAAGGAAATCCTTTATAGATAATAAAAAATCGACACGGAACACAACAATTCTTGAAAAATCGCGTTAAAAATCTCTAAAATTATATTAGATTAAAAGTTTGAAATCAACTTTTACTTCTGAATATCAAAAAATCACCAAAAAACTCGAAAAATTTCTAAAAATTGCATTGAAAAGTGCATTAGAAATCACTAATATTAAAAAATCACAGGGGTCAAAATTTACTGTAATAGGGTAAAACGTTGTAATTGGAAATATCTCATGAATGACAAAAATCCGATATCAAACGAAAAAATCTCGAAAAATCGCATTAAAATTAGCTGAAATTCATAAATCTTAACAGCTAAAATTTAATACATCAGCCTGAAAGTTTTAAGCAAAATTCCTTTTACTAATGTCGAATAATAGTGGCAAAATTTACATTAAATAATTCACTAAAAATCCAAACATCGTTGCATGAAATCCAAATAAATTATATTGAAAAGAGAACAAAATTCACTAATTTAGGTCGAAAGAATGAAACCGCTTTCCTTTTCGCTAATGTGGAAAAATCGCCTCGAAACCCACTAAAATTCGCATATGAATTAAATTGAAAAAACTGATAATCGGCCTTCAAGATGCAAAATTTCATACATAATTTCGTGCAGCGGTCTCTCCAGAGCATCGCCAGTACTTTAAAAATTTTAACATGCGTTATAAACTACCTTAAAATGTAAAACAGATCTCCTTATTACATTTCCTAATTTTGTTCGCGCCCCTCCTTTCACGCACCCTGAAATGTGTCACACCATTCTTTCTTTACATTTTTTATCATGTATTATAAACCATTTTAAAATTGAAAATAAATCACATTGTTATATTTACAAATTTTAACAAAATCGCGTTCTGTTAGTTCCATTTTCCACCACCAGATAGCGCACTCTATTCTTCAAAAACTTTATCAAAACGATACTCTGTTAAAAAACCAGGTGATATATTACTCGAGGGGGTAGCGGTCTTAAGCAAGAATTTAAGATATTTTATGAAATTGCTATTCGAAAATAGTGGTAACTAAATTTTTGACATTTTAGGTAAATTTCGCAAAAAAAAAAAAAATACTTACTTATTGCATTCTCAACAGCTCAAGATTTTGATAGAACAACTATGAAAAAAATAGATGCTAAACGCAAAAAATCTTGAAAAAGCGTTAAAAATCACATTGAAAATCGCATTAAAATCGTTAAAATCTAAAATTCGTAACAAACACAAAATTTAGGGCTAAAAGTTTGAAACGGTTTTCTTTTTGTCAATCTGAAAAAAAAAAAAAAAAAAAAAAAAAAAAAAAAACCGCAAAATGAGAAAAAACATTAAAAATCGCATTAAAAATTCAAAAAACGCTGTACAAATTCCGAATAAACTTTGCTGAAAAGAGAAAAAAAATTGCTATATTGGGTTAAAAGAATGAAACCGTATTTCTTTCACTAATGGGATAAAACTGCAAAAATAACGCTAAAAATCGCCTAAAAAAATTATTAAAAAAAATCTAATCAAAAAATTGAAAATCGGGCTTCGAGGTGCAAAACTACATCTATAAAAGTACCTTCCCTCCACATTTTGTAACTCTACGTACACCAGACTCTTCAGAACAGAGCTGACACACATACAAACTTGTCTCTTTATTATTATAGATTTAAAAAAATAGCGTTCTATTAGTTCCATTTTCCACCACCAGGTAGAGCACTCTATTCTTCAAAAACTTTATAAAAACCATACTGTGTTAAATAACCTATCAGGTGATATATAACTCGAGGGTTTAGCCGTCTTAAGCAAGAATTTAAGATAGTTTATGAAATTGCTATTCGAAAATAGTGGTACCTAAATTTTTGACATTTTAGGTAGATGTCACAAAAAATACTACTTATTGCATTCTCAACAGCTCAAGTTTTTGATAGAACAATTATGAAAAAAATAGATGCTAAACGCAAAAATCTTTAAAAAACGTTAAAAATCGCATTAAAAATCGTTAAAATCTAAAATTCGTAACAAACACAAAATTTAGGGCATTAGGCTAAAAGTTTAAAACGATTTTCTTTTTATCAATCTCAAAAAATAGCCGCAAAATGAGAAAAAACACTAAAAATCGCATTAAAAATTCGTTAAAAATTCAAAAATCGCTGTACAAATTCCGAATAAACTTTGTTGAAAAGAGAAAAAAAATTGCTATTTTGGGTTAAAAGAATGAAACCGTATTCCTTTCACTAATGGGATAAAACCGCAAAAATAACGCTAAAAATCGCCTAAAAAAGTTATTAAAAAAAATCTAAACAAAAAATCGAAAATCGGGCTTCGAGGTGCAAAACTACATGTAAAAAAGTACCTTCCCTCCAAATTTTGTAACTCTACGTGCAGCAGTCTCTTCAGAACAGCGCTGACAGACAAACATCCTTCTCTCTTTATTATTATAGATTTAAATTAATATAATTCTACAGACATAATCCAATTTTAATAAATTAGTTTATGATTATAAATCTCGATGTTTTTAGACCTATGTGTAATAAAAAATTGTATATCATGTTGGAGAAAATACATTTTTTTTTTTTAATCTTTTAAAAACACTTACAGAGAAAAGCCCCACCAGTGGCTGCGAGGTTCTAACCTCCATAGTAGTAGACGGTATGCACTGAGTTCGAACCCAATCGCGAACGACGGCCTAACTGTTCAGAGTTTTCCGTGGTTTTCTACAAACCTTGCGTAAATACGGGTTAGGTTCCCTTAGAAAGATCCCCCACGGAGGGCGTCCCACCCATTAGGGCCTATATCCCACTGTGTAGAAAATTGGCCGACATTCATACAAACAAACACTTACAGAGAAAACAACATTACAATTTTGTCTTTTTGCTCGGCTGTCAAAAGGATTAAAGGTACTATTTAAAAGAATCTTTATTGTATGTTAAGTAAAATCAAAAATTTTTGTAGAAATTGAGTCGGAACATATTTCTACAAGACTTTGAGAATTTTTTTTTATTAAGTTAGAACTTTTTTTCCCGATTACACAGTGCATCAAACATAACAAATATAACGGTTGTGCATTCAGTATTTTTTAAATAATTTTTAAAAACATGAAATGAATAATTTTGGATTTTTTCTTAGTTTTCGCATGTGGTTGAACTTTTACTTATTTATTTATTATTATTTTTTTTAGATATTAAATTTTTTAAAAGTTTAAGTGCATGTGTGTGTGCACGATGACAGGAAAGTGTGTGTATGGGGGGGGGGGTGATCTGTAAAACAGGAGTGCAAAAATGTGACACCTTTAAAAAAGTGATCAGATAAAAGTGACAAGAAATTGATAAATATTGAACTTGTCGATAAATAAGTTATAAAAACTAAAGTAGTAACAAATGTCTCATTTATAAATTCTCGCAGGCCAACAGTTCCCAGCCAGGGGTACGATATACCCATGGGGTTACGTAGCGAGTTTGTTAGAGGTACATGACAATAGTTTCAGTAATGGCGGATAATAAAGCAACATTATCATTTTTTAAATAAATTCTTGTTAATGAGTATCATTTTTAATATTTAATTTTATTTATTTGTACAATTATTTTTATTATAAGTTGATAAAGTATTCCTTTTTTAAAATCAATTCTTGTTGATGAAAGTAATTTTTAATATTTAATTTTATTTATTTATGCATTCACTTTAATTCTATTACATTGAATTAATACAATATCATCAATTTTTAGTTAAATTTTTGTTAACGAGCATAATTTTTAACATTTATGAATATGAATTATGAATTATTTATTATTTATTATTTATTATTTATTATTTATTATTTATTTATTATGAATTATTTATTATTTATTATTATTAACTATTATTATTATTATTATTTTATATTATATATTACATAAATATAATATGAACTATAATAAAATATCAATATTTAATTGTATAATGACAATAAAAAGTAATAACTATATAATATATTAATTATTATATAATTAAAATTATAACTAATCAAATTATAAATATTATTAAAAAATAAATATAGGAGATAAATCCGAAGCTTACGGACCCCTCACTCCACAGAAGAACAAGGAAGACGGAATTAAAAAAATACATTTAAGTACCTAGTGTTTATATTCTTATTCTCCGTACCTCACAAAATTTTTACATGAAGCCATGACAGATTTTGATATAACTTTTAAAGCGCCCCCCCCCCCTCCTGTCATCTCAGTCCCGAAAGAGCAATGACACTCAAATTTCAAAAAATCGTCTCAATATTGCACTTATATTCTAATATTAACTATTTGTATTATTATCAGATTTATCTAAATATGGGTATTACCACGAGCACTTATCGTGTAAGTCACATCATTATTAGTAACTGCTAAGGTGTTGGCCACCGTTATTTTCGAAAGGTTTACATCGCTTTATTGAATTAATGAAATATCTCTGACAAAATAAGTCACATATTTCCGTTCTAAAATACTGGTATCCAAAATCGTAGTATGTGACTTACACGACATGCGCTCATAGAAATACCCATATATGCTATGTAAAAAGCATATTTGGGCAAAAAGCATAAAAAGCGCTTTTTTCCGTAATTCATTTCAGTCTGTACTCTGAAAAATACTAATTTCATGCAATTCAAGATTTATTTTACCATGTATGTAAGATTGTATATAAATGATTAAATAAAGATGTAATTTATTGTCATCGATTCTGTTCTACAAACCCAGTTTTATTGTACGCGTAGTCCATTTTTATTTAAATTAAAGATTGAGCAAAAATGTAAGCGAAGAAATAAACTATTTATTTATTTATTAAATGCTTTCTATCATCTTAGATACATTTTATGTGCCAAATATGCATCCTGATAATTTCCATTCCAGGCTTTTTCTTTCAGTATAAAGCGTCAATCTCACACTGAAAAAAAAAAAAAAAATATATATATATATATAGATATGTATACCACCTTCCATCTAGAACGGATAAGTAGTCATTTTCTAAATCCCTTAACTAGAAGTATAGATGTCCGAGTTATGCGAATAAGGTAAAGAAATAAACCGAATCGACAAAATGATCGAGGATTTCTAGTCAACAGTTTTCTAGAGGATGAAACTGTATATTATATTATGAATCGTTCGAACTGCGAGAAATTATAGCTTGATTTCTGGAATTGATTCATAAATTAGAATTATAGTATAAATCATTTCTCGTGTTCGCATTTATTTACCAAAATTTTTAAATAATTTTGACAACGATAATATAGGGAAACGTTCTAGAATGTGAATAGCGGATTCAGACATAACTTACGAGAATTTTAATATTGTTTGGTCTTGGGTCTTCTACCGGAAAAGAAAAAGCATAGCCAAAAGTTCAAGTACATAAAGAGCAATGTCGGACAAATGGAAGAAAAAACTTTTTATTAATAGTCGAGAAATTTAACGGTACGTACAAATTTTGATTCTTACTTTTACAAATGTAAAATCAGTTGCTCATATGTGTTTCTTAATTACCGAAAAAATTGGGAAAATTCTATGTAGAGATGGATCAGATATTGAATTTGTGGAATACAGATATTCGACACTAGTTTTTGTGTATGTTTATTTACAAATGGTATCGCCGAACATCTGGCGCAACTAGAATTATGCTTTAGAGGGGGCTAGCATATTTTAGATGTCTATATTTTCCTGATCTAGCCCGAAATGCATAGCTGCCAACATCTTCCTTTTTTTGGCCCGATAAAATTTTATAGTAAATTTTAACATTTCAAATCGCCATAATCCGCCGATTAAATAAAGTAAATATTTCTATTAAATATTTTCGCCCTCCCTCCAAGAAAAAAGAGCGAGAGTCGGCAGCTATGGGAATGTCTGGCGAGCTCGGGCCGATATTTTTTTAAACATTTTATTAAAATGGACGAGATGTGTCGTTCCTGGACATACATTTTTACTTTCTTCTATCTTTACAAGAAGAAAGTATTGGATTCATGAAAATTTTCGACTTCCGGTTTTCGACGGATTTATACGTTTTAGAAGGTCCTGAACACGTTTTGACTATTTTTAGAAAATGTCTGTCTGTGAGTCTGTCCGTCTGTCTGTCTGTCTGTCTGTCTGTATGTGACAAGAAATTTGTGGGCGCTCTATCTCAAGAACTAATGCTCGAAATTTCATAAAATTTTATATTCAGTTAGACCTTGATATGAATTAGTGCCTATTGGTTTTTGGTGAAAATTGGCCTGCAGGTGGCGCTGCTGTACTACGTTTTTCATGATTTTCAAGATTGCTATATCTCAAGAACTAATGCACAGAATTTCACCAAACTTCAGATTCTGTAACCCCTTGAAATACATAGACGCTGATTAAGTTTTGGTGTAAATTGGCCAGCAGGTGGCGCTGCTGTGCCACGTTTTTCATGATTTTCACGATAGCTATATCTCAAGAACTGATGGACAGAATTTCACCAAACTTCAGATTCCGCGATACCTTGAGATACTTAGCCACTGATAAGGTTTTGGTGTGAACTGCCCTATAGGTGGCGCTGCTATGATACATTTTGCACGATTTTTGCGATAGCTATATCTCAAGAACTAATGCAAAGAACTTCATCAAATTTTAGATTCTGTTACACTAGAATATATAACATAATTAGACGCTGATTGCATTTTGGTATTAACCTTGCAACAGGTGGTGCAGCTATGCTGCATTTTGCACGATTTTTCCGATAGCTATATCTCAACAACCAACGCACAGAATTTCATCAAACTTCAGATTTTGTTACAAAATTACATATATAATTACACGATGATCAGGTTTTGTTATAAATCCTTCAACTGATGGTGCTGCTGTGCTATATTTTACACGGTTTTTTTTAAAAATAGCTATATCTCAAGAACTAATGCACAGAATTTCATCAAACTTGAGATTATTTTACACCATAACATAATTAGACGCTTTTTTACGTTTTGGCATAAATTGTCCAAGATATTATGTTGCTGTGCTACGTTTTGCAAATTTTTTGTTATAACTATATCTCAAGAACTAATGGACGAAATTCCATCAAATTTCAGATTCTGTTAGGTCTTGACATAAACAAATGCTTATTAGGTTTTATTATAAATTACCCAACATGAGGCACAACTAAGCTCATTTTCTCAGAATATTAATTAAATTTTGCGTTTTAGGCTTTTCGGATACCAGAATCTCATTAGGCTTGGTCAAATGTTCGAGGAAATTCGATAGTGGGTAACTTTGGGGACACCACGTTTTTTTTTTAAATATTAAAATGTACTTATGAGATAGAAGAAAGTTTTGGGATTGACACATCCAACTAGTTTTCTATGACTTGATATAGAACGAAGACTAATTATTGGAAGGTGGAGCAATCAGAGAAATGTGAGAGAGGGGCTAATTCTGAAGGCTTAAACCTCTTTGATAAATAAAAAGAAAATATTGTTTTAATTTTTAAATATTATAAATGCTGATATTGCAAATTTCACTAGAAAATTTAAAAATAAGGAAAAATTGTGAAAGGAATACTGTTTTTCAAAATTTATATTTTTCAGAATATATTAAAAGTAGTAAAAGTAAATTTTCGTAATTTTAGAAAATTTTAAATAGTTAGTTTAATCTTGCGGTCTGGGAGGGCTTTCAGCTCCCTTAGCGCCCACCGTGGGTGCGCTAATGTCGCCAAACGATAATGAAGGTAGAAATAAACAAATTGTAACTTTATCGGTACAAAAAATTTAACTTTATCGGTTAAGCAAAGCAAGTGATCCCCCACTGAGAGATAATACTGCTGTTATTTTAATATTTTGAGGCTTTAATATTTTGTTATTTTATTACTAGTTCTAAAATCTGCTTTTGAAGGGCAGGGAATAATAAGTTCTGGTTTAATAAACCTTAACTTCCTATTCCCTGCTATTCTGGTTTACAAACCATAATTTACAGTTATGCAGATTGGGCCATTTTCAAAATATCACCTCAAGCCCATTTCTTTGTAGCTCAAGAATCCAGAACTTACAGCAATGAAATTTAGGCCATTATAAAAATCTAGTCTAAAAACCATATTTTCTAGTTCGGTAAACATAAATTTACAGTTTTAGTGTTTAGATCTTTTTATAAATCTAACGTAAAGCCTATTTTTTTTTTTTTTTTTTCGTAAAACCAGAATTTCCAGTTGGGACATTGCTTTCTGCTTCAGGAAACAATATTTTGTAGTCAAGATGTCTCTAAACTCTAGTTCTAATATCTGTGTTGGAAAGTCAGGGAGCAGGAAATTCTGATTTTTGAAAGTACAATTTATAGTTATGAAATTTAGTTATTTTGAAAATTTAGCAAGGAACAGTTATGAAATTTAGTTATTTTGAAGATTTAGCTTGAAACCCATTTTTTTTTTTTTTCTTCTAGTTCAGGGAAAGTTTTGGACTACTCATTTAGAATATTAACTACAACTCTCAAGCCAAAGGAATTAGAGTTTATAAGGATGACATGGAACTATTTTTTCTAGAGCCACAATTTATTTTCTAGATACCAGTGACAGATTTTTTTTTTCAGTGCATTGAATCTCTTGTCTTTATTCTTTTAAACAGAATCGTCCCTAGCGAAGGCAAGGTCGGATGCGAGAACTTTTACAAGGCTTTTTTTTCTTCTAGAGTCTTATATCCAATCGGTTCAGGTTGATATTAATTTTGGGGAGTTTCGTTTACCTGAATAAACTCTTTTAGTCTCACTTCTCTGTTTATCGTTCAGAGTTCGTTCTCGGAAACTGTGTAAGTTAAAGACTTAAAATTTTGTATACTTATAGTTGAATATCTCCGATGTGAAGCAAATCATAAAATTTCGAAAATTTCTTACATAATCTTAATTAAATGGATTAATTTAATCCCATCCGACCATTTCTGTGATTTAGATTTTAAAACAGAACCTTAATTTCTGATTTCATTGAGCAGATTAGGTGGCTCAGTGGTAGCCCATTTGTTTGCTATTCAAAAAATTTTTAAAGCTGGGCATGGGAATTTAAAAATTTCAGCCCAGAATAAATTTAACAATTCTAACTTTTTTTTTTTCTCTTTTTGTCATTTTAATTATTTAACTGATTTGAACGCAAGACACAAGGGCAAGTAGATTTTGCTCAGCCATCACTCGAGGCTTTTTGACACCACCTAATTTTTACAAGTAAATTTCAAGCTATTTAATGGCAAAAATGTTTAGACTAATGTTACGATTTTTTTAGTTTAAAAAAAAGTGCTATTTATCACATATTTTCACTTTATTGTACGTAAAAAAAGAATCAGTTAAGTGGTTAAGATTAAAATTTGTTGAAAAATATTTGATCAATTACAGTATAGAATTATCGGAACTCCAATTATCAGATCAACCTATTTCTCTCGGAAAGAAGAAAAAAAAAAAACCTCCCGTTATTTAAACAGTCTACTTCTTCCCTACCATCACCATCCGAAAAAAAAAAAAAAAAAAAAAAAAAAACTGAAAGTAAATTTGAAAATGAAGGATCCGAATTTTTCAAAGCGGGAGATCTGGGAACGAAAAACAGCGTCATACTGAGAAGATAATTGTTATAATGCAGATTCAAAGAATCTTAAGCTATGAAGAAGTTCTTGGGTGGTTAAATAGTGAAGTACAACAACCTGGAAATAAGATTTTAAATGATGACAAGATTGTAGATGATAATTATGAGGAAAAATAAACTGAAGAAAATGAAAACGAATGCTCTGAAAATAACGGTAGGCGGAAAAAAGAGCACCGGAAAAAAGCGTCCCCGGAAAAAAGCGTCCCCGGAAAAAAGCGTCCCCGGAAAAAAGCGTCCCCGGAAAAAAGCGCACCGGAAAAAAAGTCCCTTTTTATAAATCACATATTTAAATAAGTCTGATAATAGTACACATGGTTAATCTTAGAATATAAACATTAGATTGAGACGGTTTTATGAAATTTGAGTGTCCTTGCTCTCTCGGGACTGAGATGGGCGAAGGTGGGAGGGGGGGGGGGGGCTTTAAAAGTTATCTCAAAACCTGTTATTGCCTCAATGAAAAAAAAAATTGTAGGATACGAAAAATAAGATAATAAACACTAGGTACTTAAATGATTTTTTTTTTAAATTCAGTCTCCCTTGTTCTTCTGTGGTGGTGGTTGGGGGGGGGGGGGCGATTGTCTACAAACTCTGAATCTATCTCTTACATTATTTTTTTATATTATTTATAATTTGATTATTTATAATTTAAATTATACATAATTAATTAATATATTATATGATTATTATTTTTATTATTATTATCAAATTACATATTAATATTTTATTACATTTTATATTATATATTTATACTTATACAATACATATTAATTAATTATTAATATATTAATATAATATATTAATAGTAAATAATTAATAATATAATTAATAAATTAATAATAATAATAATTATTATTATTATTAATATTAATAAATAAATAATAAATTAATAATACATAATTATAAATTAAATATAAAATTAAATAAAAAAATAAAAAAATAAATATTATTAAATATTAAAGATTATACTCATTAACAAAAATTTATTTAAAAATGATAATATTTTATTAGTAACTCATAGTAATATCAACTCATACATATATTTTTCATTCAGCCACCCTTGTTCTTCTGTGGGGGATGGGGGGGGGGGGTGAGCCTACGAACTCCAAATCTATCACTGCTCTAGACGATACCATTTTTTCTGAATGTTTTCTAGAATTTAGGGAAAAAAGTGACTGGAAAAACAAGAGCGCAAAAAGTGATTAGTAAAAAGTGACAAGAAATTGATAAATATTGAACTTGTGGATAAATAAATGATAAAAACTAAAATTGCAACAAATGTCTCATTTATATCATTCTCGTAGGACCGCGGTTCCCAACTTTTGATACGCGTACCCTTGGATAAAATACACTTTTTTGCTGTTATGTTCAGTTGAAAGATATAAAAATGATGTAAAAGAGAAATTTATAAAACAACTAAAATGTCAACTACTTCAAATTAATCTTTAAATGAATTTAGGTTTGTTATTTACATTAATGAAAAACAGATCACATATGTATATATTTTTTACATCCACACTTTCCAAGTTCCTTTATTTTAATGGGAGACATCTGATTTTTACTTGAATACGCATACTCCTGATTTTTGATGCATTGCTTCTGAATTCCTAATATTCTGTTATTTTATTTGGAAGTGCAGTGAATACGAATAAAAAAAAAAAAAAATAACTTTCCCCTTATCGAACTGATAAGGAGTAGTTTATGTGATAAATTATATTCAGGTCGAACGTAACTAATGAGTATAGATTTTTTTTCTTTTCTTTTTTTTTTCTTTTTTTTTAGCTTTTATTTCATTTATAGAAAAAAGTAAACTTCAGCAGTAATTTTAAAATAGTTTAAAATAAAAACTACTAATATCCATTCAAGATTAAACAAAGGCTGTAGGTAGGTCGAGATGAAAAATCTAAATTTGACATTTTTATCACTGATTTGTTGATTTTAAATACATGTATATATATCATTTGGGGCCTGACGATTCTGTTCTGTGGACTACAAATTTCCTTTGCATTCATTTTATTTTATTTATTTATTTATTCAGATATTCTCGTTTCACTATTTTTTATAATTCAATTCTATTCAAATCCTTCGTTTTGGTTTATTGTTTTATTGATAAAATCTATTGGTGAATTTTGTCTACTTTTAATGGTATTTTATATATATATATATATATATATCTTCAAACTTCATCTGTTTTTAATAATATGATTGTAAAAATACTGGTTTCATTGGTTCTTTTAATGGTATTGTCTGAATAACTTTGGATGTATTTATAAAAGCATTTATATATATATATATATATATATATATTATGGAAATAAATTTCAGTTATTTATTGATCTAATTTAAACGATATTGATAAATCTATTTGACATATGTATAAATATATAGCAAATCAATCGTACTCTCTTTATGATTTGCCAAGATATTTCAGAGCTGCCAATTCGTAAGCGTTTTTATTTAATTTTCATCTTTGTTAATTTTGAAATAATTTTTTAAAAATTTTTGTTAGAAGTAAATTGTACCTTTATGTCAGAAAACTGTTAATCAGTATTATTACTTTTTAATGTTTAAATGCTGCATGCTATTTTCATTTAATGTTTCTCTGCTCAAGCATGCAAAATTTTCAGGCACGAACAGGCACATTTTCAGGCACATTTTTACGAACTCATTTTTTTACACGTAAAATCATGCTATCAATAGATGTCACTATTGGATTGATTAAAATGTAATAACCCTTTCTTTTTTAGTAAATGTACTACGTCTTCAGTTACAAATTATTGATGCCTGATGACGACGTTCATCTGGCTGTAGCGCCTAGGCCCTCAGTTTTCTGAAAAATTATTTTACAATATCTCAAAATCGAAAATCATTTTCAATTACGTTGTTTCTAGATGTAAATGTACTAATTAAAATTCGTGCGTTGAAAAATTATACACACACGCAAACACACACACACACACACACACACACAAAAAAAAAAAAAAAAAAAGAAGAAGAAGAAGAAGAAGAAGAGGAATGTGTTATGAAGTGGCCATACTGAATTTCAGAGCAAACATAAGCAGCATTTTATCCAATTACTAATCATAATTCATAAAATCTTTTGAATAATATATACTTACTGTATACTTTATGTATATAAATTTTCTATTCTAAATATGTTACGGTGCAGTCCAATAACTTATTTTAATTTCATCAAGACAAGATATATAAATATATATAGGGAGAGTGTGAACTAGTAGTACGAATTGAAAAAAAAATCTGCAGTTTTCAAAATAAGTAGTATTTTGCAACAAAATTGTCAAATCATAAAAAATATAATGTGGAAGTTTCTGTGAAGCTTTAGTTGCCAAATATATTTTCCCAATTAATTACAAATTCCTGCAATATATCCGTATACCAATTTCTGGTCTAAATGTTTCTTCATAAAAGTTTGAGATAATGTGATAAATTGTACTAGAATGACATTTATTTATTATTGATAGTGTAAAATGATAGATATAAAATTCTACTTAAAGAATTTAAGCTAATAGTCTATTATAATAGTAATAAAACAACAATTTAAAAAAACTTCATTTCATTTTTAGTCGTACTTTGTTATAGTATATATATATATATATATAGAACCATTAGATAATACTACAAATCAACATCAATATGTGGAATAACTTGTTAATGACAAACTATATGAAACATAGGAGTTGGAACAAATTGGAATAATATTGGAAATGTGGTCTTTAGCTCATTATCAAGGGCAGTGCTAAATGGACACATTAATTGGATTAATTTCTGAATAGAAATCAGGATAAACCTAAAAATTATTTCTATATTGCCCAATTAATCGCAATTGAAAACATAATTCAAAGAAAAACATTAGAAAAATAATAAGACAATAATTGAATTATCAGTAGATTAATTGCAATGGAAAATTTTTTTCAAAGAAAAATATTAAGAAAAATAATTAGACTATAATTGAATTATCAAAACATAAACTTACAAATATCAATTGCTACCATAAGGAGAGTTTCAAATTTGCAAACTCACTTTGCATTGATAAGTTGCTTTTGGAATGGCTTTCGAATAGTCCAGAGAATTTTTCCCAAATTTCTGGACAAATATGGATAATAATTTATGTAAATGTAATTTAATTAATTTAAGAATGTTTTTGTTTGAATTAAATTTTAGCAGAATACTGGCGTGTTATAAAAATACTAGAAAAAATACAGGGTGAACAAAATTATGTAAGTATGCTTCATTTATCAATTAATACTATAGTATAAACTGATGAAAGAGAAATTTCAACCAGTTTGGAGTTTTTTGCTAAAATAAATTTCCCTGTTATATAATTCGTATATAAACCCACAGGTAAAATACAGGGCTGTTCATAAATATTGGAATATATATTTGGTTATGGACAGTATAAATTATTTCCTAAAATAACGAAGTATTGTTAAAATTTCAAGAAGTATTGAAAATTTTTTCATAATCTGTGCTTAACGCATGATTTTTCTTACTTATTTAAATGACAAAATTATATTTCTACTAAACACTTAATTAGCAACAAAAAATATGATCCTACTATAAAGAGCTATTACACGGAAAATTTTAATCGTAGAATAATGGGCCTTTTTTTCTCTTACTAGTCAGTGTAACAGAAAAACTATACTATCTATAACTTATAGGTTCAGGAGATCGTATAAAATTTAAATTTCTTATTTTTTAAAGAAATTATTTTATTGACCCAAATTGCTTTTGAAGTATTTCTTTACCTCATTTAAAACATTTTCGTACTTGGAAATCTATGTCTATCACTAACGGTTTAGGAACTAGCCATTGGCCACCGTTGAGAGTGGACATATATATATATATATATATATATATATATATATATATATATATATATATATGTATGTATATATATAAATCTTCTGTGCGTGTTTATGTCACTAAACCCCTCCTAAACGACTGGGCCGACTTTAATGAAATTTTGTGTGTTCGTTTCAGTGGAGGATTCGAGAATGGTTTAGATTTACATTTCGTCGAAATTGATTCAGTACTTTTTTCGTAATTAGGCAAAAACTAATAGTTAGTGATTTTTCGCTAGTTAAAAGTGTTGAATAAGTTCGATGAATAGAGGGCGGACGGAATGTCCGAGCGGTGTAAGGCGCCAGATTTAAGCTCAACTTCTTGAAGAAAGAGATCGCGTGTTCGAACCCGACTCCTAACAAACGTGTATGCTTTACAATAATATTTCCTGCATTATAATTTTGATTAACCGACTTCAGAAAATCGTTAACTTTTAACTAAAAAGAAAAAAATAAACTTTTCTATCAAAAATTAAACGGACTTCAAAAAATACTGAAGAGTGAAAAATAAATAAAAAGTTCTAGATAAACTACAGGGCTGAACAAAAGTATTGAAGTATTTTTCATACATTAGTATAAATTGCTGAAAGAGAAATTTCAACCTATTGGGCGTTTTCCTGCTAAACTAAACTTTCGCATTATATAGGATATATATCAACCGGTAGATCAAATACAGGTCTGTTCAAAAGTATCGAAATACATATTTGGGTATCGATAGTAAAACTTCATTTATTTAAATAACGAAGATTTGTTCAAGATTCCAGGAAGTGTTGAAAGTGTTTCATAATCTATGCTTAACGCATGATTTTTCATACTTGTTAATGCATATTTTAAGATGTGCTATTATTATTTTTTTTTCAATTTCTAAAAGGAATTGAGCTTATATCATTATATGCAGTTCTATTACATAATTATATCGTGATCTTTTTATATTAAAATATATTTATTCGCAGCTAAATAATAGGTCGATAGTTAACTTCAACTGTCATGTTGTTATTTTAGAATAGTTAAACTAATAAAAATTCGACTTTGTGTTAAATGTGTTCTTTAAAAAGGCTTTTTTATAAGAGAAAGTATTTTCTAATGGGTTCTGCTTTAATGTGAATTTTTTCCTAAACAATCCGTTAAGGATGTTCTGAGAAATGTATTTTTCTTCAATCAAGAACACGAAACTTTCTGACACTTTATTAAATAAAACATAACAAACAAAATAACATTTGTTGGCATTATTTTTTAAAGAGATATTTTACTGAACTTTTTATTTTAAAATGTTTAGAAACCGATAAAGTTGATTAAACTTTCTGTAAGGCGGCGTTACATTATGTGTTTATAAATAAACATGAATTGGGAAATGTGACAGAAACAACCAGTTTAGATTTCAAGCAGTTTTATAATTAATAAAGTAATTAATTAAATATGAATATTAATTAAATATGTATATACATTAAACAAATCCAAAATTTCTATTATATCATAAAAAAAAAAAACAGCGTATGCATTTATTGATAATTTCTTAAAATATACACACTTGTATGTTCCTTCTTTTTACTGATCTAGTGGTTCTTAATGTATGTGCAGCGGAATGAAATTTAATACGATAATGATTTATTATTTAAAAGTTCTTATACTTTTTGGTATACAAAATAATGAAAATGATTTTAAATCTTCAGATAAATTTTTCCCTTTCAGAGAAAACTTTTGTAGCAGTATAATGTACTGTACAAATTATCTATGACAAATAAAAAAATATTTTAGAATAATTACTACCCAAAAATTTTATCTCACAGAAAAATATTTTAGTTTAAAAAGTAAAAAATCAATCTCAATCAATCTCAGACAGCTCTTTAAAAGTTAGTGCATATTTTTTACAAGTTCATTAAATTCTGTTAGGCGGACTCTGTGTATTATGGAAATTCATTATTAATTTTGGAAAGATTCTCAAGTCCCTGCAAATCCATAGAGATAAAGTAAAATTTGTCTAAGGCGGAATGTTGTCTACTACGGAAAATTTTCTCGGTATCGATAGATTCCGCTTTAAACAGAGTTTATTGTATTCGCAAAATCTTTTTAAGAATATTAACATTACTTGAAATGTAAATATAGTAAATGAAGTAAAAACTAATGTAAAATAAACTTATTAGAATTTTAACATTCCATAAAACAATCAACAGAAAATTATATAATTATTTCATTTTTTTTTTTACCTGTGATAAATCAATTTGTTTCTGTAAGTAAATAAATTTTTAAAAAGGCATACATTTTTTTTTTTTTTTTCGTAAACTTCTTTCAATAGTTATAAGTTTAGAATTGCGAAGAAGTAAAGTACAGGTTGTCCAGCAAATAACACCTTGATTTCAAAATTAAATTTCTCAAAAAACAAAGATTGATAGTAATATGCGGTAAACGGTTTTTTCATTAGGTAAGCTGTAAAAATTTCAAACAGTGAATATTTTGAAAAAAGTGCGTTCTGATTGCATAGAATGCTTTGATTTTACATTTTTCTTGTTTTAGATTGCCTGCAGAGAAATAATTTTTGAGCTTACAGAGCAAATTTTTATAGATTTTTCGAAGTAAATTTTTAGAATTTCGAAATTTCAAAAATTTAATTTAAAAAAAAATATGAAATATGGCATTTTAAGCCGAAAAACACATTCTCTGGCAGCAATCTAAAGCAAGAAAAATGTCAAATCAAAGCATTCTTTGCAATCAGAACACATTCTTTTCAAAATATTTACCGTTCGAAACTTTTGTATAAGATTTTTACAGCTTACCTGATAAACAAACCGTTTACTGCATAATTCTATTGATCTTTGTTTTTGAGAAATTTAATTTTGAAATCAGGGTGTCATTTGCTGGACACCCTGTAAGTAAATAAATTTTAAAAAATGCATACATTTTTTTTCGTAAACTTCTTTCAATAATTTTAAATTTAGAATTGCGAAGAAGTAAAAACGAAATAAATCAGAAAGTAAAAAAGAAGTCAATTCCACCCCACTGCTTATCGTAAACCGATCTGGGACCCACTGCTTATCGTAAACCGATCTGGGAAGCAATTACTTGTAAAGTTCCCCCCCGCGCCTCACACTACAGTAAAAATCTTTTTGACCTCAACGGTACTGAAGTAGAAACGAAATGGTTGCCTTTCATAGTTCGTTATCAGTATCTTAGAGGTTTTCCCTAACTATCCCTAAAATTTCTTCCCTCTCAGTTGCGAAAGCACTATAACACCATAGGCAACATCCCCTATAGCCATAGGGGTTGCTAGTATAGGTGCTTCTACAGAACTATCGCAGGCATATGCCGATTTTTCCCCAACATTTACATTAGTTTTCTTTTTTAGCATATACACAGTGTTGAATTCAGACTTTTTTTTTTTTTCAGAAGGGATTTCTGTGCCTCCGAAGGGAAGTTGGGAACATTATATAGTTCCATTATAAAGGTGTTCAATTGCACTTTTTGACCATAGAAAATACAAAATCTCAAATTTTTCGGGTGGGATATCTCGGTGTTCCCGGGGGGGGGGTGTCCCTTCGCGGGCGATTTCCTAAATTTAACATAGCATGTACTTTCTCTATTGTAATATTCAGTGGCGTAACAATTAAAATAATAGTCGCGATTCAAGTTGTGATTTAAAAAAAAGAACAAAAGTAAAATTGAACAATTATAATTAATGGAATACAAAGACCTGTTAAGGCGGAATCTCACTGCTCGGTAGGGTCGAATCTAAGGGAGGGGGGGGGGGCATGTTTCTCGGGTGCCAGAACAAAGGGGCGACAAATGAAGATCTTGTTTGGTGATTTTTCGCATGTCTGTCTATGTTTAGCACGGTATTGTTTAAATCGTCTTCTCTGTGGTATGAAAAAGTACAGAAGAATCTAAGGATAATATAACACAAGGATTCTGTATAAAGCGGAATTTTTTCGATTCAGTTTTCAAAATCTTAATGAATCAATGTTAGCAAAACAGATTAAGTTGTTCGGTATAAGATATTTTATAATAACATATTTGCGGAGAAGAGGGGGGGGAGGGAATTCGCCCCTGCTGCCCGGCACAACAATGATGTAGTCGTAAAAAAATAAGAGAGTATACGCTCAGCGTAGAAAATATACACTAGAATGTATATACTATAAGCTTTTTGAGAAACAGATGGTATGCGGTAGTTCTTAAAAAAATCTAGAAGGTATACGGCGTATACCTCCGTATACCCTTCACTACATTCCTGCGGCACAAATCTGCAAAGACAGCGATGTGCGAAAATTGCGCCCGGGGCGAAGTTTTAATTTGGCGCCTTTCCCCCTCTTTTCCCCACCACCATTTCTCTTTGCAGAGGTGTTACAAAATTAAAATGTTAAAAAAAGACAAATAAATTATATTGAATACATGTTTTTATTTTGGAATTGAATTTTAATAACTAAATAATATAAAAGAACATTGCATTTATCTTTTGGCAAAGGGGATCTGAAAAACACACGCGGAAAAAATGTATCTAACAGTACAGTATAACAGTTTTTGGATTCCAAGAAAATAAGCAACATGCTATTTTGAGAATGGATGTATTTTTCACCAAAAAGTCCCAATATGTTTATATATATATATTACAATAAAAGAAAAAACAAAGGAGGATGATTTTATAAATTTGGCGCCCCTTCAATATCCGTGCACGGGGCGACCGCCCGCTTCGCACGGCTTTGTGCAGAGAGAGAAAAAAAGAAAATTAAATTAAACAATATGTCCAGGCCGGATCGAAATATTCTGACACTTTCAGGGTTGATTTTTGGTGGCTCTGGAACGGGGGGGGGGGGGGGATTATAGAGTTTCGATATATTTAATTGCACTTTTTGTCCATAGAAAACATAAAATGTCAAATTCTCCGGGGGGAGGGGAAGTTGTCCGTGTCCGGGATGGTGACCCTGCGTCCAGCTCGCTATAATTTACCGTATCCTCCCAAAGGTCAATAGCGGAGGAGATCGAGATAGATACGGGGAAATATGCGTTTTCTCCTGTTACTTAAAACCACATTTTTTGGCGAAGGATGAACAATTTTCGCCAACTTTCGCAACAAAACCGCCGAACAGAGTTTTAAATACTAATCCGATATAAAATTTTAAACGAAGCTGATAACCTATGAATAATTTTCAATGGATACGTTTTTACAAAATTTCCTCAAGTCCAAAAGGGCAACTATCATTACAACACAATTTTAAATTCATTTTTGTTCGGAAACATATGAAAATAAGCAGATGTTATTCAAAAATATTTTTAACCCTTTATCTACGCATTATGAATTCAAGAAAATTTTACATTCAAAAGCATTTTATGCAAATTGTTTAAACTAAATTAAGAGATTTATATAATCATTTAATAAATATTTGAAGGATTTTAGGATTTAGAAGGATTAACTAAATTGGAATTTACAGGGATTTTGTGCATTTTTTATAACCCCACTCAAATCTTTATTTTTAATTATTTTCTTAGTATTTTGTAAAATTATAAAATGTACAAATATTATGTTCTTATAATATAAATATCGAAATATTTCAGCATTGAAAAATCTCCATCCACTCCCTCAGCGCCAAGAAAGCTGAAAAGATGCAAAGACAAAATAAATCATTACTTAAAAATATTTTTGTTTCGCGTAACCAATAATGCTTTTGGATAAAGTAATGTATATATAACTCATTCTAAATAGTATTACAACTAACTTACGTATTAAAAGAATTTTATAATAACTTATTTTAATGGTACTTATAAGTACCATCGGTAGATAAAGGGTTAATTGACAGACGTTTTCCATTTTTTTGGCAAACATAAATGATTTTTCAGAAAATACATTCAAAGATGGCATTTTGAACCGAATTTCTGGACGTAAGGAAAAAAAAACTACCCAGAGAGAGAAGAAAAATTTGTTGCTACACGATCAAAATTGTTTATAAGTCAATAATATATATATAAGTCGATTTATTTAATAAAAAATGGAAGACTCGTTTCGATCAGATATCGCTTCCATAGCCAGCTTTCACAATTTTCTTCCTTTACATTCAAAACTGAGTTAATAAATGTGTCGGAAATTTTGCGCTTATTAAGCAGTATACTTGAAAACCGATTTAAGTATAAATGTGCCTCAAGAGAATAAGCGAATTTGACATTTAAAAAAAAAAAAAAAAAAAAAAAAAAAAACTAGTCGTTGGGGGCCACCGTAATACTTACCCATCATGGATATGTATGTGAAAATAAAACGTGTGAAAACTATTTATACAATGCATTGCAATTCATAAACTAAATTTAAATATTGTTAATATACATAGTAATGCTATATTAAAGAACTGCTGATGTACAAATTTCGACAAATTGTATAAAACGCCAAACTACTCAAGTAGTACCGAACTGCGTAAAAGAAACATCCTTATAACTCCAAAAAAATAATTCTATTAACTAACAATTAACTGCGTCGGATTAAGCGTCTCATTTCCAATTAAAATATACCTCTGAATAGAAACTTTAATGAAATACAGGGTCATAAAAATCGAAGAATGTGAAAAACAGGATTACAAATATCTCGGCAACTAATAATCCGATCGATTTCGTTTTATATGCAAAATGTGTGTTATTTTATTGCCTTTTACGTCCATTCCTTAGAACAAAAAAATTCGAAAATTTTTATATATCTTTCATCAGAACGAATTTTTCGAGAGTCCGAAAAAATAGTTCCGGATAATCGAGGTTGCTGATATTCAATAGGCTTCGTCCCATTCTTACATATTAACTACATACAAAATTTCAAGTTTCTATCTCAATTTGTTCGGGAGATAGAGCGTTTACAGACAGACAGACTGACTGACAGACAGACAGACAGACGGACGGACGGACGGACGGCAATTTTTTTTTTCTAAAAATATGTTTTTCGGAATCTCCACTATCTAAAACGTGCAAATCCGCCAAAAAAAATTTTTCGATTTTCAAAACGATTGCAAGACTTACCCTATACTACGTATGATGGGTAAGTAAAATGTGGATATAATCGATATTGGCATCGGTCGATTACATTGTGTTTTAGTCCAGGTTTACTCGTTGCAGGACTCTAGTCATGAATATCAACTTTGCGACTTTATGTTTAAAAATAAATTAGACAATATGTCAGAAACTTTCTCGTTTGTTGAGGAGGGAACTTGAGAACAACCCTGAGAGAAAATAAAACAAGCAATTAAAAAAGAAAAAAAAAAACATTTTCCAGAAGATTAAAAATTATCTAAAAAATAAGTAAAAATAAGTATTTATGGATATTCAAAATAATTATTCCCTTTAGTAAATTAAAGTCTAATCTATGAAATACTGCACCAATATGTATCAAAACTTGATTTGGAAAATTCAATGCACAAACACACATTCTTAGGACCTTTGTATTCAGTATAGCTTACGGAATCGCTTTACATTTATACAATTAATCGTTTTTCATTTTCATTCATATTACATCTTGGATCAATCAGTGTTGCTGCCAGTACCATCATCTGAGAGATGCTTTGAATTATTATTTACTCATAAAATGAACAATTTCGTTCATTGAAACATACTTATGCTTTCCACTGCTTTGATTTTCACACATCATACTTTTAAACACAAAGGTTTTCTGTACATCTTATCAGTTTTTAAATTTTCTGGAATGTATTTTAAAGCTGAAATCTCTTTGTTTACTCCAGTAATGAATATATGAAATACCTCAATATTGTTTTGGATATTTTTTTATTATGCGAATGACACGGATAATCAGAGAGGAAAGTTATGGGATGGAGTTGTAATAGGTCATAAACTGAAGAGGGTTCAAAAAAAATCTTTATTTGCATCATATAGTATATATACAGGACATGGCAGAGAGCCTATTTCTGGCTGTGCCTCTAGACAACTATTTTAAATTTAAACCATTGTTATAAGAGTAAATTTAAAAAAAAAATCTGTACACAAAAATAATGTGGCATATTTTTATTGTTTTTTAAAGTACCAAACACACTTTTTATTACTTTCTTCTATCTTTACAAGAAGAAAGTATTGGATTCATGAAAATTTTCGACTTCCGGTTTTCGACGGATTTATACGTTTTAGAAGGTCCTGAACACGTTTTGACTATTTTTAGAAAATGTCTGTCTGTGAGTCTGTCCGTCTGTCTGTGAGTCTGTGTGTCTGTCTGAGTCTGTGTGTCTGTCTGTAAGTCTGTCTGTCTGTATGTGACAAAAAATTTGTGGGCACTCTATCTCAAGAACTAATGCTCGAAATTTAATAAAAATTTGTATTCAGTTAGACCTTGATTTGAATTAGTGCCTATTGGTTTTTGGTGAAAATTGGCCTGCAGGTGGCGCTGCTATACTACGTTTTTCATGATTTTCAAGATTGCTATATCTCAAGAACTAATGCACAGAATTTCACCAAACTTCAGATTCCGCGATACCTTGAGATACATAGCCGCTGATAAGGTTTTGGTATGAACTGCCCTATAGGTGGCGCTGCTATGCTACATTTTGCACGATTTTTGCGATAGCTATATCTCAAGAACTAATGCAGAGAACTTCATCAAATTTTAGTTTCTTTTACACTAGAATATATAACATAATTAGACGCTGATTACATTTTGGTATTAATCTTGCCCCAGATGGTGCAGCTATGCTGCATTTTGCACGATTTTTCCGATAGCTATATCTCAACAACCAACGCACAGAATTTCATCAAACTTCAGATTTCGTTACAAAATGACATATAACATAATTACACGATGATTACGTTTTGTTATAAATCCATCAACTGATGGTGCTGCTGTTCTATATTTTACACGGTTTTTTTAAAACTAGCTATATCTCAAGAACTAATGCACAGAATTTCATCAAACTTCAGATTCTTTTACGCACCATAACATAATTAAACGCTTTTTTACGTTTTGACATAAATTGTCCAAGATATGGTGTTGCTGTGCTACGTTTTGCAAATTTTTTGTTATAATTATATCTCAAGAACTAATGGACGAAATTCCATCAAATTTCAGATTCTGTTAGGTCTTGACATCAATAGATGCTTATTAGGTTTTAGTATAAATTACCCAACATGAGGCACTACTAAGCTCATTTTCTCAGAATATTAATTAAATTTTGCGTGTTAGGCTTTTCGGATACCAGAATCTCATTAGGCTTTGTCAAATGTTCGAGGAAATTCGATAGTGGGTAACTTTGGGGTCACCACGTTTTTTGTTTAAATATTAAAATGTACTTATGAGATAGAAGAAAGTTTCGGGATTGACACATCCGACTAGTTTCGTTGTACATGAAAATCGCTAAACAGAAAGTTTAAAGTAACATTCAAAAATTTCTCTTTCCCCTCAAAATTTCTGGTACCCATTGTTCCAATGAAAAATTAAATCTTGATTTTGTCAGGTTTGCAGCTTGCATGAAAATTGAAGCGTATTAAGACTGCTCTTAAAGTTTTCTTTAACTTAATTGACGATGCTCCTTTTCTACCCTAATTATCAGATTCCTTATTTTGAAAACTAAAACCGAAACTAGAGGTCAGCTAGGGACAGAATTTCAAGACCAGGCCCGTCCTGACTCAATTTCTATAAAAAATTCAGATTTTCCTCGACATATAATTAAGAATATTTCAATACCCCCTACGAGCTACGTTCGTCAACCCTGTACGGACTCTAAAAATGAGTTAATTTGATCGGATTTGTAAAGTTTGTGGAAAATGTAATTATAATAATAATAAAAAAATGAGATTACAAAGTAAACGAGTGTTTATTTATTTATTTATTTATTTTTGAGGAGAGTACAAAGACGAATCAGCTGCTATTAATTGCTATTTTCTGTTTGATTAAGTAAGATTGTTAAAGATTTTCAAAATCAGCTAATATAAAATGTATTTAATTAACACAATCTTCCTTCTCTGTATTTTTAAACAATGCTATAAGGAAATTATTTTAAATAAGTGATTTTGAATGCTACGTTTTAAATCTGATGTAATTTTCAGCAAATTTTTCTTTCTTTTCATAATATTCACGCAAAATTATGTTTATCGTTAGAAAGAAAATATTATTTGCGCTGTCTTAGAATTAACAATAATAGTTAAATTGATTTTTTCAAAACATGAAATAAACCTCTCGTGTGCGTGTAAATACACTTTTTTTTAAATTTTAACTGTTTGACAATATAATTAATTTGAAACTTTAAATTTGACGTAGCTCTCATTTATTTGCGACTTTTAATGAATATTGCTGAATTTCTTCTTTTACTTAAAAAAAAATCTCTTTTCAATGTAGTTTTTTAAATTTTAATTTTCAGTGTTTTCCACCTTTTAATATGTAATAATTTAATTTTAAAATGAAAGTTTTTTCCTTTTATAATAGCCATGTTTAAATAAATTTTTAATTTGAAAGAAATCTTATTCCTTGCACTGTTTATGCAGTTAGTAACAAGTTAAAATAATACCCTTTTCTAAAATATCTAAAAAATATCTTTTCGAAATGCTGAAATTTAAATTTAAAAAAGAAATAAATCCTCAAAAAATGAGCCAAAATAAAGAAATAAATGCAGCTCTAATGTATAAGATGATCTAAAAATGTTTTAGATGTATAAAAACTCGTTTAATAATTTGAACTTTAGCATTAAATATATCTTAAAATAATTATTCGGTTTAAAAAACGTCTACATCAGCATGTTTTTCAATCATTTCTCTATAATACGATCAATTTTCATATTATTGTACATGACAGTTTTCCTAATGTTAACAAAAAAGATCAACAGTTTAGAAAAAAAAAAAATGTTATAAGCGATGACAGCGTTTAGCTATTTTTTTAATATAGAACGATACTGCATTTATATATAAAATATGAAAGTATATTTTATATTACCGTGCGTTCAAAAAATAGAACATGCACAATAGCAACATCATTAATCACTTAAATACTTAGACTTTTAAGCATTCAAATTAACACTCATTAAAATAATTAATGTAGTTAATGCAGTTTAGAATAAAAGAAAACAAAAGGTTAAAAACATCAAAACTTTTGAAGCTGTATAATAAAAACAGACTTTTGAAAACGTTTCTTTCTAATGTTTCCGGACACTTTAGTAACGGAAAAGAGAAAAACCTGTTGTCATGTGACAAGAATCGCTTATATCTCGACAAATAGTTTATTTATTAAAAAAAAAAATAAAAAAAAAATAAAAAAAAAATAAACCACTGAAAAATGGAATACTATGAACTACCTGTTATTGAAAACAAAAAGAATTTTTCAATTTTTACTATTTTTACTAGAGTTAGAAGCATTTTTGTCCAATCAGCTGATTGTACCACGCCCCTTTGTTTACTTTTTCTCCGATTCACATCCGTAAAATTTAGCCTAGTTTTTAGTTTTATAAACAAAATGTTATTTTGCACTGAAATTATTAATTTTGTGATTTCGCAAAACAATACTTTAACTTTTAACTGTTTCTTTAAGCGTTTGTTTATAATGTATTTAGAGGAATTGATTTTTGTCTTCAATCTTTTTAGCGTAAATTAAAAAATAATAATATATTTAAAATATTAGAAATATTTAGTATATTTAACAAAAGTTTGTACAATAAGAGGTATTTATACCATGAATATTTCTAGTAAAATTTGAAAAAAATTCATTAGAAAATACAAAATGTTACTTTTGAGAAGATTTTTTTAAAATTCAGATACTTCACGTCCTTTGCATGAATTACTGTCGAAGCCACATATTTTAAGTGAATTTACCATAAAAACATAAAACACTTACATATAAGCTAGAAATGATATTATGTCCCTTAATAGCTGAAACTGTGTCAGTAAGAAAATATTAAGCAATTATAACCACTTACTAAAACCTGTTTTTCTCAGAATGAATATTTTCGTCGTTTTCATGATTTCAAAATGTTTTATGCGAAATTCTTTATGCCCAATTTTTATGATTTTTTGTTTAAAATGCTCTTTATGTATGTGTTAACAAATGTTACTAGAAATAATTTTTTAGACGCATGTAAATTTTTTTAATTTCAGTTATATGAAATTTTTAATGATTTTTTAACGGAAAATACAAAAGAATTAAGTTAAAATCATTTTTTTTAAATGTTTTAGAAGTAATATGCTAAAAATGCTTAGTAACATTTGTTAACACATACATAGAGAGCATTTTAATCAAAAAATCAGAAAAATTGGGCATAAAGAATTTCGTATGGAGCATTTTGAAATATTGCCATTTTTTTGTTAATTTAAAAAAGAAAAATATGTATCTCAAAAACTATTGAATATATATATATTTTTTTAAATGTGAAATAAGAGACATATATATTACAAATTTAATATTTTTTCGCCCAAACTAACCTTTATACTATCTTAATTTTCTTATAATAATATTCCGTACTTACTTCAAATTATTAAATTAAAATCTTGTTTCTAAATCTAATCTGTTAATCCTTATGCAGACGATATAAATTCTTAATTTGCCTTAAAAAACATTATTCCAGTATGCGTAAATTTAAAAAGATGGCTCTAAATTAAAAATATTCTTAATTAAAACTTTATTTATTAATATTCCAAATAAAACTGATTTCTTCTATGTTTTTATCAACCCTTTTTAAGAAAGTCTTATTAAATTTATTCCAAAACCATACCTTTCAAAAATATCATTATTTTATTTTATCTATTTATTTATTTTTCCTACGTCAACCTTTGATGTGTGCATATTAATAAATTCATTTCTTTCCTTTTCTCTTAAAATTAATCATTTATAAAAATCGTCTGCCTAAGATATTTAAAATTCTGAGTCAATTATAAATTGGTTAAATAATATATTTTTTTTAAAATAAATTTATCGTTTGTGGAAAATAATCTCGTAGCTGGACAAGAATTCTGTTTACAAAAAAGAATGATGGTTTGAGGTTACAGAATGTTCCAGAACTTTCTTTTTAGTTTTAAAAAGGTGGAAGTCTCGAGATGAAAAAGAAGATTTCTTGGGTTGCTTCTTCGATGAGGACAGCTCGCTGAAATAATGATGGAATTGTTGCAAAAGAAGCTTTTCCTTCCTCATTATTACGAATTTAATAAATGAATTTACAGCAGCCCATGACTAATTATTGGATCTTCTACATTTATTTATTTATTTTGTTTTTTCCCTCGCTTGCCATGACTGTGTGTTTCTTTTTAACCAGTGGAAATAATTCGAGTTCTCCTTAAATCGTCACAACTAATCGAAAAGCCGGCAGGATCTTTTATGCCTGCGCTGCCTTTTTTGGTTTTTAAAGAAACTTGCTATGGAACGAAGTAATAATAAAAACTGTGGATCGCTGAATAATTTGCCCGTCATTATTGGATGTGTTCTTAAACAAAAACTGCCATAGTCTCATGATTTCTGGAGTGACAAAAACAGAGGAATTGTTCCTGTAAAGTGCTTTGAGTCGGCTTGATTTTCCTGAAGCCATGATTTCTTGAATGACTGCAGAACAGGAGATTTTCTTGATTAAGATTTTCAAATTTATAATGAAAAAGAAGAAAAAAAAATAATAATTACAAGACCGTTTCTTGTAAATTTGTGAACAGACGAATATTTTTCGAGATAGTTGAGCACAATAGGATTTCGGTGAGATTTTTTTCGTAGTATTTTAATTATTATTATTTGTATACTTTTTATGTATTTATTTAAATTAATTATTCTCTGTTTGTCAGGTTTATTTATTTGATTATTTGTCTGTGAATTTTATTTACTTGCCTATTTATGAGTATTATTATTATCATTATTATGTGTTGGAGATTTAAACATTTTTGTTCTTAAGGATTAAATTGAAGAGTATGATATTCTTAGACAATTACTTTTGCATATTAAGATTATTATGATATTTTTATGCACGATTAAAGGCAAGTTTGTAATAATAATGAAGTATAAAAGAATTTAGAAGCTCAAGTTTATTTTAAAAAAAGTACATTTTCTAATTTATTGATATTTATTTGTTATCAAAAACTATTCTCAGAATGCAGTATTTTCATAATAATGTTCCTACAACTAGACATTTGAGCTGAAAATTAAGTTAACATTTATGTTTTTCCTTTTATTTGTTAGAATTTCTGGTTACAGTGAGCTTTGGTTCCCGGATTCTTATACTTTATTTAAATTCAGTAAGAAATATGGAACTGTGCAAGGCTGTTGCTAGAGTTTTGACTGATAAATATGATTAATTTTTTTTAGTAAATTTTGTTATTTTAAGTAAGGAATTACCTATAATTAAAATTTTTGAATATGTTTATGATCTATATAATAATAGAATTAAAAGTTGATCCCAATTTAAGGTATATCTATGATATTTACAATTTCTGTTTTATTAGATAAAATTTCTGGTTAATGTTAACAGCTAAATATAGTCACAATTTCACGATAATTTTGATTCAATTTTTTTTTTTTTTTTTAATGGTGGGTAATGGTTTTGTGTGAGCCAATTAAAATGTATACAACATCAGTAGACAAAGCCCTCAAAATTGCGAAAGCGCGAACTCATGAATTTCACCTTAAAAGTAAAAGACTCTATGATCGAAATTTTGTCGAATGCCCATTAAAAATACAAGACTCTGTAATTTATGAAGAATTTAAATACCCTAACACTCGAAAATTAGAACCTACTTTCTCTGGACCATACAAAATTATAAATAAACTTTCTGATGTAACTTATGAAATAGATAAATTTAATTATGAGACAGGACAGAATTCCGTTATTGTGCATGTTTCTAAATTAAGACCCTATTTTTCACCAGAAGATTTTAAACTGTTTCATGAGCAACCCAAAAAACAAACAAAACCTCAGATACAATCACAATCACTAGATCAAACTAAAGTCAAGACAGTAGATTAAGTTTTAATTCTTATTCTTTAAATAGTTTATCACCATAATTTTCAACATTAGCAGGTATGTTCTTGGAGGCCTACAAGAATATTACTTGTTTTTGGGAGTTTTTGGGGTTAAATTGGGCTCCTTATGCAGGCATAAGGTGAACACTTTGATTGTAAAAGCTTTCAAATTGATGTTGATAAATTAATTTTAAGGGTGTTTAAGTCTAACTATATTTACTCATGTATTTGACATTAGTATTATTCTATTTATTCAGCAGATATTTATGTTATAACAGTTATAAAATCTAATGATTCTACTCAAACCTATAACATAATATGTGATTTTCAGTGATTGTGAAAATTACAGATATTAAGAGTTTTTCAGAAAAGCACACTATTTTTATTTCTATTTCTCAATTAAGAATGACACCTTTTATTCCTATTGTATTTTATTATTAAAGTTTATAAACCATGTGTAGATAAAACATTATTCTACATTTGGCATTTGAAAACTTATAACCAAATTTGACAATTTTGTAAAAGAGTATCAGAGAGGAATTATTGTAAGGAAATACTGGTTGAGAGTCCATTTTCTAAATAGTTCAATTTAATTTTATTTGGATTTTGGAATTATTATGATTTTTTTTATTTATACTTTCGGCTAGCAAAAAATACTTTCTTATGCTATTAGAAGATAAGAAAATTATTTAGTTGCTATGTAATTATTTTTATCCTCAACTAATATTTTCCCTATCAATAATAAACAAATGGTGATATTTTCTTTTGATTATACTCTTGTTTTACTATTATTATTATGATTTCTATAATGAAGTTTAGTATTAATTATACTCTTATTGAAAAATATTATGATATGGAGTCTTATTATACTATTACTTATTATTGTTGTTATTGTTATTATATTTTTATCTCTTGCTTATTAATATTCATAACTTATTTACTGTTATTATATGTATTATCTCCTATGCACTTACAAATGGTAAGTGATGTTGTAACATTATTGTATTTCTTTCAGGGAAATGCTCCTACCTAAATTTAATTCAGAATTATTTTCTCTTAACTATTTTATTTTAATCGCTAATTTTTTTATATTGCGTTAATTTTCTTTTCTTCCATCTCTTGGCTTCCTGAGTTTGACAGTTTTATTCCAAAATTTAACTTTTCTAAATTATTATATTTCTGTTGTCTGAACTTGTAGTTTTATTTAACTATCAATTTCATACAAAGTCTTGGGGAGGGGGGATAATACTACAAATTTAATATTTTTTCGCCAAAACTAACCTTAAGGCCAATGTCATACGACCGATTTTTTCGACGCTTTGGTTTTCGAGAGAAAATAAACATCTGCGCTGCGTCCATTCACACGAACGTTGCCTTTACTTCAAAATTTGCAGACGATATTGTTTCTAGACGTATTAGAAAGCTTTCAATTCGATGCTTTTAATTTAAATAAGATGGATTTTTGGAAGGTAATAAAATATTCTGTAATTTTGTATTGATTATTCAAGAAATTAGAAAAAATTATAGATACAGAGAGGGTACTGGTATTATCGTATGATAAGTGATAGATTATTTACCAGGCATTTTTATTTAAAATATCCAAAATTGCAGGAATTACTTTTTAATACATCTGATGTTAACTGAAAAATCCACCATATTTTAAGATATACATGACTGCAGGTATTATTAAATTGATGATAATTGTTATTCAACTTTCATTTAGATAACAGATCATATTTATTATTATTATTAATTAAATAAATAAATAAAAATTAAATTGATTTTTAAAAAAAGTTGCTAAAGTACACCATAAAAAAATCTTAATTGTATAAATCAAAAATAGGACCGACAAATTTCCAAATTGGGAAATTTTCGTTACATTAGTCATGAAGCACGTGCTACCACCTTATAAGTAAAAACTAGATTTTTTTTCCTCTTTTGTGGCTGCACATGCATACATAGCGTTATCATTTTTTTTGGTAATTTTGGACCTCCTCCTCTCTTACGATATCATACGCTATGATTTCTCGAACAATCTCTCCCTTCGTAATACTATATTTATTAATGTCTGAAAACTATTTAGATTTTTTTTTTTTTTTTGGAATTTTTTTCTTTTGATTGGAGCGGTATACAAATATGGTTACGTTTATTTTTCGCATACTTTATTGATTCAGATGAAGAGAAGCCGGTAAACTATTATTTTATATATGAACTAACTTTATATCGAACGACAGTTAAAAGTAATAATTAATATTTTAAAGTATTTTAAAATAATTTTTTTCACATAATACCTTCAACAGTAATAATGTCTTCTAAGAATTGTTCTCGTACGGGTGCAGGCAGAACTTCCGAAAGCAAGCACAACAAAACAGGCGGGCAAAACATTTTTCTTCTTTTATTTACTAATAAACACAAGTATGGTTTTAAGACGAAACTTCGCATATTGTTTGTCGAATCGCGAATCAATACATAAATATAAGTATGTCAGTAGAATAGTAATGCTAAACGTTGGGGTATTCCATCTTTTTGAAATAAATAATTTTATGATCATTTCATGATTTTAATGACATTGCATATGCATAAAAATAGACAACAGTTAAAAAAAAAAGATACTATTTTGATGTAAAGATTAAGTTACAAATAAAAAGTTTTTTATTGGGTCAAAAATGAAATCAAAATACAAATCACCAAATCACCATACCCCTAGGCATAGCTATCAATATCATGTGCCAGATGCCCCCCCCCCCTCCCCCGTAAAATGATAACTTTATATGGGCATATTCCTTTTCTAGCTTATCAGACCTGCTTCTGCTTTTTCAATTATAAAGCACGTTTTAATATAGCGAAGAATGTTTCATATTTTCAATTATTTTATCTTTTTTAAAATGCATTTAACATTTAATAAATATAATTGTGGTTAACATTGTGTAAACTTTATCAAGGCTGATAAAACATGCAATATTAAAAATTAAATTGAATAATAAAATTCTTTCTATGGTATTTACGAATAAAAAAGGTTCAAAAATCATATATTGATAATTTTGAAAGATGAAACATTTCCAAATTTGTCGCCATATGTAAACAGCCTTTTAATGTTTCACTTGAGAATATTTATTTTGTTGCCACACAAAGTATGAAAAAAAGAAGAAAAATGTATAGGAAAAAAAAAGATAGGAGGAAAAAACAAATAAAAAGAATATTGCCCAGTTAAATTGATGGCATTGAGCTCACAGGCTAAGCATATTAATTGTACATACAGCCTTATATTTTCAAGGGTTAGTTCCGTTCGAAAAACAATTAAGGAGTTGTAACATTTCCCCCATTTCCCCTTTTTATACTTAATAATTGAACCCCCTTAACTAATCAGAGACATGCTTTATCATATGAAAAATATCTATATCAAAAATTCAGAGCAAATCCAAAAATTCTTAATAAAAACCCATTTATATAATTTAAGAGGAGTTATTCCCCTCTTTTATACTTAACCATTAAACTTCCAAAAGTGTTCATAGATTTGCCATTTTAGAAAGAACATACATCCAAAATTAAAAGCAATTTAGACAATTCTGCATAAAAACCCATTTATCAAATTTAAGGGGGGGGGAGGTAATAGCAAGTACCCCTCAAACAAGAACTTAACAAAAGAACTCCACAGCTAATTTGGGAAGCATCTTATCACTATGAAACTGTATCCAAAAATTGAAGCAAATCGGTTAATTCTGCAAAAAAAAAAATAAATAAATAAATAAATAAATAAATAAATTAAGAGAGCAATCCCACCGATCTCCCCATTTTTACTTACCCAATAAATTCCAAAAAACAATCAGGGAAGCGCCTTATCAGAATGAACCTATATCCAAAATTTGAAGCAATTCGTTCCTGAGGGAATATTTATATTCTGCAGGCAAACCCTATTAAACTTATTTAAAGGGGGTTATTTTCCCTCTCCCCCACTTAGACTTATCCAATGAACTCGCAAAATAAATTATGGCGGTGCCGTCATCACAATGATCCTACGTCTAAAATTCGAATGAAATCTGATAAATTCTGCATGAAAAATACATTTATATAAATAATGGGGAGGGGCATTAGGCCCCCGTTCTCCCTCTTTATATACTTATCCAATGAGCACCTAATACTAATCATGGAGGCGCCTCATCAGAATGATCCTATATCTCTTAACGAAAACTGATAATTCTGCATGGAAAATCCATTTATATAAATTAAAGAGAGGGGCATTAGCCCCTCATTCCCCCTGTTTATACTTATCCAATGAACACCTAGAATGATCCTATATCTAAATTTTGAACGAAAATTGATAGTTCTGCATGAAAAACCCATTTATATCAATTAAGGGGAGAGGCATGAGCCCGCCGTTACCCCTCTTATATACATATCGAATGAAATCCAAAAACTAATCAGGGAAGTGCCTTATCAGAATATACCTATACACAAAATTTCAAGTGGATCGGGTATTTTTATCATAAGTTATCGTGTTACGCACGAACGTACGTATATTCATACAGAACAGGCGGGCTGTCAGGCTTTGATAGCCTGTGAGCTAAAAAAGAAAGGAAAAAGCTACTTTTACCAAACGTAAATGTATTTACTTCAAAAATATAAATGAATCTAGCTTTTCTTCTAATGAGGTATCAATAATTCTTATCTTTACAAAATATTTATTTTAAGAAATTGTGTCAGTACGTTTAGTGTAAAACAGTACACATAAAGATTTATTTTACAAGGACCACAATTTACAGCTCAAGTGTAAAAATGCTTAAAGTTTGACCAAAATCTAACCCTGAAAATTTATTTTGACGCAGTTCACGATCCGATTCAAGCATAAATCCTATGCAAATAGCAAGACACAATTTTTACAAAAAGGTCAATTTTTTAACCATCATTTTCCTACAATTAAAATCATTTTGAAAAAATATTATATACCTGATTTTAACTTTTACGCTAAGACAAATTTATATGTTTACAAAATAGTGAAGAGAAAAAAAGGTGTAAAATTTGCAGATATGGTACACAAACTTATGCAATAATAATAATAATAATAATAATAATAATAATAATAATAATAATAATAAATTACAGTATTATTGAAAATACATGCTCGCTGTAATTAAAACCGTTCATGAATAGATAGAGCCACAGATGTTCTGTTTTATATGTCCACTTTACCATACCGGATTTTCAAAATCAGATTAACTTGTAATAATTTTATTTTCAGAGGTCAATCCAGGCAAATTTTGCAGTCTTTGTAGGGCTCTTACACAGAAATCCACTTAATGAAACAGACCCCTTCTCAAAATACGTAAAATAGGCCCTTTCACAAACGTGTGTTCTATAAAAACATACAAATCATTAATTATTCTAATGTTGTAAGTTTAAAATTTTGTAATTTGAAAAGCAAAAAACTTCCCCAGAGAGGGAAAATTTTGAAGAAGGATTTAAAGATGTTATTAAAAAAAATGCTTGTTTCGAATTTATGTAATTGAATTTCATATCGTTACAAAACGTTACTTTTCATGAACATGAAATAAATTCCTCCAAAATATAATAGATTTCTGAAAAATACATTTTACTTTTCGCAAAATGCTCCCCCTCCCCCAAAAATCAGCACCGATCCTTGACTACGCAATCACAACAAAAACTCGTGAATCTCTGAAAGAAAATAAAAAATCAGCGTTTAAACTGCCTTTCGTCTGAATAGACTCTCATACGCAGAAGCCGCCAGGACGCTAGTAATCTCCCAGCGTGTTGGGGGGAAACGCGAAGCTTCGACGAGAGCTTTGCGTATGTTTGGACGCAAAGGTAACGCGTCGCTCGTGTGGAAACGGTATAGACCCCTTGCATTGACGTCACAACAGCGGCTGTTCCTCTTATCTGGTGCACATGACGCCATAATCTGGAGCCCAAACAAACCATCATAACTCCCTGTTTGCCGTTTAAAGCAACTGTCGTCTTTCTGTTTAATTTTGATTTTTCTTATTCTTGCATTATTTTTCTAAATACTTAAAAAATGAAGCGCAAATTACTATTTTTATAAATGTGAAAACACCACATTTGCCTTATGTTTGGGCGCCAGATGAAGCATGTGACGTCACGTGCAAGGGGTCTATAAGTTTATTATGCTCTCAATAGAGGCCGGCTTTTTGGCTGCTTTTCAAAATCGTCCGTGTGACATTACCCTTAATTGGTTAAATAATATTTTTTTTTAAATAAATTTATCGTTTGTGGAAAATAATCTCGTAGCTGGACAAGAATTCTGTTTACAAAAAAGAATGATGGTTTGAGGTTACAGAATGTTCCAGAACTTTCTTTTTAGTTTTAAAAAGGTGGAAGTCTCGAGATGAAAAAGAAGATTTCTTGGGTTGCTTCTTCGATGAGGACAGCTCGCTGAAATAATGATGGAATTGTTGCAAAAGGAGCTTTTCCTTCCTCATTATTACGAATTTAATAAATGAATTTACAGCAGCCCATGACTAATTATTGGATCTTCTACATTTATTTATTTATTTTGTTTTTTCCCTCGCTTGCCATGACTGTGTGTTTCTTTTTAACCAGTGGAAATAATTCGAGTTCTCCTTAAATCGTCACATATATATATATATATATATATATATATATATATTATGATTATTTCCAGAAATTAATAAAAAAATTCATTGAAAATTAAAAAAATTAGTTTTGAGAGTCCACTGTAGCCTTAAAATGTTCGTATTTCATCGGCTTTGTTTACATTTTTATAATGGTTGTACTTTTTATATTTTTTAATTGATGTATGTCAAATACGCATCGGGTTGTGCAAAATATTTAAATTTATTTTCCAGAAAGCCATATCCATTTAAAATAGTTTGTATTTCATCGGCTTTGTCTAAATTTTTATAACAGTTCCAAACGGCCCGCTTAATTTTTTTGAAGGCCCGTCCCATTTGTTTTGTCAATCGGGTTGTCCTGACCAGTTTAAAAGGTTTACCTCATGTAGTCGTATCGGGCCGGGAACGGGCCTCGGGTCGAGCAGATCTCTACATGAGCCCATGACAGTAATCTAGGCCATTAACACACCAAAAAGACTATTCTCCCCTTTCTTTGAAAAAATGTTTTTCAGAAGTATTTATTTTTTGCACAAAACTGGATAAATTTAGTGGAAAGATAGTTTACTTATTTAACATTACTTCTTTAATATCTGATTGAAATTAACTAAATTTTCGTCTTTATTTAAAAGCAAGATTCAATTAAAGTTTAATATTATTTGTAAAGCAGAATCTAACTTTATTAAAGGATGTGTCCAATTTTTATTTAGGAAATCAGGATTTCTATTCATTTCTTATTAAATTCTTACACTAATAAAGAATATGTCATTATAAGATAAACTCTTATTTGTTTTCCACATTTTAAGTGTTTTTTATCGGAGCACTTTGATTTTTTTTTTTAAATAATGTAATTAGGCATCAAAATGGTAACAAGCATAATATAAACTATCTCTCTTTAATCTTGCCTCACATATTATTTAAACTGGTAAAATCCATTATAGCGAGCCCCTTGCAGTATAGCGAAATAAATATGCGTTATGTAAATCAGATGTTGACATATTTTTCTCAAAATAAATAATTTTTAAAAAGTTTTTAAAATTATTTGTCTCATTTTTACACTCTTATCAATTGCAAATAAACATATGTATTGTAAATTTCAGGAGAGTTAAATTTTCAAAATAAAAAACTAATATTTAATTTTAATAACATGATAATCAATAAATATTTTACTTGCTGCATATATTTGTATATCATGCAATTCCAAGATTTAAACAAAAAAATTTTTAATTAAAAATTGTCTTAAATATTTTTTATAGCTTTATTCTGGCTCAGTAAATTTCTCCGTTATTAAAGATAAAATATTTATTAGGAGAAAAAAAGTACAATTTTAACAATAGTCACTTATTTTTTACACGATTTCTCCTTTGGTGTTCAACTGAAACATCACTGAAAAGCGCGTAATACGGTGCTTATTTTCTTCACTGAAAAAATGCATAGAAATACGGCCCTTATTTTCTTTATAAATAATAAATTCATTTAGCCAATCGAGCGATAAAAAGCCTAAATCAATCACTCACAGAAGCATTAACCCCAAATCAGTTCCGAGCTGAGAGAAAATTTAGAATAGGGCTTCCATTGTCCGAGGACCCTACCAATTAACCCGCGCAGAACGCAGGCATCCCCCCCGGGATACCCCCTAAATTCAACACTGCATGTATATTCTCTAGTGTATTCAGTGGCGTAACAATTAAAAAAATATAAGCGCGATTCAATAAAAAATACGATAAAAAAAAGAAAGAAAGAAAAATTAAACAATTATAATTAATGAAATACAGTAAAACCTGTTAAGGCGGAATCATTCAAGACGCGAGAAATTTTCGTAAAGAATGGAGTCCAGAAAAAAGAACAAGACTGCCCCAGCACAAATCTGCAGATAGAAAAAAAAAATAATAATAATAAAAAGAAATTAAACACTATGTCCGGGCCGAGACCTTACTGACTTTTCGTCCACAGACCTGTCTATTCTTAAACGCATCATTTCACGGTTAAATCTTTAATTCAAAAACTCTCCACATGCAATTATTCGATCGACTTCGTTCTGCATGCAAAATTTGTGTTATTTTATTTGCCTTTTACGTTAAAATAGAAAAAATTCGAAAATTTTTACATACTTTTCATCAGAACGAATTTTTCAAGAGTCCGAAAAAAATAGTTTTGGATCATCGAGGTTGCTGATATTCAATATTCTTACATACTAAGCACATAAAAAATTTCAAGTCTCTATCTCAGTTTGTTCGGGAGATAAATCGTTTACTGATAGACACACAGACGAACGGACGGCAATTTTTTTTTTCTTTTCTAAAAATATGTTTTTCGAAATCTCCAGTATATGAAACAAAAACCGTCAAAAAAATTTTTTTTTTTTCGATGCGTTCAAAAGGATTGCAAGACTTACCCTATACTACGTATTATTTGTAAGTAAAAGTTAAAGCCTATCAATGTTCTGTAGAAATTCACTCGGGCCGGGCATATATATACAGTCGAACCTCTATATAACGAAACTCCATACATCGAATTCCTCCATATAACGAATTTTTAGTAAGAACGGTCCCCTTTTCGCATGATTACATTAAAAACAGACTCTATATAGCGAAATATCTATCTCCATATAACGAATTTTTTCATAAATTGATCTTAATTTATTCAGTTTTAAAAAAGCTTCAAAATCATATGGAATCAATTTTCCATCACTTATTTTTGATTTATCGTTCAGTGGAGAGGTTTTTTTATTTATAAATATTACTTCTCTCCTTATTTTTTAAATCTAACAAGTTCATCCCACCTCCCACACACCTTTCAACATCCTTCTCAAAACACAGTCAATTGATTTGTTACACATATAAGAGAGGAATCAATGAGAGCACATAAGAGAGACCTTCAAATGGAGGAAAATACCAACTACAATTTTTCATTCCTTGCAAAAAATTGAGAATTTTTTTTGAGAGCGTAACAATTGTAATTTTAAAATCAAAACAACAAAAATTTACAGATTTCTTCCTCTGAAATTTACGTAAATCTTCCTCATTTGATTTTCATTAAGCTTTCAAATAAATGTCTTTTCACTTTTTTGAAACTGCTTAAATAAGTAAGAAATAAAATGTTAGGTTAATATATACTTTTAAACATTTCAAATTCTTAATTAAAAAGATCAAAAATAATATTTGTTCAAAATTTACACATTAAATACTATTTTTAACATCATACTCTATACATCGAATTTCTCTATATAACGAATTTTTTACTGGAACGATGGATTTCGTTATATAGAGGCTCGACTGTATATATATATATGTATATATATTATGGATCGGGCCGGGATCGGGCATGGAAGTTTCGGCCCGTGCAGACCTCTAATTGCATGTACACTATCTATTGTATTCAGTGGCGTGACAATTAAAAAGTAATAGGCGTGATTCGAATCAAGTAGTGATTTTGAAAAAGAAAGAAAAAAATTGAACAATTATAATTAATGAAATACAGTAAAACCTGTTTAGGCGAAATCACTCGAGACCCGAGAAATTTTATAAAGAATGGAGTCCAGAAAAAGAGTGCCTAGCTCAAACCTGCAGATAGAAAAAAATATAAATAAATAAACACTGTGGCCGGTCCTTAGTAGTTTAAAAGTTATATGTGTGATTCATGTAGTACCTGGGCCGGAACAGTTTAAAAGTTATAAAGCGCGATTCAAATAGTAATTTTGAAAAAAAAAAAAAAAATGGACAATTATAATTGATGAAATACAATAAAATCTGTTAAGGGGACAGTGGACCTTTATTTGAGCAAAATCGTCTATAGCAAAATCGTCGCAAAAAAAGGTATATTTCTGTGGTATAATAGTACTAAAACAGGTTTTTTCTTTATAAAATATATTTTATGAAGGTTTTAAGAAATAAATAATAAAGATAAGTCTATTTATATAATTTAAATCTGTTTTTCTCCAGACTAATTTTTCAGCGTCTTTAGATTTTTGAAATGCTCCTTGCTACGTAATTTTTGATGAATATTATGAAATTGATAAGGAAGTATCCTGATATTGTTTAGAAAGAAATTGTGTAAGGTTTTAAAAATTCGTCTTCATTAAGACATTCAAATTTGATTTTTTACTTATTAAAAGGCAAGATTTTGAGGAAAATCGATATGGAATTTAGAAAAAAATCTGTAAAAAATTAACTTTTTGAGCGATTTAAAAAATCTTACTCAAATTTGTTTATAATAGAGTTTTAAGTGATAAAAATGCAAAAGCATGAAAATATCTCAAAAATTACAACACAAGGAGCATTTTAAAATTTCGTTTAAAAATTTAACTTTTTTTTAAAAAAAATTGAAAATTTTAATAAGATTAAAAATTTTTTTGAAGGTGTTTTATATGCTTTTGATGAAATGCATATATGCACAAAATTTCATATTGCTAGAATGAAAATTTAAAGAAAAAAATTTTAACGTCCACCGTCTCCTTAAGGCGGAATCATTCGAACCAGAGAAAATTTCGTAAAGAGTGGAATCCACAAAGTATTGTTCTGCACAAACTTGCAGATAGAAAAGAAAAATAATTAAAGCCTATGTCCGGGCCGAGACCTAACTGACTTCTCGTCCATAGACCTCTTATCTATTCTTGAACGCATCACTTCACGGTTAAAGTTAAATCTTAGTTCAAAAACCCTCCCTATACAAAAACGAATTCATTTCGTCAAAAATGGTAATTTAATGTGCAATTGTTTTGTCTGTCTGCAACAAGAAAAAAAAAAAAAAAGCTGATCCACCTGGTCGCAAAGGGTATCCATGACCCGAGATTTGTTTACGGCGGCCGTATCCCCATTCCCCATAGAGGGTCGGGTCGCAGCTTGGGCCGCTGCGCACAACACAACCCGGTGACGTCATCGGCAAGGAAGAAGAAGCAATGACCTTGCACAGGGAAGAGAGAAGATATGACGAATCTGATGACCTGCTTGCTCGGCAAGGCTGCGCTCAGACTGCAATCAGTCTTCCCTTTCAATTCAATTCTTGGAAAACGTCTTTTTGTATGGGATCCGTTTCTCCATAACAGAAAAGGGAGGAATCAGGGACCGATTTACCAGTTTGGGTGGGAGCCCTGGACACAAAGGTTTACGGGGCCGCCTTGCACCGATACAAATAATTATGATTCTAAAAAATGAAGAAAAGTAATTATTATTGACTACTAAAGTAATTATTTATTGTAATTACTAAAGTAATTATTATTGACTTCAAAATATCCATTAAAAAATTTAAATATGACAAAAATAACTTACTCTAAAATTAATTATTTCAAAAATTATGAAATTTAAATGAGTAAACTGTTTAAAATAAACTCTCTAGTGCAGTGTTCTCGCTGACATTTGACCAACGTTAGTAATTTGGCCAATTAAAAATAAAAAACATTCGCCAAATGAAAAAAGTATTAGCAAAATAGATTCGCCGTGTAGCAGAAAAAAAAGCCTTTAATTTTTTCAAGTATTCCCTTATTTTCAATACGTTCTAAAATAACTCAAGTTTTTATAACTGTGACAGCTATTGTTATTAATCTAATTTCAACTATCTGCAACAAATATATTAAAAATATTTATATATTAAATATGTATGCATATGTATGAAAAACGGAAAAGAAAAAAAGAGAAAGCAAAAACTGAGCACTAGCAATTTGGCGAATCTAATCGCTTGTTTACTCGCCAAATGAAGAATTTAGTCGCAATTTGGCGCATTGGCGAGCGACAGCGAGAACACTGTCTAGTGCTAATTATCTTTTCCTATGCAAGTCTATAAATCTGGAACAATAAAATATGTAACAACTAACAATACATTTTCGACAATACCAAACTACAATTATTTAAAGTATTAAAGACTCTACCTACAGTCTAAAGCTATATTCACCGACACTCAAATAATCTGATGATAACAGAAAAAGGAGAATTAAAAATACAATTTATTTTTAAAGTAATAACAATAAAAGAAAGTATTCACTATTAATAAAGCAAATTAATGGATGTTTTCAGACAAAATATGCAGCGTTATAAAAATACAACATAATAGAATAGAGAATGAAATGTACAATTTCGTTGGATATTAAAACTATATCTGATTTTAAACAATAATTGAAAAAAAAATTCAGAAGCATTTAGGGGCCCCTTAAAAATCAGGGGCCCTAGGCCTGCGCCTCGAATGCTCTGCCATAAATCTGGCATTGAGGGGAATCAACAAAAGTATCGGGAGAAAAGCAATCCACCCTACTTGAAGGAAAGATTTTTTTCCCTTTCCTGCAAAACTCATTAAAGACCAAAAACACCGCGTCGCCACAACAAAGGAGCCGACAACGAACTTCAAGAAGTGGTCAAATGTGTTTGGGCCTTAAGAAGAAAATAAATCTGAAGAAGGGACAAACGGATCACTTTTTTGCGCTCTGGCTGATCTCGAGACTCGACTCCCATAATCGGCCATACGGGCGGTGAACCCGTTGGGGGGGTCGCTTTTTCTATGTTTGTGGAAGGGAGGAAAGAAAAAAAAAAGGATTCATTACGGCAACACCTGCTAAGCCGGAATCGCTAGGGCTTAATTTTTTTTTTTCTGTTTAAGATTTTTTGTCTTAGCAGGGGCGTTTACAGGGAGGGTGTGTGTGTGTGTGAAAGGGGGGGAAGGAGAGTAGTTGAAGGAGAGATTGTACCAGGGCCGTAGCTAAAAATGAATATTGAGGCGGGGGGGGGGGGCTTATGTGTTTTCTCTCTCTGACACAGGAAGATAAATGAATGCCTATTCACACTGTAGGTATATTCTGTTTATCATTAAACTGCTGTAATAACATAATTTTATGCTTAAAAAAAATAGGATGATGAAAAATTGGAGTGTATAGCGAGTGCAAAATTTAACATCATGCTAAGTTTCCTATGTGCATTTAGGATAGGCGAGTGTTGGATCACTTATTTCAGTTACAATTTAGTATTTCTGAAAAACAGTGAAAGGGCCGCAGAACTAAAGATTTTTTTATCAAAATTTTATTTGGATTTTCGGAACATACATTCATTGAGTGACCTTTTCCAGGGGATGCTGAAGGCTTAGCTGCCCCTAAGCTACGGCCCTGGATTGTACCGAGCTCTAAGCTCACTGAGATGGATCGATTTTCTATTAAATATAGGAATTTATAAGATATTTAGGTAGAGTAAAAAACAGCCCTGATTATGACTAGTTGGGGCCTTGGGGAAAGATAATTAGGGGACCGCTTTCGAATTATTGCAACGTTATTCAAACGAGGTGGAACCCGTCAAAATTCGACGAAAGAAAACATTTTAAGAAAGAACCGTTTCATTGATTTATAATAAATCTACAAAATTAGTTACAGTAAAAAAATATATCTTATATTGGTCAGTCTAACTCTCAAACAAATATTATTTTAAGTTAAAATTAACAAAATACTATTTCTATAAAACTCAGTTGTCCAAAATATTAACATTAAACTTTAATGGCATATGTAATCAATAAAATACAATAAAGAACAGTTATTATGATGAAGTTATTAACTGAGGCTCTTATGATTGGTATAAATGCGAATGAAAACAACAAAATTTATTCCAAATTGACGGAATAAAAAACTAAATAAAACTAAAATTCACCGGATTTCATTACAGACGACATATTCGACATACGCATTATAATTTCTTGTCAATTTTAAGAGAAATTGGGGCGATTCTGTTGCCCCAGTTACAAAATTGGCACTAAAAACTAATAAAAAAATTGATATCTCAAAAACAAATTGAGATACAGCTTTCAAACAAATTGCATTTAAAAGTACTTTTTTTTCTCTATACGACGGTATAAAATTTTAAAATATGCGATGTTTAGAAATGTAAAATTTGCAGTAGCGAAAATTGCAAAACGGAAATTACATGGGAAAATGCTGCCATTCGCAAAATGACGTATGCGTTACGCACAGATACGTTTGGCCTTTATAATATAGATAGAACTGATGGTCGCTTCTATCTAAATGTGCTATGCATAAACTTATTATTGCACCTTACATATAAATCGAAAAAAAAATCTTAGCTCCGTCAATTTTAAATTAAATACTTTAATGAATAAAAGTACACTTTCCCCCCTTAGTACAGAAGAAAACTCTTTTCTATAACTGTAGCAATTTGTTATATTACTTTAAGATGATTTTAATAACTTCAACACGTGGAAGAGTTGGAAATGGAAAAAGAAAGTATAATTTAATGAGTTTGGGGACCCTTAAGGTCCGAGGCGAATGGGCAAAGTCCCGTTTTGCCCATGCGATAATAAAATTCTGGAGGCTAAGAGAGATCTTTACTATATATCAATAATAATAATAATAATAATATTTTTTTCACGATGACTTACAATAGAAATATTTATTTATAAACGTATAGTTAGATAAATACAGTGAATTCTCTCCAAGGCAGATTCTATGTAAGACGGAAATCTAACTTAGAAAAATTTTCAAATCTTTGCGAATCCAAGTACATAGAATAAAATTTGTCTAAGGCGAAATATTGGGTACTACTGAAAATTTTTTCAATCTTGGTAGATTCCGCCTTAGACAGAGTTTACTACATGGTTTTATTTTTCATTTTTTTCTAAAAGTATAAAATGTTGATTATAATAAATACCGGGTCAAAATAAGATAAACTATAAGTTGTACAAATGCTGTAAACCAAATTGGTGGAACCCTAAGCCGCAGTCCTGTGGGCTCATTCTTTAATTTACCCTTTGTATTCAGGTGTCCATAAATGTAATCTTGCATCGCAATTTCTGTGCACACCCCTCTATAGGGCCCGAGTAAGATTATGGGGGGCTCCTCCGGTCTATCGATAGATTTTTTTTTTATTATTTTTTTTTATTTTTGTAAATAGTGTGGAAGTATTTAGTACTCGGCAAGGCTCTAGGCTGGATAATTTTGTACTCGGTGCAATTTATATCTGTATACAGGGTTACACAAAAAGCTAGCAGGATAATTGTAGAAAAAAATTATAGCTTGGTTTACAGAAGTATTTCTTGGCAAACTTTTTCTTCCCTTATGTACGTAACGTTCTAAGATGGCTAAAAGAAAATGTCGCATATTGGATGTTTTTTTAACTTGCCACACTACGAGGAAAACGCCTATAAAGAATTTTTTTTCGAAAACGATAGAATCCCAAGTTGTTATAATAAAACTTTAGTCAATTTAGTTAAGTTTTAATCTTCTAATGTATTTTGTTTTTCGCCTAGATGAATGGTATACTAGAAGTACAGAAAGGGAGGATCCTAGGTCTTCAAGCACAAGAAAAAATCGTTTATTTTATGGAATCTAATGAACCATGTCTACCAGAAGCGAAGGGGAGCCAAAAATGAATACCACCAGTGGTTCACTCGTAGGCTTTGCATTGTGTTTTCAGTGTTTTCTATTGTACGGCAAACAAAATGCAAAACCATAAGAAGTTGTTTTCATGCCAACCATTGCTTGAAAACTAGATTTTGTAAACAAAACAAAACAAAACACAGGCACACGGACAGACAGACATTTTGTAAAAACAGGTTTTTTGCAATTTCTGACCCCTAAAACGTGTAAATCCGTCGAAAACCGGAAGTCGAAAAAAATTTCGATTACAATACTTTCTTCTATTGAAGATAGAAGAAAGTAAAAAGAAAATTGGACAATTGATTTGCGGTTTTCACTAAAACTATTATTTATTTCATTACAGATTTTCAGCTCAAAACTTAAGTTTATGTCTAAGCTTCTAAAAAATTTAATGAGATGCAAAAAATAACAGTAAAAAATAGTTGTACGTTACTCCAAAGTCTAAAGCGCCCACTATCGACATTTTTTTTAAATTTATCTGTATAATTTATTTTCAAGAAAATACTGACATAAATAATAATTTTAGTGAAAATCGCTAATCAATTGACCAGTTTTTCTGTTTTTTATAATCACAAGGTAGAACCCGTCGAATTTCGACGAAAGAAAATGTTTAAGAAGAAACTGTTTCATTGATTTATAATAAATCTACAAAATTAGTTACAGTAAAAAATACATCTTATGTTCGTAAGTCTAACTCTTAAACAAAGGATATTTAACCTAAAGTTAACAAAATACTATTTCTATAAAACTCAGTTGTAGAAATTATTAAAATTAAACTTAATCGATATGTAAACTATAAAATATAATGAAGATCTTGTATTATTATAAAGTTATCAATTACGGTACTTATGCACGGTATTCCAAAATGTAAAATAGCAAAATTTGACTCAAATCATAGAATTTTTTGCCCCCTGAAATTTAACTCAGACATTATTTTTACCTCTTCAAAATTTACTTATGCACCTCTCTTATCCGTGTTCATGTTTAAATAAAATGGTATTTTAATTCGATCATTTCAAAATTTGAAATCTCGATTGCTATTAGCTATAAACAGGTACTAATTTATTTATATTCTTTTAAGTGTAAATAAAAATTTCTAAAATAACCTGTATGCAATAAATACGATATACAATATTCCTGTGACGTCAGAGTGTAAAAAGAAAGTGTTGTATGGAGTTTAAAGAAACTTTTTAATAAACTAAAAATCCTTTAAGTAATAAATAAAAACGAACTAAAACTATTTTTTTTCACTTAAAAAAAATGGCAACAAACAGATACATTAATTTGCTTTTTGCGGCTTTTTTCATTTTGATAAAAATGGAGTAAGTCTGTTGTCACAATTCAAAAACAGTATAAAAAACTACGAAAAAATTAATAACACAAAAACAAATAAAGATACAGCTTTCAAACAAATCGCACTAAAAAGTAAATTTTTTTTCCTATACTATGGTATAAAAATTAAAAATATGCGGCATTTAGAAGCTTAAAAATTTGCAAAAGAAAAAAATGTTAAACTTAAATTTCATTTCAAATTTTAACGTGTTGCCATTCGCAAAATGACGTATGCGTTACGCACAGATACGTTTGGCCTTTATAATATAGATTTGAAATTTGAACCTACCCACTCCCATTGAACACAGTTCAGTTTGCTCTACTTAACCACAGATTTTGAGCTCAAAATTTAAGTTTATATCTAAACTTCTAAAAAAATTTAATGAGATGCAAAAAATAACAGTAAAAAATAGTTGTTCGTTACTCCAAAGTCTAAAGCGCCCCCTCTATCGGCATTTTTAAAAAATTATCTTTATTATTTATTTTCAAGACAATACTAATATAAAGAATAGTTTTCGTGAAAACCGCAAACAAATCGACCAATTTTTCCGTTTTTTACAATCATTTAAAATTTTGGACCCTAAATTTTGATGGCGCCTATTTCCTTCGGAAGACGTTTGGGAACCTTAGTTTCCCATTTAATATTATTTGTCTTGATGTGTACTATCACTCCTAGTTTTGCCCTCTAGTTTATATACACCCTATATAATTATATTATATATTATATGAACTATATTTTGATTTTTTTTTTTTTAACCATTCGAATTTTATTCGTTTTCGTCCATGTTTAATGTCCAGAAGTGGAATACTTCTTTTGCCTCGATGACCCCCCCCCCCCCCCACACACACACACACTCACACAAAAATGTATAACTCAATAATAAATTGAGATACAGCTTCCAAACAAATTGTAATTAAAAGTACCCCCTCCCCTTATACCACGGTATAAAAATTGAAAATGTGCGGTGTTCAGAAATTTAAGAATTGGCAATACCGAAAATTGTGAAATTGAAATCTCATTTAAAATTTGTTTAGGACGAGTCCAGGAGTATTCATGTTTAATGCATGGCGTATATAATATGAGACTGTTATTACGTAAGCCACGTTTTGACCATCCTATAAAGATGTTTATTATTACAGTAAAACCTCCATAACGGACACACCCGAATAGCGGACACCTCTATTTAACGGACAGTTTTCAAATCCCCACTCCCAAAACTTAAATTTTTGTATGTTTAACCTCTGAATAACGGACATTCCGAATAGCGGACAGTAATTTTGGCAAAAAGGAATGAAAAATTACTTTTCAACGAGGAAAATAATAAAAATCCTTTAAATTTATCAGGGCAATGTGTCACAAATTTTGTGATCACAGATAAATGTGGGGATGAGCTGGAGTAAATCCCCTCTCCTACTTTTACATTTATCTGTGATCACAACCCCTCCCCTCTCCCTCGGATGATTTGAGATTGTATGCTTTTAAGAAGCAGAAAAATACAGTAAACATGTTATACACTTTTTTTTTTTTTTTTTTTTTTTTTTTTTTTAAAGAAAAAAAAAATGATTGAAAAGGATTAAAATTACTGACAGAGTTAAAACTTCGCACTGAAAAACAAATCACATGTAATCGCAAGTAAAAGCAAACTTTTTTAACTTTTTTTTTTTTTTTTTTTTTTTTTGTAAGAATGTAATAAACAAAGGATAAAGGTATGCACAATTTTATTTCAGTGTTATTGCTTTAAATTTTTTTTTCTGGTTAATCATATGATAGAGGTTTTAGGACATTTTAAATTCGACTAATGAAACATTCATTAGCAATTTTTCTATCTCTGAGGTTTTCCCAATAGCGGACACCTCCGAATAGCGGACAATTTCTGCGCTCCCAAGATGTCCGTTATTTAGATGTTTATTATTATTATAGAATTATCTTATAAGCCCTTAAAATTTTAGTCTTTGAAAATATTTTTTCCAAATAATCGTTATAAATGTGTTAAATTGCATTTTTTTTTCCTCCCAAAAAGCAAATGCCAAACCTCCCTTGCTGCCTTCACTTGGACCCATCCACGTAAGATAGATAAAAGCAATGGAATTCACTGTTCTTGGGGACCGCACAAAAAACTGTCTAGCCCTCGTCTTTCTTCGCCAGTTGTGTATGCAAAGGGTTATCGAGATTATTATTTTCTGTAATGCATAATGGGGCATATCATAATGGGGCAACTTTCAGAGTTCAACCCGATCGCGTTTTTAGGTGCGTTCGTAATTATGTAATTACGTATCACCTATAGTGGTCGTTCAGTCCGTCCGTCTGTCTGTCCGCATATAACAACGCAAAAACTACCCAACCGAATCGGTTGAAATTTAAAATACATACATATTTCATAATTTTGTCGAGTTATTTCAAATTTTATGAAAATCGGATGCATAGATCAATTACAGGGGCAATCAAAAGTATTCCATTACATTACGGTCAATGGGGAAAAAAAGTTTCAAATGCATTTTAATGGTTTGAAATTTAAAATAAATAATTATTACATAATTTTGTCGACACATTTCAAAATTTATGAAAATCGGATGCATAGATCAGTTACAGAGACAATCAAAAGTATTCTGTTACATTACGGTCAATGGGGGAAAATGTTTCAAATGCATTTTAATGGTGTTACACTCATTCGAACTTAATAAAATTTATATGCAACTATAAAGTACATATTATAATATACATTTTACATAATTTGTGGTGCAAAGAATGTTTGTTATTGATTGACAAGGCCACACAAAAGTATTCCATTGCATAATGGTACAGGGAGAACATTGTTTGGTGCGCGTTTTAATTGTAATTATTTACAATTTTATGAGATTGATATATGAGAGCGATATTTTTAAAACTTCGTTATCGTACGAACGCACCTCATTTGCTACGCTTCACGTGCAATTTCCAACTTGTTTAAACATGACAAGAGTTTTGTGGTACGGGACAGTGGGCACAGTGGCGAAGCTAGCGGGGGGCGGTCCGCCCCGGTGGCAAATTCGCAAACACTCAACGTCCCAGCGCGTTTGACGCCAACTCCTCTAGCCAAGGGCTTTGGCGAAAAATTGAACTTCGACGTACATACTTGAATACTGCTAGTATCGCAGTTTGAAATTTGCATTGCAAATATTTATACCCACTTTATATGAATATTTTAGATACGCTTACAGAATTCAAAGATATCTTTTTTTTCTGTAGCAGATTAATTCAGTCTACACAAGTTGTGCTATTGATTACGCTAGTTGAATACTGATGCTGTTACAATAGGATTACCGTTAAAAAGCTTGGACGACGCTGGAAAATTTATAATGCATGTTTTTAGCGTTATGAAGGTATAATAGTTGAAACAATAAGCTGCATAGTTAATCAAGATAGATCAACGTAATTCAAAAATACTTACAAACTTGGTTTGTCTTTTTTTTTCCAGACTTACTTTAGAACTTCAGACTTGCACGCACATTTTCATTTTCTCCCGAAAGCGCTTGGCTATAGAGGTTGGCGTGAAGCGCGCTGGGACGTTGAGTGTTTGCGAATTAGCGCCCCGGTGTCACCCTCTAACGGGGGACACCCAGTCTTTATTTGTAAATACATACACATAATCTTATAAGATAATTTAAGAAAGTTCTGGAAGAAAATGAAATTTCTAGAGACGGTGCATCAGAATTAATTTCCTTTTCTTTGAGAATACAGAATGGGGTGCCTGAATAAGATTTGCACTAGGAAACAAAAACCAACCTATCGAAAAGATTTTTTTTTCTACATATAGACCTCGCATTGACTATGGGATGAGTGATGAGTCGCTCATGTGCATTTTTTATGCAGGAGGACAAACAGCAAAACCGGAATAATAGGGTCATTTTTTTTTTAATAATGTAGATTTGTGACTGACAAAATATGACAGATCGGGAGGGTGATATCATGGTGTTTGGGGAGTGACACCATTTTATAACCGCCTCTGGTGTCACCCATCCTAGTTACGTCACTAAAGTGGCGCACCCACGATTAAGCTTTGGAGGGGGCTAGCATATTTTAGAGATCTGGCTCGGAAGTCAGACAAAAGAGGTCCGTTATTTGATTCAAAATGCACGAGATATGTCGAGCCATTTTCTCCATTCACTTGATGCAGAGCAAAGACTGGGTGGTGGGAGCAGGGCCGTAGCTAAGGGGGCGCTATGGGCGGCTCAGCCCCCCCCCCCCTAAAATATTTTGAGCTCCCCCTGGAAAAAGTTCCAAGGTCACTAAATGTTCCGAAAAATCCAAATGAAATTCTGTTCAAAAATCTAATTTAGTTTTGAGATCCTTTCACAGTTTTGAAGAATTACTCAATTGTATCTAAAATAAGCGTTTCAACACTCCATTTGTACATATGAAGCTAACATGTTTAATGTTGCACCAGCCATACACTCAAAATTTTCATCATCCTATACTTTTCTTAGCATAAAATGAAGTTATTACAACAGTTGAATGAGAAACATTGTACCTACAGTGTGAATATGCACCAATTTATCTTTCTGCATTAGAGAGAGAAAAAAAATTATGAGCCCTACATTCTCTTGAACCCCATCTATCGTTCACTTCTAGCTACGGCTCTGATTATTATACCATCGAAAAGCATATAAATTTATGTACACAATTTAACAAAATTTTTTGAATATGTTTTTGGTTATGGCCAGCAGATCTTCCTTGAATTTGGAAATGTTTTGCGGAAAGGGAACTCGACGATACCGATTTTTGTATCATTTTCTCGATTCTCTGTCCATCGAATTCATTTACCTTTTCGATTTTCGTAATCTATTTACAGAGGTATTTTATCGTAATATTTTTATAAAGTTATTTTCAGTTTCAAAACCGGTTTCGAAAATGAAAGTAAATTTAGAAAAAATGCCTGCAGTCAAACTCGAAAAAATAAAAAAAGAGTGTTGTGTGAGAGAAAGCTCAGCTATCCAATGAAAGAAAAAAAAAAAAAAAAAAAAAAAAAAAAAACTGAAAAATTTCAAAATGCAAACGAGCTATTAGAAAATAACCTTCCCATAGGAATAGAATTAGCATGCGAGTAGCTTTGCCGGCAAGAACAGAAGCCTTAAACTGAGGTAATACGTATATTATTTTTCACATAAAATATTTCCCTGGGAGACTTATTTATAGTTTTGAGTTTATTTTCATTTCCATTCCAATCAAAAATAGGATTAAAACTTTAAAAGTTAAAAAAAAAAAAGGGTTTTCGTAAAATGGGATAAAATTTATAGAGGGGTCGAACCCTTCCCTCCTCTGTATGCCACTGAAGTCCGTCGGGGTCTGGATTTTACAACCCCAGTTATAATAACTTCCACCTCCTCCCTCATTGGGCATACCTTTATCCTCGATTCGGATAGATGGGGGGTGACCTGGAGGGGGGATGTTCTCCCCCCCCCTGGCAACAATCTCCTGACTGTTTGACTTGTAGGGAATAAAATTCTTGCGTTCGTTGCAGTGGCGTAGTCAGGGATCAGGCAGGATCCCTCATCTAAGGGGGTTTTCTTGCTCATAAAATGAACCATTTCGTTACATGTGTAATAAAAACATGACACGTAAAAACCCAAACCCACATGAGAATCACAAATCCTCATAAATTTAGTATTAATCGTTTTCAGATACCAGGGTTTATTTATGTACTTAAGGGTGTTCTTAAATCAAAAAGGGCAACTTTGTGACACATGCATTAATTTATTTTTGTTCGGAAATGCATGAAAATAGCAGGTGTTGTTATTCAGAAACTGTCTAATGGTACTCATTCTTTTTGTTTTTTAAAAAACACAACAGATTTCTCATTACAAACCTTCAAAGTGGACACTTTTGAGCCTATTTCCCGACGAAAGCAGAAAAACCGGTCGAAAAGGAGGAGAAAAACGGGTGATTGCGTCATCGAAATAGCTTATAACTCGATAAATAATTTAATTATCATAAAATGGAAAAATAAGTTCAATTCGAAATCGCTTTCCTAGTCAGGCATTGAAATTTTATAACTTTCTGTTGAAAAATGAATTTGTAAGTGTGTCAAAACGTTTTTCGCTTGTTGAGCGGATCAGTTAAGAACACCCTTAAAAAAAAAGAAAAAAAAAACAGTTAGGGATTTATATCACAAATTGTTAATAGCAAAAAAAAAAAAAAAAAAAAAAAAAAAAAAATTATTATTATTATTATTATTATTTTACATAAAATTGGATTATACGTGGGGAGTCATATGGTACCAATTTCTTAGGATTTTTTTTTATATTTTTATTATTTTATTTTATATTTTTGCTTCGCAAAAAATTGAAAAACATAGATTACAATACTTTCTTCTATTAAAGATAGTAGAAAGTAAAAATTAAATGAAAAATTTACCCCCCTCTCCCCCCTCAAAAATAAAGGTCAAATTAAAAAACAAAAATAATAATAAAAAAGAAATAAGTGCATACCGCAAAGTTGTCAAACATATCCCTAAAAGAAATGATTAAATTGCTTTGCATAGCTTTTGTGCCATAAAAAAATTTTAACGGAACTATTTTAAACTAATTCAACAATAAAATATATTCTTTTAAAATGATCCTTTGATTTAACGGTTTCTAGAGCAAAATACTTCATTTGCTAAAAATTTGAAATGATTGAATGACACCAGGTTTTACGAACAAATTTGTTTCAAGTAAGTGACATTTTTTTTCTTTGAGTACACTACAAATGTAAAATTTTCTTTAAAAATTCTGGTGCTATTGTCACATTTGCTAATTAAAATTAAGTGGGACATATACTTTCCACCGCCTTATAAAGAATTAAAAAAAAAGTACTTCAGAGTAATTATCGAAAATTTCTCTATGATAGATAGTAGCAACTTTCATATTTTTATGTGTATATAAATATTTGCCAAGAAAGATTTCCAGTCATAATTTCCAGTTTACAGTAGTAACAGCATATACAGTGTCAGTGGTGACCATCCCACCAAATCCGCTGACGCAAATTCCCCCCCCCCCCCCCAAAAAAAAAAAAAATCTCCATACTTTAACATTGACCCCCTTCTCCCCTCCTAAACAGAATATCAATTGTAAAATATATTCAATTTATAATCTGCTGCACTTTCAAAAGATACGAGTTCAGCATAGCAGAATGAAGTCTTCTTGCTCTTATCTAGAATTTGAAAAAAGAAAACACAGGGACATTTCTGGAAATTAACTGTTGAAAAAATTTAAAAGTGATATAAAAAAAAAATCAAGAATATTTTTAAATTATTATTTAGTAAAATTTAATAATTTATTTAGTGAGAAAAGGGGGGAATATTAAGAATTTAAAAATCTCCCCCCCCCTCAAGATGTACTTTTTCTCATATTCCCCCCCCCCCAAAAAAAAATTAAATTGAATGACGCATTTTGCGTCACCAAACCCCTCTCTGGGCACCCCTGTACAGTGTCTCACAAAAGTGATGGGACACTTGTGCTTTATAAAAAGAAACTGCAATAAAATAAATAAACAAACATATGCAAAAATTTTTTGGGTGTGTTTCATATTTAAAGTTAGTAACAATTATTACATAACATACATTTTGTCAAAATATTAAAATATTAATTTAGTAAAAATACAATTGTTCAGAACGGAGCAAAAAATGGCTCACATGAGTGATGGGACACTTACTTTTCCATCAAATATTTATCTAAAAATTTTACTTTTTAAAAGGTTTTAATATTTTGTTGGATTTCCTTTTACTTTTAAAACATGATTTAATCTTTTTGGGATGGATTCGACTAATTTTTTTGTGATTTCTGGAGTGATTTTACCCCATTCTTCTTGAAGCACCGATTTTAGTTGTTGTTTTGAAGAAATGGTGTGTTTGCGAATTCTTGATTCCAATTCTTGCCAAATATTCTCTATGGGATTTAAGTCTGGAGATTGTGGTGGTGTTTTTATTATTTCAGGACAGTTATATAGCAGCCAGAGTCTAACGTTCAGAGCAGTGTGCTTGGGGTCATTGTCCTGGTAGAATTTAAAATCGTTATGAAGGTTCAATTTTCGTGCTGAAGATTTTAAATTTTGCTTTAAAATATCAATATACTTGTACTGATCCATTATACTGTCAATAAAAACAAGATTACCAACTCCAGCGGACGACATACACCCCCATACCATAACTCCTCCTCCACCATGTTTTACTGTTGGTACCAAGTTCTGTTTGTGAAATTCTTCACTGGGTTTTTTCCTCACCAAGATTCTACCGTCAGAACCAAATATATTAAATTTACTCTCATCAGCAAATATAACTTTATTCCAGTAATCAGAATTCTTATTTATGTTGGATTTTGCGAAAGCTTGTCTGAGTTTTCTATTCTTTTCACTTACGAAGAATTTTTTCCTGGCTACTCTACCGTGATATCCAGCAGATCGAACTACCCTTCTAATAGTCTCAGGATTAACAATTATTCCATATAATGCTTGTAAATCAGCAGCAACTTTTGAAGCACTATTTCTTGGATTTTTTTTAATATTTCGAACGATAATTCGCTTTATTCCATTGGATAGCTTTGATGGTCGGCCAGGTCTTCTTTTATCCTGAATCATATGATTCTTTTTATATCGTTTAATGATACTGAAAACTGTTGAACGACTCAAGTTAACTGTTTCAGCAGTTTTTCTAATAGATTTTCCACGTTCAATATGCAAATTAAAAACTAATTTTCGAATTTCAGGCGAAGTTTCTTTTCGTTTAGCTTTCATGGCTACACAGAGCTAAAAAACACAAAAATTCCAAAACAAACTGGAGAGAAATACTGCAGACGATTTTATAAATTATTGCCAATTGCTTTTAAGTAAAAATAAAACCCCCAAAAATATTTTTATTGCTTATTTCAGACGATTTTTGTTGCATATATAATGGTGTCCCATCACTTATGTGAGCTATTTTTTGCTCCGTTCTAAACATTTGTATTTTTATTAAATTAATATTTTAATATTTTGACAAAATGTATGTTATGTAATAATCTTTACTAAATTTAAGTATGAAACACACCCACAAAAAAATGTGTACATGTTTTTTTAATTTATTTGATTAGTTTCCTTTTGTAAAGCACAAGTGTCCCATCACTTATGTGAGACACTGTATTTTCTTTCTTTCTTTCTTTTTTATACAGTAGAGAAATATTTTAAAATAATGCAAAAATTACAGATTCGAGAATGGATACAGTTTCATAAATTTGTGTTACTGAATAATCCATAGCAAAAACAAACATTATTCAGCATTATCTATATTCTAAATATCAAGTTTTTTTTTTTTTTTTTTTTTTTTTTTTTTTCTATTTTGCAGATAATAAGTAAGGAAAATGAGATGTTATACAGAGGTGAACAAGATAATTCTTCTGGCAATACATTTATTACAGAAACATATAAGTTTTACAAATTTGTGTTGGTGTATAAAATAACGATTTAGATATCCACTGCAAATACAGAATGCAGAAGATAATTGAAATATATATATATATATAATACTATTATATATATATATATATATATATATATATATGTAGAATTGAACTAAAAAAATATTTTATATAAAATTTATAAATTAAATAAAACTAAGCGATTAAATAACGTTTCATTAATTTGTATTGCTATATAAAAGGATTTATAGCATTTTTTTACAATACAATTTTTTCTAATTTTTCAAAGTGCTGCAGACGATAACTGTGGAAAACATCATCGAGACCAAAATTATGTCGGATTTTTGAAGGAATATAAAAAATAGTACTATATTCTTAATGGTGTCTTCAAATATAATTTAATTTATTACTAATATTGTAAAATAAAGAGAAAATTAACTATAAAAAACTCACTTTAATTGATATTTTTTATGTTACAGAAAAAAAAAAAAAACTAATAAAAAGTGAAATTATTTCTTCTCTTCTAATTTCGGAAATATCGATGCCAACTTTATTTGCTTCAATTTAATTGGCCATTCTTAATAAGTTTCTTTTGTATTTTAACAAATGGAGATGGAGAATGATTTTTCGGAAATAAAGTCTTTTTTTTCTAAAGAATATATTAATTCTCCAGTTCAATTCATGCACTTTTCTAGTGACACCTTTCCTTCTGCCGATTGTCCATCCTCGTCTTATGACCTTCTACTAGCATTATCAGCGGTTCTACTTCGCACAGCGTCAACGATCTCGCTGTTCAGGAAACTGTTTGTTGATTATTCATTTTCATCAGTGTTTAACCAATCATTTATATCCCTTTTTCCGACACTTTCAGATTTTGCAAGTTTAATCAATTAGCTTATACAGTGGCGCAGCCAGAATTAGGCTCTGGGGGGGGATAGAGTTGCTTCAGGGGTGATTCTGGTAGAAATTTTTTTTCGGAAATTGGCGGGGGGGGGGGGGAGGATTCCGCGAGTTACCCCCCCTCCCCTTTAAGAGGGTTTATCCGCGATCTTCAGACAAAATGGGCGTTTTCCCGCGGCTTTCAGACGAAATCAGCGATTTATTTGCGATATTTTAGCAAAATCGGCGATTTATTGCGATCTTTCGCCAAAATCGGCGGTTTCCCGCAATTTTTTGACGAAATCGGCGTTTTCCGCGACCTCTAGACAAAATCAGCAATTTATCTGCGATATTTTAGCAAAATCGGCGATTTATTGCAATCTTTTGTCGAAATCGGCGGTTTTTCCGCGATCTTTTGACGAAATCGGTGTTTTTCAGTGTGTTTTTTTTTATGAAATCGGCGTTTTTTTCGACGATCTTTAGATAAAATTTGCAAATTTACGCGATCTTTTCTTGAAAACGGCGTTTTATCCCCGCAGTCTTTCGACGAAATCGGCATTTTTTCCGTGATCTTTTGATGAAAGCGGCCCTTTTTTTCCATGATCTTTTGACAAAATATTTTTAAGCAATCTTTTATCGAAAACGGCGGTTTTCCCCCGATTTTTTAACGAAATCGTCATTATATCAGAAATTTTTAGACGAAATCGACGTTTTCCCCGCGATCTTCAGACGAAATCAGCGTTTTATCTGCGATATTTGGTGAAATTGCCGTTTTCTCCGCGATCCGCACAGGAAATTTGCGTTTTTCGTCGATCTTTTGACAAAAACATTGACGAAATTGTCGTTTTTTCACAAAATATTGACGAAATGTGTGCTTTTTGGGCGATCCTTTCATGAAATTTGCATTTTTCCGCGATTGTTTTATCCGCGCGCAAAACCGTACAAGTTGGCAACTGTGAGAATCTTATCAAAGAATGAAGAACATTTCTCAGTTACATAGCTTTTTAATCATGATATCTACTTGCCTGAATCTAGGAAAAAGAGTTAACGGAAAAAAGCGACAAACTACAAAAGCGGGAAAAAATGATACGGAAAAAAAGTTACCGGAAAAAAGGGACAAGATAAAAATGTTACCGGAAAAAAAGTGACAAGGAATTGATTTTGGGGATTTATTGACTAAGTATGAAAGGGGGGGGGGAGGTCGGGGGTCGGCTTTTAATTTAAGTGAGTGTTTTTTCATGCTGAATTAACCGCTTTGATTCAATTTTTGGATATACGTTCATACTGAAAAGATGCTTGCCTGATTAGTTTTGGGAATGGACGATTACCCCCTCCCCTTCGCCCTAAATAAGATAAATGGTTTTTAAGCAGAATTATCCAACGTGTTATTTCAAACAATTTTGGATATAGGTTCTTTCTGACGAGGCTTATATATAGTATTGTGGTGTCGCGCCCCGAGTTTCTCTTTACTAAGTTGGTTTATTTGTTAAGTTCATCAATAACACATTTTTAATTCCTCAAGTTCTTTATTAGAACCATAGACCAATTATTAAAAAAATAAATAAAACGACATTACAACTACATAGGAGCCTCACTCCAATATTACATTTCGCTTAGCACGTCTAAGCCATCTTACATCAATGTACTTTCTTGTACATTACCAGCACATGTCTCTCTTCCAACTACTTTCCTTCCCTCTCGATGCGCAATAATCCCGTTGTCCCCTTCAGCTCATTGCCACTAGACCAGTGCAATTATTTTCTAGACATATCCCTTGAGGTCAATAGAACCTGTTCTTAACAGCTTTTGAATGAAGATACTTTCAACTATGCATACTTTTTCAGAATAAGACTTCGCTATCTATCTTCTGCCACTATTAACACTAGAACCGCGGGAAATTTTACCGAAGTTTTATAAAAATAATTCACTTCAGAATTTTTATTTAAGTCTGTTTTAGTTATTTATTTTTAAATAATTTTCGTGAAGCTTATATGTAAATTATTTTAAGAAGATTTATCTGGTTCGAATCGACATCTTTTCATTGAGTACGGGTCAAAATGACCCTTCTCCGCGGTTCTAGTGTTAAAGTTGTCAGTACGTCGTCACAGTATATAATGCCTGAAGAATTTTGGGAGTTTAATGGTTAAGTATAGAGGGTGCATGGGGGATAACCTCTCTTAAATTAAATAAATAGCTTTTTACGCAGAATTATCCGATTTGCTTCAAATTTTGAATGTTGGTTCCAGTGTTGCCAGATGGCCTACTTTTTAAAAATTTATATACTTGATTGACACTACTTTTTTGAAATGGTAAAATAACCCTTATTTAAGGACATATTAATTAAGGCCAAAAGAAAGGGAATTTTACCGTTTCAAAAAGTGGTGCCAATCAAGAAATCTCAATTTAAAAAAAGTAGCCCACTGGCAACACTGGTTGGTTCATTAAGATAAAGGGCATCCCTGATTAGTTATGGGGTTCTTTTGCTAATTAAAAAGGGGGGCCACGATTATTCCCCCCCTTAAATTAGATAAATTATTTTATATGCACAATTATCCGATGTATTTCAAATTTTGTCTATAGGTTCTTTCTCATAAAGTGAATACCTGAATAGTTTTAAGTGTTTGTTTATATATCCTCAATAGCTGTTTGCATTTAAAATTGTGATTTATGTTGCAGCATAGCATTTTTCAGTATTCTATAAAAATCGTAACAAAGTAAAAAATATCCTGCTTTTCTTAAAATCGTTTTTTTCCCCGTTTAATTTAAATCTGTTTTTATTTTTTTAAGCGTTCAAACCTGAAGATCTATCAAGAACTACAGGTTTTTAAACAATTAACTTTCTAATTACTAACATAAGCTAGTAATAAAATTTTTTTTTTATTACTACAAATTAATGAATTCACTAGTTCATTCGTTCGTGACATACAATATAGTTTGTACATTAAAGTTTTCTAACATATATATTTTTTATGTTTTATATTATATTTTGTGATGCGTAATATGGGACATTAATTAGTAAAAATCCAGTTTTAAATGATAAATATATGGCGTAAATTAAAATGACAATTACAACAAATGATTTAGTATATTACTTTTTTCACAAATAAAAAAAATAAATAAATAAACCAGTTTTAAATGCAAAATGAATGGAAATTAATCATTATAAGAAAAAAGACAAAATGTGTTATAATGTTTTCTGACATAATAGTTTTCAATCATTAAATTAAAAAATAAAGAAAAATTGCTTTTATTTGTTATTTGCGTTCAATTGCATTCAACTCGCTTTTTTATGTTACTTGATTATTTTTGCGTCAAACCTTTACCGGGAAATCTCCTGATCGACAAATTTCCTAAGAGACTAGCCGCCCGCGATATCTACCAGACATCCCTCTCCGTCGAATGGGGAAAGCAAGCTTCTTTCCCCGAAAGAGCTTCCTGAAGGGACTGCTGCATCCCTCCCTATTTTAACTACACTCATTAGCTTATACGCCTTACCATAAGGAAACTACATCCAAAATTTGAAGCAAATCCGATAATTCTGCGTAAAAAGCAATTTATGTAATTTAAGTGGGGTTATCCCCAGTTCCCCCCTCTATAATTAGCCATTAAGCCCTTAAAACTATTTAGGGATCCACTTTATGAGAAAAAATCTATATCAAAAATTTGAAATACATCGGATAATTATGCATAAAAAACAATTTATCTAATTTAAGGGGGGGGGATAATCGTCCGTTTTCCTATTTATAATAAGCAAAAGAACCTCATAACTAATCCGGAATACGCTTGATCATAAAGAAGCTACATCCAAAATTAGAAGCAAATCGGATAATTCTGCATAAAAGCTATTTATTTAATTTAAGGGAAGTTATCCTCGTTTTTGCCTTTATACTTAGCCATTAAACCCTTAAAACTATTCAGGGATTCACCTTATCACAAAGAACCTTTATTTAAAATTTGAAATACATCGGTTAAAACAACGATTTGCATAAAACCGATTTATCTAATTTGAGGGGGAAAAATTGCTTGCCCCCCCCTTTATGATAAGGAAAATAACCCCGTAACTAATCAAAGATACGTTTTATCACAATGAACCAATGTCCAAAATTCGAAGCAAATTGGATAATTCTGCGTGAAAGCCATTTATTTAATTTAAGAGGGATTATCCCCCGTCCACTCTCCCTTTTATACTCATTCATTAAACTCTTAAAACTATTCAGGGATTCACCTTATCAGAAAGAATCTTTATCTAAAATTTGAAATACATCGGATAATTTTGCATAAAAACCGATCTATCTAATTTGTGGGGGGAGGGGGTTAATTGACCATCCTCCTTTTATAATAAGCAAAATAACTCTATAACTAATCAGAGATACGTCTTATCATAATGAACCTATGTCCGAAATTCCAAGTGAATCGGATAAATCTGCGTAAAAAACTATTGATTTAATTTGAGAGGTTACGGATGGAGGGGGGGTATCATATGTCCAAAAACTGAACCAAAACAGTTAATTCAGCACGAAAAAAACCATTTACCTAAATTAAGAGCCTCCCCCTGATCCCTTCTAAATACTTAACCAATGAATCCTCAAAATCAATAATGAATTCCCAAAATCAATAATAATTTCCCAAAATCAATTCTATGTCCCTTTTTTTTCCGGTAACATTTTTTTCGCTTTTGTAGTCATGTCACCTTTTTTCCAATAACTGTTTTTCAGGTAACTTTTTTTCCGTTTACCCACTTGCCTATTTCGGGCGTTTTTTAAATAAGAATTAATATTAATTAAAAAAATTGTCTGAAAGTAGCCCCTTTAAAGTAGTAGTAAGTAGAAAGTAGTTAGAAATTTGGCGCCCCCTAAATCTCTGCGCCCTGGGCGACCGCCCTCCCCTCCCCATTTCGCACAGCGCTGTTAATATCTTTCCAGAAACATAAATATAAACGAATTATATACTTTCCAAACATACCTGGATTTCAAGAATGCTTGAAGGAATTCGAAAGATTAAAAAAAATGATCTCTTATATCCATCTTTTTCATAATTTTCTTCTCTGAAGAGGATTTAATATCCTCCATAGCGAAACGCACAATAAAAAAAAAAACTTTAGCACTACAGGAACTAACAACACAATGTTTGTGGAATTAAGTCTATCCTTCAAAGCATGCGAGCATGTGTTTTTGTATTTTTCCTGGAATTCGAGAGTCCAGTCCCGTTTCCAAAAAAAGAGCAAGAAACAGATGCAACTAATTAAGACCCCCCCCCCCCTCCAGTGGTGCAGTATTGAAAAACCCAAGACGGCATTGGCAGCGACAGGAAATGACCATTCCTTTTAGCCTTCGGCTGATTTCCAATAGTATAAATGAATGCCGGCCTTTTACGATATTGAATGACCAGTTTTCGATACTGATACTGTTGCTATGTGCTTTCCCTATTTTTCAAAGAAAATACATTACTGCCGCTTAAACGAGTCAAATTTTTAAATAAATTTGATTCAATAAAGCGGCAGATTTCGAAAACAAAACAAAAAAAATTCTAACTTTAGTTTTTTTTTTTTTATGATTCGGTTCATAAAAGTGGAAATTTTTGTGTTTTTGTCATGGCTCTGGGGGGGGGGGGTTAACCCCCCCCCCCCCTCGCTGCGCCACTGGCTTATAAATTGCGGCCTTTTCATGGAAATGTGAAAGTTTGAAAATTCATCCTCAGCCATGATATCGCCGTTGCCGAAAATTCATTTCCGCGATATATTGTGTCATATATTTTCCAAAGTTCCCCGTGGTGCTAAGAAATGGTGAAGTTTACAGAAAATTTGTTCAGAAAATAATGAACAATAAAAAAAAAAAAAAAAAAAACTGACAAATGAAAAAAAAAAGAAGCATTTTTTACTTTTGATTTTGAAGTTTTTAATTCTTAAAGAATTGCTATTTTTCTTCTCCCATAACTTGCAAAATTTGTAAAAGTAAAAAAAGGGAAAAGATGGTTTGATGTTTGATGTTGGATTTCTCAATACCGTCATTTTGAAGTCACACTGTAACACACAAATAAATAACACATAAATAAGAATATAGGAAATTTATGAGAGGTAATGTAAGCGAATGCATAAAAGTTTCATTATTTTCTAGTTGCTGGATAAAATAATGATTTACAGCAGTTTTTATAATTTATTTAATTTTTTTAAAGCACTGCAGAACAAAATTGGTGTAATAAAAAAAAAGAAAGGTGAAGGTAGATCGATAAATCTCCCTTTCTTGCAACCCGTCGCTGGGATGAACTCGTTCCTGATTGGCAGAGAGTCCGCAGGCGGGTGAACGTGACGTAAGTCGCCTCTGCTGCAGCGATCAGCTGGCAAACGCCACACAGGAAGACTGCGACTGTGACTGTATGCGAGAGAGAAGGTGCTGGTGGATAAATTATGACAGGTTGCGATGTTTTAATGGATTATTTGAAGACAAACTACTATCGTGGATAACTATCAAAACAAGACGAAAGGTTGAGGAGTATGAAACCTGATGAAGGTTAGTTTGTTTATGCGTTTATTAAATGTAAATGTGCATTGCGAAATGTGAGCTTGTTATTCAAGCCTACTTCTCCTGTCCCTGTGATCTTTTTATATTTTCTTTACGCCTTGTTGCCACACTGGAAATTAGTTATCATCCCCAGCTGCAAATCATACGATAGTATTGTTCTAGTTTTATTTTGTTTTAGATCCCCTCTAATTCATCCCAAATGCTTCAGTTTCCATCGTTTTAAATTAAGTGCATATCTACATTCCGATCTGACAAGCTTCCATCAGATTGTTTAAAAAAATCGATCTAAAACATACTTGTTTTGTTTTTATGTTGTTGTAATGTAATCGTGTATGGTGAATGAACTTTGTTTTGTAATAATCGATTATTTTATTTCTCTGGACAGGACAGTTGTTACTTTTGTTTATTTCTCTCTTTGGAAAAATAAATAAATAAATAAATCAATTGCACTTTAATAATTTAGCATTAGTGTACTGCAGCTCATCTATAGCTAGTTTCAAGCATTGAGAGCTTTTCAAAATAAATATTTATATCCATTACTAAATAATATTGATTTGTTGCATAGGGATTTATAACTTTGACCTTTTAAAGCTATTTATTTTGCTTTAAATAAATAAAAATAAAAATTGCAAGCATTTGTAGTGCAAAATATTTCCCAGCATTAAATAATTATATAAAAATGATATAATAGCCTTTTTAAATGCAATGTAAAATCTTATTTTTATTATTTAGTATGTGTGTGTATAAATTGTTATACTGTTTAAATAACAGCATTCTGAAATATATATAACCATACTAGATTTCAATGCCCATTGGCTGTTAGAAAGTTTTTGCAATGTGTCTAAGGCAGTCCTCAAATAATAGCGTCTGTATCACCAAATACTTTATTATTGAAATTAAAAAATTGACACTTTCCCAAAAATAATTTGTCACTAAGCAATACAACTTTTTTACCCATAATGCATAGGTGTGATTCCAAATTTACATGTAAAATGGGTACTTTTCCAGTGTAGGGGGATCTGGCAAAATAGAGAACTAGCCTCGTCTAAGAAGGAAATTTTTTATGCATATTTTCTGGCAACCAATTTATACATGTACAAGTGATTTTTTTTATTTTAAATGCACTATCTATTTAATATAAACAAGCCATTTGCCTAATTTTTATCTAGTACAAAAAGAAGTAAATTGTATTATTATGTTAATATAGCACAAACAGTAGTATAGTTGTAAAACAACCAGGTAGAGGTTCACCAAAGGCAGAAGGTGTACCCTAAAGTGTATATAATTTTTTGAGAAACAGAGGGTACACACAGTAAAAGCAACAGTAAACATTAGCAATATATATATATATACAGGGTGATTCAAAAAAGATGGGCAAAATTTTAAGAGGTGATAGAACACATCAAGACAAACAATATTTAAATAGGAAACCAAGGGTCCCAAAGTCTTCCGAAGGAGATAGGCGCCATCAAAGTTTAGGGTCCAAAATTTGAAATGATTATAAAAAACGGAAAAATCGATCGATTCGTTTGCAGTTTTCATGAAAACTATTCTTTATGTCAGTATTCTCTTGAAAATAAATTATAAAGATGAATTTCGAAAAATGCCGATAGAGAGCGCTTTAGACTTTGGAGCAAGAATGGTTTTAGAGAAAACCGCAAACGAATTGACCAATTTTTTCTGTTTTTTGTAATCATTTGAAATTTGAACCTACCGACTCCCATTGAACACAGTTCAGTTTGCGCTACTTAACCACAGATTTTGAGCTCAAAATTTAAGTTTATGTCAAAGCTTCTAAAAAAAATTAGTGAGACGCAAAAAATAACGGTAAAAAATAGTTGTTCGTTGCTCCAAAGTCTAAAGCGCCCTCTATCGTCATTTTTTGAAATTTATCTTTATAATTTATTTTCAAGACAATACTGACATAAAGAATAATTTTAGTGAAAACCGAATCGACCAATTTTTCTGTTTTTATAATCATTTGAATTTTTGGACCCTAAACTTTAATGGCGCCTGTCTCCTTCGGAAGACTTTGGGACCCTTGGTTTCCTATTTAAATATTGTTTGTCTTGATGTGTACTATCACCTCTTAAAATTTTGCCCATCTTTTTTGAATCACCCTGTATATATATATATATAAACAATGAATCCTTTTAAAATTTTGGCACAGATGTCATATACACACCACATTAGTGTGATTTTTTTTTTTTTTTCCGACACCAGTTTGGTGACAAGCTCAGTTTCAACTATCAATTACATATATATTTTTGGCACAAATGTCATATGCACACCACATTGGTGGAATTTTTTTTGTCTGACGCTAGTTTGACTTCTTTATGAAAAAACTTCTTTATGAAATATCAGCCTTTAAATTATTTTTATTATCTACTATATCAATAATTATTTATATCAAACTATCATTTATTTATTTTTTATTTCATTTTTTAAAATACTAGAATCTTTTATTTTTTTTTTCATGTTATTTTATTTTTATATTACTGTAAAAAATCAAATGCTGTTATTGCATGCAATTTGTAACATATATTTAAAAACAAAATTTTCATCAAATTGCCGAATATGTAATTGATATTTGATAACAAAGTTTTTGCCAAACTAGCATCAAAAAAAAAAAAAAAAAAAAAAAAAAATTGCGTCAATGAGGTGCGCATATGACATCTGTGTCAAAATTTCTTAAGTTAATTTGGTACTTACGTATTGATGCCACTGCAGAAGTTGTGCTAATGCACCAATAAAGAGCAAGCTTGTTGTTCGCACGCATGGACAAAAAATGACATTAAAAAGGAGCAAAAAAAGTACTAAAAACCATCAAACAACAAGGCAACAAGGAATCCAAAAGATAACTGCGTGTGTTGTTTTGCTGCGGTGGCGTTAATACGTAAGTACCATTAATTTAAAATTTGTTAATTAAATTTTTTAATTTTTAAAATTTCTTTTTTAATTCTTAAATTTTATATTCCATTAAGCTCGGTCTGAGAGCTTGTAACGACCATTTATCATACTCTGTTCATAAAATCTGGCACAGTATGCTATAATTAATTAAACACACTCTCATCATGCTCTTGGACGTACGTGTTTACATTTTGAAACTTTAAATTACATTTAAACATCTGTATCCTGACGACGTTCGTAGAAATGAATGAAAATTTGATAATTTTTAAGTTTGTTCTTTTTGTACATTTAGTAATGTGTATTTATTTTAGTACATATTTTTAGCATTATTATTAATGAATCATACCTTCAAATCGGTTAAAATAATCTCTAAACCTACTTCCATACACAAACTGAATTTCCTTGAAGCATTTCATATTTATATTGTGAATTTGCTATTCCCCCATTGTTGGATATACAATATACTCCCTCAAATCAGCATAGCTTGGGACCAGAGGTTGTGTGGATTTTAGAATTTTGCAGGTTTCTGCTTTTTGCTCTATTTATATTTTAAAAAATTTTAATGCAATGATGCTTATTGAAATTATAATGAATGCTTTCAATGTAGAAATATGCTAAAATAATAAGTAAGATAATTTTTTAAATGATTAAATTATTAAAAGGTCAAATTAATAATATGTAATTAAATATGCATAGTAAAAATGAGTTACATTTTTCTTTAATTATTCAATCTTATAAATCTCTATAAAATCATAAAGTAAGGAAGTTTTATTCAGAGTGTAATGAAGGGTATTGTAGGGGTATATGCCGTATACCTTCTGGATTTTTTAAAGGAACACCATATACCCTCTATTTCTCAAGAAAGCCATAATATGTGCATTCTAGCGTATACTCTCTGCCTTGAGCGTATATCCTCTATTATTTTTACGACTACACTCCTGGTATTAATTTTAAGTTCAGACAGTCTTAATAGCGGAAAAAAGTAGAGCCATAACTACTGCTGGGGCACTGCCCCGGGGCCTCCAAACCTGAAGGGCCCCAAACTGATGGTTGAAAAAATTATTGATTTTAAGTTCTAGTCTAACTTCCAAAAAATGCCCAGCACCTGGCTAAATGTTAGTAATTCAAAAAAATCAATCTGCTAGAGTAAATATTTTTGCGTGCCCATCGATATACTCCACATGCTTCGCACGTAAAAGCAGCTCTAGAGCAGACAGCAGAATGTCATGTCGCCCCAGCATATTTGCCGATCCCACTGAAGCTAGTAAGGAAGAAAACATGGGCTTCTGATTGATTGAATAATATAAAAAAGAATCTAAAATATTCTAGAAAATCTTTCTTCTTATAAAAGGGAAAAACAAATTATCAAAATCAATCTTTCAAAAGGTTTTTAAACATATTAAGTTACATAAACTCAAAAATGAATCTAAACAAAACACTCTTTAAAGTATTCAACTATCAGAAGTCCATATATCCTCCCCTATACTAGCTTCAGTGTGATCGACAAAAATGGCGTCGCCGCCAAGTGCCTTACGAGTAAGGTTATCCAATCCTACGTTTTTTAGTCATTTTTGGGCTTATCATACTGTGTACATTTATAAAGCGGCGTGCAAAAAAAAAAAAAAAAAAAAAAAAAAAAAAAAACTGCAACCGGGCCTAAGTTTTAATTTGCCCCGGGCACGAGGGGCCTCACTAGTTTTGCCCTGGGGCCCCCAAGTTTATACTTAGGGCCCTGAAAAAAAAACTTAATACATACATTCATTTAGTAAAAAGATTGTAATTAATTATCATTAATATCAGCAATACCATAAGTTTTTTCAGAAAATAAATTTACACTTCCTTTATGAAAAAAAAGGACTTTAGTCATACATTGAGAATTACATATAATAAAATGCATACAAAATGATATAAAACTAAATATTTCTGTAATTTTGTCCTAACATCTAAACTAAAAGTTTCATTGTTTACATCTGTGATAATGTACAGATTTCAGACATTTGTAAATTTGAGAGAATCTTCTGTATTACATAAACATTCCCATTTTTTTTTCCTTTTAAGCTATTCTTATTACTTTGGCTCCATTTCCTGTCTGTTTTCCTATTGGTTGTTATCTTCAGTCCCCTGTTTTTCTGTTGGCCTATAAACCTTCAATTTGAATCCCTACCTCTCCTATTTCTGTATAGTGTGAGCAAATTTCTTTGTCCTCAGCATTAAGGATGGTAAGCTATATATAGTAATTAAAAAACCTTGATTAATGCATAAATAAATTTGGCAAAAAGATTGTAATACCAGTGATATCATTAATATCTTGATTTTTTTTTTTTTTTTTCAGAAATAAATTTATTCTTTCTTTATGAAAAAGCATAAATTCAGTCATATTAATAAAATCTATAGACTAAAATATGTGTAAAAATTGATGTACAAATAAATAAGTGAAATTTTTCCCTCTACATCTAAACTGAATGTTTTATTGATTACCTCTGTAATTTATGTGTAGATTTTAAAGAGTTGTGGATTTGAGGGAGTCTACTATTATAATACTATCAAAGGCAGTATGCTTAAAATTGAAAATTATTGGTGCTTTTAAATATTGATATTGTTACATTTTTATTAAATTGCACCACTCTCTATCTTAATGATTAGAGCAAGCCTGTCCAACCTTTCAGTAACCAGGGGCGCATCGTGGCTCTTGGCACTCAATGAAGGGCGCCAATATTTACGGACTAAAAACACGTGTCAATATTATCGCATAGGGTTAGTATACACGGACGTCTTCACATAATGCAAATGAATCGTACAGCAGTAAACAAAAGACTACCACAGTTATGGAGTTATGCGTATTAAATTTCAAATTATACATTTTTTTATGAGAAGACTATATCAAAAATGTTTGTAGGGTAAGGAGCCAGAAACTTTAATCGCGCCTGTAATAAAAATAATAAATAAATAAGTATGAAAAGAAAAGAAAGAAAGAAAAAAAAACCCTCTAAAATTTCAAAAGTCAAGAAAGAAAAATCAAGCCTTTATATTCTTCAAATTAAACAGCTCTCAACTTCAGAAAACAGCTTCAGGTTTTAAAAATATCGCTGATAAAATATTAATGATTTTAAAGAAAACATTCTTTATAATGAATTTTTACATCTAAAATATTTAAAAAACGAGATCTTCAAGAGGGCGCCAAGAAAATCTGCAAAGGGTGCCATGGCGCCCGCGGGCGCCGCGTTGGACAGCCCTGGATTAGAGGATATTACAGTGTTCCTTGAAGGAAATTCAAACAATAAATGGCATATTTATCATCATACACCTTCCATTACATCGCTGGGCACAAATCTTACCAATATTATTATTCAAAACATTAGACTTCCTCAAATCTGGACATCGTCGCACATGTAAAGAACAAATTTTCTGCTATGTGGCGTTGAAATTAGCCATATGCCATACTACTTAGTACTGATATGGAAAGTAATCATTGGCTGGTAAAATGTTTTCTATTGAGTCGAAATCTCATAGCAATTTTTAGCGTATATTTTCACAAATGGTAAATCAACGATAGCTGTTTTTAATTTTTTTTTTTTTTAGACCGCTAAAAGATTGTCTGAAACATTTTACACATTTAGGATTAGGAGACATTTAGAATGTACTCATATGTAATAGTTTCTGTAGGAGATAGTTGAATTTTTTATCTTATAAGCAGTTACAAAAAATTTTAGATTGTTTTAGAGCATTTGGAAAACAGACATAAATAAGGAGTTAAAGATACATTTTTCAATGTTTTACACCGAATCTATTTTTTTTTTAATATTTCTTTCCATTTGGCAACAGTTTTTTTATCTTTTCTTCGCCAAGTTGCAGATTTTGCTCAAAAACCAGCGAGAATCCTGGGATAATGTATCTCATCTTCACAGCGCTGTGCAAAGGGAGCGGTCATCCGGGCGCAGAAATTTAGGGGGTGCCAATTTCATGCTGGCCTGTCACAAAGAAAAGTTGGAAAGGGGTCGCCAAATTTTAACTTTGCCCTGGGTGCAATTTTCTCTTTGCACGCCCCTGAATCTTGATTATGAATTATTGATTATTTACTTGGCCTTTACTTTCAATATTTTAATCATTTTTAAAACGATTTTAAATTACTTTACTTATTGTATATTTCCATGTATAAGCCGAGCATATGACTTTAGTGAACTCGAAATCGGAAATCCATGTATATAAGCTAATGTAAAACAAATGTGATGAGAAATCGAGCAAATGCAAAATTAACACTTATTTTTTTGTGTAGTTAATAGAAAAAAATGTGCTCTATGAAATTATTGATATCTCTTAGAAATCTTTGGTAGTTCCACAGTGGCCTGATTTATATTCTTCAACACTTGGACTTTTTTCTAAACAAGTTAGACAACTTTTGTTAAAAATGGACTGAATGATAATCATCTAAAGATACAGCTATGATAAACAGTGTTGAACACAATGTATGGATTTTTGGTACTACTTGGTTATCCCATTGACCAAAAAACTATTGCCGAGCTATAAGATTAAATGCCAATAATAGATGATTGCAAATGTCATATTCATTTGAAATTAATCACTATACACGCGTTCGTTATGTTGTCAAGTGATTTCTGATTCGACTTTTTAATTTGTATTTTAAATAGAGATTTACAAATTATTTGTTCTTTCGTTATTTAAAATAAAAAGTAGGTCAGTTTTTAAAATTTGGCAGTTTGTATAATTTGGCAAAATTAGTTGATGGGATAACCAAGTAGTACTGATTTTTTTTTTTTTTTTTTTTTTTTTTTTTTTTTAAGTTGACATTGTTATTATCTCTGAATGTGGGAAGGAAGCTTGGTTTGAATTACTACAAGAAATTGTCTAATTAAAAAAATAAATATTGCATCAGTAATGCGAAGGATTGAACTGAGGATCAGAACTGTCCTTAGGGGACACAAAATATTTTTTCTTTAATAATAATAATAAAAAAAAGTGTAATAGAAAGTCTTTAGTATAAATTTATGATTTTAGTTAAGTGGTCTTGATATAAGATTTAGCCTGTGTTGGAAAAGGAACTTTCACTATCAATTTGCCACCATTATTTTTAAAATTTGTTCCAGAAAATACCCAGCTACAAACACACAAACGAATGTTACTTCATTATAATAGCTAGATATATACGCCATTATAATAGATCAAACCTTGGATCACCAGGTCACAGTATATAGATAAAAATCATTCTTTTTTATTGATAATATAGTAGATAAGATTCTATTAAGAGTGTGAAAGGAAAGAGCCTCTCAAAATCTTTGTTGTTCTCCATAAGGATGGTTCTGCTGCCGTTTTTGAAAAAGATGCCGATAATGATGAACTAGATATTGAGAATATTCATCACCAATTTTAAGGAATTCTGACGGTGACTTGAATAAAAAATGATTGGTTTCATTATACATAGAATGAAGTACTTTTAAGAATTAGTAGATATTTTTGATCTCTTTTATTTGAGAATATCGAATTTGTGCCCCTTCCCCTTTCAAGCCAAAGAAATGTCCAAAAATTCCTGGCTTTAACACATAAATATGCAGTAATTATTTTACTGTATTGCAAACATTTATTATGATTTTGACTGCATTAGTGCAATCAGAACATTTAACTTTCTTTTAACACATTATATTCAAATGACTGTTTTAAAAATGCAAATAAAGCAATGAGGGTTTGTTCAAGTATTACATAAGCAGTAATGGGGGAAGGGAGATCTAATGTCTGCTTCTTTTTGTTGACAAGGCAAAGGAGGAGGTCACAAGAATTCTTACATAAGCACAAAATGACAAAGAAGCTATAATTTTACAACATAGAGCAAAAGGCCATTATTTGGATGAGCATTCTGAGACATAATACATGGATTCAAAGATCTTAGACACTGGAGTGAACACTGAACACATAATATTCTTATAATTCTTGTTATGTGCTTAAACAAATTAGAGCCTGTTGTATTTCTTAAAGATTTTTTTTTCTTGTTGTTGTTCAAGTGTTATAAATAATAACATATTAAGCACTATTTTGTATTCTATTAATTGTTTAATGCAACAAGTAACAATATATTAAACCAGTTTTGTTTTCCTCTGATACCTCAACCCTTAAATATCTATTTATCTAAATTAGCTGGCTTAATAATGTAAATTTATTGCTAACTGTTATTTTTCATAACAAACAATTTTGATGTTAGAATCTGATAAAAATCTTACATTAAGCAAAGGGGGCAGGGGATGACTTGCATTTGTTTATTTTTCCTTACAAGGGGGAGGTACAAAATGACTAAAAATATGCTTACATTATACTTGAACAGCACCTGAGCAGAAATCTGCAAAGTTCTAAATCCCACTCAACCTGTGTTTTCAAGCAGTGTGGATAAGAGGTAGTCTACTTTTTTAAATAGAAAAAAAAATTAATACTGTGAAACTTGGATAATTCGAACTTGTTTAATTCAAAATTCTGGCTAATTCGAATTTTTTGCTTGATCCCTAGAATTCTGTCTTAAAATAATGTAAAAAAAAGTGGATATTTCGAATTTTTCGTAGTATTGCCTTTCAAATTTTCCGGTAAATATTGATCGTGAGACTTTTTTCAGCCAAGGTTCAAAACAGTCAAACAGTTTATTTTAATTGTCTTTCTATTGAGCAAAATTCACAATTGGAAATACAGTAGACTCCCTCAAATCCGCACTCCTAAAATCCACAACTCTCTAAAATCTGCACATATTTTACGGATGTAAACAATGAAACATTCAGTTCAGATGTATAGGCAAAATTTGACTTTTTTAGTTTTATATCAATTCCATATATTTTTTATTTTGTAATTTTTGTTAAGGTTATTGAAATTATGTTTTTTCTTGACGAAAGAATAATTTATTTCTGAAAAAAAAATAAAGATATTGCTGATATCATTGGTAATCACAATCTTACGAAATAAATTTATGAATTAATCAAGCTTTTTTTAGTTATTAAGTCTGGCTAAACCTGAAATAAAATTTCATTATTTTATGATTTGGATGGGAATTAGTAATGTACCTTTATGAGGCAAGTTTCATGGAATAATTTAGGAAAAACACATTTCATCTTTATAATGAATATTTAATTGTACATTACTGATTATTAATTTGACCTTTGCTTTTAGTAATTTTATCATTTTGAAAACTATCTAAATTTTTATTATTTTAGTTTATTACTTATTTCAATATTTTAGCATATTGTAAGCATTCATTATACTTTTGATTTCATTATTAATTACATTCAAATTACTTTTCAAAAAATGTAAACAAAGCAATGACCAGAAATCTGCAAAATTCTAAAATCCGCAAAACATCTGGTCCCAAGCTGTGCGGATTTGAGGGAGTCTACTGTATATAAAATCTGATTCACCAATCTCGTATGGAGTCTATGTCATCGTGGATTTAACTGATGTGGACATTGTTGCTCAACTGGCAGAGAACAACAAAGCTGGGGACAGATTATCTGAAGATAAACAGTTCAAAGAAATACTAGGTTCCTAGGTTCCCTTACTTGGTTCCTTAGAATCTAAGGTGAAATACATGAACTTCAACGCTTTTTTTTTGAAGGGCAGTCCAATGTAAAAGATTCTATTTTTGTGTCAATTGATAAGTTGGAATCATATGCTATGACTCAAAGATGAGGTGAATAATCTAAGGTGAATATACATGAACTTCAACACTTTTTTTTTGAAGGGCAGTCCAATGTAAAAGATTCTATTTTTGTGTCAATTGATAAGTTGGAATCATATGCTATGACTCAAAGATGAGGTGAATAATCTAAGGTGAATATACATGAACTTCAACACTTTTTTTTTGAAGGGCAGTCCAATGTAAAAGATTCTATTTTTGTGTCAATTGATAAGTTGGAATCATATGCTATGACTCAAAGATGAGGTGAATAATCTAAGGTGAATATACATGAACTTCAACACTTTTTTTTTGAAGGGCAGTCCAATGTAAAAGATTCTATTTTTGTGTCAATTGATAAGTTGGAATCATATGCTATGACTCAAAGATGAGGTGAATAATCTAAGGTGAATATACATGAACTTCAACACTTTTTTTTTGAAGGGCAGTCCAATGTAAAAGATTCTATTTTTGTGTCAATTGATAAGTTGGAATCATATGCTATGACTCAAAGATGAGGTGAATAATCTAAGGTGAATATACATGAACTTCAACACTTTTTTTTTGAAGGGCAGTCCAATGTAAAAGATTCTATTTTTGTGTCAATTGATAAGTTGGAATCATATGCTATGACTCAAAGATGAGGTGAATAATCTAAGGTGAATATACATGAACTTCAACACTTTTTTTTTGAAGGGCAGTCCAATGTAAAAGATTCTATTTTTGTGTCAATTGATAAGTTGGAATCATATGCTATGACTCAAAGATTGCATTCAAAAGATCTACAAAAATATCTTTTTTTTTTTTTTTTTTGTGATGAATAATTAAATTAGTAAAAAATGATTGATTTGATGAAAAAAATGTAGCAGTATCCTTAAAGTTTTTGTGTTAAATGTTTCATTATGGAATTAATCTTTTTCATTTATCTCTTCTTTTTGAGCTAATATATTTAATTCGAATTTTTGGATATTTTGAAATTTTCTTTTAGTCCCTTGAACTTCGAATTATCCAAGTTCGACTGTAGAATTTTTGAGCATACTACTTTCAATAGCATGCGTACATTTCAGGCATGTTTACAAAATAAGTTTAACTCCTTGAGGGACAGAGTATTTTCGTTGACAAAATGTTAAAGGAATTTAATGACACCAGTAAAGATGGTCTATATTTTTTTGTATGGGAAGTGGTCTACGGGATAATGTAGAAGTATTCAAAAACTGTGTTGAATGCTGAGTTCAAAACAGTGGTAGCAGAGAGTGGTGTTGAATTTAATGGGTGACCTGCAGTGGACTTTTCCCTCGGAGCAATGAAATGTGCCCCCCCCCCTTCAGAAATTTTGTTTTTAATGGTCAAAAATTGCAATCCCCCCCCCCCCCTTCCCTGGAGCCACTAAAGTCCCTCCCGCAGAAAAGTGTTTGATATCAACAGTGGCAGAACACACCCCTGGCATAGAAATGATACTTTAAAGTATTAATCTTTGTTGTAAAAAAAAAAAAAAAAAAAAAAAATGCAAAGAGTTTGTAAAGAAAGTAGGAAACAAGGTTTCTTCGGGGCCTTAGAAGGGCAATTTTTTTTCAAAAATGAAATTTTGAGAAAAAGAAGCTTTGTCATTCTGCAGATGACATATATGTTTATTCCACAAACTTTGATCTTCAAGTATGTTTATGTAGAAAAAAATTAGATACTTTTATGTTAGTTGATCACAAATATTAGCAATAATTTTTTGTTCATGTAAATTATAGTGTTTTGATGTTGAAATAAATTGTTTTAGTCTTAGTTATTATAACTTCCTCTTTTGTTTTTTAAATAAAATGAATAAATAGCATCTGTTTTAAATGTATTTAATGTAAGCTGTATGCATATGGAAAGTAGAAATGTTATCTTTTCAGGAGAAACAAAATCAAAGTTATAAGTAATGTATGAGGGAGGGAACCTAAAACAAAATGGAATATTTTTAGCCCATATTTATTTGATTACAAAATAGACTAAACACCTTCAATGTATTCAACTTATCTGTGTGTAGGGCTTTAAACTTCTTCCTTTTTTTTTTCTTCTGCTAATCCATTTTGTTAAAACAATGTCCTTCTTCATGAGTGGAAACAAAATAATTTGCATGCAGTAAGATCAAATGAGTAGGGGATGTGGAGCAAAAGGGTGATGCCACTTTAAACCAATCACAAATTAGCAATTTCGCAGTTACTTCAAGCACAAACTTTCAGGGCATTTTTGTTCATTCTGGAGGTTTCAAGGTACCCGAGATAAAATTTGTCATTGATTGACGTTCATCGTTTTTAAAATTGGGGGTGGGGGGGGGGGACACTTGTACACTACTTTTTATAGCATCATGTTTGTAAGTTGTTTCCAACATACCAATACCAGTATTTCCAAAAATATGTTTTTATCATAATTACAATGCTCTTTTTATGCTGTATGTGTATTATAAAAAAATTAAACTTTGTGGCATTACCATCCATGAAGGATCTTTGCCCATCCCTGTTTACTAGACCCTGGGCCCTGAAGTGCATCCTGGCCAGGTGGTCAGCCCAATGCAAGACCTTGGTGTTTCTTCCCAAGCAAACTTGCTACTCATTTTATCGACTGAGTGAGAGTGAACCGTACCTGGCTGGGAGTTGAACTGACAGTCAGATGCTCTGACCACAGCTGTATGTGTATGGAAAGTAGAAATGCAATTAAACAACAGCTTTTTTTTTTTTTTTTTTTTTTTTTTTTTTTTCAAGAGTTCTGTTGAGAGTTATTACACTGAGTTGTCTAATTTTATCATCTTAAATAGTGCTTCCCACCTTTTTTTTTTTTTTTTTTTTTTTTTTTTTTTTAGCGTACCTTTTTATTAGGCTTTTGATGTAAGAGTGCCCCCAATTCTCATAAACACTCCCCCTTCTACTTAACTAGGTAATACAAATAAGCTTTTTTTCAGCATTAATCTTATCACAATCCTATAATAAATCGATACAAATTGCATTGTCATTTCTAACATTTTTGTGACTTTACTAATCATTTTTGTGATTTTTGCCATTACCAACACTATTTTCATGTACCCCCAAGGGATGCATATCTCCCCGGGGTAAGCCCGTTCCCTACTTTCGGAAAGGTTCATTATTTTGGCAGTATGCCAAGGCAGGTCTTTTAAAATTGTTCAAGCTGTAGTGGATTCCTCTGTGTGAGTGCTGTGATGATGTTGATGCCTCTCATTATTTCCATAATTGCCCTTTAACAACTCGTGGTATATTCATCATCCTCCTGTACTTCCATATGGTTGGTTAACAAATATTTTATCGCGCCCGACTCTGCTCTCAAAGATTAAAAACATCTTCAAGTTCTTATGTGACCTCTCAGTTTTAATCCATCACTGAGACTGGGGCTTGGATTCCCAGTTATTCTGTATCCATTGTCAGGTCACAGCAGCTTTGTTAATATTGTCATTTTATAAACTTTGAGAATGTAATATTTACTTATATCCTGTGTATATCATTCTGCCTTCTGTCACATATTTTGGCAGAAATTTGTATTTTTTTTTTTTAGACTTTAATAAAAAGGTACCAGGAGTGACATTCATGCTCTACAGACTTGCTAGTCTGAGCAGTCTCTCGGGCAGTAAAAGTAAAAGCAGTAGTGGCTATGCCCCCCTCCCTCTCCCTGAAATGACTAAATCACCAGGTGTATGGTGCCCTGGAAATGCAGTCTCCAGGCCGGATGAGGCAATTCATCTCATTATTGTAAACACCCATCAGGGTCCCCACTTTAGCCGTCTTCTGAAGCTAAAAGGGACCACCATGGTATCCTCAGCCGAGTTCCCAATTATCTTTCTGCACCAAAAGCAGTTGACTAGGGTTCATTTACAGCTGCATTGTATTAGAAATGATATGAATAAATTTTTGTTTTGTCTTATCTAATTCTAAAAGCGTAAAATATTGATTTTAAGCAGTACATTGTTAAAATATTTGCTATATAATTTGGATATCGAATTTGAAAGTCACAGCCCAGTTGGTCCATGCTTTGATTGGGTCCTGATTATGCCAACATATAATGCAACTAATTTAACTTTTCGGCAACTTTTTTCAAGAACACAGCATGAATGTTATAGCAGTTTCTTAATTTTTATAACGTTTATTTTTTTAGAAAGTCAAGACCAAAAGTTTTGTGGATTTTAGAGTACATCTTTAAAAAACTTAAATCCACTGAAAAAATACTTCCATCACATGCATAGATTTTTTTTATTTGAAAAAAAAAAAAGAATTCGACTAAATTAACAAAATATGGTAAGAAATATAATTTTGCTTTAAAACTCCACCTACACACATAAGCTCCGCCCACTTCCATATGTTCAAGGTCCAAGCTTTGCATATACAGATTTCAAAACTATCTTTTTTTCTAACTAAAGATAATATTAATTTCAAAGGAATTTTTATTTATAAATTTGTCATACAAATGTAACAGTTATGTTTTTCAAGGAAAAAAAAAAAAATTAATACATCATTAAAAGCATGCTGCGAAATTTGAGAAAACCAAATTTGTTGCAATAAAAATTAAAAAAAAAATATTTTCTTTTTCAATTAATAAATACAAAAAAAGTTTAAATTAAAAAAAAAATTACAAATTAAAAAATTTCTATACATCTACTGAAAATATTTTTCAGTGTATTTAAAAATAATTTAAATAGTTTTTAAATAACTTTTATTAAATTTAAATAAGATTGCTTTGATATATGTATTTATTTTTTTATTTTTAATAAAAACATTAAAAATTTTTAAATTAACATTTTTTTATTTGACTCGTTATAATTGAAAAATTTCTTTTATTTAAACAAAAAGTTAAAAAAAAAATTAAATCAACTTATATCATAAAATATGATTTTAGTTAATAAATTTAAAGATTTTTATTTAAAAAATTTTAATAAAAAACTAAAAATTTAAAGAAAAATTTTATTATATTTTTATGGTATATTCTCTGCATATAGATTTGAATGGTTATCAAGAATGGTAAGTTTCCAAAAATTATTAAACTAGGTAGGTTTTAATAAACATATTAACAAACATAATCTATTTTATTACATTTTAATTAATAAAATTAAAATAAGTATTAAGAAATTGACAATGAACAATTTCATAAGTCAATAATTCAGCAACTTAAACAACTCTTTGTTACAAATGACTTTGATAACACAAATTGAAATTTACGCACATAAAAAATCTCCCCCCTCCCCCCCCCCAGGAAGAAAAAAAAACTAGAGAGAAAAAGATACACCTAGTAACTTTTTCTGGACATCTCTGCATCCTCAAAAGATGGTTAAAGCATTTGTGTTTCATGCCGTTAAGAAAAAAAAGTAAAATTTGCCTTATTGGATTGAGACATTCTCTTGAATAATTAACTAAATTTATTTATTTGACAAAAGTGTTGTCAACTAATTAAAATGTACGTAAATGATGCTATTCTGGTGGGTGCCATCCTATAGGAAATATGCAAGCTTTAAGTTCCGTTTTCTGGGAAACTACCTGACCGATTTTGATGAAAATTTCAATTCGTATTGGTTGCAGACTTGTGGTCGACAGCAGAGCCCGATCAAGCTGAAGTTGGGCCCAGGGCCTGTTAAAAAATTGGGCCCCCCTACCTATCCATTTTCGGCGATACTTTCACATAAAAAAAGATTTATTTGATGAGTTGACAAAGTTGTTTGGGTTAAAAGTGCCTAGGATAAAAACTTCTAAAATTTTATTGAATCATTCAGACTGTTTAAATTTTACCTTTCATATTTTATAAAACAATATTATTCGAAAAGTATTTGATTAAGGGAAAAAAATCAGCCACATAATTTCTGGGCCCCTGAAATTGGTGGGCCCAGGGCCGAGGCCCCGGAGGCCCGTGTATTAATCAGGCCCTGGTCGACAGTTTTTTCTTTTCTGAGATTAAAACTTTTTGAGCAATGGCAATTTTTCAAAAAAATTTTGAAATTGATTAAAAAAGTTTAAAACTGTCTGTCACTTAGGATCTTTGTACCACACATTTTTTTTTTTTTTTTTTTTTTTTTTTTTTTTTTTTTTATAATCGAAATTTTTTGAGTACTTTTGGAGTTATTGGACTTTTTACCTATAAAGCACAAATTTTCGGAGCGCTAAAAAAAAATGTAAGACATTTCTAACTTGCACTTAGCGAACCTTTTAGCTTAGCAAAGTTCTTGCACCGTTTTATCAACATAAGCAATAAAGCATATATTTATAAACCCTTAGATAAAATTGAGTTACGTATAATAAATGAGTATAAAATATTAGTCTAAAATTAATGGACATCCCAGTCTTGAGTTCCTTTTAATACAGAGTTCTTCAACCGCAGGCCGCTCCGTTATTATTATTTTAGTGTCGAAAAATTGGCTCAATAAAGTTATGATTATCTTCAGGAATGTGTGGTCAGGACACGATATAGACTTGACCTGGGGCGCGCCTCTTTTATCAAACATTGGCTAAATTTATTCTTGTAATCCGGAAAATTATAAGAAGTGTCACTTTCCCATTTGAGTGAAAAAATGAAATGTCCAGGCACAAAAATTGAACCTGGGTCCTTGAGCTTTGCTAGTTGTCCCGGACAAACATTTCTCTTAAAACAACCTTTTCGCAATAGCGCCAGATCTGTTATTGGAAGCTACTCGACAAAACTAGTTCTTCAATAAGTTTAATTGTAAAATTTCTGGTTCAAAATAAGTTTGTATCAAAAAAAAAAAAAAGTACTAGAAAACTATGATTTAAAAAAGTGGTGTGATAAGGATTCGGAAAGTCGAAAACATTTCGTTTGTTCCTACTCATGAATTGTGAGCGATTCCCATTTCGATAATAACCCGTTCTTTTACAATAGCTGTTGCGCAGGTTACTATTAATTGTTTAACGTATAAAGGGAGTTCCTTAGTTTAGCCTGTGGAAATATCATTTGATCCATTTTGAGTCCTAGTATTGTTTATTAGTACTAGTTTTGTATTGTCCTATTGAATCCAGGCACGTCTATTTATTTATTTATAGAGGGATCTCTTTGACAGTTTCAATTTCTGAATGAATCTTTGCATTTGTAAGAAAATAGAAAACTTTTATATTTCTTGATGATCAAGCAGATAGGTAAATTATATCTTTTAATAAATATTAATGCCTTTTTTTTTTGGGGGGGGGGGGGTAGTATTTATGAATGAAAATTGCCCCACGAAAGTATAAAAAAAGTAGTCAAATTGGATTTGGTAATAGTTTTCAATATGAATACTTCTCATAAAGAGATGTGATCTCCTCTACCGTCCGGGGGGGAGGGGGAGACCCCTTTTCCTCAGAGCTGGACCCGCCCTTAGTTTGAACCACGTCCAGGCTAACTAGGCCATGGCCTTGGGCCCAAATTTAATAAAATGATTTAAAAAAAAAACATTTAATATTGCTATTATTTTCTCAAAAACCCAAAATTATTTTGGTTAGCATAGTAACTATATAATAACCCTTTGAATACTCCCAGGGGGTGGGGGTGGGGATCTAGCTGCTATTTTGGTGCGAAGGAGCCCCGAAAAGGTGCTAGGCCTAGGGATTCTTAGGCTCTAGGGCTTAATCGGCCTCTGAGTTCAAATCAAACTCAAAATATAGGAATAAAAATATTGATAGAGTTAAAATGAATACTACATTTTAAGGGTGTATTCGAAAAAACGCTTTTCCATTTCAACAGCTCGAAATTTTCAGATTCAATTTCAGACACTTTTAAAAGTAGAAACATGAAACTTGCTGAGGGGAATTTTGAAGAGACGTATACAAGGTGCCGTGTGATGTCATTTTACGCTCCATTCATTAAGAATTTAATTTATGAACAATTATCTACTCAGCATGACATTTTTTTCGTCCCCAAATCTCCCGCTTCGGAAAAATCCGGTTCAAAATGCCGTTTTTGATTGCTTTTTTTTGCAATATTTTCTGCATTTATCAAAGAATTGACAGTCACGACACCTTGTGTAGTTTCTAAATAAGAGAATCTGCGAGTTTGATGAGTTAGAGAGCAAAAGTGGATTCAAAAATAAATCGGAAAATAAGAAGTTTGAATCGAAATACACCCTTAAAAACAACATTTTTGCCTGTTAGAAAATAACCTACTTTTTTTTCTAGACGGTTGTTTCCATGGTTTTAATTATCTTCGGCAAAAGCTTATATGCTACACGTTTAATATGAAGGGAAAAGAAAAAGTGTCGAAAAGTAGGAAAACGGGCGTATTTTCTGAACTGAACCAAATCCCTGGATGACCTGTTACATACTATTAAATTAAAGAAGAAAAAAATTAAGTCCTCTCATTTCGCATTTTTTTTTCCTTTTTGCCTCAATAGGAAACACTCACTTTTCCCCCTAGGTCAAAGACTTATATCCCCCCTCCCGTCCTCCTCCACGCTTTTTTTTTTTAAAGTGAATAGTAGTTTTTGTCAGAAAACACTTGTTTGAATGTAATTCCTTCGCAAAAACAAGTAGAGCAAAGACTTTTACCTTCCCCGTAATAGAAAAGCGCTGCTTCAGTGATTCACTTTTTTGGTTGAGCGGTACGATTCGTAGGTAGTAACAGTTTTTCTGTATTTTCCGATCCCCGTTGTCATTACTTTCCCAATAAAAATTCCGTGAAAGACATAAACAAGTCGTTGGGGGCCACCGTTAATACTTACCCATCATGGATATGCATAATATAATGTATGAAAATAAAACATGTGTAAACTATTTATAAAATGCATTGCAATTCCGTGCGTTTCAATTTCCAGTTTAAACGTACATTTAATTAGTTATATTTCTAATACGTATACATAGTAATGCTCTATTAATGAATTGCTGATGAACCAATTTCCTATAGCCAAACACTTATACAAAAAAAAAAAAAAAAAAAAAAAGGTTAAATTCTATGCATATCTTCTTTGCATATTCTTTCTATGCATATGTCGTCATTGTACCATCGAAAAGTGTATGCACTTTTCGATGGTACAATGACGACATACGGACACACACACAGACGAGCAGACAGACATCTTCTAAAAACATGTTTTTTGGAATATACAGTGCGCGAAAAAATTATAAGGACACGCGAAAAATCGCCAAATCTAGAAGCCTTGTTATCAGAATCGTATGCAAATTTTTGCAGCAAAAATAGATGTAAAACTAAAATATTTCATGCGTAAAGTAATTAAAATTTTCCATTTTAAATCTTTTAAAATTTAAATTTTGATTTTTGAACTAAAATGAAAACGGAAAAAAGTATAAGGACATTGCTTTTTCTCCAGTAATTATTTAAAAATTTGCATATTTGAAAGCAACAAATGACATTTCCGAGTTAAAAGATTCCTTTGCGAAAAAAATTTCCTACTCGGCGACTTTCAGTGTAAATTTGTAACGATGCCCAAAGGAACTCAACTTTCTGACTCTGAAAAAGGAAAAATTGTTGCTTTTCGAGAATGTGGATTAAGTGGATGGGAAATTTCAAAAAGAATCAAGAGATCTAAAACGGTAGTTTATAATTTTCTAAAAAATCCTGGGATGTATGGTATGAAAAAGCGAACTGGGAGACCCGACATTCTCTCTCGTCGACAAAAAAGAATGATTGTAAGAAGAGCTTGCGAGAAAAAAGAAACCGCAAATGAAGTTAGACAATATTTGAGTTTACCATGCTCAACGAGGACTGTTCAAAATGTTTTGAGTAAACATCCTCAAGTTTCTTATGGGAAATTAGTGTCACGTCCCCCTCTTACAAATCATCATAAGAAAAGAAGAGTTGACTTTGCCAAAAAATACATTTCTCTTGGTCAAAAGTGGGCTGATGTAGTTTTTTCGGACGAAAAAAAGTTCAATCTTGATGGACCTGATGGTTTTCGTTATTTTTGGTATGATTTGCGAAAGACCAAGGAAGTGTTTTCCAGGCGTCAATTTGGTGGTGGCTCAGTTATGGTATGGGGCGGTTTTGCGGCAAATGGAACCACTCCAATTGTATTTATCAATCATAAAATGAATTCGGACAGGTATGTTGATATGTTAGGAGAAAATTTGTTACCTGAAGCGCCACTAATTACTTCAGGGGACTATATTTTTCAGCAAGATAATGCTTCGATACACGTTTCTAAGAGCACAAAACTTTGGTTTGAAGCTAATTCTGTAAAGTTACTTGATTGGCCGGCGAGAAGTCCCGATCTTAATCCAATCGAAAACTTATGGGGACTTCTAGCCCGAGAAGTTTATAAAAATGGCACACAGTATCAATGTAAACAAGATCTTGTCGTCGCTATCAAAGACGCTTGGGAAAAAATATCTGTGGACATTTTAAAAGATCTGTCAGGATCTCTGACCTCTCGGCTTATTCAAGTGATTGAAAAAAAAGGTAATTTTCTTGATTATTGAAATATTTTCAAAGTATTTTGGAACATGTCCTTATAATTTTTTCCGTATTTCCTTTAATGTTAAATTTTGTAAAATCAGTATTTTGAAGCTGTATTATGTTTTTTATCGGGTATAAATGTTATCACAAAATTATGTAGCAGAAGTAAGATGTATAAAAATTTCATTTAGGTGAAATGAAAATAAAGCATATTTTCATGCAATTAAATGTTGTCCTTATACTTTTTTCGCGCACTGTATGACCTCTAAAACGTATAAATTCGTCGATAAGAGGAAGTCGAAAAAAGTTTCTATTACAATAGTTCTTTTATTGAAGATAGAAGAAAGTAATAGCAGATTTTTAATGATTTAATAATTCTACTCAGTGCCGAGAAATGGAAAAGAGTGTAAGCTGGCGAAGGGGGTTCATGGGCAAGTGCTGTCGCTTAGCAACGGCCGCCGCTCAGCAAAAGCGATTGAAATTTCTAAGCCCTGAAACTTTTTTCTTAAAACTAGGACGGACTGATGTCGAATTCGATTGGGAAAAATAAAAGTCAGGTTATGGCGCTCCATGGTATCTCAAATTCGTCTATTTGTAGAGACACCCGCCATCAAAAATGATGCTTTAAGCGTAAATGATAAAACACTTTCCAACACAAAGTAGAAGGTCTGTCCGGGCCCGGAATATATTTCAGAAAATATTTTCAAAGTGAGCATTTTGAGCCGAATTTCGTTTAAGATGATTCTGATAAAATTAGTTCTTATAGAAAAATAACATTAAAAATTCTTCAAAAGTGGCCAAATAAAGTTTTTAAATTCTAATCATATTTTATTTTTTGTTGTTGAAAAGAATATTTAACTTCGAAATCGACCTGCGTCTGTAGGCCAAGCCGACAGGGATTTTTCAACTTTAAATTGAATTGCTGAGCTATTGAAAGAAAGTGGTAGTGCTTGAAAAACGCTATAATAATGTGAATATTTAAAAATCTTTACTACTTTTTAAAAAATTAAAATTTTTGCCTTTTTAAGATTTTTAAATGCGCGTATTGCACAAGATAGTTCATCGATTTCTAAGTACATTTAATATATATATTTTTATAATATATAAATAATAAATATACCGTAATTTCGGGTGTATAAGCCGCAAATCAAACAATTCTTTTTCGACCCAGAATTTTTTAAGAAACAAAAATAACTAAGATCGCCGTAAATATTTATCTTCAATCACTAAATAAGATTTCTGGGTCCAAAAAGAATTGTTTGATCCGCGGCTTATACACCCTAAATTACGGTACATGCAAATAAAGATGTGCGGATGTTGAAATACTTATTTTAGTTGCAATTTAGTATTTCTGCAAAACTGTGAAAAAGCTTCAAAACTAAATTAGATTTCTAAACAGTTTTTTCACTTGGATTTTCGGAACTGAAATTCATTGAGTGTCCTTGAAATCTTTTTATGATAAAAGAACTGTTGGCATTAAAATCTGATAGATTCACATCGGTTCCACTCCGAAAAATCTAAGAGTCTGATTCTCAAATGATTCGTAAGGATGTCCTAATATTTCCTAAAATTTAACATTTGTTTCCAAAATCTTAATTATTATTTATCTCATAGCACTGCTATTGTTAAGATTATCCTGTTTCTTTATGGAGATTCGGGATTAGATAATAACGGCAGTCGCCTTGAGAAATCGTGCACGGGTGGAAATAATCCAATCCTCATTTCTCTTTGTGTGTGCGTTGTTACGTAAGAATTTCTTAATGGGCAAAAGTTCTGCTGTCGCCTAGCAACGCGGCCGAACCGATTGTGCGTTTGGACAAAAACCGAAACTTGGGCCCTGAATAGGGAATGAACGCGGAAGTGACCCACTTGTTTTTCCTTCTGTTGTGCCTCGGGCGCAAAGCAACAAGAGTGCCTTGCTTTGAACACTACAAACACACCAGGTTGTCGGTTAAGGCGCAACACTAGTCTCAGAAAAAAACCCGGATGGTAATGTAAAGTCTATGGGAGCGGTTTTTTTTTTTTTCAAATATCTTGCTCAAATTTTAATATTTTTACATGATTGTTTTTTTTTTTTTTTTTTTTTTTTTTTTTTTTTTTTTTTTTAATAGCATAGCTGAGGACGATCCACAACCGGCCTAGTTTTTACTTTTTCGATTTTGCTTATATATTTTTTATATTACGATAGTTTCAGTTTCAGAACCGGTTGAAACCGGTTTCAAAAATTAAAGTAATTAAAAAAAAAAAAAAAAAAAAAAAAAGACATCAAAATCGAAAAAGTAAAAAATAGTCCGGTTGTGGATCGTCCTCAGCTATGCTATTCAAAAAAAAAAAAAAAAAAAAAAAAAAAAAAAATCATGTAAAAATATTAAAATTTGAGCGAGTGTGTGGGGCCTTAATAGGGTATTTTGAAAATTCGCGATTCAAGTGAGGTAAAATTTACATTAAAAGAATATATACAGTAATCATTCTCGAGGGTTGGATCCGCAGAAACTTACCCGAACACTTTTCTCCGGAAGGGGATACGGTAGAGTTCCGGGGGTGAAAATTGACAGTAAGTGATGGGAATAATCTGAGCACATTATGCGGCACGTATATGTGACGCTCGTCCCGAAAGGGTCAAAGTGGACTCTGCATAAGAAACCTTGATTTGTGGGTAGGCTGAAAATAGATAACGAGGTAAAAATATTTCATTACGTATAACAGTTGTCATTCAATTCTGAATTATAGGTTAATTAATCCACTTGTCCGTTCTTTTTTTCCCCCTACATTGAAAATGTCGAAATCTTAACCTTATTATAAGACAATGGTGTACTTAAATTGCTTCCTTAATCGCTCTATATTCTGATCACGTCCAATTCTTACAGAACACTAGCAAAAATTCTGCACTCTTTGGAGGTGCCTCAAAAGAATTCTTGTAATAAGATTTATTTAAACAATTAAATAAAAAGTAACAAATTACAACAACCATTCTAAAATTTAAGACTTATAAATAAATTCTATATTAAAAGTTATTTACAATCTGTTTAACATTAGATTTATTCCTTTTCCGTAATCGGTGGGCTCGTTTTTTTTTTTTTTTTTTTTTTTTTTTTTCATACGCCTTTCTTTGGATTCGATTAATTTGCGTTCACCATTTTGTAGCTTTTTTATTTTCTAGTTTTTTAAACGATATTTCGATTTCCTACATCCAAATGAAATGCGGATATCCATTGCCCAAAGCAAAATGTTTGAATGTTACCCATTGAGTTAAATGAAATCAGTAAAAACATAATTTTTAAGATAATCAAAACTTGCTTTACGTAATAACAGAGTCCATATATTGCGTACGCCGTGGATTATTTTTGATCCAATCAGAAAAAGCATAAAATGCAGACACCACAAAATTCATTCTTGACCGAAAACAACAACCCTTTTCCATTCAATTAATTAAATGCGCGGGAACGTAATTTTAGCCAGAGAAACAAGCTGATTAGAAACTAACAAGGAAGGTCTCCATACGGGCATACTCAGAAAAATCTGAAAAAATTGCAGAATGTTCTTCTCATATAGTTACATATGTTTATAAAAAAAATTTCGGCGGAACCTCCTTATAACGTCCGTAAAAAAAAAATAAAAAATTCGTTTATTTTGCGATTTATCTCCGGTTGGCGAAAAAACTAAATTTTGAAAAATACGCTTTTACGCTTCGAATACTTTTTAAAGAAAAAACTTTCTATGTTCAATTTATTTAAATAAGTTTAGTTTAAGTAATTTTAGTTTTGCATTTTTACTTTACTTTAAGTGTAATTTTGTTATATACGTTTATATGTACTTATAACAAATTGAAATTAATATATTTTATCATTTAAAACACAATTTAAATTGATTAAAATTGTTCCAAATTGTAAAATACACTGTTAAAAATCTGCTGCATTTTGTTGCAACGCACTCCCTTGCTTGTATAGAAAACGGTTACTTGGCCGTGAAATGGAGCTTTCTCATTGATTGGAATAGAGATATTATATACAAGTGGTGGAGTGCGTTGCAACAAAATGCAGCAGATTCTTAACAGTGTATGACACGGTCAATTCACGGTGCTATGGAGCATTCTCATTGGTCAGAAGAGAGATATTCTTTAAAAGTAGTGGAGTGACGTTGCAGTAAATGCTGCAGATTTTTAACAGTGAAGTCAATTAAAATCAATTTTCAGATTCGTTAAAATCGTCTGCTTTTGGCGAGGAAATGCACTGCTCGCCAAACTTTCAGCTTTTCACGCCAATTATTCCAAACTATTATTTTTACTTTCTTCTATCTTTACAAGAAGAAAGTATTGGATTCATGAAAATTTTCGACTTCCGGTTTTCGACGGATTTATACGTTTTAGAAGGTCCTGAACACGTTTTGACTATTTTTAGAAAATGTCTGTCTGTGAGTCTGTCCGTGAGTCTGTGTGTCTGTCTGTGAGTCTGTCTGTCTGTATGTGACAAAAAATTTGTGGGCGCTCTATCTCATGAACTAATGCTCGAAACTTAATAAAATTTTATATTCAGTTAGACCTTGATATGAATTAGTGCCTATTGTTTTTTTGTGAAAATTGGCCTGCAGGTGGCGCTGCTATACTACGTTTTTCATGATTTTCAAGATTGCTATATCACAAGAACTAATGCACAGAATTTCACCAAACTTCAGATTCTGTGACCCCTTGATATACATAGACGCTGATTAAGTTTTGGTGTAAATTGGCCAGCAGGTGGCGCTGCTATAACACGTTTTTCATGATTTCCATGATAGCTATATCTCAAGAACTAAATCACAGAATTTCACCAAACTTCAGATTCCGTGATACCTTGAGATACATAGCCGCTGATAAGGTTTTGGTGTGAACTGCCCTATAGGTGGCGCTGCTATGCTACATTTTGAACGATTTTTGCGATAGCTATATCTCAAGAACTAATGCAGAGAACTTCATCAAATTTTAGATTCTGTTACACTAGAATATATAACATAATTAGACGCTGATTACATTTTTGTATTAACCTTGCAACAGGCGGTGCAGCTATGCTGCATTTTGCACGATTTTTCCGATAGCTATATCTCAACAACCAACGCACAGAATTTCATAAAACTTCACATTTTGTTACAAAATGACATATAACATAATTACACGATGATTACGTTTTGTTATGAATCCTTCAACTGATGGTGCTGCTGTGCTATATTTTACACGGTTTTTTTTAAACTAGCTATATCTCAAAAACTAATGCACAGAATTTCATCAAACTTCAGATTCTTTTACACCATAACATAATTAGACGCTTTTTTACGTTTTGGCGTAAATTGTTCAAGATATGGTGTTGCTGTGCTACGTTTTGCAAATTTTTTGTTATACCTATATCTTAAGAACTAATTGACGAAATTCCATCAAATTTCAGATTCGGCTAGGTCTTGACATCAATAGATGCTTATTAGGTTTTAGTATAAATTACCCAACATGAGGCACTACTAAGCTCATTTTCTCAGAATATTAATTAAATTTTGCGTTTTAGGCTTTTCGGATACCAGAATCTCATTAGGCTAGGTCAAATGTTCGAGGAAATTCGATAGTGGGTAACTTTGGGGTTACCATTTTTTTTTTTTAAATATTAAAATGTACTTATGAGATAGAAGAAAGTTTCGGGATTGACACATCCAACTAGTTTTACATATCTAATAATGTAATTCCGCCGCTAATTTTCACTGATCCTTTATTACCTACATGAGTAGTTTAATTCGTATTTTTTTCAAAAAATTCTGAGTATGCCCCCAATGGAGACCTTCCTTGTAAGTTTTGAAATATCAAAGTGACCACGGAAACTCAATCGCTTCCGTCCCAGTCTTCCTTGCAGCCAAAGGCATCCGTGAGCTAATGCTAAATCTATGGAGAGGGTATTTTCTAATATCTCATGTGTTTGGATATTTTATTTATTAATGTATTTATTTATTTGCATTGGATAGCTAAAGTCCACCTTTACATTGCTCTTTTTTTTTTTTTTTTTTTTTTTCCCCTTGATTATGTTTATAGATACATTTTTATAAAGTTACTTTCATTTCGAAACCGGTTTCGGATAGAGTTGTAGACTATTTATAGGAATTACTTTGTTTTCACTTCGGGTTCGGGTCGGTTTTCCGATTATTTTTTTTCGTTAGGCTTTGGATTGAGTTTAACCCGTGATTTCGGATTTGGAGTCCCGTGCACGATTTTTGTAAAACCTCCTTCAGTGGTTGCTACCGAAAAAAAAAGTGTTTTAAAATTTTTTTCCACTTCTTCAGATTGCGGTTAAAAGCAGCTACTCTTCATCGCAGTCATCGAGGATGAAAAAAAAAGATAAGGGAGGCGCATGTTTAGAACAAAGCGAGTCTTTACTTTTTTTTAGGTGCGTTCGTAATTATATAATACGTAGCACCTATAGTGGTCGTTCAGTCCGTCCGTCTGTCCGCATATAACAACGCAAAAACTACCCAACCGAATCGTTTGAAATTTAAAATACATAATTATTACATAATTTTGTCGAGTCATTTCAAATTTTATGAAATTCGGATGCATAGATCAATTACAGGGGCAATCAAAAGTATTCCATTACATTACGGTCAATGGGGAAAAAAGTTTCAAATGCATTTTAATCGTTTGAAATTTAAAATACGCAATTATTACATAATTATGTCGAGTTATTTCAAATTTTATGAAAATAGGATGCATAGATCAATTACAGGGACAATCAAAAGTATTCCGTTACATTACGGTCAATGGGAAAAAATGTTTCAAATGCATTTTAATCGTGTTACACTCATGCGAACTTAATAAAATTTATATGCAACTATAAAGTACATATTATAATATACATCATACATAATTTTTGGTGCAAAGAACATTTGTTATTGATTTACAAGGCCACACAAAAGTATTCCATTACATAATGGTATAGGAAGAAAACTGTTTGATGAGCATTTTAATCGTAATTCACTATTTACAATTTTATGAGATTGATATATGAAAGTAATATTTTTAAAACTTCGTTATCGTACGAACGCACCTGATTTGCTACGCTTCACGTGCAATTTCCAACTTGTTTCTTTCGGGTAGAGCAGCAGGAAATCACTTTTATTATTCCTTTGCTTTCCATGAGTGGGAAGTTGAAAAAGTAGATTACAGCACATTGAAGTTTACGCGGTCGTCTCAAAATGTGAGCACTGCACTATCGGTAGGTCAAGATAGGATACTAAACAGGGGAGTTCAAAATACTCGTTTTGTACTCGCTATAAGTAGAAAAAATCTAGTCAGATGTGGCAATCCCAAGACTTTCTTTTATATACACTGGTGTCCAAAAGTTAAGCATAATTGGTAATTAAGTAATTATTTTTAAGTAATGAAAGAAATATGAATCGGAATGTGCTGAAACTCCAGGTGTGTAAACAAAATAGTACGCGTCACATATTTTCGCGAAGAGTTTTCCCCGAAATCGAACAGGGGACCGTCAACAAATTGAAAAAGAACGAAGATCTTTTGGATAACCCTGTCAAAACTAATGTAGCAAAAGCGTTCAAACTGCACATTATGATTAATTGGCTTATTGTAATGTAGTGTGTTAATTTTTACAAGGATAGCATGTATACTCGTAGAGAAATTAAGGTTTTTATAAAAACAGTCCTAAATTTTTCCAAGTTTTTTGCTTATAATTTGCAGAGTTCTTATTATAAAATAATGTTCTTTTCTGAAAATATGACAAACATCATTGTACACAATACCCTGTCATCAGAATTTAAAAATAATAAAAATTGTATGAAAAATGAGTATGTTTAGTAAATAATTTTTCATTGCGCATGCGTCAACGATATCAAAATGTCATTTGCATATTGTGTTAGCTAAATGTATAGAGCAACTTCTTTAAAAGTTTCAAAAACATAGCTTTAAAATTCTGAAAATGGGAGCCTATAGAATCAACTCAAAATCGGTTATTCCTAAAGGAAGCAAAAAAATCAGGGGTTTTACCTAAATATAGTTGTACGTGCAGTATTGTGTAGGCACTAAACAATGGAATATGGATACAGCCCCTCATCTTTTTGCTTCATTTAGGGAATAAAGGATTTTGAGTTGATTCTATAGGCTCCCATTTTCAGAATTTTCAAGCTATGTTTTTGAAACTTTTACAGAAGTTGCTCTATACATTTAGCTAACACAATATGCAAATGACATTTTGATATCGTTGACGCATGCGCAATGAAAAATTATTTACTAAACATACTCATTTTTCATACAATTTTTATTATTTTTAAATTCTGATGACAGGGTATTGTGTACAATGATGTTTGTCATATTTTCAGAAAAGAACATTATTTTATAATAAGAACTCTGCAAATTATAAGCAAAAAACTTGGAAAAATTTAGGACTGTTTTTATAAAAACCTCAATTTCTCTACGAGTATACATGCTATCCTTGTAAAAATCAACACAGTACATTACAATAAGCCAATTAATCATAATGTGCAGTTTGAACGCTTTTGCTACATTAGTTTTGACAGGGTTATCCAAAAGATCTTCGTTCTTTTTCAATTTGTTGACGGTCCCCTGTTCGATTTCGGGGAAAACTCTTCGCGAAAATATGTGACGCGTACTATTTTGTTTACACACCTGGAGTTTCAGCACATTCCGATTCATATTTCTTTCATTACTTAAAAATAATTACTTAATTACCAATTATGCTTAACTTTTGGACACCAGTGTAATTCATGTTAATAATTTCAGAATTCGCTATCGCAATGCCAAAATTGAATGCCCATCGTGACGATTCTAATGGTATGGAATTCTGCGTTTAGCTCTTGAAATAGGACTATTGCGAATATCGGTAAAGATGCAGAATAAAAGCGCCACCTGTTGTGCGATTTACAGCAAAACATAATCAGCAATGATGTTTATCAAGGTAAACCTGAATCTGAAATTTGACTAAAATTCTTCCTTTACTACTTCACATTGAGCTATTGCGGAAATCTGGAAAAATTTTGCATTGAAGCGCCACCTACTGAGCGATTGATACCGAAACGTAAAAAGAATTCTTCTTGTAAAGACAGTAAAAATAAAAGTGCCCTATTAAACTAATAGCATTGAGCTCACAGGCTATTCACACTAAATGTATGTAAGGACGGATCCATTTAAAGAGGGGTAATGGGTTATACGGGGGGGGGGGGGTCTCATCTTATTGTAAATACCTTTTACATTGAAGGCTGTTCCCATGTCCAAAAATGGCTACTTTTTAGGTGCGCTCGTACTTATGTAAATACCTAGCACCTACAGTGGTCGTTCAGTCCGTCCGTCTGTCCGCATATAACAACGCAAAAACTACCCAACCGAATCGCTTGAAATTTAAAATACATAATTTTGTCGAGTTATTTCAAATTTTATGAAAATCGGATGTATAGATCAATTACAGGGACAATCAAAAGTATTCAATTACATTATGGTCAATGGGGGGAAAAGTTTCAAATGTATTTTATACGTTTGAAATTTAAAATACATAATTGTTACATAATTTTGCCGAGTTATTTCAAATTTTATGAAAATCGGATGCATAGATCAATTACAGGGACAATCAAAAGTATTCCGTTATAGTTATATTACGGTCAACGGGGGAAAAATGTTTCAAATGCATTTTAATGGTGTTACACTCTTTCGAACTTAATAAAATTTATATGCAACAATAAATAACCTAATTATAATATACATTTGATATAATCTGTGGTGCAAAGAAAATTTCTTATTGATTTACAAGGCCACACAAAAGTATTCCATTACATAATGGTATAGGGAGAACATTGTTTGAGCGTTTTAATTGTAATTCACTATTTAAAATTTTATGAGATTGATATACACTATATTGCCATTGATTATTGGACAATTGCGATTTTAGACATTTTACTAAATATCTAGAAAAATACATGAGGAATCATCTCGAAACTCTTAATGTATAAATATAATAGTATACGTCATACATCTCCGTGAAGATTTTTTACCGAAACTCCACTGGGGACCGTCAACAAATTAAAAAAGAATGAATATCTTTTGAATAACCCTGTCAAACTAATGTAGCAAAAGCGCTCAAACTCTAGATTATGATTGAATGCCTTATTGTAATACACTGTGTTCATTTTTATGCAAATAGCATGCATACTCGCAGAGTAATTAAGGTTTTTATAAAAATTGTCCCAAATTTTTCCAAGTTTTTCCCTTATAATTTCCAGAGTTCTTAATATAAAATAATGTTTTTTTTCAGAAAATATGACAACAACATTGCACACAGTACCCTGCAATCAGAATTAAAAAATAATGAAAATTGTATACAAAATGAGTTGGTTTACTAAATAATTTTTTACTGCGCATGCGTCAACGATATCAAAATTTCATTTGCATATTATGTTAGCTAAATGTATAGAGCAACTTTTGTAAAAGTCAAAAAATCATAACTTGAAAATTCTGAAAATAATCGTCAATTGAATAAGTTGAAAATCCGTTATTCTCAAAATGAAGCAAAAACAAGAGGGGTTGTATCCATATATTCATTGATTAGTGTCAATATAGAATACACAATACGGGATGTACTACTACATTTGGATAAAATCCCTCATTTTTTTGCTTCATTTTGGAAACAACGGATTTTGTCCTTTTTCTATAGGCGATTACTTTCAGAATTTTCAAGCTATGATTTTGAGACTTTTACAAAAGTTGCTCTATATATTTAGCTAACATAATATGCAAATGAAATTTTGATATCTATGACGCATGCGCAGTAAAAAATTATTTAGTAAACCTACTCATATTTCATACAATTTTTACTATTTTTTAATTCTGATTACAGGGTACTGTGTGCAATGTTGTTTGTCATATTTTCTGAAAAAAATATTATTTTATATTAAGAACTCTGAAAATTATAAGGGAAAAACTTGGAAAAATTTGGGACAGTTTTTATAAAAACCTTAATTACTCTGCGAGTATGCATGCTATTTGCATAAAAATGAACACAGTGTATTACAATAAGGCATTCAATCATAATCTAGAGTTTGAGCGCTTTTGCTACATTAGTTTTGACAGGGTTATTCAAAATATATTCATTCTTTTTTAATTTGTTGACGGTCCCCAGTGGAGTTTCGGTAAAAAATCTTCACGGAGATGTATGACGTATACTATCATATTTATACACTAAGAGTTTCGAGATGATTCCTCATGTATTTTTCTAGATATTTAGTAAAATGTCTAAAATCGCAAGTGTCCAATAATCAATGGCAATATAGTGTATGAGAGTAATATTTTTAAAACTTCGTTATCGTACGAACGCACCTCATTCGCTACGCTTCACGTGCAATCTCCAACTTGTTTGTTATGTCATTTTCATTCATCAATACAAAAGAATTGCATTAATATTTGCATTAAAAGTGTAAAATTGACACATTTTATTCATATGAAGAGTGTCCGGCGAATAATACCCTGATTTCGAAATTAAATTTCTCCAAAACAAAGATCGATAGAATGATGCGGCAAACGGTGTGTTGATTAGGTATGCTACATAAATCTTATGCAGAAGTTTCAAACGGTGAACATTTTAAAAAGATTGTGTTCTGATTGCAAGGAATGCTTTGGCTTGACATTTTTCTTCTTTTAGATTGCTTGCAGAGAACGTGTTTTTCGGCATACCCTATTTTAACGATTTTTTGAACTAAAATTTTTGGAATTTCGAAAATCGTTAAAATATGGCACTGTATGCCGAAAAACTTGTTTTCTGCAAGCAATCTAAAAGAAGAAAAATGTTAATGGGAACTACTAGGTTCCGTCGACCAAAAAAGTTATCGCCAAACTATAAGATAAAATGCCAATAATGGATGATTGTGAATACCATATTCAATGACATTAATTACGATTCCGTTACGAATCTGTTTAAAATACCATTAAGTGATTTTTATTTCGACTTTTTATTAATATTTTTATTACCATTCTACTAATTATTTGTTTTTTGTAATTTAAAATAAAAATTATGTTAATCTGTACAATTTGGCTATTAGTTTGTCGATTTATATAATTTGGCGAAATGGGTCGACGGGATAACAGAGTAGTACCTGTTAATGTTTTCAGGTTAAAAAAAAAAAAAAAAAACTGTTTTAAAGAGGGGAATTGCAGATACTTTCTGTAAATCAGATTTCCACTGGCTCTTACATTGACAGTTTTTCCTGTCCAATTTGAAATATATTTATTTACCCTTTTGCTTCTTTAAGGCCAGATCGGGTTGAGTGCAAAAAAGGGGGTTACGAAAACGGTGAAAGTGTTTGGGTAAAAAATTACGAAAAGGAGTGCAACTGGAGCGTGTCCGAACAGAAAAAAGGGCTTGTAGTAACTATTTGAACAGATATACTACTTCAAGCTATCTCGGCAGTATGATGATGATGATCACACTGTTTTGCGGTAGGCACTGGGACCTATTTTTCCTTCTCTTATTAACAAGATCGATCGCCCGGAAAAATGTTCGTTCTGCCTTTTCTAATCCAGAAAAAGAAAAAAAAAAAAAAAAAAATCGCGCTTCAAAACTCTAAAGAACTCTCATTTCAAGAGTTCATATTATGGTATATTTCCCAACATGGATGTATCAAAACCCCTTACTCTTTAACCCGAACAGTCCTAGTCTCTTAAGCGCGAAAGCGCTGTCGCCGAATTTCTTCACTTACGACCCGAATGCCTTGAATTCTAAGTAGAAAAAAAAAATGAAACCGGACAAATTTAACAGCAAAATTAGACAAATTAAAGATATTGAAAAACGGTTAGTGGGTGGATGGTGCTCTGAGACTTCCCCTGCCTTCATCCCGATTATACTTGTCTAATGAAACTCTCAAAACTAATCAGCTTATCATAATAAAGCTATATCCAAAATTTCAAGTAAACCGAACATTTTTATCATACCGTTACATACAGATTATACAGGGTGAGTCATAAATATCGAAACAATAGGCTATCTCCTTAAATATTGCCCCTAGACCCATACTTCCAATTGCAAAAATTCATAAAAAAAGGTGAAATTTTTGATAAGATAAGTTGCAACTCCATGGGGGGTCTATTTGAAAAAGTACGAAAATTAACTTTTTATACGGCCCCCGTAGGATAAAAATTCCAATTAGGGAAACTTTCCTTGTCCAGTCCTGAATAATACACAAAAAGTTGCATCGTCATATCTTAAAAATTCGCGGAGTTATAACCGTTTGAATAATTCATCAGGTTTTAAGGGATTAGACACAAATTGAAATGCGCGCAATTCAAAAGACAATGTTACTTTAACAGTTGTAGGAAACGCGTAAAAAATCTATCTTTTGAGTTAGAATTTTGATTTTTTTTCCTTTTTTGTGATGGTTAGCCATATAATTTGCTAAGAAAATCACATGCTAAAATTTATCATAAAATTTAAAAAGTTTCATATTGTTAGTACTGGTTTCAATGTGATAGTTAAAAATCCTTATAACTCCAAACATTATTTATGGGATTTCAATTTCTTTCTATTTAATTAAAAATAAAAATATGATTTTAGTTTTGTTTCGAGGTTTTTGTTTTTCAATATTTATTTTAGAGCTTTAAAAATATTTATTAAAAAAAAAAAAACTTTTAAAAAATCATATTTTCAAAAGTAAATAATTTTTCATTTTTTTAAACAAAACTAATATAAAATAATTAAAAAATGACATGTTTCAAGTTTGTACTTTTTTTTCTTTAACAATTCTCAACTTTTAATAATTTAAAGACAAGAAGTAGTCGGAAAAAAAAAATTCATTATAGAGAAAAGCGAAATGTACTGTGTTACTGCCATTAGTTATTTAAAAGAATGCTTTTCTGAGATGCAGATTAAGTCCTTTTTAAAAAATTAGGTCTCTCAACTTCAAGCTTTTTATCGTCCGGTAGAGGCTGTTAAAAAATCTGTATTCTGGGCTCAAGTCAGATCAGGACCGTGACGTTACTTTTTTCTGAAGACGTTACTTTTTTCGTTACGTTTTCCGTGGTTTTCTTAAAACCTTGCGTAAATACGGGTTAGGTTCCCCTAGAAAGACCCCCACGGAGGGCATCCCATCCCTTAGGGCCTATATCCCATAGTGTAGATAATTGGCCGACATACATACAACAACAACAACAACCTTTTTCCTAGACTTGCACTGGACGAAATTTTTAATCACGGTCTCGAACAATCCATAATTAAATCACAGAACTAATACGTACATAAAATAAGTAAAATTTGGTTTAATCAATATTTTTACGAAAACCACATAAATTTTAAAACCGCTTTTATTTTACAAAACAAAAAAAAAAACTTTAATTTTTTTTTTTTTTTTTTTTTTTTTTTTTTTTAAGAATAGTATATTTAAATGCCAAAAAAATAAACAAAATAAAACCAGAGAAAAAAATCTGCCTATGACGGAATTCTGTCTTAAACAGAAAATGTGTTGATCCATGCAAAATAAATACAATAATACCTGAGAATATAATAAACTCCATTTAACCTTCATAGGAAATGCATTTGTCTATTACGTATTTTTTCTTTCCTATGTGATTCCGTCTTAAAAGGTTTTACTGTATAACATTTTTCAAATTCTTCAACGCACGGGATATGGATTAGCGATAATAAAATATAAGTGAAACATTTACATATAAACATAGATTTATAGATAAAATTTATAGATTTATAGATATCACAGGCTTTGGAGCCTCTTTAATAATATAAAGTATAAATATAAAAAACGAAATTCTATATTAAATATTTTTGGTCAGAACTCCTGCCCGCAAAACAATTTTAAACTATACTGAAGTAAAAAACTATGTAGAAATTCACGGCTGAGCCGGCTATGGTTTAAGCTTTTTTTCCTGGCTGGTCCGGATTATGATTTTAACATTATTTCATGCCGGGCTGAACTTCTTTCCCTATGGGTCGATCTAGGACCGGACCTAAATACTACGATTTATTCAGACTTTCAGTGCTAACGATCAACATGTTTTAGAAACAAGTTTCAATTTTAAATCAATACGCTGCTTTATTATGGCCAAATAAGAGGCACGGTCTTAAACCGATATATAACAACGTTACAATTTGTGGACAATCCCTTATTTGCTTTGAAAATTGATGAAAAACGCTTCGTTTAAAGTGGTGTAAGTCACGAATTTTTGAGAATTTTAGATTTTGATATCTCTGTCAGGTTTTCAGATAGGGAGATGAAATTTTTTTTGTTCAATTTAGGAATGGATAAGGAATAATTTCCTAATTGGGAATTTTGCTCTACGGGGGCCGTATAAAAATTTAATTTTCGTATTTTTTCAACTAGACCCCCCATGGAGTTGCAACTTATATTATCAGAAACTTCAACTTTTTTTATGAGTTTTTGCAATTGGAAGTATGGGTCTAGAGGCAATATTTAAGGAGATAGCCTATTGTTTCGATATTTATGACTCACCCTGTATACAGATATTAGTGTTACATACAGAACGGGCGGCCACATAAAAGCACTCGGGCTTGGATAGCCTGTGAGCTAAAAACTGTTTTAATGGAAAATTGCAGATATTTTTTGTAAATTAAAGTTTTCCACTAGCACAAAAATGGACAGTTTCTCCTGTGAACTTGAGTTTTTTTTTCCCTTGCAAGCATCGTCCGTTTGCTTCTTAAAAGGCCAGATCGGGTTGAGTGCAAAAAAGGGGGTTACGAAAAACGGCGAAAGTGTTTGGGGAAGTGTGCGGAAAAGGGGTGCAATTGGAGCGTATCCAAGCAAAAAGGGCTTGTAGTATTTGAATACACTATTACCTCAAGCTATCTCGGTAGTGATGATCACTGTTTTGCGGTAGCCACTGGGACCTATTTTTCCTTATCTTATTAAGAAGATCGATCGCCTGGAAAATGTTCGTTCTGCCTTTTCTAATCCAGAAGAAAGAAATGACGCTTCATGCCTATATATTATGGTACATTTCCCAACATGTATGAAATTATGTAAGAAAATTTTACTATTTAATAATTTAAACACTCCGGTATAAGCTTTCTAAAGTGCTTTAAAAAAAACGCCCAATTTTTTTTCGACTGCATTTTGTCTATTCCCCCACACATACACTCACGCAAAAAAATTTTCCTTGTTACGATATATTATTTATTAAGCGAACTCAACGCTAAAAAATGCTAAATTAGTATTAGCATTTTAGCTAGCATTAGCTAAATGCTAAAAATTACTAAAATTAGTTAAATGCTAATCTTTAACTAACTTTACAAGGAAACTGAGGGACATCCTGGAGGAGGGAAGAGTGTCCCTCCTACATTTCGACATAATCTTCTTATCTCTCTTTCTCCCCCCCCCCCCCCGCCTTTTTTCCCTCCAGTCCACAAAATGAAGACGGAAAAGAAATATTTTTATTGCCTAAGAATGAAAGAAAATCTCTTTTCTTTTTATGAACGCAGCCTTACATCCCTTTCTATGGCAATCTGACTCTATTGACGCGAGTTAGAGTACGGGCGGGCAGACAAACCGAAAACCTTTACAACTAGGTTGGAAAATGCTAAAGAATAAAAATAAAAATTGAAACACTCGGTGAATGAAGTTGGGTGCGTTCTATACACTTAGATATGAAATCGCGTTTATTATTTCTGATTTATTTTTTAAAGATAAGAATGGAAAACTTTTCGTGGACCACGAGCAGAAGAAAGCCTCATCTGGCTTTTTAAAGGACGTCACGTGATAAACTGTTCCTATTTTTTTCCCGTAAAGCGTGTTATTCTGGACCGAACTGATAACCATCGTTGCACGTTCCTGTTTCTCAATGCGACCGCTGTGTTTGCTCAATAGATTGACGTGTTCATAGATTACTAGATTGATTTATTTTTACTTTCCTTCTATCTTTACAAGAAGAAAGTATTTTAATCGAAATTTCTCTCGACATATTTACACGTTTTTAGGGGTCAGAGATTCCAAAAAGCATGTTTTTACAAAATGTCTGTGTGTGTCCGAATGTCGCCATTGCATCATCAGAAAGTGTATGAAGATATGCATAGAATAGGGAGAAAAAATTAATTATGAATTGGACAATAGCACCATAAATTATACTAAAAATATGTACTAAAATAAATATAGATTACTAAATTGTACACTTATTAAAAAAAAAAAAATACTAGTTGGATGTTCCAATCCCAAAACTTTTTTCTATCTCATACGTGCATTTTAATATTAAAAAAAAAAAAATAGTTACTCATTTTAATGCTTTAATAATTTTAATTCAATACCATACCAAATGTAATTTTCATCTTAAATTCCTGCTTCAATCAATTAATTGGAGCAAAAACGAATTTCCGCCTCTGCACGAGCCAATGGACAATAGAATGATAGGCAGATTTTTTAAATTCAGGGAGATCCTACTTGCCTTACTAAAAAATAATCATATACAAAAAATTTAGTTCAGTTCTAGAACTAACTTCATACACTTTTAGGTGGTGCAATATTAAAAATGGCATAAAATTCGCTATTGCAGCGCCCCCTTCCGGCAGATTTTTTTCAAATTCAGGGAGGACCAACTAGCCATAGCCATACACTTACACAAAAGATTTTGTTCAATTCGATGCATAACTTCATATACTTTTGGTCGGTACAATATTGAAAATGGCACAAACATCGCGATTGCAGCGCCCCCTTCCGGCGGAATATTTCAAAACTGAAGGAGGACCTGCTTGCCAATGCCAAAAACATTCGCAAAAAATTTGCTTCAATTCTATGCATAACTTCATACACTTTTTGATGGTAGAATGGCGACATACAGACAGACACGAACAGACAGGCGTTTTGTAAAAACATGTTTTTTGGAATCTCTGCCCCCTAAAACGTGTAAATCCGTCGAAAAAAATTTCGATTACAATACTTTCTTCTATTGAAGGTAGAAGATAGTAATAATCAAAATACACTTAAAAGTTCATCAACGTTTCATTCGCTTCTGCGAACGTCGTCAGGATACAATAGAAAGATGTTAAGTGCCATTTAAAGTTTCAAAATGTAAACACATACGTCCACGAGCGTAGTTGAGTTGAGTGTGCGTAAACCTGCTTAATTACAGCATATTGCGCTAGATTTTATGAATGGTAAATGATCGTTACAAGCTCGCGGCCCGAGCTTAATGATTTTAATGGATTCTAAAATTTTATTGAGATGTGGATTTTTGCATGGAATTGTAATTTTAGCTTCATCAAAATTAATTTTGTTCCCTTAACCTCTTAACGCGCAGTGTTGCCGGGTCGGCAACACCTAAAGTTCCCCCTGTTTGGAGACGCAAAAACTCCGTGAATATTTCAAAAACTACTCTAATGGCTACTTTAAATCTTTCTTATGAGTTCTAGATGGCAGCATCACAGAGATCAAACTCTGCTGTTTTTAAATAATAGGTAAAATGTTTTACTGTAATACGCGCTTCACAGCAATGCTCTTCTCACTGCGCTTATCGATGCTTTACTTATGGGAGGTTACCACTTCGGCAACAGCTGTATAATTAAAATGGTTAGTGCAATCTTTACAAAACAATACCTGTGTACTCCTCTAGGCCTAAATAGATTGCCTGATTTTTTCTTTCTTTAAATTCCAACTTTAAAGAGTAGTGCGCCGGAAAGGGTTAATCTGGCACAATCTAATGGTAATAAAATCCATATGCATCTGTGGAATGCATACTAAAATATACATTCAGTAGAATCTGGTGCAAAAAATATTTTTTATTAACATACAGGGCCACACAAAAGTATTCTATTACATAATGGTATAGGGGGAAACATTGTTTGCGATGGGTTTTAATTCTATTTCACATTTTATGAAAAATTGATGTAGCTTGCTGAGGTTCACTATAAGTTAATTACTGTATATTAGAAAGCATTTTGTATTGACAGGGACACACCAAAAGATTTCGGACATACTGTATTGTATCTGAAGTACTGTATATTTCAGAAAAAACTTGGTATGAACACACCTCATTGTTACTCTGAAAAAAAGTTTACTTGTTTAAGGGTGTATTCGAAAAAACGCTTTTCAACCTTCAGCTGCTCGAAATTTTCCGATACAATTTCGATACACATTTTTAGAAAGTACAAACATGAAATTTGCTGAGGGGATTTTTGAAGTGTAATTTTTTGAAGGGACGTATAAGGTGCCGTGTGATGTCTTTTGACGCTCCATTTATTAGAATTTGATTTATAAGCAATTAACTTCTCGGGAAGACCCTTTTTTTCGTTCCCAGATGTCCCACTTCGGAAAAATCGGTTCAAATTGCCATTTTTGATTGCTTTTTTTTTTTTTTTTTTTTTTTTTTTGCAATATTTTGTGCACTAATCAAAGAATGGACCTTCACGGCACCTTGTGCTCTTTCTAAGTAAGAGAATATGCGAGTTTCATGTGTTTGAGATCAAAAGTGAATTCAAAAATAAATCGGAAATCAAGCAGTTTGAATCGAAATATACCCTTAAAAGAAACTAATAACCATCATTGCACGTTCCTGTTTTTCAATGCGACCGCCGCTGTGTTTGCCCAATAGATCGTTCATAGATTACTAGATTGATTTATTTTTACTTTCTTCTGTCTTTACAAGAAGAAAGTATTGGATTCGTGATAATTTCCCTAAATCCGGTTTTTGGACGTTGCACGTTTTAGGGTCAGAGAACCCAAAATACATGTTTTTACAAAATGCCTGTCTGTTTGTCTGTATGGGGACAAAAAATATTTGGGCGCTCTATCGCAAGAACTAATGCACGGAATTTCACAAAACTTGATATAAACTGGATCTGATTAGTTTTTGGTACGTATCGCTCAATAGATGGCGATGATGCTATGCTGCATTATTCACGATTTCCAGAATAGTCATATCTCAAAAACTAGTACTTGAATTTTCATAAAACTTTACATTTACTTGGTACTTGATGTAATGTGGCGCTGATTATGTTTTGGTGCAAATCGCTCAACAGGTGGCGCTGCCATGGTGCATTATTCCTGATTATCGCAAGAGCTCTATCTCAAGAACTGATGAACGAAATTTTTTAAAACTTCAGATTCATTTGATATGAATTAGTGTTGTTTATTTTTTTGGTGCAAATCACTGTTTGGAGCAAGTTTTAAAAACTCTTTCTCCTTTTATGAAATGGATATACGTTGCTGAGTTACTTCCTAGGCGTAAGACAGGGACATACGAAAGATATCCGAAATACTATATATATCCTATGACACCAAGATCTGAATATTTTTTTAACTTTTTAGGTGCGTTCGTAATTATGTAAATACGTAGCACCTATTGTTGTCGCTCAGTCCGTCCGCATATAACAACGCAAAAACTAGCCAACCGAATCGTTTGATATTTAAAATATATAATTATTACATAATTTTGTCTAGTCATTTCAAATTTTATGAAAATCGGATAGATAGATCAATTGCAGGGACAATCAAAAGGATTCCGTTACATTACGGTCAATGGGGGAAAAACTTTCAAATGCATTTTAATCGTTTGAAATTTAAAACGTTTAATTATTAAATAATTTTGTCGAGTCATTTCGAATGTCATGAAAGTCGGATGCATAGATCAGTTACAGGGACAATCAAAAGTATTCCGTTACATTACGATCAATGGGAAAAAAAAATGTTTCAAATGCATTTTAATGGTGTTACACTCATCTGAACATAATAGAATTGACGTGAATCTATGATGTATGTACTAAAATCTACATTCTGTACAATCTGGGATGCAGAGAATATTTATTATTAAATTACAGGGCCACACAAATGTATTCCACTAAATCATGTTATACGGGGAAACATTGTTTGGGGCGTGTTTTAATTATATTAACCTACTTCACATTTTATGAATAAGATATACGTTAATGAAGTATAATAAAATTCACTCCCTGCATATTTACAGGAACACAAAGATTTCGACCGCTCTACTGTATCCAAAGTACGCTCTACTATATCAGCAAGATCTGAATATTTTAAAACTTATAGTACGAACGCACCTCATTTGCTACGCTTCACGTGCAATTTCCAACTTGTTTGTTATTGTACGAACGCACCGCATTTGCTACGTTTGACCTGCAATCTCAAACTCGTTTAAATGAGAAATGGTATATATTTGAATATTAATGAGTGAATATAAGTTCGTTTTTATATAAAAACAGATTAAGTTCGTAATCGATACAATGCAATGATAGATAACTTATTGATAAAGGAATATGGATTTTTACTTTATTTCATTCCAGCTTCGGGTTGACTGGAATCGTAATTTCCTGGACATCTCATCTTGACCCGTAGGGTCTTTTTTAACACACTTATATTTATTTCTTGTCTGTCTGGGTCAAATCCTGCCATCTCATTAAGTTTGATCGGACGGACCGATTGTGTCGCCACGCGTTCGTTGCCCATGACAACGCCTCTTTCCGGATTTTCAAGGTCATATTTTTTTTATCCAAGGCGAAACTCTCGATGACGTTTTTGATTCAAATATCACCTCTATAACGAACCCGATAGTGTTCCGATTTAGCATACAACTTCGTTCCCGGCATTGAATTTTGGAATAAACTTAAATTTTTAAATTAGCTTTTTTGTTATTTGATTTTACTGCGGACCGGACACGGGCTTAGTTTTTTTGCTTCTGAGCCGTTTCGGGTCTCCCCCCCTCCTTTTTTTTTCATTTTTGTGAATGAAATGCAGTCGAACCTCGTTATAACGAACTTTAAGATACGAAATGTTTTGTTTGCTATATCCGGTGATTCATTGTATTCGAATCGTTAAGAAAAATGTTAGGAGTTCATAAGATGTATAACTTATTAGTTGTTATGCGTACTCAATAAGGATTTGTTAAAATTTATTATTAATTAACTATCTGTAATGAGCTATTAATGAGATCATTAATGAATTGATTAAAATCGATTACATTAATCTGACACAATACTAATTAAATTAATTTAAAATGAAGACAAATGAAAATAACTTCATTTTACCTTTAATTGTTACTAATACTTATAAGTATCAATTATAAAGTATTATAAAAGTATTGTAATATTTTAATTGATAAAAGAAATAATCGGTAATTTTCTGTTGACGCGATGCCGATTTCAAAAACATGTTACGAATTTCTTAGCCTAATACATCAAATGACTCCAAAAACTTTTTCTTCCACATTTTGCTTGGATTAAAAACTTATTAATTACATGAATAGCTTCTCTATCATCTGAGATGGTGCGGATTTCGTCATTTATGATCGCCTCTACCCTCTATATCAGCATCAGATCCGGAAACTTTTAATTTTCACTATTCGCATGCATTTTCTCATGAAATTTAGGTAGTAGTTCTTTTTTCACAACTGTGGAAAAAGTTAAAACAATAGTTGATTGAAAAGAATGTTCTGTTAGATTTCGCAGGCTCGCTATAAAAGGATAAATTAACTTTAAATGACTGCGTAAAACGTCGAGACCAAAAATTTTGTTCGTTATATACTATAAAAATCTGTAAAAACAAAATAATCCAAAAACAGAAAAGAAACAGTTTCAGACAGGTTTCCAGTTTACCAGGTACTATTGTACAAAATTCTTCCCGTTGGGACCCTATGGGGGCTTTTTTCTGTCATGGAAGTGGGGGGGGGGGGAGGTAACTTTAGCGCTATTTTAAAATGCCTGATGTCATTTTGTATTTATTTTCAAGAAGGGCGAAAAAATCGTGGAACATCATATGGCACGGTGGGCGTGTCGACAGAGGTGTACTCGGGCTGTCAGGTAAGGAGCAAAATAGCTGTCACCTTTGGATTAAATCGGATTAGCGCATTGGATTGAATTTGTAAGGAGCATGTAAGGGGCATCCATTTTGTAGCCTGGTGAAATTATAGAATTTTAAACAGTTCTTCAAGAAAACAAAATGTGACTGTAGTGTTTCTCAATTTTTAGTGTTAACAAATGCATTGTGCTGGATATTTTAGTTCACAAATTTAATAATAACGAATTTTTTTTTTAAACGAATTTTATCGAATTTCGAATTTTTTTAACGGATTTTATTTTATTTTAATGGTTATCTTATTGTGTAAATACAATGGCATGCTAAGCGTTGCAGAATCGAAAAAATGGGGTCTCTCCCCTTTTGCAGCCTTTCCAAGCACCTAAAAACCTACTTTTACCAAGCTACCTGTATACTATCTACTCCAGGCACCTACTTGCCTGTAAAACGTGTTTTACAGCAATCACAGTCTTCAAGCAGAAAAACTTGATTGCAGAGCGACATAGCATTAGCCGTTTTCGTTGCTAACAATTTTGCCGCACTGAAACTCGACCGAAAACTGTACTTTACGACTGTATTCCAAAAATGTCATTTTTTTTCTTCGAAAATTTTCAGCATGACTTATTGCATATTGCATCGACGAGTAAACTCTTTATTTATTGTTATGAACTTCGCTGTTTATAATAATCAGTCATCAACAATTGAAAAAAAACAATAGAATTTTTTTAAAATTTATAAAAAACAAACATTAAGTAACGAACAAAGTTTCATGTATGCAATTTAAATGTTTGAATATGTATGTGTGTATTATTTTATATTTTCTGGAGAAATTTTTTATCTTTGGAAATCAGTTTTAAAGCGTGAAGAAATAAAATGAAAAAATCAATTTTCTCCAGAAAATAGAAAAAAAAATTAAAAAAATGCTGCACTTAAACTTTACTTATACTTAAATCTTACTTACTTATTTGGTTACAAGAACCAATACCATTATGTTTGTCAAAACCAAATATGTTTTGTTACGGTAATTATTAACCAAATAGGTTTGGTTGCGAAAAACTAATTTATTGTGTTTTGCATTGGATAAACTCGAATCTCAATCCGTTAAACTGAAATTAGATAAATTTTCGTCATCAGAATCTGAATCTAGCATGTCAAATTGATTACAATTTAATTTTCCAAATGGTTGTTATAATTTGTTAAATTTTCGAATCATCTTCTTCTTTTTTTTTTTTTTTTTTTTTTTTTTCACATTTATTTAGATTAAACATTCACTGTGGATGGTTTTACAACAGTATATTTAAGATAAATTTTTATCGATAAAGATCAGAGAATTTTTTGAAAAAATCGGTTAATTTTTCTTTCTTTTTTTTCCATTCTGCAGGAACCCTGTAATTAGAATTTCTTCGATGACTTAAATAAAATGTGGCAGGTGCTTAGTGAATGTTGATTAAAACAAGTTGGAAATTGCACGTGAAGCGTAGCAAATGAGGTGCGTTCGTACGATAACGAAGTTTTAAAAATATTACTCTCATATATCAATCGCATAAAATTGTAAATAGTGAATTACAATTAAAACGCTCATGAAACAATGTTCTCCCTATACCATTATGTGATGGAATACTTTTTTGCGGCCTTGTAAATCAATAACAAATGCTCTTTGCTCCACAAATTATGTAAAATGTATATTATAATATGTACTTTATAATTGCATATAAATTTTATTAAGTTCGAATGAGTGTAACACCATTAAAATGCATTTGAAACATTTTTCCCCATTGACCGTAATGTAACGGAATACTTTTGATTGTCCCTGTAATGGATCTATGCATCCGATTTTCATAAAATCTGAAATAACTCGGCAAAATTATGTAATAATTATGTATTTTAAATTTCAAACGTATAATATACATTTGAAACGTTTTCCCAATTGACCATAACGTAATTGAATACTTTTGATTGGCCCTGTCATTGATCTATGCACCCGATTATCAAAAAAATTTAAATAACTCGACAAAATTATGTAATAATTATGTATTTTAAATTCAAACGATTAAAGTGCATTTGAAACTTTTTCCCCATTGACCGTAATGTAACGGAATCCTTTTGATTGCCCCTGTAATTGATCTATGCATCCGATTTTCATAAAATTTGAAATGACTCGACAAAGTTATGTAATAATTATGTATTTTAAATTTCAAACGATTCGGTTGGGTAGTTTTTGCGTTGTTATATGCGGACAGACAGACGGACGGACTGAACGACCACTATAGGTGCTACGTATTTACATAATTACGAACGCACCTAAAAATGAACGGATGATATTAAAATAAATATTTAAATTAAAATAATAGTCTTTTTCAAACTTTTGTGATTTGTTGTGTGACAAGGGGTAAGTACCCAAAATTTGAACACGCTCTATCTTGTATAGTTTTTGTGTACGGACTCTGTGACAGACAGACAGAGGACAGAGACGAATAGGGTTTCGTCAGATGAAAGATACCCTAAAAAAGTCACGAAAAACCTGAAAAATCAAGTTTTTTAAACCTGGGTTGTGTAGGAATTTTGTAATTAGAATTTCTATGACGACTTTAATAAAATGGCAGGGTCTTAGTGGATGTGATTAGAAAAAAAAAAATTTTTTTCTTCAGTTTTTAAAATGAGTAGTTAGTAGTGTCGTGAAGGGTTGAAACAGGTTCGGGGTGAAAACGGACGAGGCCCAACTGGAGCATATCCGAGCCGAGCGGCGTGTTTCGGAGATTGGCCTACTTTGGGCTGAACGGGATTATAGGTGCCTCGTTAAAAAAAGAGGGTTTCCGAAAAGCGGCTCACGACGGGGAAGCGAAAAAATTATCTCGCGCAACAACGCGAAACTTCGACACATTCGCGGAACACTTTCTATAACCTAGTTGGGGAAAAAAGTGAGTATAAGTACGATTTGTCTGTCCATGTTCTAATCAGGGCTGTAGCTAGGGGCGACTCAGCCCTTCCTAAAACATTTTGAGCTTCCCCTGGAAAATACTCCAGGGTCACTCAATGAATTTCTGTTCCGAAAATACAAATAAAACTGTTCAAAAGTCCAATTGAGTTTCGAGGCCCTTTCACAGTTTGGCAGAAATACTCAATTGTATCAACATTCGCACATCCTATTGGTACATAGGAAGCTATCATGATGTTTAATTTTGTACCCATTATACACTCAAAATTTTCATCCTACTCTTTTCTTAGCATTAAATGAAGTATAATTACATCAGTTTAAATGAGAAACATAGTATTTACAATCTGAATAGCCACTCATTTATTTTCCTGCGTCACAGAGAGAGAGGGGGGGGGGTTGAGCCCCCCAACCTCCCCCTATTATTCATTTCTCGCTAAGGCCCTGGTTCTAATTCGCATCCATGAACACGGATTCCATGAATCCGTAGATTGGAAGAAATATTGGAAGAAATCATCCGGGCACCAGCATGAATTTCAGTTCCGAAAAATCCAAATGAAATTCTGCTCAAAAATCGAATTGAGTTTCGGAGGCCCTTTCACAGTTTGGCAGAAATACTCAATTGTAACTGAAAATAAGTGTTTCCAACACTCGCTCATCCTATTGGCACCCAGGAAGCTAACGTGATGTTGAATACTGCACTCGTTATACACTCGAATTTTACATATCTTATTCTTTTCCTAGCATAAAATGAAGTGATGACAACAGTTTAATGATAAACATAGTACATACAATGCAAACATGCACTCATTTATTTTTCTGCATCAGAGAGAGAGTTATGACCCCCTCCCTCCCTACATTTTCTTGGGCCCCTTCTATCATTCACTTCTAGCTGCGGCCCTGAAGCAAAGAAAGTGGATTGATTCTTATTAAAGATCTATTTTTAATAGATACATTTGATGGGGAGGGGATAAAATTCATTCTTTTGACGTCTGAATGAGCGGGGGGGGGGGATACCTGTCCAAACGTTCACGCATCTACAGGAATGAAATACTTTTGTAAGTATCTCAAAAAGATTCGAGCGTGGGGGAAAAGAAAGAAAAAAAAAAGCAGCATCTGTAAAGTAGAGAGGGAGAGTCAAGGCCGGCACCTCTCCCGTAGATAAACATGGCGTCATTCGCCCAGGAGGGGGGGGGGGAGAGAAAAAGGTTCAAGTTTTTACAGAGGACTGCTGTTAGGAGGTAAATTCGGGGATTGAGAGAAGAGGCGATCTAACGCCCCAGCGGATATCCAATAGACGGACTTGGGGCTGTTGGGGTAGGGTAGATGCGCCCCCCCCCCTCAATATAGGCGGTCAACGCACCCACACTCACCCCTCTCCCATGGTAATATTAGTAAAAGTATTTATAAATATATATATGTATTGTACATATTTATGTAGGTGGCGTTGATCTATTGTTCAGCAACTTTCAACTCAAACATTTTTCTCCGACAATGGTTATTATTTATTTTGTTTCACTGGATAGTTGTGGTTCATCTTTACACTGTTCCCTTTTCATTTTTTCGATTTTAGTTGCAGATATATTTTAGAGTTTTCGGAGCCGGTTTTGAAGGTGAAAGTAACTTAATAAAAAATATCTGTAACCAAAGTCGAAAAAGTTAAAGGAGCGATGTAGATAGAGACCTTAACTATTCAATTCCTACCCCCCCCCCCCCCAAAAAAAAAGATCGAAATGCAAACGATATATTAGAAAGTAACCTCCCCAGAGGTTTGACACTGCTCGCATGTATTCTCAATGTGCACTGAAACTCAGCTCCGGTTCTTCTTTGTTTTTTAGTGAATATGTAAATATGGGTTGGAATTCATCGGAGCTCTTAAATAATGCGATTCGATGCCTCATAAAATAGCATTTCTCAAAAACAAAAGCCTAAGTTATCTTTCCCTTTCTTAGCCCGAGAGGTTCTGCCTCCGAAACTGGTAGACGGCAGGGGCTGGGTTCGAGCCCAATCGTGGCCGTCGGCCTGATCGTTCGGAGTTTTCCTTGGATTTCCTTGCGTGAATACGGCCCAGGTTCTCTTAGAAAGACCCCCCCCCACGGAGGGCAACGTCGCCCTCTCCTGTTTACGGCCTATATCCCAAGTGGCCGACATAAAATACAAACAAACATTAAGTAATTTCTTTTTCAATATCTTTCCCTTTCCTTACCCTCTCCACTGATCTACGTACTTTCTTACGGAAGTTCATGCACAGGTAGCGTAACGCAGAAGCATACTTCTGTCTAACGCTTGTAAGTCTAGAAGTAATGTTTTTTCAATAGTTTCCGAATGACGACTAAAAGTGCCAGAATTAACTGAAACCGTATATCTCCTTTTTAATAGGAATCGTGTTATGTTTACAGGCATCTTGCTGTTTGTGTTTTTAAAATATTTTTTACAGCTTCATTTTCAATAGAGAACATCCCGTAATAAATTCCAATAATCTAAATTGATTTCATGGCAGTTGGACGTGTTAGAACACAGGCAGTCAGGCATAGATAAATCGAATTTTCAATACAGTAGAATCTCTCAATTATCCGGGTTGCAGATTAACCGGGGCGATTAGTAAAAAGCACCACGGTTAAAAAATTATGGAGGACAATTTTATCGGGTAAAGAAAATTAAATTTTTACAGAAGATGACAAATTCTGGTTTGCAGAGAAATCGAAAAGAGAAGGATGGAAAGAGATGGACTCTTGGAAACCTACCCGGTTATTCGAATTCCTACTGTATGTTGAAATATAAAAAAGGTTCTTCTGTCACTTTTATTTTCCCCTTACAAATTCCCTTATATACGTGTGGGGAGATATGTACCAAAAACTGCAGATCCAGCTTATATCAGAGACTATCGGAACATGAATTTTTATTAATATCCATGCATTAGTTCTTGCGATAGAGCAACCACAAAATTTATGTCACATATAGACTGACAGACTCACAGACAGTAAAAACCTTTTTTTTTTTTTTTTTTTTTTTTGAACCTCTGACTCCTAAACCGTGTCAGTCTGTCGAAAACCGGATTTCGAAAATTTTCACGAATCCAATACTTTCTTTTGGTAAAAATAGAAGAAATTAAAAATGATTATGAGAAATTTGCATAGCTAAATTCGTCGAGAAGAGTACTGCACAACGCATAAATGGCAAGCTGCATTTCTAATTTTTTTCATATTCTATTCATTGTAAATTTAAATAACATTAAAATGCCTGTTATATTTATTTTTATCAATTAAATTATTAATGTCTATAGTATAATAATTTGACATTTTCTATCATCTTTCCAAAAATTGTTCATCAAAATTTTTCACAAATTCGGTTATCCGGAACAAGGCATTTTCAGACCATCCCGGTTAATTGAGAGTCTACTGTATGTTTAAATGTAAAAAAAAAAAAAAAAAAAAAAAAAAGATAATTATATTTATTTTTAACCATTTGAAAAATGGTTGTTGTTTTCGGGAGAATGGACCCGATGATGTTACCACTTTTGAATGATGTTACCACTTTTGAATGATGTTACCACTTTTGAATTTAAATTAAATTCTTTATTTTTAGAAGAATTTTTATTTGAATTTAAATTAAATTCTTTACTTTTAGAAGAATTTTTATTTGAATAGTAAATTAAAATGGTTAAAATCATTGTAATAAAGGAGAAAACTAACAAATTTAAAAATGGGTAGACGGAAATTAACAGATACGGAAAAAGCCGAAGCCAAAGAAATGAATGAACGTGAATATCGCATTCAATGATATTAAACACAGTCAACATGTATAAGTTGCTTATTAGTTTGGCGATTCGTATCATTTGGCGAAATTGGTCGACGGGATAACTGAGTAATACTGTATTTGGTTTGGCGCAAAAACGTCTTTCAATGCAGAAAATGATAAAATCAAAAGATTATTGAGCCGCTGAAAACCAATTACGTGTTGAAAGGCGATCACGAAAAAGGAAGCAATTTAATGCCGAACCGATTAATTGTAAAACATCATGTCGCCAGGGCGACCAATCCACTAGCCATGGCGTTTTACTATCGGTCGGTTCTAACCAGGAAAATTTGAGTGCCAATAGTGATTCTAACAAGCCGGAAAATGTTATAGCTATTACTCTTGATTTTCCACCACCTAAAAAGAAAACTAAAAAGCAATCGGCTTGGGAAAAACTGGGAAAAAACTTTTTTGATTCGATGTCTGATGGACCCATTCACAGATGCATGTGCTGCGATCGATTTTGGTTTAAAACCTCCATCACCAAAATTCTGCTCTGTAAAATCAAACAATATATGCCAAAGTCTTACAAGTATAACAGTATATGCCAAAGCTGTATTTTAATAATGATTACTTTTGCACCAACAATGTTAAATAGTTTGAAATGTTTCTTTCGTCGCCAACTTTTATGCTTGGCGACAATAGAGTGATATAACTTAAACGAACCGTACCTTCAAATTGCAGCATGTATAAAGTCATTTATAGCAGTGGCACGGATAATACACAATAAAACAACTGGTATTTAGCTTAAAATGATAGATGAATGTATCGAGTGAAACATTTTTCAAATGGTTGGGGTAATTTCTTAAATTACATTTTTTTTTTTTTTTTTTTATTAATTAAACTATTAATGCCTATAGTATAATAATTTGACATTTTCTATCATTTTTCCAATTTCATTCATTCCAGTTAATCGAGAGTTCTACTGTATGTTGTAATGTAAAAAAATTAAAAAAAAAAAAAGGTTCTTCTGTCACTTTGATCTCCCCCTTACAAGTTCCCTTATATATCTATGTGTGGGGAGAGAGAAAGCACTTGTTCCCTTGAAAATGTCCTTGCGTTGCATACACTCTTATCTAATCCCCTTTACTTTCCGATGGCGTCTTCTGCCAAAGCAGCGCTACGCAGTCTGGCGTTTGTAAACACGGCCTTGGGAATAATTCTCTCCTCCACCTTGTCAGCTGGTTTTATCAAAACAATTAACGGGCGAAGCCTTGAGCTTGCTTTTTTGCCTTTTCCACTTGGATTTTAGTTGGGTTCCGTGAATTTTTTTTAATAACTGCGATTTAATTTTTTTTTCCTTTCACCGCATGATTTCAGCGGCGAGTTTCGTCATATTCACTCTTGTCAGCATTTCCCGCATTTTTTTACTGAATTTTCCATGGCTATAAGCGTTACACAAGAACCCTCTCTACCGTTATCCAAAACAATAATGCAAAAATGAAATGCATCGTGTGCCTTGATTGAATAGATAATATGCATGTTTGTAAACAAACTGACTTTTTTCGCGACAGCTCAACTTGTGGTGGGAAAATTCGAATTAAACTGCATTAGAAAAATTCTAAACTAAATATAATTTTCACGTTGATATAATAAATTTTATTTTATTGTATTATACGCAGGGACTAATACGTTATAAATTACCAACTCTCCAAGAATTATTATTTTTGCCCACCATAAGTTGAGAAGTACATCCTTTTTTGTCTGCGTGACGTAAGATGCACATAATCTATGGCGAACGGCATGTGACAATCGTCTGCGCTTGCGTTATTCAACTATTTTTGTTTTTTCTTAAAACGTAAAAAATAATTCTAATCTTATCACAATAATATTATAAATGGGAGTGTGCGAATGTTTAATCCCAATCTTAATATCTATCTGTCTATATTATAAAGGCCAAACATATCTGTGCGTAACGCATATACATCATTTTGCGAATGGCAACACTTTGAAATTGGATTTCGGTTTTGCAATTTTTGCTGTTTAAAGTTTTTAAACTTCTAATTTTCAATTTTTACACCATTGTACAGAGAATATTTTTTTTTAATAACTGCAATTTTTTTTTTTTTCACAGCATGATTTCAGTGGCGAGTTTCGTCATATTCTCTCTCTTGTCAGCATTTCCCGCATTTTTTACTGAAATTTTCCATGGCTATAAGGGTTTCGCAAGAAACCCTCTCTACCGTTATCCAGAACAAAAATGCAAAAAATGAAATGCATCGTGTGCCTAGATTGAATGGGAAACGGCATGTGACAACCGTCTGCGCTTGCGTTATTCAACCATTTTTGTTTTTTCTTAAAATGTAAAAAATAATTCTAATCTTATCTTAATAATATTATAAATGTGAAATTGTGGGCAAATGTTTAATCGTAATCTTACCTTATTATAATGGTGAAAGTGTTTACGAATGTTTAACGTAAACATTTGATGCTAACACACTAACTAACGATGTCAACGTTAAAGCAAATGAATGAATGCTGTTATAGCTTTGCATACAAATGGATTATAACCTAGAATAAACCGGTATACCAAATTTGAAGCAAATCTAATACTTCTACATGAAAAAACCATTTATATAAATTAAGGAGGGGGATGGGGCGGGAAGGGTAACGCGCCTTTTTTACTTAACGAATGAACCACCAAATATAATCAAGGATGCCCTTATCGGACTAAATCGGTATATCAAACTTGAAATAAATCGAATGCTTCTTTCTCCATGAAAAATCCATTTATTAAAATTAAGCGGGGGCTCCGTTATACTCTTTTATACTTAGCCAATGAGCCTCCAAAACTAATCAGGGAAGCGCCTTATCCGAATGAACTTATAAAAAAAATTGAAGCAAATTGGATATTTCTATCAAGAATTGTGGTCTTACGTACATAAGGGCGTAATCTTTGGGCACATTAATTCTCAGACTTTGATAGCCTGTGATCTAAAATGCTAATTAAAAAATTAAACTGGCTTCTAGTAGACATATTTAGTAGGCTTCTTCAAGACATACAGGTAAATTCCTGCCCAATCTTCTGTCAGCGGCCTCTTCAGAACACTACCCACAGACAGACAACTTTAATCACTTTATATTATCCGATACCGATGCAGCTAACTTAAGTAACTCGTTTTCAATCGATTTTAGCAGATACTCAACCGTTCCTTTGTTGCATTTATTAAAAACCAGTTTAATTCATCGATATGCAACGGCTTATAAAAAAAGAGAATAAAATTAGGCATAAAAGATCTCAATTGCTGATAAATTGAAAAAATAAAAAATAATTTCTTTAATTAAAACTAGTCGTTGGGGGCCACCGTAATACTTACCCATCATGGATATGTATATGAAAATAAAACATGTGAAACTATTTATACAATGCATTGCAATTCATAAACAAAATTTAAATATTGTTAATATATATAGTAATGCTATATTAAAGAACTGGTGATGTACCAATTTCGACAAATTATATAAAACACCAAACTACTCAAGTAGTACCGAACTGCGTAAAAGAAACATCCTTATAACTCCAAAAATAATAATTCTATTAACTAACAATAAACTGCGTCGGATTAAGCGCCTCATTTCCAATTAAAATATACTTCTGAATTGAAATTTGAATGAAATACAGGGTCATGAAAAATCGAAGAATGTGGAAAACACGATTACAAATATCTCGGCAACTAATAATCCGACCGAATTCGTTCTATATGCAAAATGTGTGTTATATTATTGCCTTTTACGTCCATTCCTTAGAACAAACAAATTCGAAAATTTTTATATACCTTTCATCAGAACGAATTTTTCGAGAGTCCGAAAAAAATAGTTCCGGATAATCGAGGTTGCTCATATTAAATAGGGTTCGTCCCATTCTTACATATTAACTACATACAAAATTTCAAGTCTCTATCTCAATTTGTTCGAGAGATAGAGCGTTTACAGACAGACTGACAGACAGACTGACAGACACAGACAGACGGACGGCAAAATTTTTTTTCTAAAAATATGTTTTTCGGAATCTCCACTATCTAAAACGTGTAAATCCGTCAAAAATTTTTTTTCGATTTTCAAAACGATTGCAAGACTTACCCTATACTACGTATGATGGGTAAGTAATAAAGCGTTCAAATCTTTTTCATGTTTTGCCTTTGAAATAAAGTGCAAATTTCTGCAAAAAACTAAAAGATAGAAAAATATGTCACGAAAGCCACTGTATGCGATTAAATGCTTTTGTCGTCTGCTATAAATGCAAGAATAAAATTCATTATGTCATATTGAATGTAAATGGCAAAGGTATGTGATAATCGTTTGCTTATGCTATTCAATTATTATTATTATTTATTTCTGGGAAATATTTCGTTAAAGTAAAAAAAAAAAAAAAAAAAAAAAACTTTAGAAATTTTTTGAATTTATAAAGTTTTTAAAAGACAACTATTTTACAAGACATTATTCCTGTGACGCCACAATAGATGAAGGGGCATTTGCATTCACCAAGTTTTTTTTCGCTATGTCCCTTCACAGTGTTATTTTAATGTCACACCTGTGAGTTTATAAAACTAAGTAATGATACTATTAGCATATCCTTTCATTTCATTATTTAATCCTTAACAGGGTTTGACAAGGTTTAAACCAACTGTTTTTTTTTTTTTTTTTTTTTTTCAAAAAAAAAAAAAAAAAAAAAATCTAATGACATTTTCTTTTTTTTTTTTATAATTTAAGACTTACAAATCATTGGATATAAATATTTTCTACTTTTAACACTTTATTTCAGCAATAAACATTAAATATAGTGGGTCTAAGTCTTTTATATATATATATATATATACGATGAAAATCAGTATGAGTTGATGAACACATTCTATTGCTAAAATATAAAATAGATTAAAAAAATCCATAAAAAAAGTATTTAAAGCAATCTGTTGTAACATGCACAATGATTTAATAATGGAGCTACATAACTCGATGATCTTTAAGATTTTGGTCAAACTGTAAAAGAATTTTTTGATTGGAGAGATTATCTTTAAAAATTAAAATCACAATATAAAGCTGAATAAGTTGAATTCAAAAATTGGGTGCTAGTTTAGCATTTTAATAATCCGCGTTTGAAATGAAATGGACGCCCTCTTGCGGACAAAGTCTGAAACGAAATAGAACTGATACCGTGAGCATCTTCCGCTGAAATCAGTGTTTAAAAGGCCGATAAATAAACAGTTCTATAATAAATAAATAAATAAACAGTTCTATAACGCATGCAACGTTGGGTTCTTTGTATTAAAATTATCTAAAACCAAAATTTTATACACAAAGTTTAGATCTATAATATAAAAAAGTACATTTGACTTACTCATGGATCATGGCAAAATAACATGACAGCAACACAATGCTTGCATGATTCGCTTGTTCCAGCTTTGCAAGAGCAAGAAAATTTTTTTATTTTCAAATTTTTGTTTTCCTTTACTAGCAAACCTGAAATAATATGGGGATTTCCTTTTGTTTGGCTTGTTTGTAAACACGAGCCTACAATCTCTATTTCTTCTTCTTTACATTCTTTAATGCCGCACATTACTAATCTCTTTTAATCAATAATTGCTTCAACTTCTCTAAAGCAATTACTAGATTTTCCAACATCTAGAAATTCTAAAATTGTCGATATTTGTAATTTATCTCCCATAATTAAATAAAAAAATAAAAAACTGCACTTTAAATATCTCTTTAAACGGGCTTCGCTATGCTACAGCATGGAACAAACAGCTCTACGTAAACAAACGATTATCAGGTCTATACAACGCCACCTTTCGGTCATTACAAACGCGAATACCAATCTAATTTTCCCCCCTGTTGTCTTCTGAATGCAATGACCAAAAATGTTGATTTCAAATTGTCACTCTAAAAACAAAACCCCCAAGAAATATTTCAAATTTATTTATTTTTTAATGTGATTTATCACATTAAAAAATAAATTGGAAAAATATAAATGGAATTTCTTTTGATGATGGTCTATTTTTATTTTTATTTAATTTTTTACAATAGTGCGCATGTTTTTTGGTGTTTTTTTTATATCTCTTTGTCGCGTGTCATTTGTATTGACCGTGAAATAGTTTGAAATTTTTATTTTTAGTTAAGTTTTAGATCATGGTCTATATTTTAATTTAATTTTTTTGCAATAGAGCGCGTGTTTCCCTGTTAAATAATGAAAATAAATAAATAAATAAATAAAAGATATAAATTTGATTTGCAGAATTTAATTGAAAACAAAAAATTAAACATATAAATTTACTCTGACATCGTTAAGTAAAAGCATATCTATCTATCTGCTTATCTATATTATACAAGAAAGCATATCTGTGCGTAACGCATACGTCATTTTTTGAATGGCAACACTTTCCGATGAAATCACGTAGTATAACAACGTTTTAAAAGTATTCGTATTTAAAAGTATTCGTACAACGTTTTAAAAGTATGTGTATGGCGCCATACACATCACAATACTATCTCATGAGAAGACATGAGATGAGAGAGAGAGATCTTGATGTAATACACTCACTTCCAAAAGTTAAGCACAAAGATGTAAAATGCAAAAAAAAAAAAAAAAAAAAAAAATCAACAAATACTTCTTTTTGGATACAAAATTCGGCAGGAAAGTAGCATACATATTTATGCAAAAAATAAAATCGATAATTATATACAGAAATGAAAACAATATTAAATTTTGATAAGTTATCAAATAATGACATACTGGAGATTTAAAGAGAATTATGTATAAAATGAAAATAAACAGCATAAAATGAAAAAAAAAAAAAAAAAAAAAAGACATTAATAGGGTATGTGATTCTTCCTCATCTGTATACAAAGTTTACACCTTGTGACCATGCTTTCAATTAGATGGTCAACCACCGCTGAATTAAGCAATCGCCATTCTTCTTGTAGAGCAGTTTCGAGCTCAATAAGAGTGGCTGGAGGTGGGAAACGCAAACATACAGCACGGCCGAGAGCATCCCAAAGATTTTCAATGGGATTAAGGTCGGGCGAATATGCAGGCCATGCTATACGCGCAATCTCTTCACTCTCCAGATAGTCATCGACGATGCCAGCTCTATGGGGACGTGCGTTATCGTCCATTAAAACAAAAGTAGGGCCAACTGCTGCAGCGTACAATCTCACAATGGGTTCTAGGACTTCATCTCGATACCGGACAGCCGTCACAGAACCCAGTTTAAAGATGTGTAGGTCGGTGCGGTATCCTAATAAAATCCCTACCCACACCATAATGCTCCCGCCTCGGAATGCGTGATGTTCGGTGATGTTTTGGGGCTGATTGCGTGTTCCTTGTTCACGCCATATCCTTATACGCTTGTCATCTGGCTGCAGAGCAAATCTTGACTCATCAGTAAACATGACATTGCCCCAGTCAGACACAGTCCGATTGACATGTTCCCGGCACCACTTTAATCGTGCCCCTCTTGATTGGACGGATAGAGGAACACAAACTCGAGATACCCGGGCATACAGTCTACTCATATGCAATCTTCGGCGTACAGTAGCTGCAGATATCGCCTTACCAATGGACACTGTAACCATAGATGCCACACGTGTGTACGTCGCTCCGATTCCGCTTGGCTGCAATAGCAATATATCGATCTTCCACGGGGTTTGTAACCCTTTGGCGACCGACTACAGGCCTTCGGGCAACTATCTGTATGGTTTGGAATTGTTTCCATAAACGTGAAATAACAGAGTGATGAACGCCGAAGAAAATAGCAACATCTGTGATCGACTGACCTGCTTCAATGCACCCCACAGCACGCCAGCGCTCAGAATCTTCCATTCGTCTTCTAGAAGTCATAGAAACAAGTATGTCTTCAAAACAAATTGTACGAAAGTTTTAAACACCTTCTACCAGCACTTACAATCAACTTCTGTAACCCTTCATAAAGCTGGCTTCTTATAAGAGGCATAATTCTTGACATGAAAGCGCGATTGGCTGTTACCTTAACATATTTGCATACTTCCAGCTACTTCTGCAGCAATTTACATCTTCTTCAAATCTGATTGGCTTCAGGAAATTAGCATTTTCCTCTCCGTGCTTAACTTTTGGAAGTGAGTGTAGTATACAGTACATCGGATGCAGTATAATGGCCGAAATCTTTTGTGTATCCCTGTCAATACTATCTGCTTTCTATTATACAGTAAATAACTTGTAATATACCAAATTTATAAAACCTGAGATAGTTTAACAGTAAAACGTGATCCAAACAATCCCTATCATGTAATGGAATGCTTTTGTGTGGCCCTGTCAATGAATAGCCAATACTCTTTGTACCACACATTTTACAGAATGTATATTTTAGAGAAACTTCATGCATGCATATCCAATTTACTATGTTCGAACGAGAGTAACATCGTTAAAATGCACTTGAAACTATTTTTTTTCCCATTAACCATAATTAACAGAATGCTTTTGATTCTCCCTGTAATCAGAATATCCGTCCGATTTTCATAAAATTTGAAATGATTCGACAAAATGATGCAACAATTATATATTTTAATATTTCGAACGATTCGGTTGGGTAGCTTTTGCTTGAAGCCTCCCCTTGAAAAAATTCCAAGGTCACTCAATGAAATTCTGTTCAAAAAACCAATTGAGTTTTGAGGCCCTTTCACAGTTTTGCAAAAATACTCAATTGTAGCTTAAATAACACTCGCTCATCCTATTAACAGGACGTTTAAGGCCCCTGTCCTCGCTCGCGCTATTCCTATGGGGGAAACATTTTTCTAATAACTCTTTCGCATTTTGACATTTTCGAATAATTTTTTTTTTTTTTTTTTTTTTTTTTTTTTTTTTTTCATTGCATTGGATAGCTGGGGTGTATGCCGACAGCGCACCTTTTTTACTTTTCCGATTTCGGTTGCAGATATATTTCTTACAAAGTTAGTTTCACTTTCAAAACCGGTTGTGAAACGGAAAGTGCTTTTTAAAAAAAATATCTGCAACCAAAATCGAAAAAGTAAAAAAAGGTGCGCTGTCGGCATGCACCTCAGCTATCCAATGCAAAAAAAAAAAAAAAAAAAAAAAAAAAGTCAAAAATGTGAAAATGCGAAAGAGTTATTAGAAAAATGCTTCCCCCATAGGAATAGCATTAGCTCGCGAGCGTTTCCTCGACCGAGGACAGAGGCCATTACAGCTATGCACTAATATTATAGCTATGCACTTAAAAATTTTCATCACCCTATTCTTTTTTTTTTTTTTTTTTTTTTTAATGCTTAAATTGAAGTTATTACAACACTTTAATAAGAAACATAGTAGCTACACTGTGGATATATACTCATTTATCTTTCTGCGTCACACACACACACAGAGAGAGAGAGAGAGAGAGAGAGAGAGAATATGATCCCCCCCCCCCCCCTGTTATTCACTTCAAGCTGACAAAATTATGCAATAATTATATATTTTAAATTTCAAACGATTTGGTTGGGTAGTTTTTGCGTTGTTATATGCGGACGGACAGAGAGACGGACGGACTGAACGACAACAATAGGTGCTACGTAACGTATTTACATAATTACGAACGCACCTAAAAAAGGCAAGTTTCGTTTCTGGTTTGTTCCGTAATATTTAGATTCACTAAAACAAATGCCAAATTAGAGGTCTGCACGGGCCGGGTTCGGGCCGATTTCCAATAATGGCATTCGGGCCGGGCCGGGCTCGGGCCTTACTTCTGAAGACTCGGGCCGGGCCGGGCTCGGGCCTTAATTTTTTTGCTGGACGGGCCGGGACTAACTTTTTTTTCAGTACGAAGCCGAGACTGATTCCATTCTTCCTAGTTTTCATGGACCAAAATGATCAGTTCCTATTGAATCTTCTTATATGAAAATCCTTTTCTCGACTTTTTATAAATCAGTAATATTTGGCTTTGTCCAAAAATGTTTGCAAAAAAGGCATATATTTTTAAGCCATCATTATTCTACAATTAAACATTAGAATTTATTCCTTTTAAAGAATCGTAGATTACTAGGCGTTTTAAAATAGAATTAAACACACACACACACACACACAAAAAAAAAAAAAAAAAAAAAAAAAAACATGATTATGACGGAATTTTCTTTTAAACTGAAAACTGAAAGTTTCTTTCAAAATGTTCATCCATGCAAAATGAATTCAAAAATACGGAAGAAAAAATATATTAAACATTTACATCTGTTAAGAAGGGAATGTATTTTTTTTCGTTCCAAAGCGATTACGTCTTTGGAAATTTTACCATATACCGCTTTTTCGACTTTTTGTTTCCATTACAGGGAATATGGATTAATAATACTAGTGATAACTGAAACATTTACATACAACAAACAAAGATTCATTTAAAAGTGTAAATATCGTAGCCTACGGCACTTCTGCATAAGTGGAGATTATAAACATGAAAAAAAAAAGACTAATGTAATTTTTTTTTGGTCAGAACTCTTCCATAAGATTAAAGATCAATGTTCTGTAGAAATTCACTTGAGCCGGGCCGGGTTCGGGCCGAATTTTAAACTTTTTTCCGGACCGGGCCGAGCTCGGGCCGAAATTTTAACTTTCGGGCCGGGCCGGGTCGGGCCAATATTTTTTTTGTTCGGGCCGGGCCGGGCTCGGGCCGAAATTTTAACTTTCGGGCCGGGCCGGGTCGGGCCAACATTTCTTTCGTTCGGGCCGGGCCGGGCCCGGGCCGAAATTTTAACTTTCGGGCCGGGCTCGGGCCTGGAAATTTCGGCCCGTGCAGACCTCTATGCCAAATACAGTTTTTTTTTTTTTTCAAAATAAATAAATTGATTTTTACATTGTATTCAATTGAATTATAGCTGTATTAATATAATTATGAATGCATCTAAAAAATGTTTCCACATTTAGTCTGTGAACCAGAAAAAACCCGTGTTCGATGCAACTATTTAAATAAGATAAGCCTAGTTAACATAATTTACGAAACTACTTTAATTTAAACACTTTGAAATTCATTCATTTTATATAGACATTGGCTGTATTTTAATTTCTTTTAACGTTAAATTCGATCATCTGCAAAATGATAATCACAAATTAAATGAATATTTCTTATAGTATTCACATCTTATAACATATATTTCAATCTTTCCAGTAGCGCGGAATAATAAAAAAACAAGTTGGAAATTGCACGTGAAGCGTAGCAAATTAGGTGCGTTCGAACGATAACGAAGTTTTAAAAATATTACTTTCATATATCAATCTCATAACATTGTAAATAGTGAATTACAATTAAAACGCTCATCAAACAATGTTCTCCCTATACCATTATGTAATGGAATACTTTTGTGTGGCCTTGTCAATCAATAACAAATGTTCTTTGCACCACAAATTATGTAAGATGTATAGTATAATATGTACTTTATAGTTGCATATAAATTTTATTAAGTTCGCATGAGTGTAACACGATTAAAATGCATTTGAAACATTTTTTCCCATTAAACCGTAATGTAATGGAATACTTTTGATTTTCCCTGTAATTGATCTATGCATCCGATTTTCATAAAATTTGAAATAACTCGAAAAAATTATGTAATAATTATGTGTTTTAAATTTCAAACGTATAGAATATATTTGAAACTTTTTCCCCATTGACCATAATGTAATTGAATACTTTTGATTGTCCCTGTAATTGATCTATGCACACGATTATCAAAAAATTTGAAATAACACGACAGAATTATGTAATAATTGCGTATTTTAAATTTCAAACGATTAAAATGCATTTGAAACTTTTTTCCCCATTGACCGTAATGTAATGGAATACTTTTGATCGTCCCTGTAATTGATCTATCCATCCGATTCTCATAAAATTTGAAATGACAAAATTATGTAATAATTATGTATTTTAAATTTCAAACGATTCGGTTGGGTAGTTTTTGCGTTGTTATATGCGGACAGACGGACGGACGGACAGACGGACGGACTGAACGATCACTATAGGTGCTACGTATTATATAATTACGAACGCACCTAAAAAAGGTGATTTCTTGAAAGCGATTCTCTTGAGTTTTCCAAAACAGCTGTTTCTTTTATCCTATATAGGAAGAATAGGGTCCATTGTTCGTGAAACTAATACGTTCTGAACGCCATTCGGGTAGGTGGTGAAATAAATTTTTTTCTTAAATCGTGACCTTTTTGTTTCAGTATGTTTTTTTTTTTTTTTTTTTTTTTCCCGAAACAGGGATGAGTTCGTTAAATTTTTCTCTAACTTCTTTTGAACATTTGCATTCTTTTGAATTCGACGGATTATGACTCGTAATAGTTAAATATTGATTTCGGGATGGGGAATGCCCTCTCTCCCCGGTTACTCCCCTGTGGAATAAATGAGTACAATGTAAAAATCGGTTTATTTATTTTGGAAAAAAAAAAAAAAAATTGTATTTGGCATTTGTTTTAGTGAATCTAAATATTACGAAACTTGCCTTTTTTAGGTGCGTTCGTAATTATGTAAATACGTAGCACCTATTGTTGTCGTTCAATCCGTCCGTCCGCATATAACAACGCAAAAACTACCCAACCGAATCGTTTGAAATTTAAAATATATAATTATTACATAATTTTGTCGAGTCATTTCAAATTTTATGAAAATCGTATGGATAGATCAATTACAGGGACAATCAAAAGGATTCCGTTACATTACGGTCAATGGGGAAAAAGTTTCAAATGCATTTTAATCGTTTGAAATTTTAAATACATAATTATTACATAATTTTGTCGAGTCATTTCAAATTTTATGAAAATCGGATGCATAGATCAATGACAGGGACAATCAAAAGTATTCCGTTACATTACGGTTAATGGGGAAAAATGTTTCAAATGCATTTTAATGGTGTTACATTTATTCGAACGTAATAAAGTTGATATGCATCTATAAAGCACATATTATAAAATACATTTTGCATAATCTGTGGTGCAAAGAATATTTGTTATTGATTTACAAGGCCACACAAAAGTATTCCATTGTATAATGGTATAGGGATAACATTGTTCGGTGCGCATTTTAATTGTAATTATTTACAATTTTATGAGATTAATATATAGGAGTGATATTTTTAAAACTTCGGTATCGTACGAACGCACCTCATTTGCTACGCTTCACGTGCAATTTCCAACTTGTTGCTTATAAATCTGGCACTTTTCACTTTTCTGTAAGTTTGTAGAACTTAAAATAAAAGGCCAACGGACAAAAAAAAAAAAAAAAAAAAAACTGAAAAAAATACCTGCCCCTTTTGATGCCTGGCTCTTCTAAAAGCTTGAGTCATTTTCCAATGAGCTAATGTATCCTACGGTGACCTTGAGAGCGAGGAATTCAAGTTTTGGTTTCGCTCTTTGTTCTCTAGCTTCAGGTTTGGCAGGGGTTTCCTTTTTATTTTTCTCTTCGGGATGATTTTAGAATGTCCACGCCCCTTTGGCAGCCGTTTTTAAAAGCGAACTGAAGTGACAGAAGTATTTATTTGGTGGTGATCTAATGTGAAATGAAAGGGGGGAACTATTATGTAATGGAAGCAGTCTCTTCGCAAATTGAAACTTTGATCGCAGAAAACAATCGCGAAATCACCTTCTTTTCACCTGTGCTGATTTAGGCGTCCAAAACGAGTGTTGCCAGGTGTTAAGATTGAAGTGGAACTTCTTGATTTTCAGCAGTGTTGAAATCGCGGGCTGGTCCGGGGCAATAGATCCCCCCCTCGGAGCAATAGAATGTGCTCCCCCCCCCCGGAAATTTTTGAGATTTTGTGATTTAGGTGTCCAAAACGAGTGTTGCCAGGTGTTTAGATTGAAGTGGAACTTCTTGGTTTTCATCTGTGTTGAAATCGCGGGCTGGTCCGGGGCAATAGATCCCCCCCCCCCTGGAGCAATAGAATGTCGCCCCCCCCGGAAATTTTTGAGATTTTGTGTGTTCAATGGTCAAAGAAGCAAATTTCCCATCTGGAACTCTATAATGTCTCCTCCCCCCCGTTCGGAGCCGAGATATCCCTCCTGGAGAAAAGTGTCTGAATTCAACATTGTTTTCCAGAGTTCCCAAGACGTCCAAAACGAGTGTTGTCTGGTGTTCAGATCAGTGTTGAATTCAGACACTTTTCTCCGGGAGGGACTTTAGAGGCGCCGGGGGTGACATTGTAGTGTTCAGGGGAGAGTGGGGGGGGGGGTTGCAGATTTTGACCATTGAAAACACAAAATCGCAAAATTTTCCCGGGGGGGGGGGAGTACACTTCATTGCTCCGGGGGGAGGAAGAATATCCCTCCCGGGCAACCCCCTGAAATCAACACTGGTTCAGACTGACGTGGGACTTCTTGATTTTCGGCAGTGTTGAGTTCAGGGGCTGGTCCGGTTGAGGGGACATTTTCCCCCACCAAAGCAATAAAATCTCTCCCCCCCCCTCGGAAATTTTGAGCTTCCAATGGCCAAAAAATGCAATTTTCCCCTCGGACCTCCGTAATGTCCCCCCCCCCCCTCGTTCCGTGCCTAGATATCTCTCCCGGAGAAAAGTGTCTGAATTCAACACCAATACAGTAGTCGTAAAAATCAGACGGTATACGCTCAAGGCAGAACATATACCCTAGAGTGTACATACAATAGCTTTCTTGAGAAACAGAGGGTATACGGTGCTCTTCAAAAAAAAAAAAAAAAAAAAAAAAAAAAAAAAAAAAAAAAAAAAAATCCAGAAGGTAAATGGCTCAATACCCTGCACTACAACCCTGTTCAACACCGCTTTAGATAGATTTTCGTCTTCGCAGGTATAATCTTTTTTTCCCCCCTCCAGGATGGGGCAGTAGACTTGCTCCGGGAAGACACTGCCCTTCCATCGGGGCCTGAAAGATAACCTGTCCGTATCCATCGGACCTGAAAGGAAGGACGCGCTTTTTTTTTTTTTTCGAAAATGTCCACACCGTGGTGTTATGCTAAACACCATCGTCGTTTAATCCTTTTTTTCCTCTTTGTTGTGTCGAGCGCCGAAACTTCCGTCTAACTGCAACCGAGCCGTGGTTAAGTGGGTCGTCGACCCGCTTTTTCTCTCCTTTGTCCAAGAAGTGCTTTCACCCTTGACCCCTACCAGACACGAAAAAACGGATTGTAATCCCTTCTTTGGATGTCGAGGACGTTTCCCATTTTTACCCTGTCATGAGCGCTTTTTTTTTTCGGACTCATCTAGGATGACCTAATGTATGCAACTGCCTGTGGGCCCTGACACTTTTCGAAACTGGGGATAGACGATGTTTCGACAGGATCAGGGATCTTTGTCAGCTTGCCGGATCGTGTCGTTCCGTGGTTGCTCGCGATCGCTCCTAGCGAAGAGCAGAATTCTACAATATAGACACACACCGTGTACATGTGCAGCAAATTTTATTAACTTTGCAGAAAATTTTAGGAAAAAAACAATTTTTATTTTTGTAACTTTTTTTATCACCTAGAAATGTTCTCGCTATTTTATGTACGAATTATTTACTGCTAGCACACAATTAAAAGCAGGGCCTATTTTCGATTTTTCGGAAAGTTTAAGGCATTTGATGCCAAAAACTTTAAAAATTCATCAGTCCGGAAATTCGGACGCCAAAAATCGCGAATTTAGACAACTCGTTGTCGTAAAAAATCCATTTCGAAGATCGTCCGCAGAAAAAAAAAATCTCTAATTTCGTCAAATTATCACGGAAAAAAACAAGAATTGAATCAAAATTCTGCGAAAAAAGCACGAAATATCATCGAAGGGTCACGTGAAACCGTAAATTGATAGCGTAAATATCCCCCCCCCCCCCTACACACACAAATTTCGCCAAAGGATCGTGAAAAATGCGAAAATCGTCAAAAGACCTCGAAAAAATTGTGAATTTTAGCAAAGAATCGCGTAAAAAAACGCGAATTTCGTTGACAGATAGCTTAAAAACTCGAATTACGTCCATGAATTGCGTAAAAAACGCGAATTTCGTCCATGTCTAAATGATATAACATTTTTTTTTAAATTAAACATTAAATTAATTTACAGAAAGTTTTTGACCCAATATTACGTGCGCAGAAAATTTTTGGTTTTATACAATTCTGTCGAAGGATTAATCTCCGACGCGGCGAACTTTTACATGCGGCCGAGACATTATCGTTATGCGTGTGTATTTAATGATATGCTCGCAACTATTTAAGACATTCGATATATTTTAGGGAAAAAATGTTATTTATAATTCATTTAAAATTATCTTCAAACATATTAATTGTCGTTTTTATGGACAAAAGTTTTTGTTGCCTGTATTAATATTTGTGATACAGTATAAATATAAATACAGTGTACTTTATAGTACAATATGTATCTTTAACACTAATCAAGCGGTACGCAAAATTAATTAAATTGACACTGTATATTTTTACAATTGAGAAAAAAGTGCAAAGAACAAAAGGCTTATTTATTAGAGAAAACCTCCTGGATTTTTTTTCTTGCAAATTCTGCATTGTTATTTTATTATACAGTAGGCTTCCACAAATCCACAACCGTAATATCCGCAATCGAAATTTACTGATGCAATAATCAGTGAAATATTCAGTTCAGATGTAGGGACAAAAATTGACTTTTTTATTTTTATATCAATTCCATATGTATTTAAATTTGTAATTTTTGTTAATATTACTGAATTGATATTTTTTCATAAAGGAAGAATAAATTTATTTCTTAAAAAATTCAAGATATTGCAGTAGTAGGAAAACAACAGTTTAAGGACAGCCGGAGGGGCAGAGGGGCCGTCCCTCCGCATCCCTCCGGCTGTCCCTGCGCCTGTCCCTCCTGCGGCTGTCCCACCGCCACCATCCCTCCCGGTCCCTCCTGCCCCCACCATGCATCCCCCTCCACAAACGCCCCCTAGTGGAAAAAAGGAACATTCTATTATAACAGGAGAGGTGATCAACCTTCCCTAATTAAAAATATTATCAATCACTTCTCAACACAGAATCATACTATATGATGAAGATTAAATTTATATTTGAATTTTGAAGAACCGTAATTTTAATGAGTATTATTAATTAAGCGAAACAATTAAAATTTCAGTTTTCAACCATTTTATTTAGATTTCTTCAACTACAAGATGAGATTTTTAATTTAACACAAAGTTAAACATATTTGAATTTTGCTTGATAGACATCTTAATGAGTAGTATTAATTAAGTAAAAACAATACAAAATATCAAGTTTTATAGAAAAAGACTGATTTCTTACGATTTTTATCAACTACAATATCAATGTATCGACTTAAAACTAAAAACTTAAACATACATCCTAGTTTTTCAACAACTATAACCATAATGAGTATTGATAATTAAGTAAAAAACAATGGAAAATATCAAATTTTATAGAAAAAGACTGATTTCTTACTATTTTTATCAACTTAAGAGAGAAAACTTAAACGTACATTTCAGTTTTTCAACAGCTATAATCCTTATGAGTATTGATAATTAAGTAAAAAACAATGGAAAATATCAAGTTTTATAGAAAAAGACTGATTTCTTACGATTTTTATCAACTGCAACATCAGTGTATCGACTTACAAGTTGAAAGTTAAACATGCATTCTAGTTTTTCAACAGCTATAATCTTAATGAGTATCGTTAATTAAGTAAAAAACAATGGAAAATATCAAGTTTTATAGAAAAAGACTTATTTCTTACGATTTTTTCAACTCAAACTTCAGAATATCAATTTGATAGAAAGAAATTTAAGCATGCATTCCAGTTTTGGACAACCATTTCCTTCATGAACATTATTTATTAAGCAAAACAACGGAAAATATTAAATTTTTAACTGATTTCTTCATATTTTTTTAAATATAAAATCAGGATACACAACTTAAAATAGAAATTTAAACATATTTTTTAGTTTTTGAACAGTCGTTACCTCAAAGAATTTCGATAATTGAACAATTAACAAAGGAAACTAATGATTTTTTAACGAAAAAAGACGAATTAAACGAATTTGATTAACTTTTACTCTAAATGGAAATTTCATCATACTTTTATATACTAACTAAGTAGAATTTTAATGCATAAACGAACACATTTCAGTAAATATTCAACGCACACACAAATATGAAAACAACACCTGCTTCTTGTGACGTCATATTGAAACCAAAACTTATTCCTTGGAAGTCCCTCACCATGCCTTTTCACCACCATCTCCCCCAATTTTTTACCACAGGTAGGGAAATGGACAAAGCAATGACCTCCCTATCTTGTATATTTAGAAGTCTGGGAGAAAAAAAAGAGACATTTTATGCACTCCAATTTCATAACAATTACCGCAATATCCCAAAATTTGAATTTTGGAAGATATAATCAGTATAATTAATTAAACAAAATAATAAAAATATTATTTTTTAAGGGGAAAAGGTGAATTTAAGCGAATTTGATTAGTTTTACAATAGTCTTTTGAACTGCAACTTGGAAATATAGATTTCTAACAGAAGAATTAAACGTATATTTTAATTTTAACAACAAAAACTTAACAAGTATCATTAATTTAAGAAAAATAAATATCAATTTTAAAGAAAAGGCGAATTTGAATAATTTTACACTAGTATTTTCAAAAGCAACCTAGAAATATCAATACTTATTCACATATTTCACTTATTCACTGTATTCAATACTATATTTAATAAATTTGGATACACTTTAAGAATTTTCTAATGTATAATTAAATATTAGCTGTATATTTAATGTTACCCATGTTTTCAACATTAGTTCATAATCGTGAATTTTGTATTTTAAATACCATGTATTCAGGTTCAGATTATTTTCACTTGAAATCATACAGAATTTTTTAACAGAGTTTGTTTTTGAAATCATTGAAGCAACTGTATTTAATATTTTTAACACCAGTTTTCTAACATTTTCTAACATTTTCCGATTATACATTCTTCAGAAGTACATTTCTAAATGCTACAATCACTTTACATATCGAAAAGATATCATTGAAGCAACTGTATGTAATATTTTTAATACCAATTTTCTAAGATTTTTTAACATTTTCCGGTTATACGTTCCTCAAAAGTTATTATTACGTATTCTAAACAATAGAAAATATTAATTTTAAGAATAAAAAGACGAATTTAAACAAATTTTATTAGTTTTACACTATTTTTTCTCATCTCCAACACGGATATATCAATTTTAACAGAAGAATTAAACGTATATTTTAGTTTTTAACAACAAAAATGTATTAAGTATCATTGATTAAACAAAATTAAATATCAATTTTCAAGAAAAGACAATTTTTTACACAAATTTTCAACTTTGAAATACATTTGTTTACATATATTGTTTCAGTATATTACTAAACTTAAACTTTTTAAAAAGTTTGAATGTCTTTACAAAGGGTTCATACTTATATTTTTCACGTCTTGACTGCATTTGAAATCTTACAACAAAAGTATACTTTTATTATTATTATTATTATTATTCTAGAAAACCTAAAAAATCATTTCTTGCTGCTTTAGACACTTGACATATTAAAACTACTCTACCCATATAATTAATCAAATTAGGACATGATTCATCTTACACTTCAAAATTTCTGAATTTTTACAATACTTATTTTCATCAAACTTTATTCTTGATCCTATATATTTTAATAGCACAGAATTTTAACATCTGTTTTTATCTACTTATCAGAAAATTATTAAAACACCCAACACCATTTTCCAAATATGAATATTATCTTTACAGTTTAATAATGCAAAACATACACGAATACAAAGTTAAATTTTTACAAACATTTCATATTTCAAACCAAACTATTCGAAATTTTCACAACATAAGAGCAAACATTAGACGAACTTTTTAACATTAATATTGCTTAGATCTTTTCATTATAACCTTTAACTATGATAATTATCCAATTTTAGGTTGATTGTCGAAAAACTTTAACTGAAATTACATAAACTTAATGTAAAAAAACATGTTCTCACACAATTTCTTGAAATTCAACAAAGAATGGACTATTACTCTACTTATCTACATCAATCTCGACTCTCGATAGTATATAGATATTTCATCATTACATACTTACCAACTCTTTTCAAACGTTTATCAGAAAATCAAGTCAATCAAAGTCTAGTAATTATCACACCTGTTCCTCAGAAATATTACTATCATATGAAACAGTAAAGAAAATTAATAAATATTTAATATTTAATAACCTCATACGTGAAATTACTGCCGAATGAGAATACTGATAATCAATAAAATCAACTGTTGGACAAAAAATAGTACAGATTACTGAAAATCCAAATCATTTTTTCTACAAAAATTACAAAAATTAACAAATGAATGACAAGTTTACAAACTGATTTTCATAATTTTATCACATTTAAACTTAATTTTTATACATAAAACATTATTTAACCAAATTTTATACTTTCTAATTCAGTAAAATTCAATACTTTTTTAGTTTTTAAAACAATACCACAATATTTATTTACATCAAACTTGATTATTTACCTTTTATATTTCCACATTACACAAGTGAGATAAATACTAACTTGGAACGAGAGTTGAAGTCAATTGATTCTATTCGATTTTCATCGTATACGCATTGCTACTACACGAAATTTCTTACTTCTATAAGCATCTAATGTATTAAAACTAATCTACTCATATTTTTAATCAATTCATCAGATGTTTCATCTCGCACTTCTGAATTATCATCCATCAAGTTGCTTAAAATATAAATACTATCTTTATAGTTTTAATGTAGTATACATGACTAATCTTGAGTTAGACCTTCCATAGTATTAATCAAATTATCATATGTTTCATCTTACAGTTAACGATTTCTGAATTATCGTCCATCTAGTTGTTTAAAATATTAATAAAATGTTTATAGTTTTTGATTATACAAAGTATGTATGAATACAATCTTTAATTTTTAACAGTTCATATTTCAAATAACCTATTTTCGAAACCAAACTATGTGAATTTTACCACAATGGTTATCATCATACAGAGATTTGTGTTTCATACTTTTTCTAAAAATTATCAGATATGTACTCCTCAGAGGAATTTCTATCATATGAGTAAATAAAAAAAAAAAAATAATTTATATTAAACGTACAACGAAAATTGATTGCAATATACATGTATTTAATAAAAATAAATAAAAAAGCGATTATTTATACATTAAACCTTTTCTAAATATATATTTCCTTTACTAAATATATATTTATACAGATGTTTCAACAAGATGAACTAAAACAGCAGCAAACTTCAGAAATTAATGATCTGAATGATTCATCCCTAGCACATGTAGCGTTAATGAATAATACATATGTAAGTACTTATATGAAAAATACTAGAATTCGTATATGTAACGTAATTAGAGTAATATAAAATGATTTGTCTTACTGCCTACACTTTAACAAATACCTTTTTACCTATATTGTTGAAGATAATCCTAATTGTTTGCATTTATTTCTATTACAGATGTGTTCTATTTGCTACAAACACTTCTTAAGTAAATGAAATTTACCAGAACATACAAAAATCCATACAGGTGAAAAACCTTACGCTTGGGAAGATTACCAAATGCGGTTTTCAAGAAGACGTGAATCAAAAATGCACACATCATCATGTAAAGCGTCGTCAGTTATATGCAAACTTAGTGAAGATATTCAAAAATTAGTCAGACGTTTGAAGAATTTAGACATAAAGGAAGATATTTAGACTATATATCCATCATATTTTCATAACACTTACCACAATATCTCAAACTTAAAATTTGGAAGACACACACTGCTGAAAAGTAATTTTGTTACCCGTAATTCTTCTAACCAGCATGAATGTATAGATATTATTTTGCAATGTATTATTTAAATGCTCACAATAAATATTCTTTTATATGCATATATCGTTGTGTTTATTTTTTTAAAACCTATTACATTAATAAAATAGGTTACACACACATACATACACATAACATTTTAAGTGAAACAACACTCTCACAACTTAAAAAATGCATAAGAACAAACAAAAATAAGCAGATGTATGAAAAAATATGCAAGTTTACAAAATAATTTCACTGTTTTATAGAAATACCAACAAAAAATATTTACAATATAAAAAAATTACAAAAGTGAAAAGAAAAAACACAAACGTAAAACAAAAAAATCACAAAGTGAAAAACTCACAACAAAGTTTTTTTAAAAAAATTTACAACAAAATTTTTTTTTACAAAAACCGAAGCTTCAAAAAATATTTTTACAAAAAAAATTTTTTTCAAAAACATTTTTCACAAAAAAATTTTTTTTTCAAAATAAGTTTTTACAAAAGTAAAAAATAAAAAATCACAACGTTAAAAAAATGAAAAATTTTAGTTAAAAAAAGTGTAAAAAAAATTGCAAAAAAAGTTGCAAAAATTTCAAAAAAAGTTATGAAAAAAGTATCAAAAATTTTGTTCTTTTTAATAGCAAATACAATGGTTTCGCCATTGCATACTGTATTAAAAAGAACAAAATTTTTGATACTTTTTTCATAACTTTTTTTGAAATTTTTGCAACTTTTTTTGCAATTTTTTTTACTTTTTTTAACTAAAATTTTTCATTTTTTTAACGTTGTGATTTTTTATTTTTTACTTTTGTAAAAACTTATTTTGAAAAAAAAAATTTTTGTGAAAAATGTTTTTGAAAAAAATTTTTTTTGTAAAAATATTTTTTGAAGTTTCGGTTTTTGTAAAAAAAAATTTTGTTGTAAATTTTTTTTTAAAAACTTTGTTGTGAGTTTTTCACATTGTGATTTTTTTGTTTTACATTTGTGTTTTTTCTTTTCACTTTTGTAATTTTTTTATATTGTAAATATTTTTTGTTGGTATTTCTATAAAACAGTGAAATTATTTTGTAAACTTGCATATTTTTTCATACATCTGCTTATTTTTGTTTGTTCTTATGCATTTTTTAAGTTGTGAGAGTGTTGTTTCACTTAAAATGTTATGTGTAGGGGAGAGTGGGGATACTTGAGCATAGGGGATACTTGAGCCACCCCTATTATCTCTACAGTTGGTTATTTTTTCTTTCTAAAACTGCCAATATGATAACATATTTATAGTTTTGAACATGTAAAAAAGAAATCACACATCTTGGTACCATTTTGAAAGTATAGTGATTAATAGTTGTCTTTTCCCTATCTGAAGTAAATATTTGGGTGCATGGTTTTTTTGTTTTTTTGTAATCAAAGTTTTGTTTAAAGTTGCAACTATATACATACATTCAATAAGCATAATTTCAATTGTATTTTGAGTCTAAAATAGTTCTAATTGCTGCATGCTTTATTTAGTAAAAGTCTGGGAAACAAAAATAGTGATAGTGGGGATACTTGAGCCAATGAGAGTGGGGATAGTTGAGCCATGTCTTAACCATCCCCACTAGAAATTAAACATGGGTGAAACAAACAAAAAATAAAATTCCATCCTTATATTCACTAATAGATATTTTTCTGGAGAAAAGGGAGAATAATTTTTCATTTTATTTTTTTTTTCTTAAAAAATAACGACCTAAAATTGTTTAAAAATGTATATTTTTTAAATGAAAATGTCTATTTTATTTTTCGATTTGACTAACAAAATAGCCTGTCTAGATAAATGTAAACATAGTTTTCAATTTAACTTTCATTAAATGAAAATAACTTTTTAAAACGGTTTTACAGGCTATAATCTCTAATACTTTAATTAGTTAGGTCCAACATATTAAAATATTTATTTTTTAATATAACATATTAAGATTAGTATTTTATATTGAAATCGTAAGTTGCTGTAACTTTTTTTTTACTAAGAAAATTGAAGAAACATTGGTAAAAAGAGCTCACAAAAACAAGAAAAGCAACAAAAATCCCAGTTCAAACTTACCTACATGGAGCCAAAGAGGAAGACAAAATCTTTTCCTGTGAAATCAAAATAGTGTTTGAAATAGTAGAATGATACATCTGGCTTAAATTCCGACAGCTACTAAACTAAAAGCATGAGTTCGAAAATATCGTTAGAGGAAAATTCTGTCAATGATGGTGATGATGTGAAAGAAAACCTTCTATTGATGGTTGGTTACTAATAAAATATGCCAGAAAGAAAACTGTAAAAATATTTGTTGGATAAGTGCTTAATATTTTGAAAATGAAATTTGCCCGAAGAATTGCAGATTCTAAATTTAAATGGCTCTGAACTGAGGATGTTTCTACCGTCGTTATAACTCAAGTTCAAATTATCTTTCGACAACCAGTTTTAACGACAAAAAATGATCGTATTACTAGCTTTGTTTTCTCAATTGGTTTTGAAAGACTTTACGTTTCATAATTTATCATTCTGTAAAATGTTTGTGCAAAAATAAAGCGAAAAAAATTACTTTTGTAGGTATTTTTCCGTAGTGGCTCAAGTATCCCTTCACTATGGCTCAAGTATCCCCGCCATGGGGATACTTGAGCCATGATGTAAAACAAAAAATAAACATTTATTATACATAGAAAAATAGTTCAAAATTTATTGAAAGTGGTTTTTAGTTGAAGGAAAAATATCAAATTTTCATTTTCAATATTTTATTTTATTCTAAAAAAATATAAAAAATTAAAAAAAATTAAAATTCAAAAAATGGCTCAAGTATCCCCATCTTCCCCTATGTATGTGTGTGTAACCTATTTTATTAATGTAATAGGTTTTAAAAAAATAAACACAACGATATATGCATATAAAAGAATATTTATTGTGAGCATTTAAATAATACATTGCAAAATAATATCTATACATTCATGCTGGTTAGAAGAATCACGGGTAACAAAATTACTTTTCAGCAGTGTGTGTCTTCCAAATTTTAAGTTTGAGATATTGTGGTAAGTGTTATGAAAATATGATGGATATATAGTCTAAATATCTTCCTTTATGTCTAAATTCTTCAAACGTCTGACTAATTTTTGAATATCTTCACTAAGTTTGCATATAACTGACGACGCTTTACATGATGATGTGTGCATTTTTGATTCACGTCTTCTTGAAAACCGCATTTGGTAATCTTCCCAAGTGTAAGGTTTTTCACCTGTATGGATTTTTGTATGTTCTGGTAAATTTCATTTACTTAAGAAGTGTTTGTAGCAAATAGAACACATCTGTAATAGAAATAAATGCAAACAATTAGGATTATCTTCAACAATATAGGTAAAAAGGTATTTGTTAAAGTGTAGGCAGTAAGACAAATCATTTTATATTACTCTAATTACGTTACATATACGAATTCTAGTATTTTTCATATAAGTACTTACATATGTATTATTCATTAACGCTACATGTGCTAGGGATGAATCATTCAGATCATTAATTTCTGAAGTTTGCTGCTGTTTTAGTTCATCTTGTTGAAACATCTGTATAACGCAAGAAATATATATTTAGTAAAGGTTTAATGTATAAATAATCGCTTATTTATTTATTTTTATTAAATACATGTATATTGCAATCAATTTTCGTTGTACGTTTAATATAAATTATTTTTTTTTTATTTACTCATATGATAGAAATTCCTCTGAGGAGTACATATCTGATAATTTTTAGAAAAAGTATGAAACACAAATCTCTGTATGATGATAACCATTGTGGTAAAATTCACATAGTTTGGTTTCGAAAATAGGTTATTTGAAATATGAACTGTTAAAAATTAAAGATTGTATTCATACATACTTTATATAATCAAAAACTATAAACATTTTATTAATATTTTAAACAACTAGATGGACGATAATTCAGAAATCGTTAACTGTAAGATGAAACATATGATAATTTGATTAATACTATGGACTAACTCAAGATTAGTCATGTATACTACATTAAAACTATAAAGATAGTATTTATATTTTAAGCAACTTGATGGATGATAATTCAGAAGTGCGAGATGAAACATCTGATGAATTGATTAAAAATATGAGTAGATTAGTTTTAATACATTAGATGCTTATAGAAGTAAGAAATTTCGTGTAGTAGCAATGCGTATACGATGAAAATCGAATAGAATCAATTGACTTCAACTCTCGTTCCAAGTTAGTATTTATCTCACTTGTGTAATGTGGAAATATAAAAGGTAAATAATCAAGTTTGATGTAAATAAATATTGTGGTATTGGTTTAAAAACTAAAAAAGTATTGAATTTTACTGAATTAGAAAGTATAAAATTTGGTTAAATAATGTTTTATGTATAAAAATTAAGTTTAAATGTGATAAAATTATGAAAATCAGTTTGTAAACTCTCATTTTTATAAGTACTACTATGAAAATATTCTTTTAATATAGAATTTCTGCTTATTGATGAGACTAAAAAAATATTTTTTTGTTAATTTTGAATATTTGTTGAGTGTATGTAATACTAGGATTAAAATCTTGCAAATTCGGTGTTAAATTTTTCAAGAAATTGTGGTTTGTAATCCAGAAAAAGGTGTGATTTTAATAAATTTGTAAATATGTTCATTAATTTTTTTAGTTATTTCTCTAACTTGTCATTCATTTGTTAATTTTTGTAATTTTTGTAGAAAAAATTATTTGGATTTTCAGTAATCTGTACTATTTTTTGTCCAACAGTTGATTTTATTGATTATCAGTATTCTCATTCGGCAGTAATTTCACGTATGAGGTTATTAAATATTAAATATTTATTAATTTTCTTTACTGTTTCATATGATAGTAATATTTCTGAGGAACAGGTGTGATAATTACTAGACTTTGATTGACTTGATTTTCTGATAAACGTTTGAAAAGAGTTGGTAAGTATGTAATGATGAAATATCTATATACTATCGAGAGTCGAGATTGATGTAGATAAGTATTAGAGTAATAGTCCATTCTTTGTTGAATTTCAAGAAATTGTGTGAGAACATGTTTTTTTACATTAAGTTTATGTAATTTCAGTTAGTTTTTCGACAATCAACCTAAAATTGGATAATTATCATAGTTAAAGGTTATAATGAAAAGATCTAAGCAATATTAATGTTAAAAAGTTCGTCTAATGTTTGCTCTTATGTTGTGAAAATTTCGAATAGTTTGGTTTGAAATATGAAATGTTTGTAAAAATTTAACTTTGTATTCGTGTATGTTTTGCATTATTAAACTGTAAAGATAATATTCATATTTGGAAAATGGTGTTGGGTGTTTTAATAATTTTCTGATAAGTAGATAAAAACAGATGTTAAAATTCTGTGCTATTAAAATATATAGGATCAAGAATAAAGTTTGATGAAAATAAGTATTGTAAAAATTCAGAAATTTTGAAGTGTAAGATGAATCATGTCCTAATTTGATTAATTATATGGGTAGAGTAGTTTTAATATGTCAAGTGTCTAAAGCAGCAAGAAATGATTTTTTAGGTTTTCTAGAATAATAATAATAATAATAATAAAAGTATACTTTTGTTGTAAGATTTCAAATGCAGTCAAGACGTGAAAAATATAAGTATGAACCCTTTGTAAAGACATTCAAACTTTTTAAAAAGTTTAAGTTTAGTAATATACTGAAACAATATATGTAAACAAATGTATTTCAAAGTTGAAAATTTGTGTAAAAAATTGTCTTTTCTTGAAAATTGATATTTATTTTTGTTTAATCAATGATACTTAATACATTTTTGTTGTTAAAAACTAAAATATACGTTTAATTCTTCTGTTAAAATTGATATATCCGTGTTGGAGATGAGAAAAAATAGTGTAAAACTAATAAAATTTGTTTAAATTCGTCTTTTTATTCTTAAAATTAATATTTTCTATTGTTTAGAATACGTACTAATAACTTTTGAGGAACGTATAACCGGAAAATGTTAAAAAATCTTAGAAAATTGGTATTAAAAATATTACATACAGTTGCTTCAATGATATCTTTTCGATATGTAAAGTGATTGTAGCATTTAGAAATGTACTTCTGAAGAATGTATAATCGGAAAATGTTAGAAAATGTTAGAAAATTGGTGTTAAAAATATTAAATACAGTTGCTTCAATGATTTCAAAAACAAACTCTGTTAAAAAATTCTGTATGATTTCAAGTGAAAATAATCTGAACCTGAATACATGGTATTTAAAATACAAAATTCACGATTATGAACTAATGTTGAAAACATGGGTAACATTAAATATACAGCTAATATTTAATTATACATTAGAAAATTCTTAAAGTGTATCCAAATTTATTAAATATAGTATTGAATACAGTGAATAAGTGAAATATGTGAATAAGTATTGATATTTCTAGGTTGCTTTTGAAAATACTAGTGTAAAATTATTCAAATTCGCCTTTTCTTTAAAATTGATATTTATTTTTCTTAAATTAATGATACTTGTTAAGTTTTTGTTGTTAAAATATACGTTTAATTCTTCTGTTAGAAATCTATATTTCCAAGTTGCAGTTCAAAAGACTATTGTAAAACTAATCAAATTCGCTTAAATTCACCTTTTCCCCTTAAAAAATAATATTTTTATTATTTTGTTTAATTAATTATACTGATTATATCTTCCAAAATTCAAATTTTGGGATATTGCGGTAATTGTTATGAAATTGGAGTGCATAAAATGTCTCTTTTTTTCTCCCAGACTTCTAAATATACAAGATAGGGAGGTCATTGCTTTGTCCATTTCCCTACCTGTGGTAAAAAATTGGGGGAGATAGTGGTGAAAAGGCATGGTGAGGGACTTCCAAGGAATAAGTTTTGGTTTCAATATGACGTCACAAGAAGCAGGTGTTGTTTTCATATTTGTGTGTGCGTTGAATATTTACTGAAATGTGTTCGTTTATGCATTAAAATTCTACTTAGTTAGTATATAAAAGTATGATGAAATTTCCATTTAGAGTAAAAGTTAATCAAATTCGTTTAATTCGTCTTTTTTCGTTAAAAAATCATTAGTTTCCTTTGTTAATTGTTCAATTATCGAAATTCTTTGAGGTAACGACTGTTCAAAAACTAAAAAATATGTTTAAATTTCTATTTTAAGTTGTGTATCCTGATTTTATATTTAAAAAAATATGAAGAAATCATTTAAAAATTTAATATTTTCCGTTGTTTTGCTTAATAAATAATGTTCATGAAGGAAATGGTTGTCCAAAACTGGAATGCATGCTTAAATTTCTTTCTATCAAATTGATATTCTGAAGTTTGAGTTGAAAAAATCGTAAGAAATAAGTCTTCTTCTATAAAACTTGATATTTTCCATTGTTTTTTACTTAATTAACGATACTCATTAAGATTATAGCTGTTGAAAAACTAGAATGCATGTTTAACTTTCAACTTGTAAGTCGATACACTGATGTTGCAGTTGATAAAAATCGTAAGAAATCAGTCTTTTTCTATAAAACTTGATATTTTCCATTGTTTTTTACTTAATTATCAATACTCATAAGGATTATAGCTGTTGAAAAACTGAAATGTACGTTTAAGTTTTCTCTCTTAAGTTGATAAAAATAGTAAGAAATCAGTCTTTTTCTATAAAATTTGATATTTTCCATTGTTTTTTACTTAATTATCAATACTCATTATGGTTATAGTTGTTGAAAAACTAGGATGTATGTTTAAGTTTTTAGTTTTAAGTCGATACATTGATATTGTAGTTGATAAAAATCGTAAGAAATCAGTCTTTTTCTATAAAACTTGATATTTTGTATTGTTTTTACTTAATTAATACTACTCATTAAGATGTCTATCAAGCAAAATTCAAATATGTTTAACTTTCTTGTGTTAAATTAAAAATCTCATCTTGTAGTTGAAGAAATCTAAATAAAATGGTTGAAAACTGAAATTTTAATTGTTTCGCTTAATTAATAATACTCATTAAAATTACGGTTCTTCAAAATTCAAATATAAATTTAATCTTCATCATATAGTATGATTCTGTGTTGAGAAGTGATTGATAATATTTTTAATTAGGGAAGGTTGATCACCTCTCCTGTTATAATAGAATGTTCCTTTTTTCCACTAGGGGGCGTTTGTGGAGGGGGATGCATGGTGGGGGCAGGAGGGACCGGGAGGGATGGTGGCGGTGGGACAGCCGCAGGAGGGACAGGCGCAGGGACAGCCGGAGGGACGGCCCCTCTGCCCCTCCGGCTGTCCTTAAACTGTTGTTTTCCTACTACTTATTGCTGATATCACTGGTAATCACATTTTTTTTTGCCAAATGTATTTATGCACTAATTAAGCTTTTTTTGGTTATTAACCCATTAATGCTCAAATTATTTTCTTCAATAAATTTTGGGTTTCCTACCACTTTTTAAAGAAGAATAACTTTTATCTTAATTTATTGAGGAATTTGTCTTTTAAAAAATAGTGCTTATTTATCTTTCTATTTACTTGTGTGAAAAGTGCTTTCTTGCTTTTTGTTATCGTCCCTAAAAAGGGACGCTAGGCGCACTAATGGGTTAAGTCTGGTTAAACATGAAATAAAACTTCCTTATTTTATGATTTTCATGTGAATTAGTGGTGTATCTATTTATGAGGCAAGTTTTGTTGAATAATTTAGAGAAAATACATTTCATCTGTATGATGAATATTTAATTATACATTATTGTTTATTAACTTGACCTTTGCTTTTAATCATTTTAAAAATTATCTAAATTTTTATTAATTTTTTTAATAGTTTAGTATATTGTAAGCATTCATTATAGTTTCGATACTTTTATTAATTACATTCAAGTTACTTTTTAAAAGTGCAAACAAAGCAATGACCAGAAAACCGCCAAATTCTAAAATCCGCACAACCTCGTGTCCCAAGCTGTGCGGATTTGAGGGAGTCTACTGTATTTTATATTTATTATAGGGCTAAAACTGCTTATCGTGGTTGAACGTTTGTTGCGTAAGAAAATGGCACAAATAAAATCGCACCATTCTTTTTAAAAAATGAACTTCGTGTTCTGTTTCTCCATCATTTTTAATAGAAATCTATCTCGAAACATCAAGATCGGAAAAAGTTGTATTGCAATTTTTTGCTAAAATAGCTTCTACGGCAAACTTTAAACCCTGCTGATAATATTAATGTTATTATATTGTTTTGTTGAAGAGTCAAGTAGGAGGTGTTAACTTTTTTTCCCTTCCAGGACTGTACATTTCCTAATTATATAAATTAGTACTTAAAAAATATTTTTAAATGAAAGATTTGAATAAAATTCCCCATAAATGCCATAATTTAATTCTAAAATTTATTAAAGATTGTAAATTGTTATATGGTTTTCAAGAATTCATGAAAAACGCTTTAGAAGATGAAATTTCCACGATTTCATAATTTGGCCATAAAGGGTTAACGAACAAAACGATATTCAATTTGCAATTGCAGTTTGACGTTTTTCTTAATCATTCTTGTTATCTATTAATATTTTCTTAATTCGTTATTTACGATTCCTAAATGTGTCTCTAAATCCTCTAAAAGTAACTGAATAAATCGCACTTGAAAATGTAAATTAATTAATTCTAAAATTTATTAAACGATTGTATATCGTATTGTAATTTTCACGAATCGAAGCGATGTTCAATTTGCAATTGCAGTTTGACGTTCTTCTTAAATTTTCCGATTCTAAATTCTCTTATAAGTAATTGAATCAATCGCCTTGCATTTCAATGTATTTTGATAAGAAAGCTTTCTTTTTTCTGGAAGAGTTTTTTTTTTTTTTTTTTTTTTGGCATCACGTGTCTTGATTAACACATTCGGGCGCGCCTCAAAAGTTGAACCATCGGGCGCGTTGTATCTGACAGACACATTCTGTATTTCAGCATCATATATTGTTTAAAAATGAGTTTTAAATGAGTTTCATCGTCACTTTCTTCAAACTGTTCAGAATCTTCATTGTCATCGCTAAATAAAATTTTATGGACAATTTCTATGTCTTTAGGGTTATTCAAATCCAAAAACCGTTTAGTATTTATCATTTCGAAGCCGAAAGTTAAACAGGAGAGACTGAGGTATTCACGTATTCTAACCTAGTATCAGTGGGAAACTAACTACAAACGCTATCGGGCGCATGTATCTAATAGATACAAAACCTTAACAAAGCGCGAAACCGGAAATTACTATCGAGAAAAATTTGAAACCACTGCAATCCATGGTCGGAAATGACCGGAAGAACAGATACTGTGAAGGTCAAGGTCGTAAAACTCCCTTTTCTTTTCCAAAACGACGAATTTCTTACGCATGTATCTCTCAGATACAGCGCGCCCGATGGAGTGTCAATAATGCTGCGCATTTGATTTGTTTGGCTGTTTTTAAAGAAGCTTAGTCATTTAAGGGGCCGCTTCACTCAAATGAAAAGACTCGTTCGCTAATGCTAATCCTATGGAAGAAATTTATAAAGATATCTCGGTGGCATTTCAGTATTTTTTAATGATTCTTTTTGCATTGGATAGCTGAGATGGATCTGAATGCAGGCCGTTCATTGCTTTTTCGATTTTGTTTGCAGATATATTTTACGAGAACGCGGATTTTCAGAGATCATTTTCAGAACCGGTTTGGAAAGCGAAATCACCCTCCTAAAAATATCTGTAAACAAAATCGAAAAAGCAATAAACGGCCTGCATTCAGATCAATCTCAGCTATCCAATGCAAAAAGAATCATTAAAAAATACTGAAATGTAATTGAGATATCTTTCTAAATTTCACCCATAGGATTAGCATTAGCGAACGGGTCTTTTCATTTGAGTGATGATGCCTTATTCCCCTGTGCAGATCTTTCTTTTCTGCAGATTACAGGATAGCATAAGGAGATTCAAAATGTATCTTAGTCACTTCTATTGCAAATCTTCATTTTATCGTTTTTTAGACATAACTTGAAAACTACTTGGGAGAAAAAAATTAAAATTTGGATTTCCATAAAGCAAGACATAATATATCTAAATACAGTAGACTCCCTCAAATCCGCACAGCTTGGGACCAGAGGTTGTGCGGATTTTAGAATTTTGCGGATTTCTGGTCATTCCTTTGTTTACATTTTTAAACAGTAATTTGAGTGCAATTAATAGTGCATTCAGAACTATAATGAATGCTTAGCTTACAATATAATAAAATATTAAAATAAGTAATAAACTAAAATAATAAAAATTTAGATAATTTTTTAAATGATTAAAGTATTAATAGCAAAGGTAAAGTTAATAATCAATAGTGTATGATTAAATATTCATTATAAAGATTATATGTATTTTTCAAAAATTATTCAACAAAACTTGCCTCATAAAAGTACATTACTATTTCACATCAAAATTCTAAAATAAGAATTTTTTTTTCAAGTTTAGCCAGGCTTAATAATGAAAAAATCTTGATTAATGCATAAATATTATGATTATCAGTAATATCAACAATATCTTGAATTTTTTCAAAAAAAAAAAAAAAAATCTTAATTCATGAAAAAAACATGAATGGAGTATTATTAAGAAAATTACAAATTAAAAAATATATGGAATTTATACAAAACTAAAAGAAATCAAATTTTGTAGCAATAGCCAAACTGAAATTTTCATTGTTTACATCCACAAATTATGTGCGGATTTTAGAGAGTTGCGGATTTCTGGTTTGCGGATTTGAGGGAGTCTACTGTACATTAAAAGAAAAAAAAAATGGTAGGTCGCAATTTATAATTTCTTCGAATATTAATTTCATAATTCATATCATAAAATTATCAAAACTGCAAATTCGATGTCTTTATGTTTGGGTATTTTAGTATTATTATTGCTACATAAAAAAATTAGCTCATTTTGAGTATAATTTCAGAGTGTATTAATAAGAAATATGAAAATGTCATTTATCGTTACAAGGACCCAATTTTGAATCTTTATTATTCAAAAACTTATCATTCAAATGATTTGAAATTTGATATTCAGGCGTAGTCTGAACCGAAGTTTTATATCTTGTTATATTTGGGTATTGCTATTTTAAACAAGTTGGAAATTGAACGTGAAGCGTAGCAAATGAGGTGCGTTCGTACGATAACGAAGTTTTAAAAATATTCAGATCTTGGTGATATAGTAGAGCGTACTTCGGATACAGTATAGTACAATACAGTATATTATGTATACAGTATAGTAGTCGAAATCTTTGTGTTTCTGTAAATATGCAGGAAGTAATTTTTATTACACCTCAGCAACGTATATCTTATTCATAAAATTTGAAATACTTGAATATAATTAAAACACGCCAAACAATGTTATGCATTATGTAGTATAGCATTACGTAGTGGAATACTTTTGTGCGGCCCTGTAATTTAATAATAAATATTCTCTGCATCACAGACTGTACAGAATTACATATTTTAGTATATATTTCATAGATTCATGCCAATTCCATTATGTTCGAATGAGTGTAACATCATTAAAATGCATTTGAAACTTTTTTCCCATTGACCGTAATGTAATGGAATACTTTTGATTGTCCCTGTAAATGATCTATGCATCAGACTTTCATAACATTTGAAATGACTCGACAAAATTACGTAATAATTATGTGTTTTAAATTTCAAACGATTAAAATGCATTTAAAACTTTTTTCCCCATTGACCGTAATGTAACGGGATCCTTTTGATTGTCCCTGTAATTGATCTATGCATCAGATTGTCATAACATTTGAAATGACTTGATAAAATTACCCAATAATTATATATTTTAAATTTCAAACGATTAAAATGCATTTGAAACTTTTTTCCCCATTGACCGTAATGTAATGGAATCCTTTTGATTGTCCCTGTAATTGATCTATCAATCCGATTTTCATAAAATTTGAAATGACTCGACAAAATTATATTATAATTATGTATTTTAAATTTCAAACGATTCGGTTGGGTAGTTTTTGCGTTGTTATATGCGGACAGACAGACAGGCGGACGGACTGAGCGACAACAATAGATGCTACGTATTTACATAATTACGAACGTGCCTAAAAAGAGAAAAAAAAAGTTTGTTTTAATATACAGATGTTTTCTAAACAAATTTTATATACATCATTTAAAAGTAGACTTTATTACCAATCGTTCTGTACTACTAACTTTATTCTACTTTAATTTGTTAAAAAGTTTACCCCCCCCCCCTTTTTTTTTTTTTTTTTTTTTCCACAACTGTACAGTTCCTAATTGTATAAAGTACTAAACAAGAAATTTTAAATAAAAGATTTCAGTGAAATACCCTATAGATACCAATTTAATTAAGTCTAAAATTTATTAAACGATTGTAATATAGTTTTCATGAATTCATAATTTGACTTAACAAACAGAACGATATTCAATTCACAATTGCAGTTTGACGACGTTCTTAAATTTTCCGACTCTTCAAAGTAATTTAATAAATCGCGATTCTTAATTCGTTATTTCCGATTCCTAAATGTGTATATCTAAAAGTAATTGAATAAATCGCATTTACCTTGTGTTTCAATGGAATTTTGATAAGAAAGCTGTTTTTTTTTTTTTTTTTTTTTTTTCTAAAAGAGGTTTTTATTTTTTCCCATCATGTGTCTCGATTAATAATGCAACGAAATTTATTTTGTTTGGTTGCTTTGAAAAGAAGCTTAGTCATTTAAAGGGCTAGTTGCATCCATAATGATAGTCCCATGTGCAGATCTTTCTTTCGTTATCACGAACTCGTGATAGATTTCTTAAGGTACACTTTTTTTTTTTTTTTTTTTTTTTTTTTTCCTGGTCCATCCGTTTCTCTACCTGGATATCAAGGGGCTTTTATCCTGTTCAGACCTGCGATGTTTTCTATAGAAACCACATCTTTACTTTTTTTACTTACCCATCATACGTAGTATAGGGTAAGTCATGCAATCGTTTTAAAAATCGAAAAAAAAAATTTGACGGATTTACACGTTTTAGATAGTGGAGATTCCAAAAAACATATTTTTAGAAAAAAAAAAAAAAAAATTGCCGTCCGTCCGTCTGTCTGTAAACGCTCTATCTCCCGAACAAATTGAGACAGAGACTTGAAATTTTGTATGTAGTTAGTATGTAAGAATGGGACGAAGCCTATTGAATATCAGCAACCTCGATTATCCGGAACTATTTTTTTCGGACTCTCGAAAAATTCGTTCTGATGAAAGGTACATAAAAATTTTCGAATTTTTTTGAATTCGTTTTATATAATTTGTCGAAATGGGTACATCAGCAGTTCTTTAATATAGCATTACTATGTATATTAACAATATTTAAATTTTGTTTATGAATTGCAATGCATTGTATAAATAGTTTTCACATGTTTTATTTTCATATACATATCCATGATGGGTAAGTATTACGGTGGACCCCAACGACTAGTTTTTTTCTGGCATATAAATGATGTTTAAAAAAGGCAATGGGTGTGAATGGAGCCTGACAGATAGCAGAACTAATAGCAATGTGTATTTCTAATAGTGCTTTTTAGCATTTTACAACAAAGTTGAAAAGTGCTTACGCATTCGGTATGTCTGTCCACACCAGGGATGTAGTGGAGGATATACGGGGGTATACGCCGTATACCTTCTGGATTTTTTTAAGGAACACCGTATACCCTCTGTTACTCTAGAAAGCTATAGTATTTACATCAACTCTCTGGCTTGAGCGTATACTCTCTGCTTAGAGCGTGTACCTTCCGACTTTTTACCGACTACACCACTGGTCCACACTCTAACTCCCGTAAATATTCTCCGGTTTCCATGCAAATAATAAAGCTTATGGGTCACCAAAGTGCATTTGATTGAAGAGGTAACAACAATGTAGATAAAATTTATTCTTATTGAACCTATGGGAATAAATTTCGTTCCATAAAAGAATGGGTGTTCAGGGAGGTGGTCGAACAGGGAGGTTTCACTGTATATTTTTAAATTAAATACTGATTTAATAAATCAGTAATGAGTTCTGCTTTTTGCAAAATGCGGTGAAATCACTCCGAGTGACCATCTCCCTGCGCGACCATTTTTTTTCATGGAACGAAATTTATTCCTATAGCAGTTGAGCCGAAAACGATTCCCTCCATCTCGTTCCATTATTCGCCCAAAAATGCTTTCCAAATGAGAAGAGAATTATTAGTCAAAAGGAAATGTTAATCGGGCCATCATTTTAGAGCAGTCAGCATAGCCGATGATGAAACTTGTGGCCATTTGGGAATCCAACGCCAAACAGGAAAGAGCTGGCGGAAATGAATAATGCGAAAATTCAAAGTCGAAACCTCGCTTTTAATCTTTTTATTGCACTCGCTTTTTAAAAATAAGTCTATGTGAACCTGATTCTGATATCAGTTATTTGCCATCTCCGATAAAAACAGAAATAGCATTTTTTTTCCCTTTAATTTTCTAAAATTGTATGTTATCCATTTCACTTTCTTCTATCTTTACATGAAGAAAGTTTTGGGTTCGTGAGAAACGTTTTCAGCAGATTTATACACAGAATCCCCAAAAGCTTGTTTTTACGACAAAGTTCTATGAAAGTTTTCTGGGAGAGTTGGGAAATGTTTCATAGTCTATGACATAGACTATGTGGCCTGCGGGCCAAACTGATACCAGTAATTTTATGCAGAATAATTTTCCTTATAATGACAGAAACTTTGCTATGAAAGAAAACAAACGTCACTTTTGAAATATTCTGGTGTCAAACGATTTTCTGGCAAAAAGGTTGCGCATCGCTAGTCTATGTCATATCTTAGTCTATTAAATTCATAATTTTACTTTCTTTTTTTTGTGTGTGTGTGTGTGTGTGTGTGTGTGTTTGTGTGCGTTTGTAATTATCTAAATACGCAGCACCTATAGTGGTCGTTGTCCGTCCACTTATAACAGTGCAAAAACTACCCAACTGAATAATTTGAAATTTCTTAGTGATAGTTATAGTCAGTGTTGAATTCAGGGGGTGGCCCGAGAGGGGACATTTCTCCAGAGCAATGAAATGTCCCCCCCTAGAAAATTTGAAAGTATGCGTATTCAATGGTCAAAAAGTACAATCCCCCCCCCCCCCCGGATCCACGGAAGTTCCTCCCGGAGAAAAGTGTCTGAATTCAACACTGTTTATAGTTCAGTGTTGAATTCAGACACTTTTCTCTGGGAGGGATTTCTGTGGCTCCGGAAGGGGATAATCAGGGATGTATTGGAGGATAAACGCCGTATAGCTTCTGGATTTTTAAAGAACATCATATACTTTCTGTTTCTCAAGAAAGCTATAGTATATACCAGTGTTGAATTCAGACACTTTCTCCGGCAGGGACATTATAAATTTCCGGGGGGGGGGGGGGATTTCACTTTTTTGGCCATTGAAAACCCAAAATCTTAATTTTTTGGGGAGGAGGGGGACATTTTATTGCTCCGAGGGAGAATGTCCTCCCGGGCCATCTCCTGGATTCAACTCTGGTATATACACTAGAGTTATACAATTTGCCTTGAGCGTATACCCTCTGCTTAGAGCTTATAACTTCAGTTTCTTTTAACGACTATAACACTGGTGACACTATAGAGTTCCGGGGGTGGCAGGGAAGAATTGCCCTTTTTGACCATTGAAAATGCAAAATCTCATCCTTGAATTCAACACTGCACACCTTTTCACATTTTCGCAGAAATTCTAAATTGTAGCTAAGATGAAGAGTGTGTTCAACACTCGCTCATCCTTTTGGCACATTAGGAAGCTAACACGATGCTTAATACTGCACTGATTATAGGCTCGAATTTTTCATCATCCTATTCTTTTCTTAGCCTAAGAAACATCGCGTACCTCATTTATCTTTCTGCGTCAGAGAGAGAGACAATATGAGCTCTCTCTCCGTATATTTTCTTGACCCCTCCCCAACTATTCACTTCTAGCTATGGCCCGGATGCATTTTTGCCGATCCCACCGAAGCTAGCATAGGGGAGAAAAATACAGGCTTCTGATTGGTCGAAAAATTGTTTGCAAATAGATCATCCTGAATGCTAATGTACATATTAGGAGCGTATATGGGTATATCATTAAAATAATAATAAGAAGAAGAAATTTGAATTTTTTTAAAAAGTAATATAGAACAATTGAGTTTGACGCCGTAAAATGAAAATACTATTGTTTCTAAATAAATTGTTCTGATTGTGTATATATGTGCATATCATGTTAAAAAAATAGAAAGAAGAAATGGTAATTCTATTTTTATTATTTTTTAAAGTAATACAGAACAATTGTTAAACATCCTGATTAACTTCTTTAATTATAAATTCCGAATTATCTATTTCTTTATCTATTAATAAATATGTAAAAACAGAAGGAAAATCTAGCTTTCAAAAGATTTCCAAACAGAAATTGATGATTAAATAAACGTAAACTCAAAGATGAAGGAACGCAAAATTATTCAACCAATCAGAAGCCCGTATTTTTCTCTCCTATACTAGCTTCGGTGGGATCGGCAAAAATGCGGCCCAGATTGAATGAATTTTATCACAAGTTTTTTTAATGGCGCTTTAATGTAGGGTTACCAATAAAACGGCCTCCACGTTGGTTACAAGCAGTGCCGTGCGAAAGAGGGGCCGGTCGCCTCGGGCGCGGAAACTTAGGGGGCGCCAAATTTATACTACCAACGTCATTTTTTTGGCTTATCACAAGAAAAATTCGGGGTGGGGGGGGGGGGCGCCCAATTCAATCTTTGCCCCGGGGCGCAGTTTTCTCTTCGCACGTTCCTGGTTACAAGGGTTGTAGGCATTTTCGATTAATTTCTTTTCTTTTTATCGCATCCTATAGATGTTTTTTTTTCTCTCTACCCGAAATCATCTCTTTGTCAGTTGGAAGAAAGAGAGAGAAAAAGGTCGTCAGTTCTGGTCGGGCCAGTTTTTTCCCTTCTTCTTTCGTTCAATCCGCCCATCCCTGCGCTTTCTTTGGAGGACTGGGGAGGTGGCGCGACCTTGGGCAGACCGCAAAAACGGAGTTCATCATCGGTTGTTACGTGCGGGGTATTAAGTCGTTTTTATGGACACTGACCGGACCGCGCGCGCGCTTTTCACCGACTTTCAATCGGGCTTCTAGAAAAATCATCAGTCAAAGAACCCACCATCAGCAAAGAGAAAATTGCGTCCGGGCAACGTTTCAATTTAGTGCCCCCCGACACACACACACGCACTTTTTCTTTGTGACATGGGTCACGAACTTGAAAACTGCATTATCAGAAATAAATTCTATTGAATACACATTTCGCGTTTATTTTGGAACTTTTATGTTTTAAGGGTGTATTACTATCCAAAAAGCTTATTTTCTGATTTATTTTAAAATTCATTTTTTGCTGCCAAAAGCGTCCAGCTGGCGAATTCTCTTATTTAGAAGGTACACAATGGGCCGTGCTGGTCAATTTTTTGATAAATGCAGAAAATATTGCAAAAAAAAAAAAAAAAAAAAAAAAAAGTGGTTGTCAAAGTGGGCGTTTAGAAGCGAATTTTCCGAAACGGGAGATCTGAGAACGAAAAAAAAAGGGTCATACTGAGAAAGTAATTGCTTACAAATCCTATTCTAATGAATGGAGCGAAAAACGAAATCACGCGTCATCTTATGCATCTCCTCAAAAATCACCTCATCAAGTTTCGTGTTTCTTTTAAAAACGAGTCTGAAAATATACAAGAAAATTTCGAACTGTTGAGGGTTGGAAAATATTTTTTCGAATACAACCTAAATTCAGAAACTCCAGACAATTAAATAACATAATGATAAAATGACTCTTATATCGTTGCAAAGAAAATCTCGGAGATGGGTGAGACAAAATTTACCTATCATTATACAATATAGCAGTTTACAAATTTTTCATATCCCCGGATGGAAATCTCATGCTTTTTTGAGAGTACAGTAGAACCTCGCAAATCCGGACCCCGTTAATCCGGATAGGTTTGGTCATTTTTTTTTTTTTTTTCAAGTTTGAGAAGCGATTGGCTAATTTCCATAATATAAATTTGTTTCATCGTCTTATTATGAATTAAAAAAAACTTTTTCTGAAATCTTTTCGGAAGAATTAAGCAAAACGAACATTTTTACTGTTTGTAAATATTCAATAAGTTTAATATAAAGGTGATTATCTGTAAATCTTGTTTCATTTTTTTCTAATTCTCCGGATAATCAGGATTGGGTCCGGTCCCAATTAATCCGAATTATCGGGGTTTTACTGTATATATTTTTGTCAAAAGCACAGAAAGAAAATTACAATCTCAGAAAAGAGAAAGTTAACGGAAAAGATTAAGATAAATACCTGAAACAAGTTTTGAAAAGAATAAAGTCCTTATTAATAAATTTGTATTTGGATGTTGGGCAATAATTTTGAAACTAATAATGAACATACATTTATTAAGAAAAAATGTCCAGTATGTAAATATATATATTTATATATATATATATATATATGTATATATATATATATAAAAAGATTTGTAGTAAAAATTTGCTCCCCCCCCCCCTTAGTGGCGACTGCCCCCCCCCACGGCTTTGCCCATAATGCTTGGAAGAGGAAATGGGGAGGGGGGGGGGCTCGATGAAAAATTCCTCGCTTTGCACTCGAACCATGTGTAAAATTTGGTCATTGAGACTTCCGATCAGCCAGACCGCAAATTCCAGTCTCGAGTGTTACCGTAATTTAAGGTAGAAACCTCGCCCCCTCATCATTCGGTCTAATAAAACAAATAAATATCGTAAATCCCTGACCCGTCGTAGGTAGTGTTCAGACGAGATTTCAAAAAGTCATGAATGATTCCCTTGGTCTTTCTTTTCCAAAGGTTCTGTGGTCATCCACAAAAGAAAGGGGTGGCGATAAACATGCCTTAAAGTCAATATGAGTACTGGGAGCTGTATCAACGCTATTCAATCATTTATTTAAATATTCTATAAAAATGCTTTCACTTTCAAAACCGGTTTAAAAAAAATGGCGAGTTTTAATTTTTAGAAGAGATTAAATCGGCTGGGAAAAGAGGCACGTCTATTTTCTGTTACTTTACGTTTAAAGTTTTTGGTGATTCTGATTTTGAGGGGCCCATGGTGACCTAATTTGGCTCTAGATACAACGTATCCGGATTGCTTTTTCGAGCTCTGCACGACTCAGGCACGTAGCCAGGGAGGGGGCTAAGGGGGCTGAAGCCCCTCCCGAAAGTTTGAAAATACAAAATTATCTGTATGATAAAAATATATATATATGTTTTGTTTGTTTTTATCTTCCATTACATTAAAATAAATTGCTTTTTTAGCTGTAAAAATATCCATTTATTGAATTACAGTTACTGTAATCCTTCTTTATATCGGTTATTTGGATATTTTCTTTTTTTAATAGGTATGTACCACTAAAAATATAAGTTCTTTTTAAAAAGTATTTTTTACTGTCTTTATGTGCAGCAAAATTCGGTGTACTTTCTTATTATTAATTTGACTAAGAAAAATTAAGTATAATACACATACGGCATAAGAAAGGTCCCGAGACTATTTTCTACATTTCCAATCATTGGAAAAAGGCTAAATGTTTTTCTTAAAACATATACAATGAGATTATCACAAACTGTATGTTATTTTAACAAACAAACTTTAAATTTCTTCAGAAAAATAGAAATATAATTATTTCATTGTTTAGTTTTTAATGAGCTCCAGGAAAAGAAGAAATTAGAGCAGCTCTTGGACTAATACTTGAAACAATCTTATTTTGTGCAAAACAAAATAGCTACTCACCATAATGACGATCCTCTAACTTTAGAAAAATTGGTATAAAAAAGACTGTTAGCTAAGAGTTCTTTTAATTTTTGAGCAAAGTCTGGAGCAAATGAATTGAAACGCGACATTATAAATATCCTTAGAAATGCTATTTACTTCACCCCAGAAACGTAGAATGAAATCATTCAAATATTCTGGGATACAGTTACCGAAGTATTAATTATCAAAATAAATATTGCGATCTGTCTTAGCTTAATTGCTAATGAAACTATGGACATTTCAAGTGCAGAACAGCATGCCATTTGTGTTAGATATGTGAACTATTAAAAATTCACAAAACCCAATAATTCAGATTTTTTTTTTTTTTACGTGTTATTTCAAAAAATATTTTCTCTTCCAAAAATTCAAGAAAAGTAATTTTACAACATAGTGATGAACTATGTCTTGGCATGTATAAATGAGGCGCATAGGTGTATGACAAAGTAGCCAGTAAGTTTGGTCATGTTAGCGGAGTTCATTCTAGAATTCTTCAGACTATCTAAAAATTAGATGCGTCCTCTGTGAAAGCCATTGGTTAAATCTTTCCTTGTCCCTCAGCATGCTGATTCCTTTCATTCGAAAGTATCATGGACTTGTTAAAGCAGCGACAAAAGTTTTTAAAAATTACCTGAAGGCAAATTTAACGCTTCAAGAAAAACTGCATCATATATCTTAAAAAACAAAAGAAAATAACTTCTCCGCATTTGTGATACAAATTTTATCGAGAGGCATGAAAGCATATTGATTTTTGTTGAGCTGCTTAAATACATTTGTATTAGCTCAGAAAATATTTCGAAAAACACATGGCAGATTTCTTCAACAGTTGGATCTTTTTTGGCAGTCAGGGAGAAGAATAATTTTCTCATAAGCTTGTCTGTTTGTCAGAAGGTTTTCTGCCTGACAATCATAGTGAGTTTTTCAAAAAAGAAAAAAAAAAAAAAAAAAAAAAAAATCTTGTGATATAATACTGGTTGTAACCCATGCTAAAGATGCCTAATTGTTTTACATAAATATGCAGAAAAATGAAGTAAAAATCTTTTGTGAGATTTTATTGTATATCAAAACTTCGGAAAGACATCTTCCAAACTGAAATAAAGATCCCAAGACTAACATTTAGACATGCATCAGGTACAAACCCTCAAATTACACCCAGTGACAAGTATTACAATATCACGGTCTTATTCCCCCATGTAGAAAGTCTTATTCAAAATTTAAATTATCGATTTCGAATGAAGACATTCGAAGAGATTCAGAGTTACATCTTCCAGGATGTGCTTCATTGGAAAAAGTAAGCAAATTAGAGAATCCGATGCAATATTTTCAGAATAAAGTGTCAATGTAGCAAGTGAAAGCTGAATATGAATCAGGGTGCAAAGAAATTGCTAATCTTGACACTAACACATAGGATTTAAAAGCTTAAATACTGTAATGTGACATATTACGATAAAATCAAATACTTGCTGATAATTTTGGTTGAAAGCCGAATAGCAACAGTCAGTGCTGAAAGATATTTTTCGGCAAAGAAAATAATTAAATCATTGGCTCGAAGCGTTATGGTCGATGACAGACTGAGTAGATTTCCAAGATTTCCATTCCTTTGGAAATTACAGAAGATCTTGATAAGTCAATCAGCATCATGGCTAAGAAGAAATTATGATGATTGCTTCTGTTTCACTAGTAAAGAGTGTTGAATTCAGAGGGTGGCCCGGGATGGGGACATTTCCCCTCCCCCCGAGAATTGAGATATCCCACCCCGGAAAATTTGTGATTTTGTGTTTTCAATGGCCAAAAAGTAGAATTACCCCCTCGGAACACTATAATGTCTCCCCCGGAGCCCCAAAAATCCCTCCCGGAAAAGTGCCTAAATTCAACACTGCTAATAAAGTTATTTTACTAAGAGTACCATTTATAATTATTATAATCAGAGAATGTAAAATACAAACATGATTTTTATGATTACATATGACTGTAGCAATTAATTAAAAAAAATGCCCGTAATTTATTTAAATTTTAAATCAATACTTTCAAGACCTCGCACTCGTAATGTTAGATTCTCGCATGTTAACATTAACCCCGTGTTTTAAATCAATACGTATTATTTGTCTGCATTTCAATATTTTACGTTTTTTTTATAGGATAGGGAAAAAGGGAGCACTTTTGAACAACTTTTTTTTTTTTTTTTTTTTTTTTTAAATCTGTACATTTTTTATTTGAATTATATTTTTTGCGTTTTAAGTATTATTTCCTCATCATATGAACCAGAAATGAAAATTTTTCCATATAAATTAAAAAAATTGTGAGGATTTAAAAACCTGAAATATTTCTATTCAAATCTGCCCCATGTAAGAAGCACCTTTGAACAAATGAATAAAATATGAAAATATTGAGAGTTTTCATAAAACGCTGCATATGTTTCAGGAATATAAAATAATATGAATATAATTTAATAACTATATTTTATTGAAACTAATAATTTTTCTATTATTTAACCAAACTTAAATCCATCAAAGTTGATGTCAAAAATTATTGTTGAAACAACACAGAATGTTTCTCCAGCTATGTTTGGTTGAAAAAACTTTAAAAATACCCTTGTAATACAACAATATGATATCTGATGCTTCTGGAAAATTTAAATATTTCATTCACACTTTTTATGAAAAAAACCTGACTTAAATTCCGTTTTATTTAGTAAGAAAGTTCTAGTAGTTCCGCAGTTTGGGAAAGAGTAAATGAAAGAGTATAATCTTAGTTAGACAAACCTACTAAATCATGAATCATTATTATGCATCCGGACTTTGCAATTATCAAATAAATGAATGCCATCATCAATTTAGGTTTGAAACTTCCAATAGATGATAGATATATCCAGAGATTGTAATACATGTGTGTATTAAGGAAGGATTGTTAACAGTATAAGTTCATGTTCTTTGATATTCTTAATTAACCTCTTTTCACATAGAAAAAATTCCAAAAATAGTAATATTTAGGTACATCAACAACTCTTTACTTCATAGTTTTAGATGTTCAATGGTGCTCAATCGCATGGAGTTCAACATTTCAACTGTTTATTCAATTCGGTTGAAGAATTTGGATAAAAAAAGCTTATAAACTAAAGATTATATCTTTATTTAAAAGTTGAACAATAAATCAAAATTTTATGGAATCAAAATTTTGAACAAAAATCTTACAACGTTATTTTCTTAAGGGGGCTCAGGGGTTAAAAAAATTTCAAAAAATCATTTTTTTATGATCTAGTTTGATTATTCGATTAATTCTTAACTCAATGCAAAAAACCGCATAAAAATATTAGCATTTTTAACGGAGTTATAAGCATTTATGTATCAATACTTACATAGCCGCATCCATATAATTTCAACTTTAAGTCGTGTTTTCTCAAAACTTGATTTTTGATGACTAACACCAAGATTTAAAAAACACTATTTGATGAAATGGCTTATTTTATTTATTTATTTATTTATTTATTTATTTATTTATTTTGAATGCATATAACATCATAATCTAGATTATGAATTATGGATATAACTATCACTTAATAAAAACAGTATTAAAAAATCTCTCAAACGTGCCCATCTCTCCCCTACTTGGGGCTTATCTCAAATGTTGTTAGTTTGTGCTTTTTAAATTTCGCAGAAAATTTTTCCTAAAAACTCTCTGGTTTCTGAACCGGTTTGGAAACTGGAAATGCTCTTAAAAGTTAATAGAGAATACTGCCCAGTTAAACTGATGGTATTGAGCTCACAGGCTACAAATACTAATTGTACATTAAAGCCTTATATTTTCAAGGGTTAATTCCGTTCGAAAAAAAATTAAGAAGGGGAAATAAAATTTTTAATAAAAACCCATTTAGCATTTATATAATTTAAAAGAGTTATCCCCCTCTTTTATACTTAATCATTAAACTTCCAAAACTATTCAGAGATTTGAACGAAATCCGAAAATTCTGCTTGAAAAACCCATTTATATAAATTAAGGAGGGGCATTAGAACCCCTGTTCCCCCTATTTATACTTATTCAATGAACACCTAATAACAGTCACGGAATCGCCTCATCAGAATGATCCTAATCTAAATTTTGAACGAAAACTTAATTCTGCATGAAAATCCCATTTATATCAACTAAGGGGAGGGGCATGAACCCCCCTACCCCCTCTTATACATATCGAATGAACTCCAAAAACTAATCAGGGAAGCGCCTTGTCAGGATATACCTCATACAAAATTTCAAGTGGATCGGATATTTTTATCATGATTTATCGCGTTACGCACGAACGTACATACAGAACGGACGGGCACATAAGCTCTCAGGCTATGATAGCCTGTGAGCTAAAAATTGCAACAGAAATTGAAAAAATTAAATACGAAATAACTTATTAATATCTGACATAGTTAACAAATATCCTATGTAAGGACACACATTAGGATAAGCCTAGATTATTTTTGAATCTTTAACTGAATATTATTCAAATTACTTTTCTAAGAAGAGAAAAAATTCCGAAATTGAGCCCCTCCCGAAAGAAAATCCTGACTACGGGCCTGCACGACTCCCTGTTTAATATTTAATTTGAAGGCGTTTATCTCCTGCCCGTTACAAGATTACTCTGTGAGAGAGTCCAGAAGTTCATTATTGTGTTGTTTTATTCAACACATGTAGCGCCATCTGTTTGTTTGGACTAAAAAACAACAACAAAAAGAAGTTGAAAGATTTTGGAAGCTGTCCAAATAAAGTAGGTGAAAACGGAATCTCAAAAGAGCAGAAACAGGGGGTTCCAGCGTTGATTTCAGGGGGAAGGGTGACATTCCCTCCTCCGGAAGATTTGGGATTTTGTATTTTCAATGGTAAAAATATCATCCCCGGAGCCAGAGAAATGTCTCCTGGAAAAAAAGTCACTGAATTCAACACTGTAAATTTCACTGAAGACAGGTGTCCGTCTTAATAGTTCTTTATGTGGTACTTCTACCATCAAGACCTTGGAGAAGTTTCCGTTTTACAGAGGTTTTGTTTTTTTTCTGTATAAAGTTTGTTGTAAAAATGGATCCTAGTGCACTCACTTAACCCTGCAGCGATTTCGATAAAAATATTTTACGTGATAAGTTTAAAAAAATAATAATTTCGGGGAAAAAAATTGAAAAATTCTGAAAAATTGCCGTTGCTCTAAAATTAAAAAATAGTTTTTTTTTTCCCCTTTTGTGACTATCTACCATAAATCTTAAACATAATACAGTGAATATGGATTTCAAATTTCACCCAAATCAATCGGGTAGTTTCCGAGGTAATTGGTTTTCCTGTAGGATGCACCCAATGGCCAGTCTCGTCTTACCTTAAACAAGATTCCGTGATAGACAAGTTTTACTGTATTAAGCTGTGGAATCGGATTTGAAAGGCCTGCTCGCTTTAATGTCTATTTTTGCATTTAAAAAGTGAACGGCAGCGTTCGTAATTGACGTAACACTATATCTGTGTTTGTTTGTTTGCTGCCAGGTTGAAGGCAAGCAGGCAGGCAGTTCAGTAAAGTGGTGGCATTGGAACTGTCCCAAAAGGCAGAGGTGGTGGTTAGGTAATTTCTGTTCACTCCCTTTGCCTTCCAGGATTATTTTCGGTGCACGCACCTGACTTTTGGGCGGATTTGAAAGTCAGGTGCAGGGACGTTTTAAAAACAAAGATAAAAACCTACCTTTTAATTGCTGCAACACATTTTAAGGTTGTGTTCTGATCCAAACTGCTTTTTTTCTGATTTATTTTTAAATTCATTTTTACCGCAATTATCGAATTCTCTTATTCAGAAAGTACACAATGTGCCGTACTTGTCGAATTTTTAATAGAAGTAGAAAATATTAAAAAAAAAAAAAAAAAAAAAAAAAAAAAAAACTGTTGAAGTGTTTTTAACGTTTTGATCATTGAAAACACCAAATCTCAAATTTTCAGAAGGGACGGAAGGCGAGGGGGGGGGATGTCTCCCCCTCCCGGACCACCCCTTGAATTCAACACCGAGACCTTTGCTAAGTTTTATACCAAATTTCATTTATTTTTATAAAAATTTTCTTTAATTTCTCAAATTAATAAAAAATTTTTAATTATAATGAAAGCTGAAACTTACAATATTGGAACATCTTTTTCAGCTATGTTTATTTAAATATTTTATTACTCATTTCAAATATCCGATGCAAAAATAATGAAATTTAAAAAAAGGACCCCCCCCCCCCCCCACCACCACCACTACCACCACACACACCCAAATTTGTGAATGATGGAATCTATTTCTGATAGACTTGTCAAAAGTTACAAATCTAATTGGGAATATTATTTAATTTTTCACAAATAATAACTAACTGTATTACATTTTCTAATTGTGATAATTTCGCAAAACTTTAAAACTAGTTGTCAGATACTGAAATTTGTTTTGGCAATTTACGATCCTTTCCCAACAAATAAAGTCTTAACGATCGCCCGGGCACATCAAGTTTTGTATAGATTATTTAATTATAACGACGATACACTGTACTTTTCTTAATGCTGTCCTAAGTGGCTATTTTTTTTTGTATCCCGAAGTCACTTTTATTCATACACACGTCCGATTTTCAGGTATTCTTGTTCAGTAAAAAGTGAATAGTGTTTCCCATTTTTCTATTAAAACAAAGATTTTTTTTTTTTTTTCCCAGAAAGTGTTGTAAAAATCTGACTTTATTAACCCATTTTCAAGATGTGGCCATCAGAGAAACGTCGTTCTAGGGGAGCAATTCATTATAACCCAAGATGAGATATTTTATGAAAAATGAAAACCAGAATTGAATTTAGACACTTTTCTCCGGGAGGGACTTTTGTGGCTCCGGGGGGGGGGGGGGATTGCACATTTTGATCAATGAAAACACAAAATCTCATATTTTCCGGGCGTGGGGGAGGAATGCCCCCCTCCAGGCCACCCCCTAAATTCAACAATGATGAAAACTATCCCATTCCACAGCACTTGAGGACCGCAGCACATGTTTGCCCATTTCATGCTTAATATATTTATAAAATACCATAAATATTGTTGGGCTATACCTCCCCCCCCCCCTTTTTTTCCCCTGGAAACCTAAACAGTTTTTCACTGTTGTCTAATATATATATATTACAAATTAAAAAAATTTTCGCCAAAACTAACCTTTATACTATCTTAATTTTCTTATAATAATGTCCCGTACTTACTTCAAATTATTAAATTAAAATCTTGTTTCTAAATCTAATCTGTTAATCCTTATGCAGACGATATAAATTCTTAATTTGCCTTAAAAAACATTATTCCAGTATGCGTAAATTTAAAAAGATGGCTCTAAATTAAAAATATTCTTAATTAAAATTTTATTTCTTAATATTCCAAATAAAACTGATTTCTTCTATGTTTTTATCAACCCTTTTTAAGAAAGTCTTATTAAATTTATTCCAAAACCATACCTTTCAAAAAATATCATTATTTTATTTATCTATTTATTTATTTTTCCTACGTCAACCTTTGATGTGTGCATATTAATAAATTCATTTCTTTTCTTTTTCTCTTAAAATTAATCATTTATAAAAATCGTCTGCCTAAGATATTTAAAATTCTGAGTCAATTATAAATTGGTTAAATAACATTTTTTTAAAAATAAATTTATCGTTTGTGGAAAATAATCTCGTAGCTGGACAAGAATTCTGTTTACATAAAAGAATGATGGTTTGAGGTTGCAGAATGTTCCAGAACTTTCTTTTTAGTTTAAAAAGGTGGAAGTCTCGAGATGAAAAAGAAGATTTTTTGGGTTGCTTCTTCGATGAGGACAGCTCGCTGAAATAATGATGGAATTTTTGCAAAAGGAGCTTTTCCTTCCTCATTATTACGAATTTAATAAATGAATTTACAGCAGCCCATGACTAATTATTGGATCTTCTACATTTATTTATTTATTTTGTTTTTTCCCTCGCTTGCCATGACTGTGTGTTTCTTTTTAACCTGTGGAAATAATTCGAGTTCTCCTTAAATCGTCACATATATATATATATATATATATCAGGGCTCGAAAAATAGCGTTTCCGGGATCCCGGGGAAAGCAGAAATCCTTTCTGGGAACGTAATTTTTTTCACTCAGGTTCCCGAGCGGGAACCTAACAAATCACCGTGGCCGCCAGCGATGACGGACATGTTATAGCACGTAAATAACGCACAAAATAACTCTTACGCGTCCCGTGGGATGCGTAATTTCGTCAAAATATTACAGAAAAAAACCCGAATTTTGTCAAAAAATCGCGAAAAAACGGCATATTTCGACAAACAATCACAAAAAAAAAAAAAACAGAAAATGTTGTAAAAAAAAAAAAAAAAAAAAAAAAAAAAAATCCCGAAAAAACGGTAAATTTTGCCAAAAAATCGCGATAAAACGGCACATTTCATCAAAAAAATTCTTAAAGTGGCAACTTTTTTTTTTTTCAAAAAATCACTATTAAACAGCAAATTTCGTCATAAAACGTTAAATTTGTTAGAAAAATACTGAAAAAACAAATTTCTTCAAAATATCGGGAAGCAACGCAAATTTCATCAAAAGTCGTGAAAAAAAGGCAAATTTCGTTTAAAAAAAAACGCTAATTTCGTAAAAAAATTACCGAAAAAATAACAGATTTCGTAAAAATAGCTAGAAGCAATGCAAATTTCATCAAAAGTCGCGAAAAAAAGCAAATATCGTCAAAAAAAATATCGGAAACGGCAGATTTCATCCAACGATCGCGAAAAAAACGGCAAATTTTGTCAAAACATATCGAAAAACGGCAGATTTCGTCAAAAGATCGCGAAAAAATGAAAAATTTCACCAAAAAATCGCGATAAAACAGCAAATTTTGTCAAAATACTCACACATAAATTTTCAGGGAACTATACTTCTCATCTGGGAACCTATATTTTTCATGTAGGTTCCCAGCTGGGAACCTTAAAATTTTTATAATTTTCAAGCTCTGTATATATATTTTCCCCCACAAAACTTTTGATGCATTTTGATTAATTTTTAAACATAAAAGGACGAATATTAAATTGATTTAAAATTGGGAGGTTTTCTTCATTTTTTAATCAATGAATGACATTTAAAGTTATAAAATATTGTTATCACATAGTAATTTTTATCTGTTTGTTGCGTCTGGAAATTCAGGGCAAAACACCTACTTTGAAAGTATTTTTTTAAAAGATCCCTTGGCTTTATTGAATAATGGAAAATGTATTTGTTTTTTAGTTTCTGAATAAGAGTACCTGCCGATTTCATGCACTTAGAAATGTGTCAGAATATATGAGGAGCCCAGAAGCCAAGGGGTATAAGTGACAAAATTGAAAAAATTGAGTTAAGTGCACAAGGTATCTGGAAATATGCTTTTTTCATTTCAGGTAAAGAAATATAGGTCATCTTCTTATTATTTGGGGAGTTATAGAGATAAACCACTTTTTTCGAAAAACAAACAATATTGATTAATTATACATTTAAAGAAAATTGTACTCTATTTTTTTTTAACAGTTATTGAAATGAGAGTTCAAAGATTAGAATGCAACAAGCAGATGTTTCCTATTTCAATTTAGTCAACTGTTATCGATGTTCCAATTTAACATCAATTATCTTTAAACTCAATTTACTCCAAATCGACATTTTGTCACTTGTACCCCTTGGCTTCTGGGGTCGTCATATACAATCAGGTTTGATTTGACAACAGCCTGAAATAATTTTGTAGATTTGATTTTGTGTTCGAATCAGCTTAAGTTATTATTGAAATATATCTTTTTTGTTTATTATTATATATTATTAAACTATACATCATCTGGATCAGCATGGCAATTTCACCTACAGTGAACCTGCTGAAATGACCAACCTAAGAAAAGTGGTCCCCTGGCTAAAGTGACCGCTTTTGGAAAAATGTTACTCATGTTCATATAAAAATGAGAATTGTTCGGTAATATGTCCATCTGTGTGAAGTGACCAATTAGCCTGTCAATGTTTTGAACTTATAAAATATATCCGTCCATTTTTTTGCATGTTGAAAATTTTCAAACTAAAAGACTAAAGTGGTCATTTTCTGAAATTTTATTTTGATCCATTAAAAAAAAAAATTATAGGAATTTATCTCCTATAATGACTATTTGCTAAATGTAAAATGTGAACACATTTTCCTATAAAGGGAAATCACATTAGACAAGTGCATATATCATTACAATAATGTAATGATATGTGCACTTGTCTAGTGTGATTTTTAATGAAAACTTTACTACTCTACTGTCAGTTATAGAAATGCTATCATTATGCCATTACAATGAAAATAAAATGCATATAAATTACAACACCTTGTAGTTATGTGTTATTTAAATCAATCGAATGGAATTTCAACTGTATTCAAAAGAAATTACCTGAGTTTTAGGTAAATTATCTTCGATGTCGTATTTTTAAAATTAGTAATTCAGTTATTATAGTTGTTAATGAATCAGTTCATTACTTAATACAGTGCATTTTTTTCTTGTTTATATTTTGTTTCATTTTTTGAGATTACAAAAGGTTTAATTTGCCATTTTGAAAGACACTCCATAAAGTGACCACCTCACCATTTTAGATGGTCCCAAAGGTGGTCATTTTAGAAAAGTTCCACTGTATTCTATTCAGAGCCCGATCAAGCTGAAGTTGGGCCCAGGGCCTGTTAAAAAGGTAGGGCCCCCTACCTACCCATTTTCAGCAACTCTTTCACAAAAAAGAAGGTTTATTTGACGAGTTGATAAAGTTGTTTGGGTGAAAAGTGCCTAGCTTAAAAGCTTCTAAAAATTTTATTAAGTCATTCAGAATATTTAAATTTTATGTTTTATATTTTATAAAACAATATTATTTGAAAATTATTTGTTTAAGGAAAAAAAATTCAGTCACATAATTTGTGGGCTCCTAAAATTGTTGGGCCCAGGGCCAAGGCCCAGGAGGCCCATACAATAATCAGGCCCTGATTCTATTAAACATGCTTTGAACCAGATTATCCATTTAATAAAATGTGCCTTGTTTATATGTAGTACATTTTTGATTTCCTTTCTAAAGTAAAATTTCTGGTTCAAAATAGGTTTATTGGTAATATGACATATTAGTGCTTCAGATGGTTCACAGCCATAAATTCATACTTTAATATTATTTGGATAACATTTTTATAGCTTTCATGTTTTGTTTACATTTATTTTCCTTGCATTTCTCAGATATGCATGCTGCCGTTGAGGAAGTGGACCAGGACCCTTGTGAGTTGTATACGGATTTGGGGACCCTGATCGTAGAAGGGCGTGTCCCGGGACTGACGGACAGGGGATTCGGAGAGGGCCTTCACTGCCCCACTCCTCAAGGTCAAAACAGACACCAGTGCGATCCTTCCTCTCCAGAAGTAACTACTACTATTCCTTATTACTACTTGTTTAAGAAATGGTATAGTTTTGTTTATGATAAGTTGGCCAATGATTTTGAAAGAATTTGATGTGACAGTGAAATAAAATAGCTAACAAATTCTAGTGGGTCTAGTAAATGCATTACCTAATTAAAAAACTAGATTATGCTAGTTGCCTATATTGATTGACACTGTAAGTTACAAATAAATTCCTCTTAAGGGTGTTCTTAACTGATCCGCTCAACAAGCGAAAAACGTTTTGACACATTTACAAATTCAGTTTTCAACAGAAAGACATAAAATTTTAATGCCTGACTAGGAAAGCGATTTCGAATTGAACTTATTTTTCCATTTTATGATCATTCAATTACTTATCGAGTTATAAGCTATTTCGATGACGCAATCACCCGTTTTTCTCCTCCTTTTCGACCGGTTTTTCTGCTTTCGTCGGAAAATAGGCTCAAAGGTGTCCACTTTGAAGGCTTGTTGGGAAAAATCCATTGTGTTTTTTAAAAAACAAAAGAATGAGTGCCATTAAACAGTTTCTGAATAACAACACCTGCTATTTTCATGCATTTCCGAACAAAAATAAATTAATGCATGTGTCACAAAGTTGCTCCTTTTGATTTAAGAACACCCTTAAGGGGTCAATCATTAACTACATTATACAAATTTAGTGATTTTTTTAATCTCTTCTTCTCCCTTTGTCAGTTTGTTGCAACATTTAAGTATGTATAATACCCCCCATTTCTGTTCTAATGCTATATTTTTGTGACTATTAATTTAGAGTTAATGAAGAGTTAATAATTAAATCAACTATTATGATTATTTTTTATCTTTTACAAATGTGTCACAAATTAAAGTCAACCCTTAAAAATTTCTCACACTTTTATTAGTTGTAATATAAGTCTACGGATTTTTATTCCTGTCTATTTATGAGTGGTTTGCATCTACTCTGTATGATATATAACTCTTAACCTCTCTGCTTCCTGTTTAAAGTGCTATGTCATTCAGACTTCTGTCCCTTCTAACGAAGACATTCGCAAGCGAATTGCTATTCCTATGGGGAGGTTATTTTCTAATAACTCATTTGCATTTTAACATTTTTAAATATATTTTTTGCATTAGATAGCTGATATCCCTCTCTACACTGCAAACTTTTTTTACTTTTTTGATTTTGGTTGCAGGCATTTTTTAAATTCACACTTTCATTTTCAAAACCAGTTTTGAAAGTGAAAGTAACTTTATAAAATATATCTGCAACCGAAATTGGAAAAGTAATCAAGAAGTGAGGTAGAAAATAATCGGAGCTATCCAATGAAAATGAAAAATAAATAAATAAATAAATAAATAAATAAAAAAATAAATAAAAAGTAACAATGTTGAAATGCAAACAAGTCATTGGAAAATAATTCCCCCATAGGAATAGCCATTAGCTTGCGAGTGTCTTCGTTAGCTTGGACAGGAGCCTGAAAGGATAACCCCTCTAATTTGTATTATCCATTGATCAAGTTATCATTTGGCTACATTTGTTCAATTTTATGGAATTCAGCGGTTTGAACTTGATATTGGCTAAATGCAAAGTTATCATGAAATCTATGTTGTCCCACCCAAACAAAGTTCTACTTTTTAGAGAATAAATAAATAAGTATTTAAAAAGAATGTATGGTGTAATAATTTGAAAAATATGGGAGGAGTAGTAAAGAAGTCACTTTGCCCATGTTTTACAAAAATGATTTTAGTTTGTTGATTTTAACAGATAGTCTTTCTGAAATCTGTTTAATGATGGCACAAATCTTGTAACATATTTTCAAAAATTCATGACAATTGTTTTGATATGTGAAACTTTCATTCATAATTTGTGGAGCAAAAGGTTAAGGCTCCTGTCCTTGCTCAAGGAAACGCTCGCGAGCTAATGCTATTCCTATGGGGAAGCATTTTTCTAATAACTCTTACGCATTGTGACATTTTTGAATAATTTTTTTTTGCATTGGATAGCTGAGATGCATGCCGACAGCGCACCTTTTTTACTTTTTCGATTTTGGTTGCAGATATATTTTTTAAAAAGCACTTTCAGTTTCGAAACCGGTTTTGAAAATGAAACTAACTTTGTAAAAAATATCTGCAACCAAAATCAAAAAAGTAAAAAAGGTGCGCTGTCGGCATGCACCTCAGCTATCCAATGCAAAAAAAATGATTCAAAAATGTGAAAATGCGAAAGAGTTATTAGAAAAATGCTTCCCCATAGGAATAGCATTAGCTCGCGAGCATTTCCTCGAGCGAGGACAGGGGCCTTAAACCAAAAGTTTTCAAGATCCTTCCTTAAGGAATGCCATACTTGTACAGTCAACAAGAGAAAAAAATGTAATTGTTTGACAAGAACTTAGTTCTTCCTTCAATTAATCTTTAAAAAAGGGGTTAGTTGATCATCTACATATTAAAATTGTACCAAACTCTGAAAATTTCAATAGGAACACCCACTTTTGATATCTTATTTAACTTTTTTGGTCATGTAAGATACCAAATAGGAAATCATTCAGTCAAGTAGTTTAGGTATTTATAAAGCTTTACAGTTTAGAACTCATAATGTTAACTTTATTTGTAATCATTAAATAACAGGTTACTGAGCAGATAGTTTTTTAAACATAACTCAAAAACTATTGGGCAGAGTTGAGCCGTCATTTAGATTTGTGCATCATTATTCAATATGTAATTTGTATGCAATTTCATGTAATCTTCTAGAAATCTATTTCTATTGAAAACTGTATAGATTACAATTCATATATATTGTCGAAAATTAATTTAAAAAAAAAATACTTTTTAAACCTTATAACCAGACATTAATTACAAATAGAAGTTTTCTTATACGTCCATTTAAAAACATTTCAAAAATATGTATTAAAATATTTAATTGCTAAAACGAACGTCAAATACTAATAAAAACATTAAAAGATCTTAATAATTTTACATGTTTTGATTGAATTTACTCAATCATCATGAGAAAAACAAAATTCAAATAAACACAAAGATGGAAAATGACAATAAAATATTACAAATGAAATTTAAAAATTTTTTTAAATGAATAAAAATCACGCGCGTTATATTTTAATTATGTATCACGTTGCTTAATTTTTAAATTATCTAACAGTTCAATCCAAATATTTGGGATATGAAATGACAAGGTATCATTGCAGACCATTGAGCTTCCTGACGTAAATTTCAATAGACTCTCTAATAAAAAGTTGCAAATAAAAATCTGACCTATAAATTAATCTACTTTCATTAAACAAAATATCTATGTTTTCTATTTGATTCAGCCTTGATAATGCTGTTTTACCTTTATTAAATTTTATGTCTGCAATGTGTTCTTTACATTTTACTTTGAATTTTCTTTGAGTCATGCCAATATAACAATTCCTATATCCACCTTCTTTAAGAAATGGAATGATATAAACACCTGATCGGTCAAATTTATCAATGGGGTCAATTCTAGTTGTTAAAATGGATTTTAATTTTGGAGGGGGTCTAGCAATTAAATTTAAATCAAACTTTTTTAATTGTGTTTTAGCAGACTCGAAGAAATTTGGATAATAATTTATAACAACCCTTTTCATGTTATTTTCATTGTCGGTCTTTTAACCAAATACCTATTTCCTATATCATTGGATAATTGAAATTAATAATAATAATAATAATAATCTGATTGGATCTTTGATTCCAGTGCCAGAAGTACGATCAGATCCTGAAGCACATGCTGCTGCTGTGGAAGAATGGTATCCCGATGACGGTCGAAGTGTTGCTCTACCCCACCTGCTGCACTCCCTCCCACAATGTGGAGTCGGTGCCAGACATGTCCTACATCCTCCTAGAACAGTGGACCATACACATGCTGCCCAGAAGGTAGGTTCCCTCTCACAAGGAAGGTCTCCATACTGGGCATACTCAGATTTTTTTTGAAAAAAAAAAAAAACTAATTAAGCTACTCATGTACGTAATAAAGGATCAGTGAAAATTAGCAGCGGAATTCCAGAAGAAAACATGTAAAAAAATAAAATAGTTTTGAATATTTGGCGTGAAAAGACAAAAGTGTCACACGATTTAGTGAGCAGCGCTTTTTTCCACCAAAAGCAAACAATTTTAATGCAACTATAAACTGTAGGATATTTAGAATCCGCGTAAATGGTGTTTGATGAATTTAAACATAAACAAATGAAAGAGTTTAATATATTTTATACATGTATATGTATGTTAAATTGCATATGTATATATTATTTGTTGCTGTAGTTATTTAATTTACCTCTGGAAAAAATATTTTCATATAATGAAATTCTTATTCTGTAAAATTATTTTCATACATTTAAGCGCATTCAAAAATAAAAGCTAGTTGTTTCCATAGCAACAGAATCGAATTGACAATGCTCAAATGGACTTTGAACTTGAAACAATTTTAGTTAATTTAAATTTGAATTTTGTTTCAAATCTCAAATTTTGATGATTAAATTTGAATTAAATACATATAAATATCAATATAACAAAATTATACTTAAAACAAACTAAAACTGACAAAAACAAAGATATTTAATTTATCTAAACACGTTGAACATGGAACTTTTTTCCTTTAAAATGCATTTGACATTATAAAAAAAAAAAAAAAAAAAAAAAAAAAAAATTGAAATAGCTTTTTATCGCCAACCGTAGATAAATCTCCAAATAATAAAATTTTTGTTATTTTTTTTACAGACAAGAAAGAGGGGTTCCGCCGAAATTTTTTTTATAAACGTATCTATCCTCATGAGAAGAACATTCTGTAATTTTTTCAGATTTTTTGGAGTATGCCCGTATGGAGACCTTCCTTGTCAGTCTTTTCTATTTAATTCTTTTAACTCTTTTTTTTCAGTAATCTACTTTCATAAATTTCACATTACAGAGTGCATCCTGTTGGTGTGTATATACAGGGTGAATCTGAAATCTTGGGCAAAACTTTAAGGGCTGATAATACACATCAAGACAAACAATGTTAAATAAGAAACTAATTGTCCCAAACATCTTCTGAAGGAGATAGGCGGCGTTAAAGTTTAGGGTCCAAAAATTTAAAATGATTATAAAAATCAGAACAATTGGTCAATTCGTTTGCGGTGTTTGCTAAAACTGTTCTATATGTCAGTATTTTTTTAAAAATAAATTTTAAAAACAAGGTTTAAAAAATGCCGATAAAAAGTGTTTTAGACTTTGGAGTAACAAACAACTATTTTTTACCGATATTTTTTTTACCTCATTAAATTCTATCAAAAGCTTAGACATTAACTTAAATTTTGAGCTCAAAATCCCAATCGTTGGGAGTGGTTATGTTGCACAAACTGAACTGTGTTTAGGAATATGTGAGGGAAGGGGGGGGGGGGGGAATCAAATATCAACTCCTGAACGCAGTTCAGTTTGAACTATTTAACCTCTCGCAATGATTCAGATTTTGAGCTCAAAATTTAAGTTAATATCTAAGCTTTTGAAAGCATTTAATGATATACAAAAAATAATGGTAAAAAATAGTTGTACATTATTCCAAAGTGTAAAGCACCCTCTATTGGCTTTGTTTGAACTTTATCTTCAAAATTTATTTTTAAGAAAATATTGACATAAAGAATAGTTTTAGCAAAAACTGCAAACGAATCAGCCAATTTTTTCGTTTTTTATAACCATTTGAAATTTTTGGATCTTAAACTTTAACCTTCCCATTGCCTGCCGCGACTGGATATATCCGTTCGCTAGGCTGCAGTTGAAGCTTTATTTAAATTAATATAACTCTACAAATATAATCCAGTTTTAAGAAATTAAGTTATGATTGGTACTTTCAAGGTTTATGAGCATATCCGTAACAAAAAAATGATACCATGAAAGAAAATCCTTCTTTTATTAACATTTAAAATAAATAGCAGAGAAAAAAACATTACAACTTTGCCCTTTTGCTTGGCAGTCAGGGGGTTAATGGGCTATCTCCTTTGGAAAACATTTGAGACTCTTAGTTTCCTGTTTGACATTATTTGTCTTGATGTCTACTATCACCCCTTAAAGTTTTGTCCAAAAATTTAGATTCACCCTGTATATATATATGCAAAAATAAGTTCCATTTTTTGGTCATAACTGCATGTTTACTTTGGATGATGCTTGAAGCAATGTAAACAATAGAACACTTTTGATAATTTCAAAAAAATTTTCTTTTTGAGTTTTTTTCCAAATTTCATTTTTTTGCGGAAAAAGTCACATATAGGGGATAAAATATAAAACAGCTTGTTTCCGATCAGGATGAGAAAATGTTAAGAAAGATGTGTAATAATTATTGAGCATATGAGAATTCTTGGAACTAACTGCTAGCCACAGTATGCATCATTCTAGCATTATATCATCAGAAAGTGACATTATTATGTACTACAAGTACGTACATTAAATTAATTATGTTTATTATTATGTTTAATAAAGTATGTCTGTATCTTAATCTTTAAGGATTTGTTTTATGTATTATCCCTTTTTATGTTTAAATACAAGCAAAAATTTTTACAGTTTGTCCATTATGGAAATTTTCATGATCAAAATTGAATTTTAGGATGTTTGGATTTATTTTTGTTCTTACAATGCAATTAATTTTTGTCCTTAATGTGATATATGATTGCAAGATTAATTAAACTATGTTGATAGAATAATATGATTCAAATATAATTAGAACATTTCCGATAGTAAATGAATTTATTCATACCATTTTATAAAAATTTTTGTACTGCAAACAATACAGGCACATTCAGCATAGTTCAGCAGTTTGAAATAAAAAATGACATGATAAAACCAAAACTAGCTTGTGTTAATCAAAATCTTCTGTTTATTTCTGACAAAAATCTGGGAACTCTACCAGTGACTGAAGTGGCACTCAATTTGTTAAAAATATCTCTGGGTGAGAAGTTCAAATAACTTAACACTTCGACTAGAGGCCTAATATGCTAACCTTAAAAAAATAGCCCCCAAAAAGGTTCAGGTTGTTATATAAATAGGAAAATTCGGCAGAATCTTAATGTCATGCTGCTCTCAAGGTTCAGTTAAATGACAATCTAAGCACTAGTTCACAGCACAGCTCACATTAGCATAAAAAAAAAAAAAAAAAAAAAATTCCTCATAAAATCAACAGGTTGAATCAGAGACAGATTATCCATTAGGTTGAGAAGGCTAAAGTTATTTTTATCCTGTTAATTGACTATAATTACACACTTGCTAAGTCTCTTGATTTTTACAGCAGATTCCAAATTTTCATACACTCTTGATTTTTGGCATACTTTCCTGATTATCTTTCAAATTTTTTGCACTGAGAATTTTTTAAAAAATTTTTTTTATTTAAATATATGTTGAGCTAATATGTTATTCAAAAGAAGAATCATGTGAAATACAGTAGAATCCCTGAAATCTGCACAGCTAGGGACCAGAAATTGTATGATTTTAGAATTTTGTGGATTTCTGATCATTGCTTTGTTTACATTTTTTAAACAGTCATTTGAATGCATTCAATAATGCAATCAAAACTATAATGAATGCTTACAATATAATAGAATATTAAAATAAGTAATAAGCTAACAAAAATTTAGATAATTTTTAAAATGATTAAAATATTAAAAGCAGAAATCAAATTAATAATGTATGATTGAATATTCATTATAAAAATGAAATGTATTTTTTGTAACCTGTTCAATGGAACTTGCCTCGTAAAAGTACATTACTAATTCATTTCAAAATGATAAAATAAGTAAATTTTATGTCAGGTTTTGCCACACTTGATAAAACCAAACAACTTGATTAATGCATAAATAAATATATTTGGCAAAAATATTGTGATTACTAGTGATATCAGCAATATCTTGATTTTTTTCAGAAATAAATTTATTCTTCCTCCATGAAAAAAAATATGAATTCAGTAATGTTAACAAAAATTACAAATTAAAATATGTATGGAATTGATATAAAACTAAAGTCAAAGTTTGTTCTTGTATCTCAACTAAATGTTTCATTGTTTACATCAGCAAATTATGTGCAGATTTTAGAGAATTGTGGATTTTAGGGAGTTTGTATATGTATATATATATATCTTGATTGTCTAACTTATTGAAAAGTGTACTTCATTATGATATCCTTAATTTAATCTTAATTTACCATATTCTCATTAAGATTGGATTCTCAAAAGTTTTGACTTCCACTTTTTTATTTGATTTACACCTGAGGATTAAAGTAATTTAGATAGAAGAAAGGTGAGTGGTTTTCTTAATGCAGCACTGCTGCATTAAAACACTAAATAATGCAACACTGAAAAATTTACAGTGAATAAAGGCTGCAATCTATGTAATAGTTATGAAAATATAAATGTTTATAATCTGATGATTCATTTGTGCTAACCCTGTATTTTAAAGTACTTTTGAGTATGTGGTTTTAATTTAAATAAAACAAAACTATTATTGGGGTTCTTTAACAAAGTAGCTCAATGATTCTAGTTATTTGTGAATAATTATACTTATAATATAATATAGGAAACTTATAATATTGGAAATTAATTGTTATGAATTTCTGAATACATCTTTAATTTCTGTATATACAACTTAAACTGTTAGTTCTTCTTTCTTATAAAGCCCTTGGAAGAAAAATTTCATGCCTATTTTCTGGCAACCTAATCATTGTCCAAACAGAAATAATTTATCTAATTAGAAACAATATAAATAAAAGACACATGATGGAACACAATTTTCACCTTGTTTTAAACATAGAGTATGTAATGTGAACTTTAAAATGTTCAAAAGGCGATTTAAAATAATCAAACAGAGATGTTAATATTTAATTTTATTTAAAATATCGTAGTACTTTCAAACCTTAATCAGGCTGTTCACCTGAGAATATTTTTATAATAAAAATATTCTCGGAGCAAGAGCTTGATTAAAGCAAGTACTAAGATATCTTAAATAAAATTAAATGAGTTATAAAAATATTTTCTGAGGGAGAGCCTAATTTAAGTCTTGAAAGTACACAGATATTTTAAATAAAATTTACTATTAACATATCTATTTGATTATCTTTATCACCTTTTAAGTAAAACTGAACATTTTAAAGTTCTTATTATAAGTTTTAAAGAAACAATGTTCACAAGCATGTTAATAATTCATTAAGTTTGTTTTCTTAATTATTTGTATCATTTGGCTAAATATCTCAATTTCTGAAATCCTATTTCTGTCAATCTTTTTTAAAAAACTGCCCCCCCTCCCTGTAATAAAGAAGAACCCTATAATTTCTACAAATATTATAAACTAATTTCAATTTTTATATTCATTTGTTGTTTGTGCATGATTTCAGAGTGCCCGATGCGAGTATCAGTCCCAGGGGTTTGATCCAGGCCGTCAGATCCTTCCTCTACTTCTCTCAGCTCTGTGCCTGGTTCAGTTTGACTGGCGGGAAATCACCCAGGAATGTGCACTACAGGTGATTGGAACCTCCTTCAATTTTTTTTTACTTGTCAAATGATTTATTAATTATAAGATTCAATCTGGATTTTGATCAGATTTGTAGTTAATGAAAATGTAAAGCTAATATTTATTTATTTATTTATTTATTTATTTATTTGTCCTGTTAATTGCAGGGATGGCAAGTTTCTGCCAGTAAGTGGCAAAAACTGGCAGAAACTAAGAAGTAATACTAATAAGAACTTTAACCTGCAGTGATTCATAATTCACACATGTATTTAATATATAAAGAATTGAGTTAAAAAAATAAGCTAACATAAAAGCTAACACTACATTAAATGAGATTTGAATCTTGCATTTGTGAGTTTAAATGATATTTCTATCATTAAATAAATCTAAGTAAATTTTATGAGCAGCTGCAATAGAACGATCATGTTTTTTACTTTATGTTTAATCCAAATTATTATTTGTTATTTATCATGAATAAAATGTATAAGCAATTGAATACTACTAAGTCTCAGATTATGTCTTGAAATTAATTTATGCCAGTTATTGCCAGTTTCTGCCGGTTAAAACCACTTTCTGCCGGCAAAAACCCAGCCCTGGTTAATTGACTGTAATTGAGGACCTTACAAGCCAAGGTGTGCAGGAGACAAAAAATCGATTTGGTGTAGATTAAGTTAAAAGATAATGGACATTAAATTTGAACATCCATAATAATTGACTAAATAGAAATGGGAAATTGCTGCTGATTTCAATGTGGTCTTTGAACTCCTATTTCAATAACTGTGAAAAAAAAAAAGTGGTGTACAATTTTCTTTAAATGTATAATTAATCAATATTTTGGCAAAAGTGGTTTATCTCTAAAATGCAGGTCATCATTAGAAAATCACTTATATTTTTTTACTTGAAAAGAAATATTTCCAGATTGTCTGTGCATTTAGTTCATTTTTAACACTTAAACCCCTTGGCATCTGGGGTCCTCAATTATAGACATGTCAAATCTCCTGATTTTGACAGGAGATTCCAGATTTTAACATGTTTTCATACACACTTGATTTTTGACAAACTTTCCTGATTATCTTGCAAAATTTTTAGAATTATTTTTTTTCCTAATGGCACTGTGATTGTAATATAAAAATTATAAATCCCAGGTGTAGTAAGAGCTCGACTAACCAGGAAATGCTGATCGCTAGATATTTGAAAAGTCTGGATAGTTGAGCTCTATAAAATTTGTCATGATAGAAGAAGGGAGGGAAGGGTGTGCATCTATGTAACAATTAAGTTGAAGTTCATGTCAGATATTCAGGGGAGGTAGGGAAGGTTTGATACATTGGCAATTTTTTTTAACATATAGCATTAACAGCTTTTGTAACACATGTAAATGCTTCTTTTATTCACATAAATCATTATTACCTGAAACTACATGGAAGGTCTCCATATGGACATACCCAGAAAAATCTGAAAAAATTACAGAATGGTCTTCTCATATGGGTATATATGTTTATAAAAGAAATTTTGGTGGAACCTCTATACAACGTCCGTAAAAAAAATAATGAGCATTTCATTTATTTGTCGATTTATCTCCGGTTGGCAAAAAAAACGAAATTTTGAAAAATACATTTTTACGCTTTGAATCTTTTTAAAGAAAAAACTTTCTATGTTCAATTTGTTTAAATAAGTTTAATTTAAGTAATTTTAGTTTTGCATTTTTAATTTGCTTTAAGTACAGTTTTGTCATGTACATTTATATGTACTTATAACAAAATTTAACTATTATATTTTATGATTTAAAGCACAATTTAAATTAATTAAAATTCTTCCAAATGGAAAAATATGACACAGACGATTAGACATTGTTGCTATGGAAACCTCTTTTTGGATTGGAAATGTACGACAACAGTTTCCTTAAAAGTGATTTTTATAACTGGTAAAGATGGTTAAATTAAAAAAAAGAACAAAAAAAAAAAAAAAACAATGTGAATTAGAGAATAAAACAATGATGAAATTTCATTCAAATCGGTAATAAAAAGAAAAAAGAAGATGAAATAATTATTTAACCTTCTTTATAGAACATTTTTAATTAATATTACTGCAAATGTTCAGAAAATTGAAAATGTTGTACAAAAAAATGGAAATTATTCTGAATAAGAGGAGTTATAACTAATAGTAAAGAAATTTTTGCAAAAAGTCGTACTTTACAAAAGTATCTCTGGTAGATTGGAAATTTAAGCAATCAAATATTCAGATTTAATCCATTTTAGCCATTTTTAATCTGATTTCACTTCGTTTCCTTTGCATCATATGTGAGAGTGCTTTTCACCATGTGACTGATATGGATTCAGAAAAGAAATTACATGGAACTTTTTTCCTTTATTAGGAATACACAATAATAAATTAAAAAATCAAGACAAACGAGAGTAGGAATCACACTTTGAAATCTCCAAGGCTACTCTAAAGTTTTTTTTTCTTTTTTCGAGTAAATTAATTAGACCCTATACATTTTTCCTAAATATATTTACGAATAATTTATAAATATGTGAGTCCACAATCTTTATTACTTTTCCCAATTTGAACTTTCAACGTTTCATAGCTTAACAGTAAAATCACTATGACAGACAGATACAGAAGTAATTTTATAATGGTTCCATTTTTACTTTTTAAGTATGGAACACTAAAAATGTGTATGATGCTTAACAATTCGACATAGAATTATAAATTAATGATCAGGGGCATGTGAAGAGAAAACTGCGCCCGGGACGAAGTCTCAATTTGGTGCCCAACTCTCTTCCCCGAACTTTTTCTTGCGACAGGCTAAAAATTACATTGGATATATAAATTTAGTACCTCTTAAATTTCCGCGCCCGAGACGGCCGCATCCTTCATCTTCTCTGTAACATGGAGCTATTAATGATCTTTGTTTCTTTTCCTTAATAGGTTCTACTAACGCCTTTTTTTTTCTTTAAATTTCAAGGTTCCGAGTCAAGCTGAGATACACCATATTTTGTACTCTCAAAAGATATGCAGTACTTTCTGTAGCATTTATCAGCCTTATATTCTTTTCCATATCTTCTTTAAATAGCATCCAAACAACGTTATATGTGTTCATTCTCAAAACTGTTCTTTTGAACAAAAACAGAAAACGATTTAATATTCTAGATACTAAAAGAAAATCTTAAAAGTTAACTGAAAATGAAAGTAAATTTTTGTAACTTTCAAAATATAAAAGAAATATATTGAATAATTGAAAAGAAGTGTCAGGTTGCCTGTAACTTAACATAGATATGTGCTAAACTTAATACACACAAATATTTTTTCAATAAAAAAATTAAACAGCTGTAGCAACAAGAAATATGTATAATATAAAATAATTACAAAAATAATAACAAATTCTTTTATGGTTTAAGTTTAAATTCATTAAATATTACATATTCTACAAGTCAATAAAAATCATTTTTCAGATTCGTTAAAATTGTCTGCTTTTGGCGTGGAAATCTGCTGCTCGCCAAATATTCCAAAATATTCTATTTTTTTTTACATATTTCCTACTGTAATTCCTCTGCTAAATTTGACTGATCCTTTATTACTTACATGAGTAGTTTTAATTCATATTTTTTTCAAAATATTCTGAGTATGCCCATTATGGAGACCCTTGTTAACAGCAAAGAACTCGCAACTTTTCTTTTTCTTTGAACAAATTTTGTATGTCAATGTAATTTTTTTTTAAACTGTTTTTTTAAATAACTTATGATTGTGAAGATACTATGTTGTAATTTCTTTAAAATTTATAAAGAATATTGTTAAGATATGTTTTGATATAGATTGCCATTTTGCAATTATATTTCTTCAAAGTGATTGAATGTCCAATAAGACATAATGGAGAAAAATGATACATTAATACAGAAGGGAAATGATACTCTTGTATTGTTGAAATTTAATAGTTTTTTAAGTTTTAAACTAGTATGGAACTGTAATAATTATTATTGTTTTACAACAAGAGCTACTGAAATTAGGAGGATTAATTGGTAAAGTTTTTCTGAAATCATTTACTGAAACCAATATTTTGATTTATCTGGATTGGAAAAGACACAAATTTTCTCCTTTTGATATTAATTATTTCGATAACACCTATTTTATTACCTTCAGCATTTTTTATCATCTACACGAAGCCTGTGGGTTAAATATGCATCCATTATCTACTGATACAACATATAATAATTTCTAGATGAAAATACAGGGCATCATACCAAATTTACAAGATTTCTACAAATATTAGACTTTATCCTAAGTAAACAGCTTCAACTTCAAAAAGTTGAAAACCTTCAGTAAAGACCTTATATTGATGAATAATTTAAAGTTAAAGATAAAAGACAAAGAACATTACAGAAAAAAAGGCTATCAAATTGTTAAGGCAAACAATTAGATTTTCAAATAATAAGCAGTGAAGAAGCATGCATTTTTCAACAAAAAAGTTCTGCATAAGAAAACATTCTTTTTTAATATAAAATTTTATATAGACTTAAATAAAAGCTTGTCCAGATAATGTACAAATATCTGAAAATAGGTTTTATCTGTATATAAACATTTAGTAAAATTTACTTTTGTGTAATACATTTCACAAGTCATACAGAGCAACACTACATGGTTCACAAAAAGTTCAAATTAAGCTCTGATTCTAGATATTTTCATATACTTACTTCTGTTTAGTACTATCACCTATATACAAGGTGTCCGAAAAGTCTGGAAACGGCCGAATAACTCGAGAAATACATATGAGATTGAAAAACGTAAATATACGTGTTAAATATTTTTAAATAAGCTACTCTGTGATACCAAATTTGACCTTCGAAACCGACCCCCTGGGGGTCAGAGGGGGTCCAACTTTGAAATCTTAAATTATAACCCCCATTTTTTATTGCAGATTCGGATTCTATGGACAAAAATACGTAACTTTTGTATTTGATGTTTATTTCAAATCTTCATTTATCACGGTGTAATCGAGCATATTAAATCGATACACATTTCGGCTTTTCCAACGGGATTTTCCCTAATCGAAACTGATTGGGCAGAATTTTTGACATCAAATTCCTCGTCTTTTGTAGGAATAGCGTTTCCTGAAAATCACCCGTGGCGATTATTTCAATAGTGCTACACTGTTAAAAATTTGACCCATTTGCTGCAGCGTCACTCCACAGCTATTATAGAATATCTCTTTTGTGACCAATGAGAATGCTCCATAACACAGTAAAGTAATCGTTTTCTATAAAAGCGGTGGAGTGGCGTTGCAGCAAAAGGGTCAATTTTTTTTACAGTGTACTTTACTGTGTTATGGAACATTCTCATTGGTCATGAAAGAGATATTCTATAAAAGCTGTGGAGTGACGCTACAGCAAATGGATCAAATTTTTAACTGTGTAGCACTACCGAAATAATCGGCACGGGTGATTTTCAGGAAACGCTATTATTGGAAAAGATGAGGAATTTGATGTCATAAATTCTCCCCAATTAGTTTCGATTAGGGAAAATCCCGTTGGAAAAGCCGAAATATGTATCGATTTAATATGCTCAATTACACCGTGATAAACGAGGATTCGAAATAAACATCAAATACAAAAGTTACGTATTTTTGTTTGTAGAATCCGAATCTGCAATAAAAAATGGGGGGTTATAATTTAAGATTTCAAAGTTGGACCCCCTCTGACCCCCAGGGGGTCGGTTACGAAGGTCAAATTTGGTATCACAGAGTAGCTTATTTAAAAATATTTAACACGTATATTTACGTTTTTCAATCTCATATGTATTTTTCGAGTTATTCGACCGTTTCCAGACTTTTCGGACACCCTGTATATGCAATATCATTAATTTTTCCTTCGCGATATCTCCTTTTACTTTCTTTTTATTTATGCTACATAGGCTACCAGCATATTCACTAGTTTCGTGTTCTTTAATCTATCATTAATTCTATTGAATTTTCCTAAATTTATTCCTCCAATTTATTCCTAAATCGCCCCATCATTCAGGCCCGCAGCTAAGGGGGCACTATGGGTGGCTCACCCCCCCCTAAAATATTTTGAGCCCCCCCCCCCCCGGAAAAGATTCCAAGGTCACTCAATGAATTTATGTTCCGAAAACTCAGATGAAATTATGTTTTAAAAAATCTAATTTAGTTTTAAGACAATTTCAGAGTTTTGCAAAATTACTAAATTGTATCTAAAATAAGTGTTTCAACACTTCCTCATCCTATTTGTACATATGAAGCTTATATGATGTTTAATTTTGCACCAGTTGTACACTCAAAATTTTTATCATCCTATACTTTTCTTAGCATAAAATGAAGTTATTACAACAGTTTAATAAGAAACGTAAGTACCTACAATGTGAATGTGCACTAATTTATCTTTGTGTCAAAGAGCAAGAAAAAAATTGACCCCCCCCCCCCTACATTCTTTTGAGTCCCCTCTATTGCTCACTTCTAGCTAAGGCCCTGCCATCATTTTTGGTTAAATTCTAATATTTGTTGTGAATTCAAATGTTTTTAGAAAAGCCTTTTTTTTTTTTACTTACTTTTATTCTAAAGTTTTTCCTGCCTTCGGAATTTCTTGTTTATTTCTCATTTTATAACTCATTTGCATTTCTGACAAAACTCCTTGCAGAAATATTTTCATTGGGCCTTTTCAAGTGACATTCTTGTTCCTTTACCAATCAGAAATGTGCAATGCCATGAATTGTATCCTTGTGAGTTGAGCAAAAGGCGAAAGCACTTAGTGAAAATGCAAGATTTTAGAGATTTTATATGATTTTTAGCTTGTTAACATCTCGCACTGCCTGAAGTTCCCGAATGACGGCAGTTTTTTGCTTCAGTATTTCTTCAAACATCCACTATGATTTGAGGCAGTAAGATTTGAGTTTTAGTATTTAAATGAGAACTGTTTCAGTTAATTTGTAGTCAATAAAAGATTAAAACTAACAAATGCCTTTTTATTCCATGGAAAAACTCCAAATTGTTGAATTTATTCTACTGTTTTAGCCACTTCACCACGACCTGCAGCAACCACAATGCAACAATCAAAACCTGGTAACATTCCAAGAATCTACGCATTGAGTGAGTGCTTACTGCCAGATTTGCCACAACATCACACATTCCAAAATAAAATGTTTGTAGATAATATCTGAAAAGACCACAAATGTATATATTAGGTACTTTTTTAGCTCAGAAAGTTAAAAAGTTGATCATGAGACTCTCGAACTTTGTTCATTTAACTGAAAATGGCAACCCAAATAACACTCAAATTTAGACTCAAAGTGTTACCAGCAATTTGTCTCAATAAAAAATTATTTAAGACCTTCATTATTTATTTGTACGTGTTTATGGGGGAAATAATTTTCCTCTTAATATTTATATTTAATTTAAAACCATGCTACAATTTTCTCAATGTCATATATTTAATTTTATTTTACATATAAATATGTATCATTTAAATAAAAATGATATACACTCAAACTTCAATAATAACTAAGCACTCATTAAAATTTAACTTGTCCTCAATATTTTTATATTTACAATGTAATAACAGAATTGAAACAAATTTCTTATTTCTGAAATAAAAATTTTTGATTTTCAGAACTAGGATAATCTATTTCTGTTTTAATATTGGTACTGCATCTGTATAATTACATATACAAGCTGTCTGAAAAATGTAGTTGCAAACTTTTAAGGGAGGTAGAGTGTATCACCAGGATTGTGAATTGCGTAGCAATATGGTATTGATGTTTTCCTTGATACACTAAAATTTAATAGATAATATTTATATTAAGTCTAAATTTATAATTTTTGTTCATATTTCTTTTGTGTCTAAATTACTTTATGTAAATTTCTTTTCTTAATTATTAATATATTTCTATAGAAAGGAATTTAAAAACAAAAAAAAGTTAATTGGATCTGATTTTATTTTACAACTTGTATAAATCCTGTGAAATTTTATAAATTACAAATAACTCTCCCCTCTTCCCAATTTACATTCCTTTTCATAGAAGTAACAATTATAAGCTGCCCTTAAAAACATTAGAATTTCTTGTCTGGTAAAAGGGGGCTTACTTTCAGTATTTTACTACTGATTGTTATCAAAACATAAGATTAAGTCTTTGCATTAATTTCAGTTATGAATGCAAAATCTAGTAATGGTCTTAAACTTAATATAAACATTATCGATTAAATCTTAATGTATCAAGGAAAACATTAATACTGTATGCCATATGTTAATATGGCATTCTGATACAATGACATGTAAGGAGATGAAATAAACATAAATTTCAAAAGATATACTCATTTAAGAAAAGAATAAATAAATAAGCAATTTTCTGAAAAATTAACAGATTAAAAGCATTATAAAGGGAAGGGCTTAAAGGGAGGGCTTATAAATTGAACTTTTTCAAAATAGGAAAAATTCACATATATGAGAGGAAAGGGGGTATATTTGAGCAGGGGCCTACTTTATGGTACTTTATAACAAGAAATAGTCAGTATTAATAACATGAATATTTTTCCTTGCAATTTATTGTTCAATAAATAATTCACTTTCAATTTTGTTTGTAAGCTTACTTTATTTTAATGACTTTTTTTTTGTCCACAGAGTGTGCGTTCCTGGCGAAGCCTTCTCCAGCAAATTCTCCTCCCCTCCCGAAACCCACATCTTTCCGGTGGCGAATGTCGGTCGGAACACTGCCATGAAAGTACAAATAAAATATCACCCGAGGTGTGGAGAAATCCCGACCGTACCCTGCCACAAACATTCCCAGCCCCTCAAAATATCCAAGTGTCAAAACAGCGAGAGCAAGCACCAGCCAAGCCCGGGAGCAGTCGGAGAATATTTGTTTGACGGCGTTCTTCCCAGTGGCTTGTCTTCCAGGTAAAAAAGACAAAAACTGGGAACACATTTCACATAAGTGGTAAACAACAAACTTTACAAAACATTTCTGTTAGTATTAAAAATTCCAAATAAATACGTTAATATTTACAAACAAGTCCTAAAACAAAATCATGGATGGCATAAAGGAAAATTTTTTTCAAGGTAGAAGATCTGTATGGGTTTTTATCAGTGGCAAAGCGTCTGGCCATTGATAGGTTTGGTGATATGATCATAAATGGTTTATGGTCAAGGTTATGATCCTATTTGGTTAATGACCATAGGAAAACAACAGCTACATAACATATTTAAAATTTTTTCAGGCACATTTTTATTTTACTATTTTTTTGTATAGCACAAAGAGATATTGTGTATTTTAGTGCTGCCACCTATCAATTTAAAAATGATTCAGTAAAAATTATAAAGGGAAAATTGTGTATCTCATCTACAGCTAAAATGCATTGGCCATGATATACAAATCTTTTACACATATGCATTTAGCCTCTCAGCACCCAATTTATTAAATCCTCTTGGAAAGAAGAATTTCTTTTTATAAGTACAAAAATATTTAGTACAAAATACTTAGTACAAAATACTTTGTTCTATTGAGTTTTAATGCTTTTCCCATCTTAAAATCATTTGATTAATTTAAATTATTTCTATTATTTCATTACATTAAAAATTTTTACAAGTGAAATTTTTTTCTTAGTTGCCAAAGAAATTGTTGCTTTAAAATATTTTTAAACATATCTGTGCTCCTAAGATATTGTAAATCTTGGGTCATATATTTGCCGAAACGTCAGTGAAGGCTTATTTGGAGACACGAAATTTTTTTTGTGTCTGTCTGTCTGTTCCGCGACAACTACCGCAAAAAACATCCGATTGGCTTGAAATTAAATGGGTATGTTAGTGAGGCACTGGGATTAAGCTGTATAGTTTTTTGTTAGATTTGATTCATTCGTTCGGAAAATATACAATATTTTATTTTGTGCAATAATGCTTTTCTATGGCAAATCCAATGATTTTTAATTTTTTTTCTTGAAAGAAAATGTCACATTTCATTAATGGAATTCAATGATAAGTGGATACTGAAATTTACCAGTTAAATTATTTGTATTGTTTTGAAATTTTGTCTACACATTTGTCAGATTTTTAAAATTATTACTGTAAATTTTGGAGATTTTTTATAAATGTATTCCAATAATATAAACTAATTTGTTTTAGAGATTTTCCTTTTTAAAAGGTATTTATTTCATTTTCTTTATTTTCTTTTAATGGCTGCTAAGCAACCATTCATCATAATCCTTATTTTTATAATGTTATAAATTTGAATGCGTGTACGAAAATTTAAATGAAGTGAACCTGATGAGCCAAAACTGATGAATTAATGTGTTTGTATCTTTGTGTATAACTATAACATAGACCAGAAAAGAAAATAGGCTATGTTTTATTAATTTTATTCTCATATTTTCCTTAATAATTCAAAATTTCCTTCTTTTTCATGCAGAATCAATAGTGATTTTTTAGATAAAATTTAACCGATTTCCTTTATCGTTGCCAAAAAAAATCAAAATATGGAATAATTTTTCAACGGCAGGTAATTTCAATTGAGCAATTTCCATTCGAAAAATTAAACTAAGAAAAAATAAATATGAGAAGTAAAATAAAAATATAGTACTTTGTTAAATATTAAACACGGAAATTTGCTTCGTTAATAAGAATTTTTCTGACAAAAATGGGGGCATAATTAGAAGTAAAAGAAATAAAAAATAATTATATTTTTAACAATTATTCCACCTGATAAAATTTTACTTCATAATTGAAGTAAAAGAGGTATTTTATAGTAGTCGTAAAAAATATTAGAAACATGGATAGAATAACTCATGAATAATGACGTCATTGCCGAAATTTCAGTGAAGGCTTATTTTGGCGACACAAAATTTATTGTTTTCCGCCTGTCAGTCTGTTCTGTCTGTCTGTCTTTCCACGATAATTGCCACAAAATGCAATCAAAACTTCTCTTTTTCGTAAACAAAATTGTAAAACCCTAGATTACTGAGTTTACACTTTCAAAAGTTCCTGATACATCAGATTAAGTGTTTATGGTGGGCAGGTATGTGGAAGTATGAGTATAATGAAAAATGCTTATTAAAACTGTTACTTATCCTTATAAATCAAAATGTATAAAGAAATACAAGATATACGATAACCATTAGCAGATTGATAGAAAGTTACAAATTTAAGTTTGATGAGACTACGGGGGGTTCAGGGGTCCCCCCTGAAGAAATCTACTATGTTATAATAAAAAAACAAAAATAATAGATCATGAAATTTCAGAATATCCTAACATAACTAAATCTTTAATTGAACGCTTTTGATGGCTGAAAACTTCTTATTCTTATTTTATTCTTATAAATAATTACGTAATTTGAAAATTTTAAATTACAGTTTCCAGGAAGTTGAATATTACGCTAAGTGTGTTAAAAGACCTGATCTGCAGATTTACCAGTTATATTCTTCTCAAGAGTGAAAAATAAATAAATTAAATGTGGGATTTTAAAGCAAAAACATGTATCTATTTAGTTTTAATTTTTGATAACATACAATTGATTGAAGTAATTATGAAAATATGTGAAGATTATTTTTGTGGCATTTAATTATTTAAAAAGACAACTGTTTTAAAACCATAATATAAATATTTTTTTTATTGTGATTTATTCTGAAAGTTATATAATTCAAAGTAAAATTATGCATTAAAAAGAGATAAGGAATGTTATTTGTTGCAATTTTGATAAATTCCTTAATATTTAAAAAAATATACCAAGCTTATACCTTGATGCAAATATTTTCAACAATATTTTGTTTCAATTGAAAATTGTGTAGCCTATTTAATTGGTTAAATGATATTTTTAAATTAAAGTAACAAAGTTTTATTAAAAAATAAATAAACATCTTAAATTCATATATATTTTTAAATGTCATTATCATATTATTAGGATGAGCGAAGCGAATCCTCTACTAGTCCACTCAAATTACAATTTGTCGTACGCTTTACAAAAAAACTATTCAATATTTTAACTTCAAATTAAACACAAAAATAAATTATGATCTGTAGATTTGCAGGATATAATTTTTTTTACAGTAAAACGTTAAAAAAATTATTATTTTAATTAATTTATTTTACATGCATTTCCAATACGGACGCATTTTAGCAAATAAATAAAAAATGAAACGCGTATATTTTCAGAAAAAAAAGTTTAAATTATGAAGTAAATAATTATAGATAGAATCATGATTAATTTATTAAATAAAACATGTTTTCATTATCCCGCAAAATCGTTTGCACAGATGACACTTAAACATTTTAAAAGAATTGTATTATGGATTTTTTTTTTTTTTTTTTTTTGTAAACTGGCAACAAAATAATTGTAAACAAATAAAATTAATTCTTAAATTTGTTATATAAATGAAAAATTATAAGATCTGCGTGAAGTTATTGGTTCAAGCTCTTTATAAATATTTTTGCGAAGGTCGTATTGTGGCTAAATAATATTGACTCATTAATCAGGATTTTATAGAAAAATAAGACTTTAATAAGTTCGCAAACACAACAATAATTATTCGTGAAAAAGTCACTGCGAGAATGAGAGAGCGCTTCGTTAAGGTAATTCCATTAATTGAGTTGCCATTCGCAGAAAATAAAAAGTTCTCCCACGTGGAGAGAATTACAGCAATTCTCATACGCTAACATGTATAAAAATGAAGAAATTAAAATAAAATGTTTTACAGTTAAAAATTCATAGTATCAACGAAAGCAGATTTCAAATGTTTTTTCCAGAAAATAGGATTTTGAAGAAGTAACTTTCTTCAAGCTTTATATTATTCTAAAATAGCTATCAAAGATTATCGGATGTTGATTACAAAGATTGGAAACATGCATATTTCAAACAATTAAAAAACACCAGTGGCTACTTGAAATTCTAAAAACATCTTTAAAAGAGCTTTTAGTTGAAAATTAAAAAAAAATTTGTAAAAGTTTGCTTCGAAAATATCTTATTATGCCAGTTTTACATCATAAATAAAAAATTAAAATGCGCGGAAAAATAAAATTACATTTTTGTTTAATAAAGATGCAAAAATAATAATTAAAAAAAATATTGTTACTTTCAAATATCTGTTTTATAAAATAATGCTTCGCGAATCCAAACAAAGCATGGCTTTTGCTAGTACAGTAGAACCCCGCAAATCCGGACCCCGATAATCCGGATCTCCGGATAATCCGGATCGATTTGGTCATTTTTTTCCAAGCTTGAGAAACATTTTTGCTGATTTCTATAACACTAATTTATTTCATCGTCATATTTTGAATTAAAAAAACTTTTTCTGAAATCTTTTCGACTTTTTTATTACAAAGTAAACATTTTTCTGTCTGTAAATATTCAATAAGTTTTACATAAAAGTGATTTTGTGTAAGTATGCTTAATTTTATTTCATTTTTTCCTAAGTCTCCGGATAATCCGGATTTTCGATAATCCGGATTGGGTCTGGTCCCAATTAATCCGAATTATCGGGGTTTTACTGTATTTATTATAATTACAGCTATGGATGAACCAAATGTTATTGCTCTAATAAAAGCAGCAAGCCGTTTGTATCCCTTAGAATTGATAACGTCTTTGGGGCCATCCATAAATGATGTCACATGTTTATTCCATATTTTTGACTCCCCTTCCCCCCTTGTCACAAAGTGTCCTACATCACTTCACACCCCCCCCCCCTCTTGTCACATGTCACACTATATTACGTAAACATATACTTGTAGTTCAGAAGCAAAGCACTATGTTTTAGGTCATATTTCAAACTTTATTTTTAAACTTTAACTATGTGCTTTAATGACATGTTTGAGCTGAACAATACAAGTGATTCTAATTTTATGTGAAACAATTTTTACAACAAGAAAAAGAATTAATATAGAGTAGTAATAAAGTATTAATATGAAAGATCAATTGAAAACAGTAGTATTTTAGAATTTGAAATAGAATTTAACATATTTGGTTTTAAATATTATCTTTATGAAGACAAAATATTTTAATTTTAAAATATTAACTTTATACTACATAATTTAAACTATTGAATTTTAATGCTTTTTATTTTAACCAAAATGTGTGATGTCACATTTTTTCTTACCTTCTCCCATCCCCTTGTAACAAACTGTCACAATTTCATGACCCCTTCCTCCGCCCTTCAACTGTGACATCATTTATGGATGGTCCCTTTAATTGTTAAAAATAGGTGACCTTGTACACTCCCTAAATAAATTTGCTGATAGCAGTTGTAGAAGATAAAAATAAGTTTTGTACTAAATAATTTACAAAATCCAGTTAAAAGAATCGTAACAAGCTACGCGGTAGTGATATTTTTCTTAATAAACTGATTAGCTGTGATTCTTTTGTCTATGTTTAGAAATAATATTTGGATATAAATTTGATTTTCAAATCTGAGAGGTTTCTCTAACAATCATGTATAGAGCTATTCCATTTCAATTCAGGCAGGCAGTATTGATATATGTCAATTCACCATCACCGATTTTTTTCAAAAAAATACAGTAGTTACAACTAAGTAAAACACAAAATTTCCCAAAAGGATTTTTACCAAAAATTTTTTTTTCTACAAAAAAAAATTAAGTACAAAAAATATAATTATTACTGTATTCAAGATTTTTTTTTCAGAATGAAAAAAATATTTTAAAGCTAAGCATTGATGGCAATCCAAAGACCTTTAATGGGAGTTTTAGAGCAAATTTTATTTTAACCCTAAGGTGCATACAACTTTTGTAATTCAATTTTAAATTATGCAAAATCTTGTAAAATCGCTACTTTTGAAGTGCAATTTCTCAAAAACACCATTTTTTAAAAATCTGATAATATGCTCAATAGATACCTTATTAGTTTCTAAAAAATACCCTATAGGCTAATCCTGTACTTTTGCTTAGAAAATTTTATATGATTTTTTGAAAATAACATGTTGTGTGTTTTTTTTTTTTTCAAAAAACCAAAAAGTCAAGCTCTTTCTTATTTCACTGAATTAATAATATGATTTCTATTTTTTAATGAAAAGGTAATACTATGCACATAATTATGGCTGATAAATATAAGCTGATCTTCAAAAATTCCTATTCATAAAATGTAAATAATTCAAACTCTCCTTTAAAAAAAGAAAAATCTGATTTTCTTTTCATTTTCTTTCCTTTTAGTACTCAATAATAAGGTTGCTATTGAACAGGTATATTTTTGCTTAGAGGAAAACATTATAAAACATTATTTTCACACTTTTATTAAAATATGTTTTGCTATTCTATGATGATTATGTTTTAATATGTTCTAAGATGTACATATATAACTAAAAGTTTTCTTTAATAACTTCATTGAATTTAAAAATTTTAATTTTTTGATCCTGACTTATTACAATGTATTTTAACAGTACAGTTATATTTAAAATTTTAATAATTTTCTTAATTAAAAATCAACATGAAGAAAGTTTTCTATTTTATTAAACTCCTTTTTAACAATTATTATCTTACAATCTACCATTTACTAATGCTGTATAAAAATAGAACATTTTAGTGAAGGTGTTTTTATTCAGAATTGTTTTAATAAGAGATGTCCGAGATTCTGTCTGATTTGTTGCTGAACTTTCCTCTCTGTTAAAAAATATCATTATGCTACATCTAGTCAAAAAAATTATTCAAGCTTATAGAGCTAATAAAGAGAAAGAATATGCCAATGTAAGATCTATTGCTGGTATACCATCTAAACATTATTGAGGCGATTGAAAATAATGAAGGTTATATGAGACGAACGATTAAAAATATATTGACAAAAGTTGAAACTTCCAGCCAAATAAAAAAAAACAATATTCAATACATGATTTCCAAATTGGCGATTTCATTGGATGCATTTATGAAAGTAATTGGTGGATAGGACAAATGAATGGTATATCACGAGAACTACATGACATTAAAGTATCATTCATGTACCCCCATGATCCTGCTAAAGCATTCCAGTGGCCAGAAGAATCTGGAAAGAAAAAAGCTGAATGTGCATTACCATTGGAAAATGTACTTCTAAAAATAGAAAAACCAGTTCCAACAGGACAATCTGCAGAACTTCACATTTTCGATGATAAGGAGTTGAAGTTAATTCAAGAAATTTTGAGTACCTAATTCTTTTGTAATGTATGTATCTGCATATTAATATATTATATCCAATACTACATAACAAAATATTTAACACACTGTAGGTGAATTTGATACATCTATGAGTATGGAATGAAATGACACATGATCAATCCTAATTTTACTAATGGCTGTATTTTATTCAATTTTAAACTTAAGCAAATGGTTAGATATATTTTAACAGTAATAATTATGTACCAGGGTTGTATTTTTTAGTTTGAAATATTAATCATATTATAAATTCGGTTAAATAAGAAAGAGCTTGACTTTCTGGTTTTTTGAAAAAACACATAACATGTTATTTTCAAAAAATCATATAACATTTTCTAAGCAAAAGTACAGGATTTGCCTGTAGGGTATTTATTAGAAACTAATAAGGTATCTATTGAGCATATTATCGGATTTTTAAAAAATGGTGTTTTTGAGAAATTGCACTTCAAAAGTAGCGATTTTACAAGATTTTGCATAATTTAAAATTGAATTACAAAAGTTGTATGCACCTTAGGGTTAAAATAAAATTTGCTCTAAAACTCCCATTAAAAAGGTCTTTGGATTGCCATCAATGCTTAGCTTTAAAATATTTTTTTCATTCTGAAAAAAATCTTGAATACAGTAATAATTATATTTTTTGTACTTAAAAACTAATTTTTTTTAATTAAGTAAAAATGTCACAATATTTTTAAAAACTGTGCTAAAGTAAAATTCAGTTTAATAACTATTTGTAAAAAATAGACTGAATATGTTGAATATGTTTGGTACTGTGTTCATTTCAAAATGAAGCGTTTTTCAGTTTTTCTGAAAATTGTCAATTTTATCACAATCTTCAAAGTGCTGTAACCGGAGAAAAAATTTTTTTTGGTAAAAATCCTTTTGGGAAATTTTGTGTTTCGCTTAGTTGTAACTACTGTATTTTTTTGAAAAAAATCTGTGATGGTGAATTGACATGCCCTGCCTGAGCCGAGATGGAATTGCTCTATAATCAAATCAATGAAAGCAATTGCAAATTTTTCAAGTCGTACAAAATTGTTCATATTTTAAATAGATAGAATCCAGTACAAAAGTGACATCTTGATCTGAAAGTGACATCTGCAGATTTCAAAGACATCTTGAATGACATTCAGAATTATCTTATTTATAATATTAATGAAGTATTTAATGATGCTATTCTACAAGAAATTAATTATTTCAATTTCCATGTTAATATTAATAAAATAAAATGAAATTTTAGAATGAAAATTAGTTCTCAAAAACATCTTACAATCAATAAAACACATGTAAATGATTTATAAGCTAAAATGATCAAATATCTTCAAAATTTAAGGCTTTCCTGAAATTTGTAGACTGTCGTTTCGAATCTTCCACAATTATTGATTTAAAACTCTTATTACATTAAAAAGAAAGTGATAAAATTAGTAGGACAAAAAGAGTTAAAGATTAAAAATTTATAAATTTTGAAGTTATGAAATCTTAAAAAAAGCTCTCTTATAAAATTTGAGCATTCTATTGCAGAGAGAGAAGAGAGAGAGAGAGGGGGAGGGGGGGGGGAGTTGCAAAGTTGTGAACTAGCAATGGCCGTAGTAGAAATATTTGCCTTGCCATTGGTCTTTGTTTCCAATAGACAGTGTAAATGACATTTCAATATTTTCATAAACTAAACTTTAATCTTATCAAACTAACACCATTTATATTTACTCTATGTATTCTCTAAATTTTTGGTGGCTTGATTATCTGGTTTTTAAGGGTTTCTGGTTAGACTCACTTTGTCCGATTCCTTTTGAGTTGCAAGCAAAGATATTTTGTCAGCTTTTAGTATATCTTATATATTACAATAGACTCCCTCAAATCTGCAACATTAAAATCTACATATCATTGCAGATGGAAACAGTGAAGCTTACAGTTGAGATGTATAGGAACTATTCTAGTTTTTTAATTTCAATATTATTTGGTACACATTTAAATTTGTAATTAAACATAATTGAACTTATTGAAGGAGGTATTCAATAAGTACTTCCTTCAATTGAAGGTATTTTTCATAAAGGATGTATAAATTTACTTCTGAAAAAATTCAAGTTAGCTTATTATAGTTTTATTAATGATGATTATGATCTTTTTACCAAATGCATTTATGTATTAATAAAGTTTCATTTGTTAATAAAACTGCCAGAAATGAAATAAAATTCCATTTTTTAACAATTTTGATGTAAATTATTAATGTACCTTTTTTTATATTGAAGAGTTTTATTGAATAACTATTAAAAAAATTATTTCATCATAAATTATGCATTTGCATACGTAGTTATATGTTATTGCTTACTCATCATTTGTAGTCAATCAGATAATCAGCTACCGAGATATTTGTAATCATATTTTCCACATTCTTTGATTTTTCATTGAAAGATATATTTCACCCTGTATTTCATTCAAAGATATATTTTAATTGGTAATAAGATACTTAATCCGATGTTTTGCAGTTATAAGGATTTTTTTTTATCAATTTGGTACTAAGTGATTATTCCTTCAACAAAAAACTATTAGCAAACTATAGGATATAATGGCTTATTGTAAATTTCTCTTTCATTTGACATTAAACGCACTACATATTTTTGTTATGTCATCAACTGATTTTTAATTTGATGTTTTATTGATATCATACTAATATATTTATTCTTTCATTATTAATAAAAAATTATGCTAATTTATATAGTTTTGCAAATAGTTTGGTGATTTATATAATTTGTCAAAATTGGTAGACAGGATAATGAATTAGTACCTGAAATTTAGTAAAAGAGTCTTGCTATGCATTAAAAATATTTAAATGTAAGTTGAAATTTTGTTTTGGAATTGCAATGCATTTATAAATAGTACCACATTTTATTTTCAAATTTTATATTATGCATATCTATGATGAGTAAGCTTTACTGTGGCCCCCAACAACTAGTTTTTTACTTGAACTTTATTCAAACTTTTAATATTTTATTCATTTTTTAAATTTTCTTATTTTCTTACATTACTTATTTTGATATTTCATTGTACTGTAAGTTTTCATTATGATTTCAAATGCAGTATTGCATTCAAATTACCGCGTTTTTTAAAATGCAAACAAAACAGTGACTAGCGATAAAATTCTAAAATCTGCACAACTTTTGGTTCCAAGATATATGGATTTGAGGGAGTTTACTATAATTGGAGTTGAGAACAAAATCAGTGCAAAATTCACCTTGTTTACTAATTTAAAACGTAAAAATACAAGTAACGGTATACATATTACTTAAAAGGTGTATAAAACAAATAAACACTTAAAAGTACATTTAAAGTACTTTTAAAAGGCCCAGAATGTTTTCGACTGTCACTTATGCGGTCCTCTTCAGTGCGAAAAACTAATGACAGTTGTTGCTGCTTGGCGTTCTCAGAGGCTCCATCCTGAACAGTCCATTTTACATCAAGGGGGGGGGGGGGGAGAGAGAGAGATAGAATAAAAACTATTGAAAATATTTCCAAAATTTCTCCATTTTCTCTCCATATTGAAGCAATATGGAGAAATTTTATTCATGATAGTTAAACCTGTTTCTGGAAATATTTTCAATAGTTTTTATTCTATTTCTCCTCTTAAACTCTGTTTTCTCCCCCCCCCCTTGATGTAAAATGGACTGTTCTGGATGGAGCCTCTGAGAACTCGAAGCAGCAACAACTGTCATTAAAGTTTTTTGCACTGATGAGGACTGCAAACCTCATCAGTGCATAAGTGGCAGTTGAAAACGTTCTGGAGCTTTTAAAAGTACTTTAAATGTACTTTTAAGTGTTTATTTGTTTTATGCACCTTATAAGTAATATATACATACAGCTACTTGGAGTTTACTATATTAAAAAAAAATTATATGTTTGTTCTAATCTTTTTCTTTATTAAGAAACACTCATGTTGTGCAGAAGCACTTTATAGATTTGCCTCCTTACACAATCTGATTTCTCTTGCTCTAATTTTACCCTTTCGCTTCTAGGACCAGCAGCCCCGCAGATTCCATGCTGGGAGAAAGTTTGCTCGATCCTCCAAACTCACTCTGCATGTATCCCAAAAGGTACCAGTCACCTTCACGGAGTGGCAGCCCTAGTATCGAAGTTCCAGAACATCTGATGTTCGGAAAAGTCCCCCCGAAGCAAGAGGAATGCCCCCCTCCCCGACGCAGCAGGCCCCAGAGACGACCCGTTGTCGAGCGATTTCTTAAAAAGAACAACATGGAAGACAATTTGGACAACAGACCCGATGTTGTTGTAGACAGGACTCGTGACAAACGTTGCACAAAAGAAGTGTCGAAATCCGATATTTTGGCGATGAAAAAAACGGACAGCGTGTTGAGCTACTGCTGCATCGAAGACTACATGAAAAATTTCCCACAAGAGGAAATGGAAGAAGTTTTGAGAAAACTCCGCGAGAGAAACGTCGGTCTGAAAGGCTTAGGTAATGTAAATTGTTTATGTGATAATAAGAAAGAAGGTCTGCAGGCCAACAAATCGCTCTCGCACCTCATCGACAAACTGAAAATTAGTTCGAATCTACTAGAACAAAACAAAGAACTTAAAAAGAGTAATATATTTTATAATAAAAATAGTGATTATTGTGATTCAAAGATGCTCTTCAAGCAGGCACTGAGATTGAACAAGGAGTCATCGAACAAAAAAACTGACCAAAACTTTAAAACGATGACTCCTCAAATCTCCTCTCAACCCGATGTTCACCACAAAGTACAATTTGGGAACGACGCCCAAAATCTTCATCATCCCAAAGATCAACCTCCTAACCATCACATATTAGCAAATAAACTAAACCTCCTTCAGTCATCTAATTATTTCCTGCAGACTAAAAACGACAGCCATTTGTTTCACGTACCTGACCACCAAAAATCCCCCAAACTGCAAAATAGATCTGACCCAAACAGGACTCTGTCACCCACTACCATCCCTCCACGCTACGGATCTGTAAATATAAAAAAATGCGGTGCTTTTCTCATGAAAAGTGACAGCGGGGAACTGAGTGGTGACGAAAGAGACATTTCAGAGTCTGCCTTTTCGCCAGCAGATACTTTTGATGACGATGATGTAAGTAGTTGTTCTCATTCTAATTTCATTCATATGTATGTGGTCAGTGTATCTTTTTCTACCTAAATTACTTTTTGACCATGATAAGCTGGATTAAGGCCTTGAAGAATTTGCTATACTACAAGAAAAGATAGCAGTTTTCACTGCATGGCTTGTATTACCCATCCACGATAATTTAGTTCAGGTCATAATTCAACTTGTTGTCGGCTGACCTTTTATTGTAAAGCCACTCATTGCATTTAAAACATATTTAGTTCTTTTACACTTATTATGTATATTTCTACAAGAACGCAATAGTTGCCTATTTATTTATAATTAATTAAATAGGCTAAAAAAACTAAATGTCATTTACTTACTCAATTTTTTTACACGTACTGCTATTTGCAAGAGTCATGTATATAATTTTTTATCTTCAAAACTAATCAACTGCTATTTAAAATTAAATTTTCTGGAGTGGCATCTATGCCGTCCAAAAGAACTTTTTCTCAATCCTTCGGGCTCCATTAGAGGCTCCTAGTCTGAGTCCCCCAGGCAGTACATAGCAAGTGCACCCTAAGGGTGTCTGTAAGATGGTATGCTTAAGGGCGAGTGCACATACCCCCCTAGCTAGGGTGTGATTATGCCACCTGGAGAGGTTTTCCTTGTCTCTCTGGTATCTAAATAGAGGCATCTGTTTCTTATCGGTTTCTCTCTATAAATGTCTTTACTGTTATAGTAATTGATCTGAAAGAGATTCCATAAAGCAACTCCTCTTTGGGGATCCTCGGCAATGGCTCATGGGTCTGGTGCCTTTGTAGGTGTCCGATTTCTGTGGGTCATTGAGGGGAACCAAGAAAAAGGACTGCATGGTTCCTTAAGCTAGGTGGGGTTCTTGTTGCTTCAGGACTCCAGACTCTTGGGTGCAGGACATGTGACATGTATTGGGCAGTGCACATTAGAGGTCTGCACGGGCCAAAATTTCCAAGCTCGAGCCCGGCCTGGTCCATAGAAAAAAAAATTTGGCTCAGCCTGTTATTAAAGTTAAAATTTAGGCCCAACCTGTTATTAAAGTTAAAATTTAGGCCTGGCCGGCCTGATATAATAGTTAAAAACAAGGCCTGAGCTGGAAAAAAATTTTAAATTTTGGCCTAAACCTGATTTGGCCCAAATGAATTTCTACAGAACATTGATTTTTACTCTTACAGAAGAGTTCTGGTCAAAAAAACTTATAGAAAAAAATGTTCCTTTTTTAGCAGGTGTAAATGTTTAATATATTTTTTCTCGCATATTGTTGTATTAATTTTGCATGGATGTACAATTTAAAAGAAATTTCCAGTTTTCAGTTTAAAAGAAAATTCTGTCATAAACAGGTTTTTTTTCTGTATGTGTCTAACTCTATTTAAATAAGCCTAGAAATCTGCGATTCTTCAAAAAGAATAAATTCTAATGTTTAATTGTAGAATAAAGATGACTTAAAAGTATATGCCTTTTTTGCAAAAAATTTTGGACCGAGCCAAATTTTGCTGATTTTTGAACAGATTTGACCTTGTTGAGAAAAGGATTTTCATACAGGATGATTCAATCGAAATTGAATAGTTCAGTCTGTGAAGACTAGGATGAATGAAATCAGTTTTGGCTTCGTACAGAAAAAATAAGTTATGTCCAGCCCGATACTCCAGAAAAGTAAGGCCCGCGGGCCGAAGTCTTGCCGTGCAGATCTCTAGTGCATGTCCTTGGGCGATTGTAGGCCGCTGTTAGCATCACATGGGGAAACCCATCCTATGCTGGTCTGTGCATTCTGAGTTCTTCTGAGCCTCTATCGCTGAAATGAAGGCTTGCCATTTCGCAGCGCAAAACAGTTTTACATATATTTGTATTTCAAAACTTTATGCATTGACTAAAATTTGGATTTATTAAAGAATATATTCTACCTTTATATTTTTAGAAATTGGAATTTCTGCTTCATTATGCAGATACCTTTTACATTTATTATGTAGCTAAAACTTATTATATAAATTTTGTTACATTGCTTTGTTATGTTACTTATGGAATTGTACTAATTTAATTTTTTTTATATAATTTTATTATATGTATAATATATTCCGGTTCACTGTTCATAGCAAACATATTTTTGTGACGCATGAGGGAAAAAAAACTTATGTTAACTGATAAGCAATTCAAATTGAGATAATTTTTTTCATTATTAAGGTAACAGTTTCAAAATACTATACGTAATTTCAAATGACTTCTCAAGGTGATGAAATTTAGCTTTGTTACAAGTCTTTTTCCCGAGTTCATAAATCTTGAAATTTAAGTTTAAAAATACTTAATAACTATTAAAATTTAAACTTAACAAACTTTTTATTCATGCATTTACACAATATTATAGGATCTCTCTTTCAAAATGTAACATCGTTTGTGTAACATTACTTCTGCTGTTTTTGTCTCAAACTTACATTACAGTTCAACAACGCACATTTTACTGGTAGATTAGGCATAAAAACTGAAGTTATATCACTTCATTTCACTAGGGGTTAGTGTCATTTAGGAATGACACCTGCTTTTTATTTCATTAATCCCATTTTCATCGCAATGATTGCTGATTTTATAGGTTTCTTGATCCATGTGTTGGGTCAGTAACCATGGTAACCCCACATTTAGCAGACTATTATTCTTTTCCCCATGACAATGAAGGAATGAAGTGAAGAAGATGGATGTTAATGAGAAGCCAATTGAAATTACATAGAGTATAGCAACTACTAGAATCTTATTTTACCTTAAAATATTATGTTTTCTTCATCATTTATGTCTGTGTAGCATTGCAAACTCTTAAAAGGCCCACAGCCAAGCTATTGTGGTCGGAAATATTGTTTTGTTCAAAGAAATTGTTGGACCTATTGGAATAGCTGTTTTTTTTCTTTCTTTCTTTTTTGTAGTTATTCTACAGTTGTCTATTCTGAAATGGTGATATTATGCTCCTCATTAATATCACCATGATGAGTGGCATCCAGTTGCAGGATATAGGTGGTGAAACAAAAGACGAAGATAAAAAATTTTAAGATGCGATATATATTAAGAACAACAATAAAAATAAATCAGGGTAATCCTGTTTATTCCAGTTACAGGAATCTTTATTGTAAAGTATATTTTGTTTATTATTTATTCTAGTTAACATTCTTCAAAACCAGTTTTACAGGTTTCTGTTCATTCTTCATTGCTGATCTTATGTGTCAAGACAATGTCTAATTTTGATAGAGTTGGTAAATTTTATGTTAGTTGAAGATATAAGACTGCCAATTAGAAAATACCTGAAGAAGATTTCATATTGGCTTTATTCTCTGTAAACATTTGTTAGTAGTCAACACCTGTTAAAACTCAAACAGACTTTGCTGAAAATGTCCTAAACTTCATAGTAGCAACAACTTTAGTTATTATTTACATGCTTTTTTCCACACTATTAAATACAAAATCAGAATTTGTAGGACAGATTCCTGCAGGTCAGGAAAAAGTCAGAGAATTAAAAAGTTTGGGCAAAAAATCAACCAAATTTTTAAATATTTAAACAGTCAGGGAATTTTTGATGTACTACTTTCCATTAGAATCTCAATTAATGTAAATGAAGAAATTTTGAATTATTTATTCAACCAATCCAATTTTTTTTATATAAAATTTATCCAAACTATATAATAATAGCATAATATGAAAAATAATTAAAAATTCATACATCAAATACTTTTTTTTTAAGCATTTATCAAGGTTAAAATTGTCCACAGAAAACACAGCAGAAAAGTTTGGGAATAAAACCCTTTAACTAAATGCTAAAATGAAAGGCACAGCTACTAAATGTTAAGAAATATTCACTACATCTTTAAATTATTATTTCAGTTTAACTTACTAAAGCAACTTTGAATTTGTTTTAAAGCAATTTTATGTAAAAGATCTTAAGTTATAAAGAGGAATGAAATGAATATCTTTTTTTTTGCCGCCATTGCTACTAAATGTTAAAATATTCACATCTTTAAATCATTATTTCAGTTTAACTTACTAAAACAACTTTAAATTTGATTAAAGTAATTTTATGTAAAAGATCTTAAATTATAAAGAGGAAAGGAATTAATATCTATATTTGTCGCCAATACTTTAATTTTAAATTGTCCATTTAAAAAAAAAACTCTCGGTTTACATTTTATATATTTTTTCCATTCATACTAGACCATTTTATAAATGCATCATGAAAATGGAACATTTTCAGGAACTTCAATCCTCGATGTATTACTCTCATAGTGCATTGATAATCTGTTTGTAAAAGTTTTTTTTTTTTTTTTTTCTGTTTAAACTCCTAGATCCCCTTTCTAAGTCAAGAATGTGTATTGAAATAGATTTTATTAAAGAGAATTGTTCAAACATATCATTTGTTTCTTGTTTGTAAGAACTGTAGTACAGTAGAATGCCAATTATTTGAATTCTGATTAACCAAACATCCATTTATCTGGACTTATACTACGTTAATTAATGAATGTTGAAATTCTAGTGCTAAATTCACCTTGAGTAAATGAGTAAAAATCATGTAAGGCACAAATAAAACATACTAAAGTTGCTCTTAGGTGCATATGTATAATATAAAATTACTTAAAAAGCATTAAAATACCTTAAAAATTCATTAGAAATCAAATAAAATCCCTGAAAATTTCGGCCAAATTAACAATACCATTCTGAATTGCTATTTCCATTTGCGTCGCTTATTCGTCAAGGTGTGAACATTGTAATTCAAGGGCAGAATTGTAATTTATGGAAAGTCATTTGTGAGGAAAAGGTATTCAAAGTTTCATCTAATGTGTTGCAGTGTTATTTCCAGATTCCATATGACAATGCGCTGTTATATTCTACATATCTTTATTGGCAATTATTTCAAGGAATAAATGTAATGCATATTTCAATAAATCCAAAATTATCTTTCATACAGGTAATTATCAGGCAGCAATTATAAGAGAATCCCTTGAAATAATTGCAAATAAAGATGTAGTATGTGACTATGCATTGTCATATGACATTCATGGAGTCTGGAAATAATTGCTACACAGTAGATGAAAACTTGTTTTGTTAAAAATTTTAATAGCTTTTCTTCTAACCTTCCATACCACCCTTAAATTACAATAGTCCCTCCTTGAAAAATAAGCACAAAGAGAAACTAGTCATTGGAGGGCCACTATGTATAACATAAAATATGAATATGAAATATGTGTAAATTATTTATAAAATGCATTGCAATTCCAAAATGATATTTAAATGTATATCTAAATATTTTTAAGGCATAGTGGCTCTATTACAAAATTGTGGATATTGTTTCATTATCCCATCCACACATTTTAACAAATTATATAAATTGTCAAACTACTCATAAATTATACAAATTAGCATAATTTTTATTTTAAATAACAAAAAAATAAATAAATTAGTAAAAGATAAATAAAAATACATGTAAAACATGTAATTAAATGTCACTTGATGATGTAACAAACATGTGTAACGCATTTAATGTCAAGTAAATGTTAATAGAGTTTTTGGCTGACAAGGTAATTAGTAGTACCAAACAGCTGCATAAAAGAAACATTCTTATAATTCCAAAAATAATAAACATATTAATTAACAGTTTTTTGTGTCATACTTAGCATCTCATTTCCAATTAAACTATATCTTTGAATTGAAATTCGAATGAAATGCAGGGTCATAAAAAATCAAAGAGTGTGGAAAATAAGATTACAAATATCTCAGCAACTCATTAATTGGAAACTCATTAAGTGAAAACTCATAATTAATTGAAAACTCATTATTCAATCAACTTCGTTCTTTAAGCAAAATTTGTTTTTTTTATTTTCTTTTATATTCACTCATTAAAATAAAAAAATTCAAAAATTTTTACATACCTTTTATCAGAATGAATATTTTGAGAGTCCGAAAAAAATAGTTCCAGATATTTGAGGTTACTGATATTCTATTGGCTTCTTCCCATTATTACATTCTAAGTTCGCACCGAATTTCAAATCTCCATCTCAATTTATTCGGGAGATAGAGCGTTTACAGACAGACGGCCGGCAGAATACAGAGTTGCTGCAGTGTGCTTTCCAGTTATCTGAACTGAGTGGGCCCTAACAAGTTTAAATAATTGTCTCTCTATTGTAATTCCTCAAAAGTCACATTTTTGCTTACTGTGTTTGAACAATGCTCAAATCACGTTGCGATTTTGAACCCTCTTTGGATATTGTCATAAAATCCTTTAGGAAAAAACCCCCAAAATCATTTTATTTTTGCATTCTAGTTATAGTTTTGACGTTTTGTGCAAAATATGATTGTAGTTGAAACTTTACTTAATTTTCGTCGGGTGAGATGGGTTCCATTTCTGTTGATAGTGTTTGCATGCTTTAGGTTTGATTTGGCAGTGCAATAATTTGTTAGCTTTTTACTAATAATTAAGGCTCTGCTGCACTGAATATCTCCAATTGCAAAATTCCATATTATCCTATGGGAAAACTTTGAAGCACAATGACTCCATTACTTAATATAATTATTAAAATACCTTTTAAAAGCACACATCATTGGCATCTAACATCTATTTTCTAATGGTAGAAATAACATTTTGTTAATTAGCAGAGTTGTTACAGGCCAGGGAATTAAAAAATTTTGGCAAAAAGTAGGAAAAATTTTAAATACTTGGAGTGATCAGGAAAAATTCAGGAATTTTTGGATGTACTATTTTTCATCAGAATCTTGATCAACATTGTAAATGTAAAAATTTTTAATTATTATTTATTCATTCTAAAGTTTTATTTAAAATTTATAAAAATTATGTAACAATAGCATAATATGAAAAATAGTTAAAAATCGGAAATTCTAAACAAATGTATTTTTGTCAGTATTTATGTATATTAAAGTTGTCCATTATGGAAAATTTAAAAATGTTATGTAAACCAGTTTAAAAATTTTTTTTTTTTTTTAATTTTCTTTTTAGAAAGGTCATGAAAAAGTCAGAGAATTTTTTTATCAGAAATGTGCAACAACCCTGTAATTATGTTGGTTAACGAGTAATTGTACTTCAAAATTTTCCTATAGATTAACATGAAATTTCCTGATTGGTGCATTTCAATACAGCAGCCTCTTAAAATGAATGGATCAATATGACATAACACCTTTATGATTATATAGTATGATCCCAAAGTCAGTGTATCCATGATTTCACTAATAATTTATAAATAAATGAATGTACATTCTAGTAATTGATCATAAATCAATTAGTGTACAACATATTAAAGGTTCAAAATGTGTTTATTTGTGTTCTTTCATTTATTAAAAAATTATTAGTTAAACTATGGATACACTGACTTTGGGATCATACTGTACAATTAGCTTTAAAGAAAAAGAGAAATAGCCTCATGCATTTCAAACTCCAAATTCTCACAGGGGGGGGGGGGGGGGGGAAACAAGCAGAAATAGCCATTATACTGGAAGCTCTAAAAGATTAGAAAAATTCATATTATGAAAATAATCTTAAGAGGTTGTCTTCATAGTGAATTTTACCAAGCTCTGCAATTTTTAATACAAACATCTATATAAATCTTTATTTATTGCTGTTCTATATCATTTTTTATAAATCTTGCATCTTTTTTGGCTTTTTTGATCAATTTCATCATAGGATTCCAAACCTAAAGTCAATCTATCCATTTAGAAATTGTGAAGATTCAGTTAATGAACTTCCTAATGTTAAATTCAATTGTAGTTTAATTGCGAAACAGATAGTTTACAATACAGATATTTTTTTAAGCATAGCAAAGAACTGGTTGCTGGAATAAAATGCCTCTTTGGATTCACTTATTTAAAGCTTACCCAGTAAATTGTAACCTAATTAATTTTTTAACACAAAATTGATATTTAAAAGCTTCTAATAATCAAATCAAATGAATTTTTGAGTTAAATTTTGAAAACTATATGTGCATTTCAAAGATTACAGATGAATTTGACATTAAGGATTCGGAACATTAAACTTCCATAATTTCTAAATTAGTTCACTGATTGGCTTAAATATTTGCAATCCTGCAATAAAATTTTACAAACCAATTTTTAAAACCAAGTATTGAAATTTGATATTTGTATTGAAGTTTTCAAAGTTTGATTCAATTTCAGAATGAAGATGACCTCTAAGTTTAGTTTTATTACATAAATGCAAAAAAGACATGTCTAGTCAAGTGGCTATTTCTGGGACTAGTGATTAAAATATGAGTGGTTACCATAGTACACTAAGTTCTTTTTGAAAAAGAAAAAGGTGCATTAAGGTGCATAAAATATCTTTTATTCACTCTCACAGTGAACCAAGTTTTGTTTTCACTTAATTTCTCTTATATGGTATCTGCTTATAGACTTGGTTCAGTTTGAGTGTGGGTAAAACAGGCTTTATGCACCTTCTAAAAAAACTATCACTTTTTTTTTTAAATGGTGTACTATAGCTGTAAGCCCCTTCTATGTGGAGTGTTAACTCCTTTTTTACCAACTCTACCTTGACAGGACATCTTTCAGAAATTTTTTTTAATTTTCTTTAAAACTAGTGCGTGTAACTTTGAATTTTAAACTTATGTTCATTGTTGCTTGTTGCAGCTTTCCTCTCTTTGTTATTCCATTCCTTCTGCCGAAAAGAAAGCACTGTTCAGGCGATCCCTCGACAGCGCCACCAGCCTCGTATTCCATCAGAGAAGCGGTCTTCCCTTAACATCCAGTCCAGTAAGTGTTTCACAGCCGAGAGGAATTGTTCTTCAGTTTAAGAGTGTATTTTGATTCAAACTGCTTGTTTTCCGATTTATTTTTGAATTTATTTTTACTCTCAAACACATGAAACTCGCTGATTCTCTTATTTAGAAAGTGCACAAGGTGCCGTGAAGGTCAATTCTTTGATAAGCGCAAAAAATATTGCAAAAAAAAGCAATCAAAAAAGCAATTTGAACCGATTTTTCCGAAGTGGGACATCTGGGAACGAAAAAAAGGTTCTTCCTGAGAAGTTAATTGCTTATAAATCAAATTCTAATGAATTGAGCATAAAAAGACATCACACGACACTTTATACATCCCTTCAAAAATCCCCTCAGCAAATTTCATGTTTCTACTTTTAAAAATGTGTCTGAAATTGTATCGGAAAATTTCGAGCTGCTGAAGGTGGAAAAGCGTTTTTTCGAATACACCCTTTTGTATTTCTTTTCTTTGGAAGCTTGTTATACTAAACTTTAAAATATACAAATAATTACTTAAAAGGCATTACAAATACATAAAGATACTATATCAGATTAATTTATAACGCAATTATTCAATTGATAAATGAATTACAATAGATGTAAATTTTCCAAATGGATGAAAAAAGTCTGGGCCAGGATTCGAACCAGGGATGTACCGCCAATGCTCTTCCAACTGAGCCATTTCAGATGAATGCTGGAGGACTAATTCATTTAACTAACCAGTTATACTACTAATTAACTAAATACTAGTATCAGACTAATATCATAACTAGCTACTAACTAACTAGTATCAGACCAGATTATGTGTTTGTTAAGGTTAGTTGGGTGAATTAGTCCTCCAGTATTCGTCCAGAATGGATTAGTTGGAAGAGCATTGGTGGCTTCAGTCAATACATCCCTTGTATAGAATCCTGTCCTGGACTTTTTTCACCTACATGCAAAATTTACATTTGACATAAAAAATATTATTTATTTAATATATCCCTGAGATCTTTCAGAAGCACATGCATCCATATTCAAAGGGTACAAAAGATAATTGACCAGAATAGAAAACATAAATAAATACAAAACAGAAATAGTATGCATGTGCAAACAAAGTTCAGTCCATTAAGTGGATGTGTGTACGTGTGTACTCCAGAAAAATCTCGGGGATATATAAAAGTTTAATTTATAAAACAATTATTCATTCAGTAATGAATTCTAACAGATGTAAATTTTCCAAGTGGGACTTAGGACTTGAAAAATTTACATTTGTTAGAATTCATATACCAATTGAATAACCATGTTATAAATTAATCTAATGTAATATCGTATGCAGTGTTTTCTCTAATTCTATATATCAACTTTTGATTTATTCTGTTGAGCTGATCCAACATATCAGACCAGATTGTGTGATCGTTAAGGTTAGTTGGATAAATTTGTATGTAATAGAAAAATATAATTTTCTCAAAAACTATGTGATCTAGGGTAATTGTTATAGTATTCATGCAAGGTTTAAATGAACTTCTACTACTTCGGATTTTTTCATAATTTTAATTTCTGTAGATTTAGGGAAAGAGGAGGAAGAACATATTTTTGCATTATATTTTAAATAGTATCTCTAAAAATATAATATCTAGAATTAGAAGAAATTTATTTTTGAGTTTGGCATAATGAAAGCTTTCCCCCATATAAACCCTGCAATAAGTGCAAATGAAAGGTTTTTTTTTTTTTTTTTCCAAAGTATATTTTTTAATGGTTAATCTTTATATATATTATAAATGTGAAAGTGTATCCGGAAATTGGATTGAAATTGACTTCAAAGCGGGTGGATTAATGTCTTTCAATCTTTGCATATAGATAAGTTAAAGCCCAGAAATGAACATAGGCTAATTTTTAATTGATTTATTTAAATATTTTCCATGATAATTCAAAATTTCATTCTCTTGTAATGTACTTTTTAAACTGTATTTGTAATGTAAAATATCTTGTTTGAAACTTAATTGTTTGATCCATGTTCTGGATTTATATTATTAATATGTGCTGTTAATAAACTTTGTCAGAATAATGCAAACCTGTATTGTAAACCTTTTCAGGCACCTGTTAGAAAATGTGGGACCTGTTTTGACTTTGATAGTTCCCTCACCACCGTATCCGCTATTAAAAGGTATTTTTTTAACAGTAAAAACAAAAAATAAAAAAATAAACCTGCAACAGTCATTTCTAAGGTAAATTCCAACAATTTCAATTTCTGAAGATTTCCAATTTCTTAAAAAAAAATAGCTGTACTTGCATATTCATAGCTACCAATCTTTTATTTTTTACCAATTCAAATACATCTATTTTGAAACAGAAATTTTATTTAAATAATTAAATCCATTATTATTATTATTTTTTTTTAAGAAACATTTTGTTAAATAAACTTTCTGTTTCAAAATATGTTTATCTGAAATGAAAAAAATCATGAGGTTTGCAATTTATTATATGGATTCTGTTAATTTTCATCGCCAAATTTGAATTGTATAATTAAAAAATATATATCATTTTACTGTCCTTAGACCATAGTAATAGTGCATACAAAATTTTTATAAATATTTTAATTTTCACAACCAATTTATACTTATTTATAATTTCATCATAGAATACAAGGTGATTCGTCATATTATTGATCACAGCTCATTCCTAAAATGTCTGCTTTGTAGTTCCAATTGAAAAAATGTTTCAGATGTTATTTTTCATCCTATTGAAATCAATTTACTTTTCTTTTTTTAAATCATTTTTTTTTTTTTTATAAAGTTACAAAATTTGAAAGAAAACTTTTTCTGTACTCTAACAAATAAAACAATAAAAATTCCATTTTTGTCTGACCAAAATTTGCTGATTTATAAGTTTTGGTCAGAGAAGAAAGGTATTTTTACTGTTAGAGCATGGAAATTTTTTTCTAATTTATTAAACCCATGAAATATATAAAAAATAAATAAATTTCATAACTTTTTAAACACTAACTTAATATAAAAGGATTTTTATAAAATGAAAAACAGCATTTGAAATACTTTTGCATCTGGTACTCTAAAACAAGGAGAGATATAGGAGTGAGCTGTTTGTCAATGATATGGAGGAATTCTGTATGATTTATTACCCTATTTAGATGTAATGTTAATTTATGTACAGTCAAAATTATTATGCATATTTTAATTCATGTATTTAACTGCAAAATAATATTTATTACTATTTTATAATTCAAACTTTGCAGTGAGTCTGAACAAGATTGGTATAATATGCAAGTATTTAAAATTCGTTCAATGGTATTTTCTTTTCTAAATTAACAAAATTTATTACTAAAATTAATTTTTGTTTGTTTAGTTTAGTAAAGAAGCATGCATTCCTGTTATTATTATTTTGTATGTTTTTATAAAATCTTATGCAAAATTGTTTTATAATTTATTAAATAATATGCAAAATTGTTTTAAATTAAAAAATATATATATATTTTTTTAAATAAAATTGTCTTTTGAAATGCTTAATGTTATCATTCAATTGGAAATTGTGTCTTCTGTCATTATATATATGAATAAAATAAATTTAAAGAAACATTTATACTGAGAAGATAACAAATTAAAAATAACCTTAACAGTAGCCATACTTGACTTCATATTTAACTCTAGAGTAAATATTTAGATCTTAATATCATATTCATACTTTTTTGTAAAAATTATTTTTTCACTTTGATATTTTTCTACAATGCTAATATAGACTATCTCAAAAATAATGTTGTGATTTCTTTTTATGTGTATCATATGAAACATCAAAATAATGTATGAAAATCTGTGAATACCTTCAATTTTAATGGTAATTTATTTTTATAAATCTAACATCCATGCACAAAATTCAAATTCATTTAAGGCCAAAACAGACCTGACTACTCTGAAGTTGAACTGAATTCCTGGAACTCCCTTTTCTTTTCTCCCCATTTGCAGTTTACCGACAATAGAAAACAGAGGAGACACAATGTCCAGGGAGATCACTATCTTAAGTGTGTATTCCGATCAAAACCGCTTATTTTCCGATTTATTTTTAGATCCACTTTTGCTCTCAAATGCACCAAACTTTGAAAATCTCTTATTTAGAAACTATATAAAGTGCCGTGTCTGTTGATTTTTTGATAAATGCAGAAAATATTACAAAAAATGCTGTCAAAGTTGGTCTTTCGAACAGAATTTTCCGAGGCGGGAGATCTGAGATCGAAAAAAAGGGTCATGTTGAAAAAATAATTGTTGGTAAATCAAATTCTAATTAATGCAGCGAAAAATTACATCACACAGCATCTTATACATCACTTCAAAAATCATCTCAGCAAGTTTCGTGTTTCTACTTTTAAAAATGAGTCTGGAAATGTATCGGAAAATTTTGAGCTGTTGAAGGTGGAAAATCATTTTTTCGAATACACCCTTAAACCCTACCCTACTGAAGGGAAAGATTCCTGTCCTATACTTGGATTGAAGTTGAACCGAAAAACACATTAACATCAAACGCGCCATGTGGGAATATAAAACTCGCCGCCTTAGTTCAACTGAAAGTATTGCAGTCTGAATGCAACCTTAGACTAATAAACTTAAAAAAACATCTATAATACAAGAATATGAGAGGCCATATAGTTGTTGAAAAAATTATTAATTAAAAAAAAATTCCTATGTAAATAATTATGTCTTTTGATATAAAATTGAATTGAATTATTCATTTTTACTTTTTTCTATCTATACAAGAAGAAAGTATTGGATTTGTGAAAATTTTTGAAATCAGGTTTTCAATGTATTTACACATTTTATAGATCACAGAACCTGAAAAAACATTTTTTTACAAAATGTCTGTTTGTGACATAAATTTTGTGGCCGCTTTATCTCAAGAACTAATGTATGGAATTTCACAAAACTTTAGATTCTGTTAGATCTTGATATAAACTAGATCTGGTTAGATTTTGGTGTATATTGCTTAACAGAGGGTGCCGCTACATTATTCACAATTTCCACAATTGCCATATCTCAAGAACTAGTGCATTGATTTTCATAAAACTTTAGATCTAGCTAGTGCTTGATATAACATGGTGCTGATTACATTTTGGTGTAAATTGCTTAGTAGGTGCATTGGTGCATTATTCATGATTATCGCAATAGTTCTATTTCAAGAACTAATGCACGGATTTTCACCAAACTTTAGATTTACACAATCAAATTGAGTAACATATTATAGCTGTGGTACTTGGTCTGGCCTCACTTTCTGCTTGGAATAATTTTCCTGAATTGCTGGAAACAGAACTTGTATTTTTTGCTGTGTATTTGTATGATGATATTTTAGAAGCATAGGAAGTGTGATTTTTTGGAGATTTCTGCCAGTGGTTGGATATATGTGAGAAATTCGCATTTAAACAGATTTTCAGGTACATAAAAATCCCGAAACATTGGCATGGGAGAGAAATAATAGTTATTTTTATCTAAAAAGATATCTTTAAATGAGAAGCTAATGTTGAAACAATTAAATTTTTCTAAAACAATATTCTACTGTGTATTTGGGGATTCAAGCTTGATCTTCAAAAATGAAGCCCCGTATAAAGAGGGATTTTGGTTAATTAAAAGACAGCTTTGACAGGAAACGAAATTTTTTCACACATTCTCTGGCAACCTATGCATTGTTTCATATACAAAAACAATTCTTTCAGCGTTAACACAGCTTACTTTATAAGCATACATATACATTCATCCTAATTTTTATTTCATTATGCAGAATTAAATAACTTTAATGTGTAGCCAGAAGCAATATAAAAAAATATATGTATATACGTCCATAGTTATTTTTATATTTTTTGTACCCTTTAATGCATATATGGTACAAACTGTATTATAGTACTTCATTGATTTACAGTTGTTTATATCGTTTTCAATCAAAATTGCTTTCTCTTGTGCTGAAATTGCATCAACACCCATTTAAAAAGTACCCATGAAAACAAAGTACTGAAGAGATTTCATAAAAAATTATGTTTAAACTACTTAAAGGTCTAGATTTCTATTTTGGTGTCAGAATGGCTCAAAATTAGTTTTTAAATGTTCTTTTACCATGAGGACACTGTTTCTAAACATATTTTTTTTTCAATTTAAATCTAAAGAAGACATAATTTCCAAACAAATAGTATTCTTCATTTTTCTCTAGAATTATTTTGCAGTTGAAGTGTTCTCACTGACATTTGACCAACGTTCGTAATTTGGCTAATTAAAAATCAAAAACATTCGCCAAATGAAAAAAGTATTAGCAAAATAAATTCGTAGTGGAGCACAAAAAAATTATCTTTAATCCTTTAATGTACTCCCCTTTTTTAAATATGTTCTAAAATAACCTAAGTTTTTATAACTGCGACAATGATTGTTATTATTCTAATTTCAACTATCCGCTACTAATATATAAAAATATGTATACATGCATACTAATGAAAATGAAAAGAAAAAAAAAGAAAAGAAAAGAAAAATTGAGCACTAGCAATTTGGCGAATCTAATCGCTTGTTGACTCGCCAAATGAAGAATTTAGTCGCAATTTGGCGAAATGGCGAGCGACAGCGAGAACACCGAGTGTATGTGTATAGAATGTTTTATTTCTTCTTTCTTTTGCTACTATAATAGCATACTTCATTTTTTCTTATGAACTCAATGTATCTCATTCCTCGTTATTGCTCATTAAACTTTGATTTTATGTATTTGTTTAATTTTGTAAACAAAGTTTTTCTTTCCTTTTATTGATATAATAATAACAGTAAAATATTGGATTAAGGAGCAAATCATTGCTCTGTTCTGTTCCTAGTTATTTTAAACTGTATTGTTGGTTTATACATATATTTTCTTAACCCATCAGCGCCTATATTTGTAGATAGGATGTACAATATAATTGGGGTAGATTTCATCCCAGCATATTTACTGATGGGTTAATGTCATTAAAAGCAACACTGAATGTAGAAAAATAAGCATTTCCACTTTTATCAAATGGTAAAGAAAATAAAATAGCAAAGCATTTTATAATCAACTGTATAAGTAATTTGTTTCTTATTGTTTTTCATTTCTAATGTTCAACAACAGGTGTTTGTGTTCAGTGGATGCTTTTGTTGAATCTGCATATTTATCTGCATTGACCATGAATTTCATGATGAAGGACAAATTTCTAGTTCCCATTCTTTTTTTTCTCTTTTTTCACTTCCAAGGATAATGTTTTACCCACTGATTTGCTTGTTTCATGGGAGTGAACATGAACATGCTTTACTCATTTTTTTACATCAATAAAAGTGTGACAGAGTTTGAGGTGGCTAATGTTCAATCCATATGACTCATTTAAATTTCTATTTTCCCAAAAAGTCATCCAGTTGAAATGTTTCTTCTCAATTAATATTTCCCAAACATAATCTAGGTTATTTATTTATTTATTTATTTAATTTTTTTTTTTTCAATTCGAAAATATACTTTTAATTGGAACACAGCTCTGGCTTCCCTGCAAAAATTACACTTTAGTGAGCACGATTGGGCCCAAAATATTTGTTGAATCAATGCAAATGTTAATAGGGTGAAAATCTTGGCAGCTATTGGAAATCAAAAATATTCCCAACTATAATACCATAAAATCTCGGCTTTTAATTTAGCCATAAAGATGTGACTTTGAATCTTCCATTGTTGAAAAAAATGAAAAGATTTTTTTTTAATAATAAATATATATATATATATATATATATATATATATATATATATATATATATATATATATATAAGACCATTAATAGTAAACAATATTAACCATTTGAAATTAACAATTGAATTTAATAACTTATAGCACATTGAATATGGAAGGAAAAAAGAATAATATGAATACAAATGGAATTTGTAGAACCAAAGCAGAATCTTCAGGTCCCAAATACTTTGGAACTACAAATGGAGTGTGTGGTTTCATCCTCATATTTGCCATGAAAAAGCAAAGCAATACGAATTTGGGACTACCAACACACATAAAACCAAAATTCATTAAAGAAATACCAAGTAATCCACAGTGGATATGGAGAAAATAAAACGGTTATTAGCTATAAAGTAGAATGAATCCCAAATGCACTACCTTAACCCTGATATCGCACATGGTAAATTAAAACATGAAGTATTCATATATCACATGACAGAAAAATGTAGATAATAAAATAATAAAAACAAAAAACGACTTTCATACACATCATAATATTAAATTAATAAATTAATTAAAAGCAGAATAATGTAATAACAGAAAAATTAAACCATACACCATAGTTTACCCTATTATTATTTAAATCAATAACATTTATTTTGACTATACTAGGCTGAACTCAATATCTTAATTAAGGAAGATTAAAGATTAAAAAATAGCTTATTAAGAAATGTACCCTATACATTTAGCAGTGATATAGTACACTCATTTATTAAAAGTGAAATAATGTAAATGATTAAAATTATTAATATAATAGATATAACTAAACAATAATCCATACATTGGTCTTATTTAAACTCCATAGAAATTTTGTACCAAATTAACAAATGAATTTCCCACTCTTTTTTTAAATATATTAAATTAACCTTTGCATATTATCCAGACAACACCGCCCTCCCTCCGTATTCTCTAACATCTACCCACCCAACCAACCTATTATATACATTTTTTTACATATTTTTTACATTATATATGTATATATAATAATATGCCATTTTCTCGTAAAATTTTAGAAGGAACTTTCTGAAATAATTAAACATAAAATGTTGTCACTTTTTAAGAAAAATGCGTATCTCCAAAAAGCTATTAAAATTCATTAAAATACTTTATCATACTGACATTTTTCTTTTATCTTAAATTATATATTATGTAAGCTTTAAATGTTCTTTAAACTGGCAATCTTGAGTGTTGTTCTGTTTCTTGGCTTTTCTAACACTGTTTTTCCTGCAGAGCCTTGTTCGAGAAAGACGAGGAGGAGGATGAGTCTGAGAAAGAGAATGCCGCTAACTTGAGCAACAGCGCCCCTGCCTCGATAGTTAGCAGTAGTCTACTCGGAACTTTCGAGGTAATTCTTCTGCAGCTCTCAAAACAAATCATGTTTTGGTTATTCGCGGCAGTAGTAGTCATCGAACATTTTTATGCCTTGTGTTTACAACCTCAAATATTAAACATAACCTACTATATCTCCTATTACTTACCCATCATACGTAGTATAGGGTAAGTCTTGCAATCGTTTTGAAAATCGAAAAAAAATTTTTGACGGATTTACACGTTTTAGATAGTGGAGATTCCGAAAAACATATTTTTAGAAAAAAAAATTTTGCCGTCCGTCTGTCTGTCTGTAAACGCTCTATCTCCCGAACAAATTGAGATAGAGACTTGAAATTTTGTATCTAGTTAGCATGTAAGAATGGAACGAAGCCTATTTAATATCAGCAACCTCGATTATCCGGAACTATTTTTTTCGGACTCTCGGAAAATTCGTTCTGATGAAAGGTATATAAACATTTTCGAATTTTTTTGTTCTAAGGAATGGACATAAAAGGCAATAAAATAACACACATTTTGCATATAGAACGAAGTCCTTCCAATTATTAGTTGCCGAGATATTTGTAATCCTGTTTTACACATTCTTCGATTTTTCATGACCCTGTATTTCATTCAAATTTCAATTCAGAGGTATATTTTAATTGGAAATGAGACGCTTAATTCGACGCAGTTAATTGTTAGTTAATATGATTATTATTTTTGGAGTTATAAGGATGTTTCTTTTACGCAGTTCGGTGCTACTTGAGTAGTTTGGCGTTTTATATAATTTGTCGAAATTGGTACATCAGCAGTTCTTTAATATTATAGCATTACTATGTATATTAACAATATTTAAATTTTGTTTATGAATTGCAATGCATTGTATCATGGCAGTTTTCACATGTTTTATTTTCATATACATATCCATGATGGGTAAGTATTACGGTGGCCCACAACGACTAGTTTTTGTTTATTATTTAATTGGTACTATTTGATTATCCTGTTGACAAGTTTCATCAGATTATACTAGTCGCTTAACTATTCGCCGAATTATACAAATTGATATAATTTTTATTTTAAATAAATAACGAACAAGTAAATTTGTAAAACAACAAAAAGACTTGAGGACATAACAAACAGGTGTAAGGTGTCTGATATCAACTGAATGTGACAATTACGATAATCTATTATTGGCATTTAATCTTATAGTTTGGGTGACAGGATAATCAAGTAGTACCATATTATTTTTTGCTTGTAAGAAATGCGAATGTATAATGAAAATATAACTTTTATGTTTTGTACATGTGTTTACCAGCACAGTAGTTCCTAACCTTTATTTTTATGCGACCTAAAATTAAATAAAAAACATTTTTGTGATCCACCTAATATGAGAGTGTATCTAATATCAGTATGGAAATTTTGTATGACCTTATTAACTATCTTATCCTGTGAAAAAGACAAATTTTCATATGAAGGATGCACTATTAGCATAAACGAGAATTGTTAATTTCATTGTGTGTAAGTTGAATAATAATTAAAATAAGAAATGTAATGTAAAATGCATTTAATTATGATCAAAACACAATTTTATAACCAGTACAATTTCTGACATTGGTATTTACTGGTCAGTTCATCTATATCGGCATTAAAACTAGTTCATTTTAATCTTAAGTCATTTTCTAGATGCAGTTTGTTTTTCAAAAACAGCAAAGTAAAAAAAAACTCACATAAATCTGTTGTGTTGAACCCCATCAAGGATCTCAAAGCTGGTTTAAATACTTCTGAATATTCTGCCTTATTGTTCATCTAGGAGGAAATTAAGGATTTTTTTCCAGGATTGCCATAACTGTACTACTGCCATATCTCGCAACAAGATTATAATAAACTAACAACTGGCTCTTTAAAAAAAAAAAAAACACTGTCTTCTTACAATGTTTTAGTTTAAGCCAATAACTTTCTTGATTATTGCTGTTCTAAAGAAATGTATTTATTACATTTTTTAAACAGATGAAATAAAAGATATATTTTTGTGGCACTTAATTGTTCCATGACACGCCAGTGATTTGTAAACTATAGGAACTATGTGTTCATAGACCTTGTGAACTACTGGTTTATTGTTATGGTTGTGTTATTTATTGCTTATATAGTATATTGTATGTTAGTTTAACTAGTTGTAAGTCATCTTCATTATCTACAGCATTTTACATTTAGTTTCTAAAATTGTTAACTTTGAAAACCTCTTCAACAAACTCAATTCATTATATCATGCTGTGTATGTTTGATGATTCTAGGTTTTGTTGATGATTTTGTTTCTAGGTTTGATGTTGTTTTCTCAACCCCTAGAATCTTTGAAACTTTAAAATAATTTCTAACACTAGATGACAAGGTTGCCAGTGGGCTATTTTTTTAAAATTTAGATTTCTTGACTAGCACTATTTTTCTGAAATGATAAAATTCTACTTATTTTTGTTTTGATTAATATGTCAATAAATAAGGCAAATTCTATTAGGTACTACTTGGTTATCCCGTGGACCAAAAAACCATCACCAAACTATAAGATTGAATGCCAATAATGTATGATCATGAATGTCGCATTCAATGACATTAAATACGATACACTTGTTTAAAACACCATTAAGGGATTTTTATTTTGACTTTTTCTTTTATTTTCATTAATATTCTTCTAATTATTTGTTTTTTCATTATTTAAAATGAAAATTATTTCAATGTGTATCATTTGGCTACGAGTTTGGCTATTTGTATAATTTGGCAAAATTGGTCGCCGGGATAACCAAGTAGTACCTTCTATTATTTCAAAAAAGTGGTGCCAATCAGTAAATCTGAATAAAAAAAAAAGTAGCTTACTGGCAACACTGCTAGATGAAATATGAAAGGAAAGAGTGTTTAATGCTAGATTATAAGCAGATTTCTTGCAGACACCTTAGACTACTTAGAAACTTCTTCAAAAGGATAAAAGTTACCAAAAGTACTTAGAAATCCTTAAATTAACGGAATACTCTTTAAATTATTGCAAAGTACAGTTTAGTGTTAAATAATAATTTAATTGAAGCATACAATAATAGAAAATAAAAAATATATACTATTATTACACAGTCAATAACATTGTTTAAGCATCAATACTTTGGAAGAAACTATCTTAAAAGGAGATAAAATAAAAATCTCACATTCATAAAGGTAAGGGTCAAGTAATTACTGCCATCTAAATAATAATAATAATGTCTTCTGGTGTATGATAGACCATGTATCTGATGCTCAAATTATGCACACATTATTATTATTATTTTGTATTGAAACAATTACAAGAAAAGCTGCTTTTTGACAATAATTATAAAAAAATTCCTTTTCAAATATGGATCACACAAGTTCTATTTTTGTTTCATGAAAAATAAATGAAAAAAAGTTTTTTTTTTTATCCCAGTAGATTAATTATGTTTTGTTTATATGTATTTTATTTATTAATGTTATTGGAAAATTTGTTTTGAATTTTGAATGGGAGCACCTTTTACTATATTTGCTTCAATACATTAAAAAATCAAATATGATAAATTTGAGCTCATTTAGACACTAAAAACATGTGCCTCATTAACATTAAAAATTAAAAAAACATATTAAGAATTTCAACATTTTAAGAGTTATTTATGCTTAAATTTTGCACACATTTTTTTATCCTTGTATTGAAGAAACAAGGGGAAAAACAATTTTAATTATGGACTGACTACCTTAGACCTAATCCTGTTTTATGAAAATGCATGAAAGTTTTATTATCTTAGTGCACTAATCATGTAATGTTTGTACCAGGAATCTGTCCTGAACGGTCGGCTGGAACCGGTGAGCACGGTGGAAGGTTTCACAGCAGAAATCGGTGCCAGTGGGTCATTTTGTCCACGTCACATCACCCTGCCCGTCTCTGTATTTTTTTACACCCTGCAAGACATGGACAAAGTTGCCTCACCGTACATGGTACGCAAGTGAAAATGATGTTTTTATTTTCTAAGTAAAATTACCGTAAAATCCCGTTAATCTGCCCTTCCCAATCAAACACCCCCTCCCCGCTTTATAAAAATTTTGAAATTTTCAAAAAATCCTGAGAAAGCACCCTCCTTCCCCATTCTCAAAGGCGATTGAGAATGCGATGAATCATTATGAAATGAATGAATCATGAATCTGATGAAATATGTGTTTTTTCGAGATTTTTCAATTGATTTCATGCTTGTTTTGGCTTTTTTTTTACAAATTTCTCCTTTTTTTGCATTTTTTTGACAGAATTTACGTTTAAAAAAAAAAAAAAAAAAAAAAAAAAAAATTTTTTTTAAGTATTAAAATTGATTTATTCAACGATTCATTCATTTCATCATGATTCATTCCTGTAAATTTTGTTGAACAATCGCAGAAAAATCCCGTGTAAGCGTCCCCCTCTAACTATTGTACGATTTTTTGTCACTTTTGGGGGAGGGGGATTAATGGTATTTTACGGTAGTTTATTTTTATAAAGGCCTTGGCATGGTGCCAAAAAGCTGATTTAACTGTAGCCAAAAACTGTAGCTAACAAATTTATATTACTTAAAAAAGGTGTTACAAAATATATTAATTAAGGGTGTATTTTGATTCAAACTGCTTATTTTCCGATTTATTTTAGAATTCATTTTTGCTCTCAAATACATCAAACTGGCAAATTCTCTTATTTAGAAAGTACGCAAGGTGTCTTGATTTTTGATTTCTTGATAAGAGCAGAAAATATTGCAAAATAAAATAAAATAAAAATGGCTTTTTGAACTGATTTTTCTGAAGTAGGAAATCTAGGGGGAAAAAAAAGATCCTAGTGAGAAGGTAATTGTTCATAAATCCAATTCTAATGAATTGAGCAGAAAATGACATTACACGGCACCTTATGCATCTCTTCAAAAATCCCCTCAGCAAGTTTCGGGTTTCTACTTTAAAAAATGTGTTTGAAATTGTATCCAAAAATTTCAAGCTGTTGAGGGTGGAAAAGTATTTTTTCAAACTGCACCCTTAAAAACAAATAACCTGATATATTGCGGTTCTAATTCTGATAAGAGCCATAATCATAAAATTATTATGATTATGGTTCTTATCAGAATTAGAACCAAAACATGTCAATAATGATTTTTTTATATATATATTTTGTTAAGTAACAAAAATTGTTGATTAAAATATTCATGAAAAGGTGATGTTCTTAAATTCTAATGGATTTAATAAACTTTCTATCAAAAATTCTTTATCAGAGCTATTTTTTATCTATTAGTTATTTTTTATAATCATGTCCTTCTTATAGGTTTTTAATTAATGAAACAATTTTTATACATCTGATCTAATAGTTTTTTAATTAGGAGAATCTGGATTAAAAAAATCAGTTTAATTTTGCATGCTGAATGCATATATGTATGTGCTTTAGATGTTTCACATCATAGAATACAATAAAAATCTAACAACAATTGATGATTCTTCAAATGTTATTTATTTTTTAATAAACGCTGATATATTTGTACACTTCTGTTACATGTTATACCTAATTTTCTCTATCTGTATTTTCACTTATTTTATGGATGTGATAAATATATTATTCATTCAGTAATGCTGCTATTTCTCTGGTTTATTATTATTTTTTTTTTTTTATATGTAAATATTTTTTTATTATATAGATATATTATTTTTTTTTTTTCAAAGCTTAAGGGACTGTTGCTTTTCTTGTATCCTCTATTAAAAGTAAATCCAATACAAAAATCGCCAAAATAATGTAGTATTGGTTACCTAATAAAAATATTTTATAGGCAGGAAATATCACCTTTTAATTTCAGTTGTTAGCCATAAATGTACACATTATCACATGTGTGTAAACTTGCCAATAATTTTGAAATATTCTTACTGTCCTGAACTTTCTTTATCCCTTGTTCATGATTTAAAATTTGTCCTGTATTTAAAATTCGTGATTTAAAGTTATCCTTTATGTATAAATTTGCTTTGATTTCTTCTGTTAAAAAAAAAAAATCATGTTGCAGATTTTTATAGTTTTGCTTGTCGCAGAAAGCTTTAAAAAAATTCTGCCACAGAGGATGTGGATGCTTAATGGTTTCCACAGCTTTTATTAATTTTCTTTCTTTCTCTTAGATCATTCTGTAGAAGCTATTAAGTATTTCTTCATTTCAGAGGAGGAATATTGCTCATTTGTCTGAAATGCCATTAATGTACTAGCTGGAGAATTAATTATTGACTTCTTTTGCTTTGCTTTGAATTGTTGCTATTTGTCTTCATGAATTTTAAAATTTTATGTGAATTGTGTTGTTGTTGTTCAGTCTTGTCACATCATGTGGCATTCCTGTTTGCAGACACAATCATCGTGTCTGCATTTTGTTTGCCGCACAGAGTTGTCCATTTCTTTTTCTGTCAACTCCAGAATGGATTGAGGTCATCGAGTTATTCTAAATTAGTATAAAATTTGTCTAAAGACAGCACTTTTCATGCTCCTTCTACCTAACTCATATTTTTTAACTACAGGGTAATTCAAAATGAATGTAGCCATTGCAAATGGCTATAACTATTTAATCAAAAATGATATATCGATAAAAATAAAACATAATATATAAAGAAGTTCAAAATTTCGTTTGTACATTTATAAATGTTCTATATGACTCTTATTGTTCAGATGGTCAACATTTAAACATCAGATACTATCTACATGTGTTGTTGGCATTCTGTGTGTTAGAATTTCACAATTGTCATTTCTGTCATCAGCGGTACCGTCAAGCATTTCCAAATCCTAACAACATACGTTATGGTATTTAGGCCTGGTCCTTAAATCGATTTATCTCTTAAATCGATTTAAAGCTTACATCAGAAATCGCGATTTAGTCAGTTTCTTAAATCGATACATCGGAAATCGCGATTTAGCCATCGCCTTACATCGCGATTTAGCCATTGTCTTACATCGCGATTTAGTCAGTCTTAAATCGTGATTTAGCCATTGGTTTTAAATCGATTTCAAATAATGATTCAGAGTTAACATCAGAAAATTGAGTTACCTACTTTGGTGTATATACTGCTTGCATGTCAAACTAGTGTTAAATCGATTAAAGCAAACTTTGCAAGTCTCAATGCTTTCCGATTTAGAAAAAAGGTGATGTAAGGAAAATATGATTTAGGAAAAACAGAGCAAGTTGGTGTTAAATCGATTTAGAGGATCTGATTTAAACACACATCACAAACCTCAGTGTTTTCGATTTAAGAAAAAGACGATTTTGGAAAAACATTGAAAGCTGGTGTTAAATTGATATAGTAGAATTTGATTTAAAATTAGCAGCGGTCACTTGCCATGTGGAATTAAAAAATGTAAAAGAGGCAATTAAAAAATTTCCTTCGTTTGCCACCCTTGTCGTCATTTGCCAAGTAGCGGTTAAAAAAAATCTATTTTCGGTCGCCCAGTGAAATGCAGTTTTTTTCATAGAAGTATGGATCTCTACATTGATTACATCTAATTAGAAAAGTGTTTTCTTCTTTTTCCTACTGGATGCAAACAGATTTCAATGACATAGCTGTATTTTCAATATTTTGGTTTTTTTGCAGAGTTCTTTTACTGTGTTCAGTTTGATTATTTTTTCGAGAAATGCAGTTTCATTTTGCAAAAATATATTCATCGGCATTGATTCCACACACATTTCAAGTAATTTGTTGGCTATCGATCACCCTCCTAGTCGTCACTCCCCAAGTGGCGATTTAATAGATCTATTTTCAATCTCCAAGTGAAATGCAGTTTTTTTCATGGAAATATGCATCTCTACATTAATTACATCTAATTAGAAAAGTGGTTATTTCTTTTTCCTACTGGATGCAAACAGATTTCAATGACATGGCTGTATTTTCAATATTTCGTTTTCTTTGCCACATTCTTTTATCTATTTCAGTTGGATGTTTTTTTCAAGAAATACAGTCTTATTTTGCAAAATATATTCATCAGATTTGATTCCATATGCATTTCAAGTAATTTATTGGTCATCGATCGCCACTCTAGTCATCACTCGCCAAGTGGCGACTTAAAATAATAATTATTGATTGCCAAGTGAAATACAGTTTTTTTCATCAAAATATGCATATCTACATTGATTACGTCTAATTAGAGAACTAGTTAATTCTTTTTTCTATTGGATGCAAGCAGATTTCAATGACGTTTTTGTATTTTCAATATTGCGGTGGTTTTTTGCCATGTGCTTTTAGTATATTCAGTTTGATTATTTTTTCAAGAAATATAGCTTTATTCTGGAAAATATATTCATTAGGTTTAATTCCACATCCATTTCAAATAACTTATTCCTTTTTCACACTGGATGCAAATGGATTTCAAGGGCATTTCAGTACCTTCAATTTTCGACTTCTGTTGCATGCTGAGCCCTTGGATTATTTTTTCCCCCACGATAATACTGTTTAATGATGCGAAATACACTCACCAGTATAGATGCCAACTGTATTACGGTGGTAGCATAAATTTGGCGCCTCCTATATTCCCGAACCGGGGCGACCGCTCCCTTGCCCCCCCCCCCCCCCCCCCATTCTCCCGCCCTTTTGCATGGTGCTACCCTCTCAGAAATGTATGCTGTATCTCAGCCCCCTCTGAAATGATAAGTCTAGATAATCTACTGCTAGCATAAATGTCAACTGCGTGTGATGTGTGTAGCGTATTACTAACACATTTATTAAGGGGGTCCGTCCTCCGGAAATTTTGTGTTTTTAATGATCAAAATGTGCAATTTCTCCCCCCTCCCCGGAGCCACGGAAATACCTCCCGGAGAAAAGTGTCTGAATTCAACACTGCATTTATTAATTAAAATTCAAAAAACAATTTATTGTGTTTTATTTATTAATAATTCACTATTTATGCCTGTGTGTGTGTGGGGGGGGGGGGCGCTTTTTAAAGTTAAAATTCAAATTTGCAAGTCTGAGCCTTAAATCGTTTTAATACATCGGAAATCCGATTTAACTATTGGTCTTGAATAGATACATCTGACGTCGCGATGTAGCGAAACGATATAGCCCTGATTTAACGCTTACATCGGAAATCCGATTTAACTATTGGTTTTCACTAGATACATCGGACGTCACGATTTAGCCAGTTCTTAAATCGCGATGTAGCGAAACGATGTAGCCTCAATGCTTTCCGATTTAGGAAAAAGGCGATGTAAGAGAAAGACGATTTAGGGAAAACAGAGCAAGTATGTGTTATATCGCTTTAGCAGGGTGAGGACAGGACCGTAGCTAGAAGTGAATAATAGGGGGGTGGGTCAAGAAGATGTAGGGGGGAAGCTTATTTGTTTTTTATCTTTCTCTGACATAGAAAGATAAATGAGTGCATATTCACATTGTAGATATTATGTTTTTCATTAAACTGTTGTAATAACTTAATTTTATGCTAAGAAAGTACATGATGATGAAAATTTTGAGTCTATAACTGGTGAAAAATTAAACATCTTAGCTTCATATGTACAAATAGGATGAGGGAGTGCTGAAACCCTTATTTTAGATACAACTTGCAAAACTGTGAAAGGGTCTCAAAATTAAATTAGATTTTTGAACAGAATTTCGTTTGCATTTTCGGAAAAGAAATTCATTGAGTGACCTTGGAATCTTTTTCAGGGGGGGGGGGGGCTGAGCCGCCCATAGCGCCCCCTATGTGTCAAATCGATGTAGCAGGATTTGATTTAATACAGATAAAAATTAGCGGCTGACACTTGCCATGCGGTAATTAAAGATATAAAACTGGCGATATTTTTTTTTTTTCAATCGCGAAGTGAAATGCAGCTTTTTTCATGGAAATACGCATCTCTACATTGATTACATTTGATTAGAAAAGTGGTTATTTCTTTTCCCTTCTGGATGCAAACAGATTTCAATGATTTAGCTGTATTTTCAATATTTTGGTTTTTTGTCATCACCTTTTAGTGTATTCAGTTGGAATTATTTTTCCAAAAAATAAAAGTTTTATTTTGGAAAATATATTAATTCATCAGGTTAGATTTCACAAGTAAATTTATTGGACATCGATCGCCACCTTAGTCGTCACTCACCAAGTGGCGATTAAAAAATCTATTTTCAATCGCCAAGTGAAATGAAGTTTTTTTTCATGGAAATATACATCTTTACATAGATTACATCTAATTAGAAAAGTGGTTATTTCTTTTTCCTACTGGATGCAAACAGATTTCAATGACATGGCTGTATTTTCAATATTTCGTTTTCTTTGCCGCATTCTTTTATCTATTTCAGTTGGATTTTTTTTTCTTCAAGAAATACAGTTTTACTTTGCAAAATATATTTATCAGATTTGGTTCTATATGTATTTCAAGTAATTTATTGGTCATTGATCGCCACTCTAGTCATCACTCGCCAAGTAGCGACTTAAAATAATAATTATTGATCGCCAAGTGAAATACAATTTTTTTCATCAAAATATGCTTATCTACATTGATTACATCTAATTAGAGAACTGGTTAATTCTTTTTTCTATTGGATGCAAGCAGATTTCGATGACGTTTTTGTATTTTCGGCGGTTTTGTGTTTGCGGTGGTTTTTTGCCATGTGCTTTTAGTATATTCAGTTCGATTATTTTTTCAAGAAATATAGCTTTATTCTGGAAAATATAGTCATCAGCTTTGATCTCACATGCATTTCAAATAACTTATTCCTTTTTTCACACTGGATGCAAATGGATTTCAAGGACATTTCAGTATCTTCAATATTCAATTTCTGTTGCATGGTCAGGCTCTTGGATTATTTTTCCCCCCAAGATATACTGTTTAATAAGGCAAAATACACTCACCAGTATAGATGCCAACTGTATTTGATGTGTTTAGTGCATTAAGAATACATTTATTTATCAATTAAAATCCAAATAACATTTTATTGTGTTTTATTTGTAACTGATTCACTGTTTATGTCTGAGAAAAATAAAAAAAGTCTTAAGGTTAAAATTTAAATTAATCCATTCTTAGTTTATATTTTTATGCATTATTTTGATGAAAATTTATTTTTCATATGTTTGTGTCACATTAGAATAGTTTTAATTAATTATTTAATTAAAAATATTTTAAGAGGGTTCTGTAATGTTTCAGGTAATTTGTTTTTTACAGCAGAATGTGGGAGCATTCAATGGATTTTTCTGTAGATTTGCGGTTTGCTACTTTTTTTTGTCATTTACTTATCATTAAAAAGATATATTTAAGATTGTTTATTACTAATCTTACAGAAGCCAACGAAAAAAAAATCAGCCAAAAAAAAATCAGCAACTTTGGTAATGTGGCCTTTCAATCTTTCTCTCCTCCATTCACTATATGAATGTCAACATTTATATTAATTACATTTTATTATAATCTAAAAGTTTTAAAAAAAAATTGCACCCTTTTTCTCAAATTTCTCCCCCCCCCTTTTTTTTAAACTACTATTCTTCTGATGGTAAATGAACAGCTAAATTTATCAGTGAATCTGCTTCTTACTTCAATAAGTTTTTAACTTACTTCAATAAGTTTTTAACTCAGTGTCCGTAAAAACAAGAGCATGCATGTTATTAGCAATGAAGTGCTATTTGAGCTCCCCTACTCAAGTAATTTAGATTGTAGCATCCAAAACAAGTCAGACACAATGAAAAAATCCTTTTTTATTTTATTTCTTTAAGGATGAGTTTATAAAAAATATTAAAATAGATCACTAATTTAAAAAAAACATTCGTTTTTTTTTTTTTTTTTTTTTTTTTTTTTTTTGTGTGTGTGTGTTTAAAAAATATATTTTTTAGTTTTTTGAACAATTAAATGCTAAATTAATACAAGGGTGGGGGGGAGGGGGGGGCATAAAGCCTGTATTTTGTTACTAAAAATTTAATGATAGGTTTCGTATTATAAAGAGTAAAATTAGTGCTAAATCGCGATTTAACACTAAATCGCGATGTTAGATGGATGATAAATCGATTTAAGAAATCTCTACATCGCCCACTCCTAATGGTATTGTATGTTTGAAGAAAAAAGATATTTTGATGTCATCCATGTGACCAAAGAAAAACACATAGAATATTTATAAAGTACGTAAACAAAATTTTGAGCTTTCTTTTAAATTCTGTGTAAATCTTATTGGTAAATTCCTTTTGAGTAAATAGTTATAGTAATTTGTAAATAAATTTTGAATTACCCTGTATTTTGGCTTGTTATCTACCAAAACTGTTGTAGGAAATTGACTTTGTATTAAGTTGTTAGTTAATATTTCCATTCCTCATTGATTTTAGCAGAGTATAAGTACAATTGTGTACTGTTTAGAGTTTAAATCTTTGTTTTCAATGGCTCTGTTTTGTTTTGTTTTTATGCACAAACTGACACCAGAATGTCTTCAATTAATCGCTATAGCAGATCAAATTGCTCAAAGTTAGAAGATTGTAGCACAGCTTGAAGATGTCAAAATGCTAACTTTGTCTGTGAAGCATGAAGTCAAAAGACTCTCCTATAGTAAAATGTTTGGGGGAGGGGGGGGGAATCAGAAGTAATGTTACAGTAATAAAATGTTATGAAAACAAATCTGTTGAATTATTATAATTCTTTATTATGTATTTAAAATATTCTTTTTAATTACATGTATCAGAAATGTTCCTTCTGCTTTTGTATTGATAATACTTAACTTACTACTTTCATAAGTTGCAACAGACATTGCAGCAAAGTATTGTGACACCCATCATACGTAGTATAGGGTAAGTCTTGCAATCGTTTTGAAAAACGAAAATTTTTTTTGACGGATTTACACGTTTCGGACACTGGAGATTCCGAAAAACATATTTTTAGAAAAAAAAAATTTGCCGTCCGTCCGTCCGTCTGTCTGTCTGTCTGTCTGTAACCGCTCTATCTACCGAACAAATTGAGATAGAGGCTTGAAATTTTGCATGTGCTTAGTATGTAAGAATGGGACGAAGCCTATTTAATATCAGTAACCTCGATTATCTGGAACTATTTTTTTCGGACTCTCGAAAAATTCGTTCTGATGAAAGGTATATAAAAATTTTTTAATTTTTTAATTTTAAGGAGTGAACGTAAAAGGCAATAAATTAACACAAATTTTGCATAAAAAAACGAAGTCAATCGGATTATTAGTTGTCGAGATATTTCTAATCCTGTTTTCCACATTCTTTGATTTTTCGTGACCCTGTATTTCATTCAAATTTCAATTCAAAGATATCCTTTTATTGGAAATGAGACACTTAATTCGATGGAAGAAACCGTTAGTTAATATGATAATTATTTTTGGAGTTATAAGGATGTTTCTTTTATGCAATTCAGTGCTACTTGAATAGTTTGGCGTTTCATACAATTTATCGAAATTGGTTCATCAGAAATTCATTAATAGAACATGATGATGTGTTAAAAATACTTAAATATGCGTTTATATTTTGTTTTGGAATTGTAATGCATTTTATAAATTGTTTACATATGTTATGTTTTCATATATTATGTTATGCATATCCATGATGGGTAAGTATTACGGTGGCTTCCAACGACTAGTTTTAACATAAGAGATTGAATAACATTGTAAACATTGAAAACATTGCAATATAAAAAAATTATAGACATTTTGAATGTCTGTACACTGTATTATTTGTCATGTTATTTAATTTATTATTTTATATTTATTTATTTATTATTTTTTTTTTTTCAAGGGACATATAAATCTGCGAGATAGAGAATATCACATACCAAAAAGAGGAACTGTACAAATCGTAAGTTAAAACACTATTTTTTGTCTGATAAATTTCATATTTGATGTTAAAGTGAAAACTGAGTTCTTTCCTGCACTTTTAAAAATTAAAGAATTTTCTTTGTTAATATATATTTGTCAAATAGAACATATCAAATATGAAATAAATATCTCATCTAAATACATTTTTTAAAATTTTAACTGTTTTGTAATATTACTTGGTCATTTTAAATATGACATAATTTCTTTCACTTGCTGGTTTTAACTCATATTAATGATTTAATAATTATTAAGTTTTCTTTCTCTTTGATATTCATGCGAAGATACATATGTTGCTGAAAAGGAAATATTTTTATTTTCACGTCCTTAGAATTGGAAACAATAGTTAAAAAGATCATTTAGAAATGTGAAATGTCTCATGTAAATATATTTTTTATTTTACCCTGTTTGGCTATATTTTAAATATGACATAATTTTTAAATACACTTTAATGAATGGTTATTTTAATATTTTCTCTTTTAATATTCACATGTAAATATAGTTTTATGATATAGTTTTCAATATTTTCTTATCTTTTAACTTGTAATAATTTAATAGGTCTCATTTGAAAGGTTTTTTTTTAAGTTTCCAAAGGTCTGATTCGAATCTGGCAGAGCCCATTCATATTTTTGTGGCTCATGGCCTGGCCCAAGCAAAAACAGACCTGGCCTGTGTAACAATGAACAAATCAGACCTGACACAATTCCTGTAAAAAAATTCCAATATTTCTTAACGTACAATTAAGGTTCTTTTCTAGAATACTGCATAGATATTTATGGAAAAATTTAACTGTATATTTTAGATCATTATATGTTTCCAAGCCAGAGCATACAAAATGGCAGTATTAATAATCACTTACACTCATTAGATTCTAAAATTCATATAAAGATTGTTTAATCCTTTATATGTTCAGACGCATTAAGGAACATATCGCATATCATTGTGTTCAAAATGAAAGAAAAAAAAGATGCTTATAAACATCTTAGCTTTTAAAACTCTGTGGAAAAAAAAATAATAAAAAATAAAATAAAATAAATATTTTTTGTAATTTATTAAAGTCTGTTATGAAGGTTTGCAGTTTATTATGCCAGCACATTGGCCAGGCTGGGTACAAGCTGTGAACCATGCCTGGACCCGTGCAGTTCTCTACACCATCCTTATATAATAATATACAATACACTCCCTCAAATCCGCACAGGGCCCGACTTAGAGAGTGGGAGGCCCTGGGGCAAACATTATTAGGGGGGTCCCCTTATATTCTAAAATTTTTCATAAATTATATTGAAATGACTAAAACTAAAATTCATATTGGTATGTGTACATAAATTTCCAGTGCTATTCACATTGATATATATAATAGTAGAAGAAAGATAACTTTAAGAAACTATAGAACGCAATTTTTTTCGGTTCCAAAAGTATAAGGATAAATGTGAGACCTTAAGAGGGCATGGGGCACAGAAACAGAGGAGGTAGGAAAAAAAAGCTCCTTAAAACTGAAAAAAAAAAAAAAAGAATTTGGTCACTTTAGTCGATTTTTTATCATTTGAAACTCTTAACGAAAAACTTATAAACCTACATCTGTCCTTGGGGGGCCCCCTCAAGCCGGGGGGCCCGGGACAATTTCCCTGCATGCCCCTGCATTAGTCAGGCCCTGAATCCGCAAAGCTTCAGACCAGAGATTGTGCAGATTTTAGAATTTTGCAGATTTCCAGTCATTGCTTTGTTTACATTTTTTAAACAGTAAGAATGCAACTAAAACTATAACAGAAGCTTACAATGTAATAAATTATTAAAGTAATAAACTAAATAATAAATAAAGATAATTTTTCAAATGATTAAAATATTAAAAGCAAAGTTCAAGTTAATAAATCCATAATGTATGATTAAATATTCATTATAACAATGAAATAAAGATTTTCCTAAATTATTCAATGAGACTTGCCTCATAATGGTACATTATTAATTCACATCCAAATCATAAAATAAGGAAGATTTATTTCAAGTTTAGCCAGACTTAATAACCAAAAAAGCTTGATTAATACATAAATATATTTGGTAAGAAGATTGTGATCATCAATGATATCTGCAATATTTTGAAATTTTTCAGAAATAAATTTATTCTTCCTTCATGAAAAAAACATGAAATCAGTAATATTAACAAAAATTACAGTACTATTCTGTTATCCCGTCGACCAAAAGACTATCGCCAAATTATAAGATTAAATGCCAATAATGGATGATCATGAATGTCATCAAATACAATAAATGTGTTTAAAACGTCATTAAGTGATTTATATTTCGACTTTTAATTAAAATTTTTATTAATATTCTGCTAATTATTTGTTTTTGTTTTTTTTATTATTTAAAATAAAAATTCCGTCAATATGTATAATTTGGCTATCAGTTTGGCGATTTGTATAATTTGGTGAAATTGGTCAACGGGATAACAGAGTAGTACCAAAATGACAAATTAAAATGTATATGGAATTGATATATGACTAAAATAGTCAAATTTTGTTCTTCTATCTGAAATGAATGTTTCATTGCTTACATCCATAAATTATGTGCACATTTTTAGAGAGTTGCAGATTTTAGGAGTGCGGATTTGAGGAAGTTTGCTGTATCAGCACCTGCAAATATATTAGGATGGGGGTAGATAAATAATTGGGCCTTCCCATGGCAAATAGTTTTTATATATAAACTTTAAAAAAGTATATATATATGCTATAATAGTCAATAACTTGTTTATGATATGTATATTGATTTAACACTCCTTGATGATGCCTGATGGATTTAATTCAAATTTTAATTTATGACTAGATAATTGTGTGTGTGTAATTTCAATATTTAAAAAAATTAACCAGTTATTCATATGAACTGTAACCATAAAGAAAACTTGATACTTTTAAACTTATAATAAATATATGTAGTTTATTGCACTATATAGCAATATTTAATTCTTATTTCAATCGTTAGATGGTATTAAAAAACAGTAATTAATATCTTTTTCTTTAAATTTTTTTTGCATATATAAGCTTCCTTGATTTTTTACTATTGACTGTATATTTTTTCATTTTTTTTAATTACCTTATATTTCCATTAATTTACATAAAATATAATTTATTCGATATTATCTTATTAATATAATATTCTTAATTATTTTTAATTACAATATTAATTTTATTTTCCTCCCATTTTTTATATCCTTTAACTGTTTGCAAGCTCATTAACTGTTAGTAAAATGAGTGTGCAGTTTTGTGTTTTTTCAACACATTGGCAACTTGATACAATGTAAGTTTTTCTTATCTTAATTTCTGTTTTTAATGGTCAAAACATTTTGTGTGCATCATTATTTATAATTTTGCATGTCCTGGTTTATTGACTTATAAATATATTTGTTGGTTATGATTAATGGTGGAAAATTATGCATTAGGACTTTTCCCTGATTTCTATCTCAGAAATTAATCATAATTTTTGTGACTGCATGACATTGCCCATGAAAACAAACCACGTACCACAATTTCCATTTTTTTTTTTTTTTTAATTGATCCACTGTTGTTGATATTATTTGTTTGTCTTCTCATGTTTAACTTTATTATATTGGATTATTCTATATTTGTTGTAGATATTAATTTGTAGTATTATATAATGGTTATACACAAGACTCCCTTAAATCTGCACTCCTAAAATCTGCAACTCTCTAAAATCCACACATATTTTACAGATGTAAACAATGAAACATTCAGTTTGGATATAGAGTCAAAATTTGACTTTTTTAGTTTTATATCAATTCCATACATTTTTTAATTTGTACTTTTTGTTAAGGTTATTGAATTCATGTCTTTTCATAAAGAAAGAATAGTTTATTTCAGAAAAAATAATGATATTGCTGATATCATTGGTAATCACAATCTTACCAAATATATTTATGTATCAATCAAGCTTTTTTAGTTATTAAGTCTGGAATAAAGCTTCATAACTTTATGATCCTGAAGTGGATTAGTAATGTACCTTTATGAGGCAAGTTTCATTGAATAATTTAGGAAAAACACATTTCATCTCTATAATGAATATTTAATTGTACATTATTGATTATTAATTTGACCTTTGCTTTTAGTATTTTTATGATTTCAAAAACTATCTAAATTTTTATTATTTTAGTTTATTACTTATCTTAATATTTTAGCATACTGTAAGCATTCATTATACTTTTGATTTCATTATTAATTACATTCAAATTACTTTCTTAAAAATGTAAACAAAGCAATGACCAGAAATCCACAAAATTCTAAAATCTGCAAAACCTCTGGTCCCAAGCTGTGCGGATTTGAGGGAGTCAACTGTAATACAAACAGAATGAAGATTTTAGTATTGAAGAGTTTGTATTGTAGAAAAGCGCATTTTAAAAATAGCAATAAATTTCTACAAATACAAATGATAAAGATTTTTTTTTTTTTTTTTTTTTTTTACTTGATATTTAGTTTTTGAACAAATTTTAATTTCGAAACAAAGAGCAGTATTTATTACAATAATAATAATAATTAGCAAAATGAAACTCAATTTCTGAAGATTTCACAAAGCATTAAAATTAAATATTGAAGTTTTTTAAATTTCAAAATACATTATTTTTATTAAAAGTATGATTCGGCAGCGTCTTTAATCATGGGCATATGATAGACTTTTAATTCAATGCTTTTAGGCATCAATTGATAAGCTTTGTGTTTTGTTTTTTAAATCTGGATTTCTCGCCATCTGTATGCAATTAATATAAACAAAATAACTTTTTTTTTTTAAATAGAAGTTTCTTATAGAAAATAGCACTGTTTTTCAAGAAAATGTGCTATTTTTCGAAAATGTGCTATTTTTCGTGTGTCGGCTATTTTTCGAAAAAATTTGCATATTTTCCGCGATCTTTCAATAAAATTTCCATATTTTCTGCGATCTTTCGACAAATTATGCTTATTTTCTCTGATTTTTTGACAAAATTCTCATATTTTCCGCAATCTTTTGACAAAATTTGCATATTTTCCTTGATCTTTCGTCAAAATTATCGTATTTCTCGTGACCTTTCGTTAAGATTCGCCTATTTTCTGCAATTTTTTGTCAAAATTTGCATATTTTCCCTGATTTTTCTACAAAATTTTCATATTTTTCCCGATCTTTCTACAAAATTTGCGTATTTTTGCACGATTTTTCTGCAAAATTCGAGTATTTTACACTATCTTTCGATAAAATTCGAGTATTTTTTACGATTCTTTGATGAAATTTGAGTATTTTTCCACAACCTGTTCATGGAAATAGCGTTTTTCCCCGCAATCTTTTGACAAAAATCGCGCCTTATTCGTTATCCTTTAACAATAATCCTGTCTTTTCCCGCAATACTTTAACGTAAATTCTTTCTTTCTTTTTTTTCTGCAATCCTTTGATGGAAATCGGATTATCTTCCACGGTTCTCTGGAGAAAATAGTATTTTTTTCTGTGATTTTTGTGATCAGTTGTGGAAATTTGCTTAATTTGGTGTGGTTCGTACTGACTTTTTTGTTGTATTTCATCCGCTAGGGCCCCCCCCCCCTTAAAAATATCAATATATTTTAATATATCTTTGCATCGATCTCGGGTAGTAAAATTCATCGCTGAAAAAGCAGAGTTTCGTGCTTTCGCGGAAAAGTAGAAGGTCTCTTTAAAAACAGGTTTGCGAGTCCTTTGTTAGTTCATAGATGGCAGCACTGAAAAGTGTTAGATGAGAGCAAGACGTCGCCTTGAGTGAGTCAATAAAATAAAATTGTACAATCGATAAAAAACTTATCAATTCAAATTTCTGCTGATATCTTTATGTATTATAATTTGGTATCACATACATATTTTATATGAAAATATTCTGAACAAACATTATTTAAAGTGGAAGAAATTTTAAAAACACCAATTTAGCACCTATTTTCATCTAAGCCTAATGTGGCGTTGAGCTACAGTGAATTCGCAGATCAGAATGGTACAACCTAGAACCGTTCTTCTTCTTCTTATTATTATTATTATTAGAGCTTTGAGGAGTAGGTGCTGCAGCAAAGAGCCGGCATAACCTCAAATGATCACACATATCAAACCAGGAGAGAGCAACAACAGCAGAAGACAGAGAAAAACCCCCATGAACACAGATAGAGGGTCTCTCTATCTATGTTCATGGAAAACCTCATCAGCCAAAAGCTCCAAACAAGCAAAGGGATCTCAAACCACGAAAACTACATCCCCCTAGGGATAAAGAGAAATTATCCAAGACTGCAGGAACTATACAGCACAGCACCACCAACAACAAACAAAACGAAGCAAGCGACACCCGCCATCAACAAGAACAAAAGCACCAGACCGCAAGAGAGAAGTGACTAAAAGCGCCCGCTCCCAAGGAAAAGACCAAGAAACAGGCGAAAAATTCGACGATTAGAGCCAACGCAGTTCCAAAGATCACTCCAATCATCAAGAGAGTCATTGCAATCATTAACAGACCTCATAGCTTACCGCAAAAGCACCCTCTCATCATCAAAAGCACGACATTTGAACACATAATGAAATTCGGTGCCATCCTCCACAGAACAAAAAGAACAGGTAGGGGAGTTTCTTAACTTAAAAGTATGCAAACGCTTATCAGTCATAGCAGTAAGAGTTCGTAAACGAGCGATGAAGATGTCTTCCTTACGAGTATGAGTCCACTTGTAAATATTCGGACCAAGGTACGGAGATTCAATAGCATACTTACAATGATCCCACCAACGGTGGAAACTCGTGTGAAGTTTGTCCTTTAAGTGCTTCTTTAAATCTTCGGGCGCCACACCACTATAAGTACTGACCACATACGGGCCATTTCTTGCCACACTGTCTGCTCGTTCATTAGGAGAAATGCCAACGTGACCAGGAACCCAGATCAAAGTAATCTTTTCCACCCAACCACGAACCCGGTGCAACGTCTGAAAGAGGTGCAAGATGACAGTAGGAGATTTATAGTGTAAATGCCTTAACGCAACAAGAGCAGATTTACTATCCGATAAAATAATATAGTGATTATTGCTGATCAAAAAACACTGGATAGCTAGATTGAGAGCCAGAACTTCGGCCGTGAAGGTAGAGTTCAGATGATGAACAAGATAAGCACTAGAAATGTTATCAGTAATATTGACCGCAGCGATAGAAGTTTTGCAGTCCGTTTTCGACGCATCCGTAGCAATGATACAAATGTTGCTACGGGAATGGTACTCAGACATATACAAGTTAAAACATTGACTGATGGTGGTAGGCGGCAGATTCTTAGACTGAAAAGGCAGCTCATCGACAAAGATCTCACAGTAGTCCATAATATTCCCAGAGGGCCAGAAAGACTGGATCAACATATGAGGGGAAACCTCAGCAAAATCAGTAGACCAGCTAAAATCAGTAGGAAGAATGTTAGCACACGGACAGACAAAATTCGCAGCAGGAGAACAACGGATATAAAAAGAGGACGTAAGGTACCTACGTCTGAAACAAAGAGGCTCTTGGTTCGTTTCACAATACAGCTTGAAGATAGGAGTGCACTTGGGAAGGCCCGCCGCAAACCGGAGAGCAGCATTATAAACAATGTCCAGACTTTTAAGGGAAGATCTAGCAGCGACACCATATACAGGACAAGCATAATCAATAACACTACGGATGAGTGAATTAACAAGGGGAATAAGGTTGATGGTTTTAGCTCCCCAATTGGGGTTGGCCACAGCTTTAAGCAGATTCAGGCGCTTCGTACATTTCTTCTGGATGTAAGCAATATGAGTATTAAAAGATAGATTGGAAGAAAAAATCACACCCAAAATTTTCGTGCTATTCATCCAGGGAATATCTAGACCATGAAGGTGAAGGTTCTGAGAGGGAAGATCCTTTTGACGAGAAAAGTTTATGGCAATACATTTGTCCGGACGGAGGTCAAGCTGCCAATGGGAACACCAAGCATTGATCCTGTTTAAGATATCCTGAAGTTTCAACAAGACCATATCAAGCAAGAATTCCGAAAAATAAAGGATGATATCATCAGCGTACACGATGATCTGGACCCCAGAATCCACCACCTCAAACAGGTCCCACAAAAAGATCATGAACAGAATAGGCGAAAGAACACTGCCCTGCGGCACGCCACGAAAAGATGGCACAGAGCGCGAGAAAGCACCACGCCACTTTACTTTAATCTTCCGGACACTAATCCAGTTGCGGATCCATAATGCAGTGTTACCAGCAATTCCCACACTAGCCATCTTGTGGATGAGGCCATCCCTCCATACAGAGTCATAAGCAGCATGTATGTCGAGCTTGAGCGCAACGACATACTTCTTTTCAGCTCTGGCTTGCTTGACGTCCGAGTAAAAAAGTTTCAAAGCCTTTATGCAATCGCTTTTCGGGAGGAAACCAAAATGTCTAGCGTTGAACAGTTGACGAGGCATAACCCAATCCAAAATTCTTTGAAGAAGGACCCGCTCCATAATCTTACACCCGACGGGCGTCAGAGCGATTGGGCGGTAACTGCTGAGGCACTCCTTGGGTTTACCAATCTTCCAAATCGGCAGAATTAAAGCAGATCTCCAGCTGTCAGGAACAAACCCAGACAAGAAACTATCATTAAACAGCCGAAGCAATTTATGCTTGTTCTCCATCGATAGGGCTTTGTAGACACGAGCCGGAATGCCGTCTTCACCTGGGGTGGTATTCTTAGTGTCCTGGATAGCACGGTTCAGCTCTTCGAAACTGATTGGTTTGTTCCAACGCTCATCAGAACTGCTAAGATCATAAGGGATGTGGGCACCCCCGCATGTGTCACTGAACTGATCTGCAAAAGCATTGGCTTGCTCGGTGAAATCCAGGATTTCTCTATTACCCTCCATTAAGAGAAAATTTGAAGCGGAATTGGTCCTATTGTCCAGACTTTTGATAATTCGGTAGATAGTCTCTTTACCAGCCTTTTCACAGAGGTCTCCCCAATAACTACGAGCCTTGTATTTCATGTACCGTTTAAGTTTGGCGGCATAAAATTTATAAGTTTTCCAATGCTCACGTGAAAGATTAGTTTTAGCCAGGCGCAGGAATCTTCGTTTCTGCCCAAGGAGCCAAGCACACCTAGCATCCCACCAAGGAGGGTTATTACTGCGCTGCACCAGTCGTTTTACAGAATTAAGCTGGACCACGTCATGAAAGTTCCTGTGAAAAAGATCAATGGAGGTAGGCATGTGACCGTCCAGATGCCTATTGAAATCAACCACAACAGAGTCCCAATCAGTGGAGATACGCCAAGAGGAAGACACGGGGTAGCTGAAATTATGGATGATAGGGCAATGGTCGGAATCATAGAAATCAGGGTGAACATAAGTGTCAATATTACTAAAAATATCTGCACTGGAGAAAGAAAGATCTATCAAGGAAAAGGAACCAGAATGAGCAACGTGAGTGGGCTGAGAAGTGTTCAAAATGCACACATCATTATTAATAAACCAGTTGAAAATTTCCTCAGAACCAGGAGTGTTATTCAAGCTGCCCCAAGCAGTATGTTTTTGATTGAAATCCCCCAGAATAAGGAAAGGACGACACAGCGAGTTGGTAAGGCGTTGGAGCCAGGATTCACGGACCTTTCCCTCAGGAGCGTAAACGTTAATGATGGAGAGCCAGCGCCTGATGAGCCAAACTTTAACTCCAAGAGCTTCAACACCCTGGGAACCAAAGGGAGCTAAATCAATTATGGCAGAAGAAAACTTGCTATTTACCGCAGTAACAAGACCACCACCTCTGCTGGCCCTGTCCTGCCTATAAACTACCATATTTGAGCAATAAAAAGAATCACTCTCCTTGAGGAAGGATTCTTGGAAAACAAAAACATCCGCTTTCGAAAAAGGGAAACATTTTAACCAATGAGACTTGTTCTTGATGCTTCTGGCGTTCCATTGTAACACGGAAAAAGATGTGGTACACAAAGCCATTATACCCTAATCTAGAAACGAAGACAGGGAAAAAGATGAAAAACAAACAAAACTAAGCATCAATCAAAAAGAGAAAGGGGTCAGGGAACATCCAGAGGGAGAAAAGACTTAGGCCGGGGGGGAGGGACGCTAGGTTTCCTCCATCCCGTCCCTGTTCAGATCATCTACAGGTCCGGGAGCTTGAGCAAGCTTAATTCCACTCGACATGAGTGGGATTTGATTAGGAGATGTAATTGGCACGGTCTGAGAATTAGATAGCTTTGGTTTTTTTTTGTCTTGTTTGTCCCATTTGAGAGGGGAGTACCTGCTTCAGGAGCCGGGGCGGTCTTCAGACTAGTACTAGGACCCGCCATTGTGATTGAACTGACTAAGCCCTGCATAGCCTGCAAGAAAATTTGGGTTTGTTGTTGCATGATATGGAGGATGGCTTCCTGAGTACGTTGGAAAAACAATTCAAGCGTTTGATCAAGAGCCGATTTAGTGACATACGGGGGATCACTAGCAGGTTTAGCAGCGTCAGCATAGCTCTTAGGTTTAGAAACCTTCGAGTAGCGCCTTCTCGCTTCCGTGATCGGCAGGTGGTTATCAGTCTTAAATTTTAAAAAGTCCATTTCGCGGGAGCGGGCCGGACATTGTAAGTCCGAGGCTAAGTGGGCAGCTTGGCAGTTGGAGCATTTCAAGTCAGGATTGGTACAAGAAGCTGCAGCATGAGAACCGCTGCATTTCCTGCACACGACATCATTTTTGCATTTGGAGGTAGCATGATCAAACCGCCAGCAGTGTAAACACTGCCTAGGTCTATCATAAAAAGGGCGAATCTTTTCCATCATATAGAACAACTTAATTTGACGGGGAAGGACAGTGCCATAAATAGTGACTAAGACAGTGTTAGATAAATGAACAACAGAGTTGTCTCTTTTTGTGAATCGACGTACTTCTTTAACCTTTATGGCATTCTCATCTTGAATTTCTTGAGCAAGTTCGTCTAATCGAAAACTCGTATCAATATTGTGCAAAACAAAGCGAGATGTGACCGATTCCTGTTGCACGTATGTTTTTATGTGAGTATTTAACAAACTGTCAACATCCGCTACAGCCAACGCACATTTTAAATCATCAGTTTCAACAAGAAGTTTACCGTTGCGAGTAAACCGAAGTTTTAGAGGGGCATTAGGACCCACTTTACTATCAAATTCAGCTTTGAGAGCTCTAGGATTAGCACGAGGGATATGACCCGCCTGCGGCTCTAAAAAGATACACACTTGAGATAATCCGTTAGCAAACGCAAATGAAATTTGCTGTGAGGTAGAGTGAACTTCCTGAACAAAAGTATTAGAGTCCGATGCACTCGCATCAGTAATATGAAATTCCGAGGCCATTACAGCAGAACACAAACAACTAGACGACACAAAACTACACAAAACAAAAATTCAAAACAAAAACAACTCACCGACTACAAAATACTGCAAACAATACAACAGAAAAGACAAAAACAAACTTAAACTACAACCTGAAAGCAACGAAAAACGGGACACCAAATCTGACAGCACGGAACCAGGCAGCAACCTACTCCCAAGCCAAAAAACGAAATTCAGAACCGTTCTTACACTTTCTTCAAGTCACAAATTATTATAAGTTGATGGCAGCTGCGGTTTTGAATCTAAGCAAATATGCATCTAAGACAAGGCTTCAATAGTCCACATTAATCATCGCAGTACAAATACTTTATATGTATTAGGGACAATAATTACTGAACCATCCTCATATATAAACTTTTTGTAAAATTAATCAATTTAATCAAAAGGAACAAAATACTAGTTCTAGTGGAACAAAATGGAGACTATGAAATGAGTTATGAAAATTACAGATGAAAAATGAAGTAAAAATATCAGATGCCTGTCTGTAAGTGATTGAAGACTTAATGACAATGGCTAAAATTGAATAATCAGATGTTATAACAATAGTAAACATCACAAAAAGTTATTATAATGTAGCATAGTAAATGATGTCAGAGAAATATATCATGCGCATATGCAGCAGTAAAATAATGTATTTAATAACTATAAAATTATAAATTATACCAAACTGTGTGCAATTAATCAATGAATATATAAACGACAGCTGTAGTAACACAAATTTTATTTGTGAAAATAAACATTAAAATCTCTTTAAAAATTTAGCAATCGGATATTTTGTCTGCTCAAACCCTTAGAGTTTATTCTCGAATTGTGTTGCAAAAAACATAAAATGAAAGATGAGCTTATATAATATAATCATCTTAAAATTGTTTAAATGAAATTGCTCAAAGTGTTTTTCAAAAATGATTTTAAAATAAAAGTATTTTTTTTTTGTGAATTAAAATTTTGTAATACAGTAAAACCTCTAAATAACGGACACCTCGGGAATGCAGAAATTGTCCGCTATTGGAAAAACTTCAGAGATTCAAAAACCGCTAAGAAATGCTTAATGTTTCATTAACTGACTTTTATATGTCCTAAAACCTCTATTATATAATTAATCAGAAATTAAAAAAAAAATTAAGCAATAAAATTGTGCACACTTTTATCCACCGTTTATTATATTATTGTGAAAAAAAATCTGTTACAAAAGTTTATTTTTGCTTGCGATTACATGTAATTTGTTTTTCTGTGTTATGTTATTGTACATTGCAGAGTTCCAGACGAGGAGGGAGGAATTGCACTTTTTGATCTTTAAAAGCATAAAATCTTAAAATGTTCTTGGATGACATTTCAATAGTCCTGGAGATTATTTATCCCAGGCAACCCGCTGAATTTAGCACTGAACGTTGGGGAGGATTTTCCCCAGCTCTTTATCTACATTTAACTGTGATCACAAAATTTGTGACACATTATCCTGATAAATTCAGAGGCTTTTTTACTTTTTTCATTTTTTTTTTTTTTTTCTGTTTAAAAAAATACTTTTTCATCCTTTATCACCGAATAAAGTGTCCGCTATTCGGAATGTCCGTTATTCAGAGGTTAAACATACACAAATTTAAGTTTTGGGAGTGGGAATTGGAAAACTGTCCGTTAAATAGAGGTGTCCGCTATTCAGGAGTGTCCGTTATGGAGGTTTTACTGTATTTATGCAACACTTTTGAGTAATTTCTGAGATACTTTCTTCAAGATGCATTTCTGATGTAAAGATCAATTTAGCAGCTGAACTGTTTTCTTATGAAGAAAAAATTAGGGCAAATTTAACTGCTAAACTACTCAGAAAAGTGTTTATTTTGGAAACTCAGTTATTGTACTTTGCATAAGTTGACCCGATATATTTTGGATTTAAACCTTTAGAATTGTTAGTACTTCCTAAATTAAAAAAAATAATAATAAAACAGCAATCATGCATGCATTTATATTTAATTTTATTGTATATGTTAAAATGGCATTTAAATTATAAGAGCTTAGTGCCATTGTTGTGATTGAAAAAAAAATCCACTTTTTTCTCATTTTTCTCACTTTTAATGCCTGAATAAATAAAATGAAATGTTACTATTTAAAAATAGTGGTCTCAAAAGACAGGAGAAGTTGAAGAGCTGCAGATAGTTATTTTGTTGTTTTGTTGCTGCATCTAGCAGTGGATAAAATTATTTTTTTAATTTCTATTGATTTTGCTAAATTTGACCTCCTTAGAAATTGCAAATGCTCTTCAATCCCCAATTTAAAATCAATAACCTCAATTATCCTGACATATTTTTTTTCGGACCCTTGAAACATTCGCTCTGTTGAAAGGTATGTAAAATTTTTTTTAATTTTTTATTTTAAGGAGTAGATGTAAAAGACAATAATATAATGCAAATTTTGTATAAAGAACAAAGTCAATCAGGTTGAGATAAACACTCTTTGATTTTTCATGACCCTGTATTTCATTCAACTTTTAATCCAAAGATGCATTTTAATTGGAAATGAGATGCTTCATCTGACGCAGTGAACTGTTAGTTAATATGATTGTTATTTTTGGAATTATAAGGATGTTTCTTTTACACAATTCAGTATTACTTGAATAGTTTGGTGTTTTATACAGGGTGTTTCGCTACCAGAGACCAAAGACCGACAAACTTTGAGGGGTGATAGTAGACATGCAGACAAACATTATTAAATAAGAAACCATGGGGCCCAAACGTCTTCTGTAGGAGCTAGGGGCTATTAAAGTTTAAGGTCCAAAACATTAAACGATGATAAAAAGCAGAAAAAAGGGTCGATTCATTTGCGGTTTTCACTAAAATCATTCTTTACATCACATATTTTTTGTGAAAAAATTTTAAAGGTTATGTTCAAAAATTGTCGATAGAGAGCGCTTTAGACTTTAGAATAACGAACAAATACTTTTTACTGTTCTTTTGTGCATGGAGTTGAAATTATTCTGCAGTTTAGATTTTAACTTAAATTTTAAGCTCAAAATCAGAAACATGGAGATCGAGTAACTAGTGAAAATTAAACCGTGAACCGGGGAGAAGATTTTAAACGCTCCTAACCCATTGGATGAACTAATCGATTTTGTTACGGTTTGCATGTAAGTCATTCTCTTGGTAATTATTTTATTCAAAATGAAGTACAGCTTTGGTGTCCTCGTTCTTTGATAGGGGGCGCTTCCTACTCATCTCCGAAATTTCAATTACTCCTGGGTGTTTTACTACCAGACCAACATACTTCCAGGAAGTGTTAGGGAGGCAAAGACGACTCAGAATCACACAGGAATGTAATGTTGAAAATGCCTTGTTTGTGAGTTATGGTTGAAAGAAACAAGCAACAGAAACAAGCAGAGAAACAGCAACATGTTAAGGTGACAGAAAACAGTTTATTTAAAGGTTTTACTACAAAAGGTGTTCGAAATTACGACCAGAAGTAGGTAGGCATGCTTGACAGTGGTGTCGCATGTAATTCCTCACACTTTGAAAGATTCCTGGTATCTCTGATAGCTTTCTGGCAGCTACAGAAATACGAGCTGCGAGGTCTTCAACTGATAGTACGAGTGTCTCATACACCTAACTTCTGGTCGTAATTTCGAACACCTTTTGTAGTAAAACCTTTAAATAAACTGTTTTTTGTCACCTTAACGTGTTGCTGTTTCTCTGCTTGTTTTTGTTGCTTTTTTCTTTGCTTCTTTTAACCATAATTTGCAAATAAGGCATTTTCAATGTCACATTCCTATGTGATTCCGAGTCGTCTTTGCTTCCCTAACACTTCTTGGAAGTATGTTGGCCTGATAGTAAAACACCCAGGAGTAATGCCAATGAAATGTCGGAGATGTGTAGGAAGCAGTCTCTATCAAAGAATGAGGACACCAAAGTTGTGCGTAATTTTGAATAAAATAATAACCAAGGGAATGATCTACACACAAACCGCATCAAAATCTATTAGTTTGTACAACGATTATGAGCGTTTTAAAATCTTCTCCTCGGTTCACAGTTTAATTTTTACTAGTTACTCGATCCTCATGTTTCCAATTTTGGGCTTAAAATGTAAGTTAAAATCTAAACAGCAGAACAAATTCAACCCCATGCACAAAAGAACGGTAAAAAGTATTTGTTCGTTACTCTAAAGTCTAAAGCGTCCTCTCCTCTCCTCTATCGACAATTTTTGAACGTAACCTTTAAAATTTTTTCACAAAAAATACGTGATATAAAGAATGATTTTAGCGAAAACTGCAAACGAATTGACCCCTTTTTCCATTTTTTATATTCGTTTGAAGTTTTGGAACTTTAATTGCCTCTAGCTCCTACAGAAGACGTTTGCACCCCATGGTTTCCTGTTTAATAATGTTTGTCTGCATGTCTACTATCAGCCCTCAGCCTTCAGTCTGGTAGCGAAACACCCTGTATAATATTGTTAAAATTGGCTGATCAGCAATTCATTAATAGAGCATTACTATGTATATTAAAAGTATTTAGATATATATTTAAATTTTATTTTGGAATTGCAATGTGTTTTGTAAATAGTTTCCACATGTTTTATTTGCATATTTTATATTACGCATATCCATGATGGGTAAGTACTACGGTGCTTCCCCCCCCCCCCCCCCAAAAGACTATTTTTTTACTTACTATGGTTTCTATGATTATAAAATGTGTATTGTAAATATATGTGTGTTGCTAAATTTGAAACCCCTCTGTTGTAAAAAAAATTGCAGACTCTGTTCAACCCGCATCGGACTGTGGTGAAGATGTTTGTGGTGCGTTATGACCTGAGTGACATGCCTGTCAACTGCCAAACTTTCCTTCGCCAGAGGACCCTCTACATGCCCTCGGATGCCTCGGAAAACGATGAAGACGCACAAAAATGGCTCCGATACCTGATACATCTGAGGTACTTAAAACACTCCTTTTGGCAGTGAGAGATCTTTATAACATTATTCTCTATGTAATGTGAAACAGAGGTCTGCATCGGCGAATATTTCCAAACCCGAGCCCGGCCCGATGCATGGAAAAAATTTTTTGACCTGGCCTGAACGAAAAAAATATGTCCCGGCCCATTATTAAAGTAAAACTTTCGGTCCAAGCCTGGCCCATAGAGAAAAATGAGTGGCCTGACCCGGCCCAATTTAGTAGCTAAAAACAAGGCCCGAGCTCAACTCAGCCCAGAAAAAATGTTAAAATTTCGACCCCAAACCCAGCTTGGCCCGAGTGAATTTCTACAGAACATTGATAATCTTACCAGCCAGCAAAATCGAATGTACAGTTGAAAATCATTCTGACAAAATTTACACAACTGTAAAAATAGTTTCTGTAACAATTTTAAAAACTAGCTAGCAAATAAAAAGTCTTCAATTTTTAAAGTTTACCTAAAACTTTGCTCATTCTGTCAGAAAATTCATTCGCCAGTGGCGAGTAAAATGATGTGTTTCATCACCTTTGCACATTACACTTTCTAGAAATATTTGTTACTGTTACAAGATTAAGTTTCAGATATTAGGGTAACATCTCCAGTAATTGACACATTAAGGGTGTTCTTAACTGATCCGCTCAACAAGCGGAAAACGTTTTGACACATTTACAAATTTATTTTTTAACAGAAAGTTATAAAACTTTAATGCCTGACTAGGAAAGCGATTTCGAGTTGAACTTATTTTTCCATTTTAGGATCATTAAATTACTCATCGAGTTATAAGCTATTTCGATGACGCGATCACCCGTTTTTCTCCTCCTTTTCGACCGGTTTTTCTGCTTTCGTCGGGAAATAGGCTCAAAAGTGCCAACTTTGAAGGCTTGTTATGAAAAATCTATTGTGTTTTTTAAAAAACAAAAGAATGAGTGCCATTAGACAGTTTCTGAATAATGACACCTGCTATTTTCATGCATTTCCGAACAAAAATAAATTAATGCATGTGTCACAAAGCTGCCCTTTTTGATTTAAGAACACCCTTAATTCATCCACACTGAATATTATATTTCGCAGCGTACATCTGTTCTTCACAAATCTATTACAGTTTCAGCAGAAATTAATAAATAATCCAGCAGAATAAATAAAGTTTTCCTTAGAAAATTAAGGTGAATATTTTTTGTGTGTGTGTGAAATTAATTTTTTGGCACAGATGTCATATATGCATCACGTTGGCACGATTGAAACAAAATCACCATTTTATGCCTCATATGGTAATCCAGCTTTGTTTTTAACTTATTAATAAACTATTTATTTGCTTTCATTTACATTTTAAAATGATACAAATTGTTGTGCTCTATACTTATTTATTAAACTTTTTTTTTATTATTATTATTTCCTGTTATAGAAAATAATTAAAAATTAGAAATGCAACTGTCTTTTAAAAAAGTTTTTGTTAAAGTGGTGCCAGAAATATATCACACCAATGCGATGCATATATGACATTTGTGCCTCTTTCTTACAACATGGATGTGAGCATTTGTGTTAGGAAATTTATTTCCCTAACTTGCTCTAGTTATTCTTGTCATCCATTTCAACTTATCAACACTCTTATTCTAATAAATATTTTCTTGTTTTATTCTCTTTAAACACAATAGTTTAATTACAACTCAATAACATAACTTAAGCTTTAAACATATCTTTATTTAAAATATACTTTTAAATAAAACATCTATTACTTACCTTTAATATTATTGTTATCTATATTTATAAAGTTTTAAAGCATCTTCTATCTTTCTTTTGGCTCTCCATGTATCGTTTATGCATATTCATATTTACTGTTACGCACACGTTATCGCTCAAGTCACTAAGTCCGAATGAGATGTTTTGCCAATAGACGACAGATGGCATAAGCTGTCTGAGATCGTTTACATTTCTGGGACACACCTCCAAACCTTATTTGGAAGAGGTAGTGACGTACGTTTAGTGCGGGATTGAAATCCCAGCAGGAGCTATTAATATTACGGTCGACTGACGGGAACTTAGCTTCGTGATTTTAATTTTTTCGTTTGTTTGTTTTTCTTTTTACGAGTGGAAAAGTATAGATGGAGGAGTTTTTCAGCTGGAATATGGGATAGAGGTATTGTTTCTCCAGTACATATTTTTAGTGTGAAATGTTTTTCTGGCGGCCGGTATGTTTCATGAAGGAAAGTAATAGCTTTTTTTCCTTTTATTTATAAAGGCATTTATGTCAGTTTTTGCTTATGGTTAGTTTCTCTCAGTCGCTCCTTTCCATTTAGTTGTAAAAGGACTTTGGACTTGTTGATGTTGACATCCCTGGTTCCCAGGAGTCCGTTGGCAAATGCCAAAGCTTTTGATCACTGGAGCATTAGTTTTCCGTGTGTGATACCGGTGAATGTTAGGAAAACATGTTTATTGCTATTTGGGGAGATGCTGGGAGTGAGTAACTGATGATTAAATGGGACATAGTTTTTAACCCTCCAAGCGTCTACCAAATGGGTAAAATTGTAATGTTGTTATCTCTGCATTTTGTTTTAAATGCTAATAAAATATGATTATTTCAATATTACATAAAAAAATCTTGTTTAGGAATATAAATGTAATCCTTGAGAGTCTTAATCATTCTTCAATACTTTGAAAATTCATTAAATTTATAGAATTTTAATATTTTAAACATTGCTTATATTGCAGTGAAATCTGGAGCTTAGTGTACGGAATATTACGGGCCAAACGCTTACAGGGTTAATATACCTTAACAGATATTTTTTAATATAATAGTTTTATCTCTATATTAATTAAAATGAACTTAAAGTAATTTTTACAAATGTATTAAGGATTTGATTTATTTTTTAAGTTCCTCTAAGTGTTCCAAGGCTATTTTTGTGCATGTTGACATTCTTTTTGAGGAGTTATAAATTTTTAGTGTTAGTTAACTCTGTTACATGTAGTGAACTTCTATAGTTGAAGTTAGTGTAGAAGATGTCAAAACTATTTTGTGCATGTAATGGCTTAAATTATTTGGTTTTAATTTATGTTTATTTCTGTTAATAAATATTTTAGTTGATTTTATATTTTTGTCTTTCTTTATCAAACTTAACATTTTTTTTAGTTTGATTTTCTTCAGTAAGTTTGGGTGAGCCAATTTCAGCAATAGAGCTTAACTGCATTTTTTATTTTCTGCTAAATAATTTTCAGACTGAATTGCCCTATTAGGGTAATTCAGTTTAACAATTTGCACCAAAATTTAGTTATTTAACTCTATTTTTATAATATTAACTGTTGTTTATACAATTTACCTTTTTGATTATTCTGTCGAGAAAAAAATTAATCTGTGCCAAAACTTCCATGTTTGGAAAAAACAATAATCGTTATTTATACGACGTGTTTAAATACTGTAGTATTGTGAAAAAAAAAGGTATAGTTGTTATATACGCACCACATTGGCGCTTTTTTTCTGATACCGATTGGCAAAAACTTTGTTTTCAAATACTAGTTACATATATATTACACAATTATTTTCTATTATTATTTTAAAAAGAAAATAACAATAAATAAAAAAAAGTTTAGTTAATAATTATAAAACAAAACTATTTATATCATTTTAAAAAAGAAAATAAAAGTAAATAAACAGTTTATTAATAAAAAAACAACAACAGCCGGATTACCATGTGAGCCGTAAAATCGCCATTTTATTGCAGTCGTGCAAATGTAGTGCATATATGTGCCTAGATCAAAATAGTTTATGTAATTAAAAAAAAGTAAATAATATATTAATAAATAGACAACATCATCTGGATTGCCTTATCAAGCAAAATAATGACACTTTGGCATCAGTTAAACACCCAGATGTATATATGACATTGCCGTCAGAAACAAATCGATCCATTGTGGTGCGTATATGATATCTGTGCTAAAAACATTTTAAAAGTTGCAGTTAAATTATTTTACAATATGTGGTGTACGTGGAAAGATGTATATGTATATATGTATTTATTAAGTGTAAATTTTTTTCCTAAAAATGCTCTCATGCATAAAAAAAAAAAAAAGACAGAGAAAGAACACAGTTCTTGCTATCATCACTCCGTCTTGTGCTTTTTGTGGTTTAGAATCGCATTGTTTGGCGACAAAAGTAGATTGAAACACTCAATTGAACAAATAACATACAAATAACAATTAGAGTCATTTTTTTAATTAATTCTGCGAGTTTCTTCTGTAAAACACATAATAGGAAAATTATATTAAAAATGTATTTTAAAAAAAGACCTAATGAAGTTTTTGCAATGTTGTTTTCTTTTAATTTGTCGCAAAAGAAATAAATAGCCAAATATTGTGTCACTTCAAAACTTTCTTTCACATTGAATTACTTTTTAAATACTTTTTTTTTTTTTTTTTTAAAGGCAAATAATTTCCCTTTCATAATATTATTTTGCATAAAACTGATTTTTTTTCTTTTTATGATTATTTATTTTAAATCAATGAATTAACAGGCTTTTTTTCGAGATGTTTATATTATTTTCAATTAAAGAAACCCATTTAATTTCTTTTTTGAAATATAATTATCGTCAAAAAATTAGTTGTTGCCACCCTTTCGTCAAAAATATCAATAATATAAGAAATTTATTACCAAAAATCATAGTTATCTCTGTATATTTGAATCACAAATCTCCACAAGAATATTTCCTATCGAATGATACAATCTGCAAAAAAATCCATCGGGTAGTTTTTGAAAAACTCAAGCCGAAGTTTCAGAACTTCTGCTTTATAATATATATGATAATGGATGACTCCAGAGAAAAAAAAAATGCCTGATCATAAAAATGAAATTATTCTCTACATTTGCTATAGCTTACTTTGATGCCCAAATATGAGTTTTCATTTTTTTCTCGTAAACATTTAACAGTAGATTCTGCACAATTTAAATCAATAACATGATCTATATAATATTGTTTATCATAAACTGCATAACAATGTTTTTTCAGCAAGTTTATTTCTTTTTTTATTTCTTTATCATCATCTTTAAGACCCAAAATTGATATTGTCATTATCTATTGAATCATCCTATATTATTTCTCCATCAGATTTTGAATCTTCTAAATTTTCTAGATCTTCATATCCAAAATAAGAGGCTGTAGAATATGTCCAAACCAGCGATCTTGGATCTGGAGGAATTATGCAGATAAATTTAAGTTCAATTTTAATTTTAACAATAAATTCCCTGAAATAAAAAAAATCTCACTATAAATAGAAATATCCATCTAGCAACCTTCACAAAATATATCTTAGAATATTATATACCATATATACTCACGCATAAATTGAGAATTTTTTTTTTTTTTTTTTTTTTTGGGGGGGGGGGGGGGGATTTCTAATATTTACAGTAATACAGAATTTTGGTTGCATATAACAACATATCGCAAAACTTGGTGATATGAATTGAGAGAAATGCTAGGAGGTAAAAACATTTTCTGCACTCCTGACTGCTCATGTTTTCAGTATGTGCAGTATGCATTGCATTCATCTGTGCTTCTTTAGAATACAAGAATTTGGGTTTAATCCCTTCAAGTGAATTTACTGTAGATGAAGATGCCATATTTCAGGTTTTTGAGAGTAAGAAATCAGCATATTAGCCTGAAGTGTGAACACTTTAAAACAATACAATACATTTATATTAATATCCAGTAACTGTCATACTGTCCTTAGTAACTGTCATATGGAGCTTTAATGGATTCCAATTACTGATAATATTTCATATTTTCAAATAAAAACAATTGCTAAACAAAATTAGTTTATAACTTTAAAATTACTGCCAAAAGATGTGGTTTAATCTCAAATCTTGAGATTCCCTTGTAATTGGCACAAGTGCCAATTACTAGGAACTAGCAAAATTGAAGCACCATTAATTTAGAAATCCAAATATTTGTGTCACAAATAGTTTTACACAATTAAAGTAACCCTTTTCAACTAAACAAAACTGTTGTCAATTAAAGTTTAAAGTATATTATAAATCAGATAATAATAAATTGAAATGCATGCCTTTCTTAAGCCAGAGAAAGATCATTTGCAACAAAAATGGCTGATTTGATACAAGCCATAATTGTTTCTTTTTCCACTATTGTCATCTAGTAGCATAAATCAAAGTTATAATCTTTTAAAGTAAATGAGCATATAACTGATATATGGTCTTGCATTTTTAAAAGACTGGCTATTAATCTTATTTTAGGACATTTTTGTAATATGTGCCAATCACTGGTGCCTGCCAATTACTGGGGATGTTATCCTATAACATCTTTATCTCTTTATTTCAGAGCTTTTTAATAATAATAATAAATTGACTTTAATTGCATGGATATTTCCAGATAGGATTTGGATCTTACTTATAAGTTAAATTTAACAAATGATTTGAAGATTATTAATTTTTGCATAAAATACAACTTTTGATTCTAAGGAGTTCAATATGAAAATCCTCTACTGCACATTGATATATTTATTTACAACTAGCAGCCTTTGCCTGCTATGCTGGTCAGTTTTTTTAAAAGGATCTAATATCAAACAAAATGCATCTAGTAACAGTTAAAAACTTAATATCTTATCAAATCACCATAGTCGTTGTCTTACTCATGTGATCTCACATTATATGGTTCAAAATACATATTGAAGACATAATAGAAAATTAGCTCTAAAACTACTATGTTTAACTATTTTTTAGTAGATTTGCTATCTTGGATTTCGCACTTTTACCTATAACTGCTGCAGAAATGTATCAAAATGTCTTCAAAGTACGACCACCCCATTAAACCCTCTTAGGTGGGAATTACTAAAAAATAAAATAAAATACATGTTGATTCTAGTAAATACGTGGAAACTAAAAACAGAGGGAATTAAAAAACAATAAACCAAAGAGAAGCTACAAGGAAGCCATATTAGTGGAAAAGTCAAGTGATGCATTCCCTGGTTGCAAAAAGTAGAAAAAGTTCAAGTAAGTGTAAAAAGATAAAGGAGTTTAAGTATCAAAAATTAGAATTTTTCAGCAATCATTACTAAAATAGCCAAAGCAATAAGAATTAAAAGCTCCCCTTGTACCAAAAATAGTAACTAAAAGGATGATGAGTGGGATCAATATATTTTTATTGATTTTATTAGAAGACATTTTGCTTAAATACATTAAACGTACCTCACCAGGAGGGGCAAGGGAAGTGCATAATATAAATAAGTGGTCACAGGCCTAAACAACTATAATAACCTGAAGGGTGTCAACCAAATTTTGAAAAATGCCCCCCTTGGAGGAAAAATGAACTGGAACCCAAGAGGTGTATAACATAAAATATTAGTCACAGAGCTTTACAATGATATATCACATGATTATTGTCGGCAAAAGTTGAAAAAATACACACCAGGGTTTCAACTATACATATAAATCCATAGACATCTACAGGGCTGCAGATATAAAAAAAATATTTTTTTCAAATATTGGTTACAATAGCAGAAATTATTTTAAATTGTGTTATGTGTTTGTCAAATTATTTATTTATACATTATATTTCTAACTTACTAAACTGTAAAATTATGTTATAGTATTTTGAAAGTGTCACATAATGTATGCTGGATGCATGGTTTTTTGTTCATGTTTAATTTGTAGGCAAGCCTGCACTAGCTATTTAAAAAAATATCTCGTTAAAAGGGCTGAAAAAATAAACATTCTTGTCTTGTGTTTCAGGTTCATGAGCTCAAAATCTGGCCGAATCTATCTCCACACAGACATCCGAGTGATTATTTTTCGAAAGAGTGACCTCGATGCAGCCACCGTACATGGTCAGCGACCCTACGAGCTCCGCTCTTTCACACACGGTCCTCTCAACCCCAAGTTCTCGTCGCACAAGCCCTAAACTAACTCTCTTGGGACAAACTCTTTGTATATAGATTTAGATTCTTCCAGATGTGATCAAATGGCCTAGTATATAATATGTTTATATTATTATATATGAGATATTATTAATACACATACTTAGAATCATGGTTAATTTATTGTCTTATGCATATAAATATCTATATATACATACATATATATCTATACATATATAAATTATATCAAAGTAAAGGGTGCACTTTAAAAAACTAAACCTCTTGTCATTCATTTGTTTCTGTGTGTTTTTTCTTCTTTGTTTTTACACAAGTACAGACAGTGTTGGATTCAGTGGGTGGCATTCTCCCACAAAGCAATGAAATGCCCCCCCCCCCCCTGGAAAATATAAGGGGTTAAGGGTAATCAAAGGCATGAATAAATGACAATTTTAATTTTTTTTTTTCTTGTCAGTAACTCAATTTATTAAATGAAAATAATAATATGATATGATTACATTATGTTTTGACTCAACTTTACGAAAAGAGTACAATAATTAAAAAAAGTTATTAATGTTTGTGTTGGACGATGTTCTATAAGGCGGAGACTATCTTAAATCCTTGGAGATTCACCTAAAATCAATCGGAAAAGAATAATTAATTATTTTAATAGATAATCTAGTGCCTGATCAAAGCTTTTTTTTCTAGAAAAAAAAAATCAACAAAATGGCGGCCTCAGGAAACTTATTCACAGATTTTCGAAAAAACACCAACAGTTAATTGTTTATAAAAAATCGAAGTTTTAAATATTGATCAGGCACTAGTTTTTTATGTTTTTAAAAAGCTGTATAAATTTAATTGAAATCTACTGAACAGTTTTCGAGTACAGTTGTCACCATTTCAAAAAATGCAGTTTCAACATAAACACATTTAAAGTTTTACACTCAATTTATGTAGAGTATAAGAATTATTTAATTACTTATACCGAGTCATCTATTCCAGGGTCATGTAACAGTTCTTCAGCCATTGTAGAAGTTTCCAAAATATCGATTTACAGTTATCTACATTGCATTCTACTTTCTCGAGTGTTATCGTTAGTGCACTTAATCTGCTACCTTCACTGGTGTTACATCCATTGTTTTAGCATACCGATGAAAATTATGCCCACAATTAAGTCCCAGTGTATTCATTATTATCAATAATGATGCATACCTTCATTCAGTGTTCTCGCTGACATTTGACAAACGTTAGTAATTTGGTGAATTAAAAATAAAAAACATTCACCAAGTAAAAAAGTATTAGCAAAATAGATTCGCCGTGTAGCACATACAAAAAAAAAAAAAAAAAAAAAAAAAAGATATATATATATATATCTTTAATCCTTTATTCTACCCCCTTTTTTTAAATATTTTCTAAAATAATCTAAGTTTTTATAACTGCGACAGCGAAATCGTTATTAATCTTGGTAATCGTTATTAAAATTGTTATTAATCTAATTTCAACTATCTGCTACAAATATTAAAAATATGTACATATTAAAAATATTATATATAGGCGTATGTATGAAAAACGAAAAAAAAAATGAGCATTAGCAATTTGGCGAATCTAATCGCTTGTTTACTCACCAAATGAAGAATGTAATCGCAATTTGGCGAAATGGCAAGCGACAGTGAGAACACTGCCTTCATTGAATATACCAGTAGCTAGGTATGCAGCAATTTGTACGATAGTATAACTTGTATTTTTGGGCATATTTTAAAACTAGGTGATTGAAGCTTTCATTATCATTTTGATTGAATCCGCCCACACATCTTGAAAGTAAATTGTCATTATTCAGATCTTCACAAACTGGCTTGATATCTTCTAAAACATCAGGAGCCGTGCACCCAGCCTTTTTGCTAGCTACCTGCTCTGAAGCGTTCTCGAGAGTCTGAGAGCCCTTTGTTAGTAGCTGAATAACTCAAAAAGTATTTGTCAGATTGACCTCAAAATTTCAGAATATATTTTTAAGATATTATACTTTAAAAAACTGCAAAAATAAAAAAAATCAATTTTTTGAAAATTCTGACTACCCCTAACCCTTTAAAATTTTGCATTTTCAATGGTCAAAAAGTACAATTCCCCTCCCGCCCCCCTCCCAGGGCTCTATAAGGTCCCTCTCTGAGAAAACTGTCTGAATTCAACACTGAGTACAGATTTGATAAAATGCAAGTTTCCCACTTCTGGAAAGATTTGTACTCATAAAAGAGCATTCGAGTTATATGAATTAGATTTTATTATACAAAAGTTCTTCCATAGATAGGATTGTCAGATTGTATATGCTTTTATGTGTAAGCTTACATTTTGTAACATTCTTTGGCCTACTGTACAGTATACACTTAAATTTGTCCCATACAACATTTTTTTCTATTTTTCTACCACATTTTGCTTTGGATCTTTCAAAGAATCTTTTCTTCTTCAGTTTGTTTCAAAATTTCATCTTTTGGGAGGAAAAAAAAAAAAAAAAGTTATACATATGCAAATCAAATGTAAAAATGGCCTATTTTTAATCAGAATAACAAATTTATTTATTTTTTTTTATTCATAATGGGATATATATAGAATAATATAATACAAATACAATTGGAAATAACACTTTAATCAATTGATTCTTTTTAAACAAATTTGTTATCAAAACATTACTGTGGTACACTCAACAAACAGTTTTGTATGGTATAAAAAAGGACAATAATGCAAAGCGATTAGAATGAACAATATCAGACAAAATTAGAGATGTGTCATTTGTTGAGGAACAATTCCGACTGTGAAGCTGAAGGAACAATTTCGGTCAGTAAAAAGGAATCGGTCCTTGTAGGAACGATTCCAAAAAAGATCAACTCCTTGGAATTGGTCCTTTTTTGAATGACTCTACAGAAGTGGTCCTTTTTGGAACGATTCTGAAATGGAACTACTCCTTGGAATCAGTCCTTTTCGGAATGACTCTGCGGAATCGGTCTTCTTGGAACAATCCCGAAGAGGAACAAATTCCCGGAATCTGTCCAAAAAGTACCGACCTCGAAAAAGACCTATTCCTCAGAGTCATTCCAAAAGGTAATAACTACGAAAAGGACCGATTCTGCGGAGTCTGTTCAAAATGTACCTACTCCGAAAAGGATAGATTCCAATAGAATGGGTCCTTTTTCTTAGACTAGCCAGTTTTAATAAATTGAAATCTGCTATTTTATTTTTAAATAACAGATTTTCATTCTATCAAAGCTGAATGTATTGCCAAATACACTTTTTACTAATCAATAATTTCTCATACCGTTCTAATATGGATGGTAAAGGCAGAAAAGAAAGAAAAAAGACATTGAATTTCTGGATGGGGGAGGGCGTTTAATAAACTACAATTGCATATTGTATCTCTTAAATTTTATGTTTAGAAGAATAATATTTTATATCAATTAAAATATTGTTGCTTATAAATTATTATTTATCAATTTTGACTTAACTATATTACTATTTGACCTCTTGTGTTCAATTAATCTGATAGGAATAATTTAAAAAATATTTCATATGAATTTGAGCTTTCTCACCTGAATGAAAAAATGCTCAAGCCAGAATTCAAAACCAGAAACTTCACGTGCTTCATAGACTGAGTACCTGGGCCCAGAGGTAAAGAAATACCATGCTTACTTATGTACACTAATATATTTTTTTAATTGGTAAATGTATCATACGAAATGAGTTTTTTCTAAATGAATTCTTAAAAACAACAAATTAAATGCTTGTGTAAATAGTAGTAAAAAATACTTTAAAAAAAATCTGTTTAGAAACGGTTTTGAATAATAAAAGAAATACATCATTATGCCACAAAAATTGCTTTTTACTCAGATAAACGATTTTCTATTATTTTAATATTTATAGAATTACACACTTCATATATATTTCAGTTTCATATTTTCTCCTCAAGAATAATTGCATTTTGAGAATCCTTTTTGTCAAAAAAAAAAAAAAAAAAAAAAAAAAAAAAAAAAAAAAAAAAATATCAGCTATGAGTGTTAGAGTACCACTTTATTTCTCTAGTTTGGGTAGTGTCTTGTTTTTCACACCTGAAGAAGACTAATAAAAAAAATCTTGACGTTTGAAGGTTGTTTTAATCAGCTTACATTGAGGCTTATTGCATAGAGGAAAATCTGTTTGAACAAGGAGTTTTTGTAAAACATTTTTCTTTCTAAGAATAATGAATATCTCAAAAAACATAATATCTAATAATAATATAACATCCCATCCACTACTGTTATAAAGAGTAACAATAGTGGGTTGAATTCAAATATTTGGTCTAGGAATTAATTCGTCCAGTTTTACAAGAGATGGTGTAACTAATTTATTGTTCCATAGTTTCGTTTGTTCAAACATGCATTTAAAACTACTGTTATTACGCATCCAGTTTAGTGTATGCCATTTAGTTTAAGCGTAAACAACAAAAATTTTGTCAAATTTTATGCCTGGTAAAGTGTTTTTGCAGGAGGGGGTCTTCATTACTTTAACATGAAGAAAAGGGCTACCGAAAGTTATTGTAATTTGGTGGAAGTTTATGGTGGATATGCTGTAGCTGAACGAACGTGTCAGAAGTGGGTTGCCGTTCCTAACCGATATAGCAACAGTAACAAACTGCGCATGCGTGTGGACTTTAATTGAAAATTGAAATTCTCTCTGCTAGAAAAAATAGTACAGGGTTACCGTGGTTGTTATATGTCATCATACTACACTGATGTCCAAAAGTTAAGCATAATTGGTAATTAAGTAAGTAATGAAAGAAATATAAATCGAAATGTGATGAAACTCCAGGTGTGTAAACAAAATAGTACGCGTCACATATTTTCGCGAAGAGTTTTCCCCGAAATCAAACAGGGGACCGTCAACAAATTGAAAAAGAACAAAGATCTTTTGGATAACCCTGTCAAAACTGATGTAGCAAAAGCGTTCAAACTGCACATTATGATTAAGTGGCTTATTGTAGTGTACTGTGTTTATTTTTATAAGGATAGCATGTACACTCGTAAAGAAATTAAGGTTTTTATAAAAACAGTCCTAAGTTTTTTGCTTATAATTTGCAGAGTTCTTAATATAAAACTAGCAGGGGAGACCGAGCTTAGCTCGGTCAAAATTAACTTTGTGTTCAACTCGATATAGTATTTTCACTGTGTCATTCACTCGGTATTATTACTGTAAAACATGTTGTTTATTTAGAAAAACAATCAATAAGAAAACTATGTTTTTATACGCATGTTTATAAATTTTACTTGATTTTAAAATTTACAACGAAAGGACATCGATATAAATCACTTTTTTAGCTCGACTCTGATTGGTTTAACCATGCATCTAAAATCCTCTTAAGAATGTATAAAAAAAATTCTTTACATTCTGAAAGACTATATTTTCTGCTAGATATAGCCAAATTTGGAGGCATTCTTTCATTTGGCTCCAAATACGTGTTTTGGTTTTCGTAATTTTTATAGTCGATTTTTTAGCCATATGTCGCCGATATTTTTTCAAATATCACCAAGTTATTGGCTTTTGCCATATTCTCGTGACCCTGACCCGTATTACCCAAAATGAGCCACTAATCAAATTTGATCAAGCATGTGGCATAGCTCAATCGTCTTCAGGTAATCAAAAACAGTAGAATATAAAATTGAATCAAAATCTTTTAAGCCATTTTTTAGGTAAAATTAGCTTGGCAGCATTCAGCAATGAAGCAAAATGACCCACTAATATAATTTTGTTTAACACTCGACTCAGCCCAATAGTCTTCTCGTGACAAAAACGTTTGGTTTCAAAATTTAGGTAAAATTGATTGAGTCGTTGTTATATATAATTAGAATGACACTAGCTCATTAAGACCCAAAATGACCCACTAATTGAATTTTCGCGAGCATGTGTCCATCCAAATGGTTTTCTCTTGCTCAAAAACGATATAATACAAAGTATAGTCAAAATGGTGAGTACCATTTTCTATATAAAATTAGGATGATCCATCATGACCAACAAATGACCCTTATAATCGAAATCTCTCGAACGTGTGGCCTAGCTCATTAGTTTTAGCATGCCGAAAAACATTAGATACAAAATTTAGATAAAATCGATTGAGCCGTTTTTTAGATATAGTTAGTTTGACCCCTTATGATCCAAAATGACCCATTGATCGAATTTTCTCAAAAATCTGTCATAACCCAATGATTTTCTTGTGCCCGAAAACGATAAAATACAAAATTTAGTCAAAGTTGCGTGAAACGTTGTCTAGATAAAATTAGAATGACCCAAAAGTGGCCCACTAATCGAAATTTCTCGAACATGTGACCTATCCCAATGATTTTCTCATGCCAAAAATATGTTGTATACAAAATTTCGTTAAAATCGACCCACCCATTCTTTATATATAGCTTGACCTTGAGCCATTATGACACACAAATGACCCTTATAATCGAAAGCTCTCGAATATGTGACTTAGTCCATTAGTTTTCTTGTTTCTAAAAATTGTTACATACAGAATTTCGTTAAAATTAATCCTGCCGTTCTTTAATTATATATAGCTTGACCCAGACCCTTTATTATCCAAAATGACCCATTAATCGAAATTTTTCGAACATGTAACCTAGTCCAATGATTTTATCGTGCCAAAAAATATTGCATACAAAATTTCATTAAAATCGATCCACCTGTTATTTAGATATAGCTTGACCATGACCCATTATGACCCATCATGACCCACAAATGACCCTGATAGTCGAAATCTCTCAAACATGTGATTTAGCCCATTAGTTTTCTCATGTCAAAAAACTGTTACATACAAAATTTCGTTATAATCCATCACGTCGTTTTTTAAATATAAATAGCTTGACCCAGACCCTTAATGACCCAATATGACCCATTAAAATTTTTTCTCGAACATGTAACCTAGCCCAATGTTTTTCTCGTGCCCGAAAACCATAGAATGCAATTTTTAGTCAAAATTGCATGAGAAAATCCCTAGATAAAAATAGCATGACCCACAATGACCCCAAAAATGACCCACTAACCGAATTTTCTCGAACATGTTACCTAACCCAATTGTCTTCTTGTAATCTAAAACGATACAATATAAAATTTGGTCAAAATCGTTAGAGCCGTTTTTTAGATAAAAATGGCTTGACCCATAATGACCCAAAAATGACCCACTAATCGAAATTTTTCGAACATGTGACCCAGCCCAATAGTTTTCTCGTGCCAAAAAACGATTGGATAGTAAATTTCCTTAAAATCGATCCAGCCGTTCTCTAGATATATATAGCTCGATCTTGACCCATTATGACCCAATAATCGAATTTTCTCGAACATGTGACCTAGCCCAATGGTCTTCTCGTGCCCGAAAATGGTAATATCCAAATTTTTGCGAAAATCGTTAGAGCCGTTTTTGAGATAAAATTTACCCACACACACACACACACACACACACACACAATTTTTGCTCGCATTATAGTATAAGACAGGGCTGTCCAACCTTTGATTAAGCAGGGGCGCATCTCAGCTTTTGGCAAGCAATGAAGGGCGCCATTATTAAAATGGCTCAAAACATGCAAGAAAATCATCTTTAAATATTAGCAGCAATACATATAGGCAAATGCATAACGCTATAGAGACATAATGCCCGTTTAGTTCTACCGTGCCACTCAAAAAAAGGGAAAAAAATTGAAAAATAACTGTAAAGTGTAATAAATTTCGAATAATACATTTTTCTGCGGGGGATTATGTCAAAGATTTTTGAATTGGAAGGAGCCAGAAAATGACATATCGCCTATTTTTAAAATAAAATATAATCAGATGTATTGTTACTCTGTAATAACTGTTTTTTTTTTCTTCTTTTTTTTTTTTTTTTTTTTTTTTTTGAGTTGTAAATTTTTCATTATAAAAAAGTACAGAAACAATATCATGGTTGACTCCAAAGAGAGAGCCTGAAAGAATTTTTATTGATAAGAATCTTTTCGCATGATTTTATAGATTTTTTTAAAAACAAAATCATCAAAATACTTAAAGTATCAAAGGTCTGGGAGAGAAAAAGACAGCCTTTATCTGTCTTATAAAACAGCCCAATGACAATGAAACAACGTCAATAACGATAAGAAGTATGCTGAATTTTCATGCATGAAAGAGGCAGACGATAACTTAAATTTTTTTACATTTTACTTCTTAACATATTAAAAAAACTTTCTCGATATTTATTAATTTCTATTGGCATAATTTCCTTAAAAATATACAAAAAGAATAACTAGAAATTAGTGAAGAAACACTACAACACATCATTTGTTTCTTTAAAAAGCTAATCATATGCTATTGACGTTCTTTTAATGTGTTGCGTACGTTATAATTGTTGAGGCATGAAATATATAATGTAAAGATTTTTAAAACATCTCACAAAAGAGTATCAAGGATTTTAAATAAAAAATCCTTTACAAGGGAATTTTAATTTAAAAAAAGAATAAAAGATCAGTAACTGGAAACCTTCAAAAGGGCGCCAAGAAAACTGGCAAAGGGCGCCATGGCGCCCGCGGGCGCCGCGTTGGACAGCCCTGGTATAAGATAATGTTCTTTTCTGAATATATGACAAACATCATGGTACACAATACCCTGTCATCAGAATTTAAAAATAATAAAAATTGTATGACAAATGAGCAGGTTTACTAAATAATTTTTCATTGTGCATGTGTCAACGATATCAAAATGTCATTTGCATATTGTGTTAGCTAAATGTATAGAGCAACTTCTGTAAAAGTTTCAAAAACATAGCTTGAAAATTCTGAAAATTATTGTCTATAGAATCAACTCAAAACCCGTTATTCCTAAAAGGAAGCAAAATATCAGGGGTTTTATCCAAATACAGTTGTACATGCAATATTGTCTAGGCACGAAACAATGGAATATGGATACAGCCCCTCATCTTTTTGCTTCATTTAGGGAATAAAATATTTTGATCTCATTCTATCAACGATAATTTTCACAATTTTTAATCTATGTTTTTGAGACTTTCATAAAAGTTGCTCTACACATTTAACTAACATAATATGCAAATGAAATTTTAATAGCGTTCACGCATGCACAGTAAAAAATTATTTAGTAAACCTGCTCATTTGTCATACAATTTTTATTATTTTTAAATTCTGATGACAAGGTATTGTGTACCATGATGTTTGTCATATATTCAGAAAAGAACATTATTTTATATTAAGAACTCTGCAAATTATAAGCAAAAAATTTAGGACTGTTTTTATAAAAACCTTAATTTCTCTACGAGTATACATGCTATCCTTGTAAAAATTAACACAGTACATTACAATAAGCCAATTAATCATAATGTGCAGTTTGAACGCTTTTGCTACATCAGTTTTGACAGGATTATCCAAAAGATCTTCGTTCTTTTTCAATTTGTTGACGGTCCCCTGTTCGATTTCGGGGAAAACTCTTCGCGGAAATATATGACGCGTACTATTTTGTTTAAACACCTGGAGTTTCACCACATTTCAATTTATATTTCTTTCATTACTTACTTAATTACCAATTATGCTTAACTTTTGGACACCAGTGTAATTTGGCGATTACTTTTTGGCCCTTGAAAAAGTGATAAGAAGATTATTATTATAGATTTAAAAAGGTATTTTAAGACATGAGATTTTCTTTTGATATTTTATTTCTTTGAGAATCTAGCGACTTAAATCTCCAATATTAATTTATAATGCATTTTGAATCTGTTACCAGTTTAATTATATTAAGATACTTAAATAGTTTATTGAAGTATTCTTTATAATATATATATATATTATTATTGTTGACTTATTGTAATTAAATATTATCAAACATTAATGTTGTTGTAGTATCAATGCAAATAAAAAAGAGATGCGATTTATTAAAAATATTAGTTTATATTACATAAATAAATTTATAATATCTTATTTATGACATTAAAATGTATGTTAGATATTTTATAATATATACTATGAAATATAAAAAAATAATTTACGAATGATTAAATTTTTTATTAACTGTTCAATAAATTTTAAAGTATTTTGTAAAAAATATAGATAAAATATGCTGTAAAAAGCTGATTTGTAGTATTTAATTAAATAAATATATATACATACTATCATTAAATTATTTACTTGAATATTCATTTTTATAATATTTTAGTATTTACTTATTATCAACATTAAATATTATCAAATATTTTCATTATAAATAAAACAGGTGTAATTGGTAATAATCATTATCTTTTTTATTATCTGAATACTTTATAAATAAATATAATAAAACATCATTAATTTTCAATGAAATATTGATATGTAAATTTTCATTTATTGAAATATATTAATATTGTTACTTACTAATATAATAATAATTTGATAATGAACAAGAATGATTAAAATGTTTTCTAATTTTTTATTGTATTATTATACTTATCAATAATAAACTAGCAAATATGACAATTTATCTAAATCATTATCCATATATACATTGTCTATAAAGTACTGACACATTTAATTTTATAATATAACAAAAACAATTATTTGATAATTATTTATTACAAAATATATTATTTATTACAAAATATATTATTTATTACAAAATATAATAATTTATCTTTATCAAATATGCTATTATTTTATATTCAAATATGCTATAATTATTTTATAAATTGTATGGAAATTAAGTAATATTATATATCAATAAATAATTTGATAATAAAAAGTTAATTCTAATTAGCTAGTTTGAATACCTGGACACTGCTGACTATTTATTTATTAATTATGAATAATTAATTATCTAACTTAATTTATAATAGTATTATAACTGAAAAACTATTTTAAGTTTAAAAAAGAAAAATTTTTAATAATAATCTATATCTTTGCAAAGTAATTTTTATTTTTGGCAAATGCAAAAAAAAAAAAAAAAAAAGTTAAAACATAAAAGTTTTTAAAAAGTTAATATTTTATATATATTATTTATTGTTATATATTTTATCATTAAAAAGGTAAATAAAATTTAAACTGAATTATTTATATCTGTAAAATGATGATGAAATATGATGATATGGTATGACTTACATAAAAAGTGAAAATAAAGAAAGAACATTTTACTGTGCTGCCATCTATGTCTAGCTATTAAAATGAATTTATTAAAAGAATTTTATAATTATCTGAATAGATGGGTCATTTTCAAAAAACTTGTACATTTGGGAAATTTTTCACAAATAAAAAAATTTTTTTAGATACAATTTATAAAAATATTAGATGATACTAAAACATTTCTTGTATATAAAACTGAAAACAGCAGTTCACTTTTTGATTTGGAACGTCAAATAAAAAATAAAGTATGAACTTGCAACAGTAAAATGTTCCCCTCTGTTACCAACAGTCAAAAATTTTTATTTTAAAAAATAAAACACCTAAAACAGTAAATATCACATTTTCTTTAATTACATGATTGCTATTTTCAGAAAATCCTAACTGTTGTTTTGTTATGATTATTTTTATTTTTGTAAAATACAAAGGATTTCCTCTCTGTTACTTTTTTGGAAAAATCATAAGTTTCAATTAAATGTGCATTCACATTTTTTCAGTTAAATTATAAAAAATATTACACAAATAAAATATTAGTTAAAGTTACACAATTAATTATTCAAAATGATGATTGATAATTTTTTTAGTGAAATAAAAGAGCTTAAATTGACGGTAACAGAGTGGAAAAAAAGTAACCGAAGGGAATGCTGATTGATAGTGGAGTGATATTTGACGTGGCATAGTTTTTTATAAGTTTATATCATGTATTGTATACGATCTTAATGTTTCAAACATATCCAGCAAGAATTTAAGATTTTTACAAAAATTACTATTGGAAAATGGTGATATTTGGCGGGGCATTCTCTTTTGTAAATTTATATCATGTGCTATGACAAACGCATTGCTTAGTTTAAAAAAAAAAAAAAAATCATCATATATTAGTCGAAGTAGTAGTGCTTTAAAGCAAAAATTTAAGATTTTTGCAAAAAATACTATTTAAAAATAGTGGGATTAGACCAGGCAATTTTTTATATAACTTTTTATTATGTGTTATAAGCTATTGTGAAGTTTCAATGTTTCAAACAGATCAAGGCAGAATTTAAGATATTTGCAAAAAACTACTGTTAAAAAATACTGGTATTTCACGTGCCATTGTTTTTATAAATTTTTATCACATTTTATAATCTGTTTCAATTTCAAACAGCTCTCCTTAGATTTTCAAATTTTAACAAATTCGCGTGCAAGTTGGATGACGCTTTAACCCAAGAAATAACGATTTTTACAGAAATTACTATTTGAAAATAGTAGTATTTAACGCGGTGTATCTTTTCTTATAAATTCTTTTCTAGTTAAATAATGATCATTTCTTCTTTAATACATTTTTATCATGTGTTATAAGATATCCTAAAAGTTAAAACAGACCAAGCAAGAATTAAAAGCTTTTACAAAAATTAATATTCGAAAATAGTGGTATTTCATGCTGCATAATTTTTTCATAAATATAAATGACTACAATTAAAGAAGCATTTTGTTTGAGAAAATTAAAGCCTAATGTTTATGGCAACTAGCTCACCACAAAAACTACTATTTTATATTTAAAAAGAAAAATGCATATTTTTAATTTTGTTCTAAGAACATGAAACGAGAATGTGCAGCCTTCAAGAACAATGTTCAAATAAACTTGTTTTTTTTAGTAGTTTCTTACTCTGTTACATTTTGTTCCACTCTGTTAGCATAAGCATAGTAACAGAGGGGAAAAAACTACAAATAATTTTAACAGCACAAAGTGAATTAAAAACAAGAAAAACTAAGCCTATTTATTTAAGAAGCACCATTTGATCTTAGGATTAAAATTTTATAAAAGTATAAAAAAAATAAATTTCACATAAATAAGCTGGTAACAGAGGGGAAACTGAATAAAACATCCTTGTCTTGTAAATGCTTTACTTCAACACCACGGTGAAAATAACTTAATAATTTAAAAAATGGTGGCCTCATCTAAAAATAGACTGTTCGAAGAACTGCAGAACCTTGTGTTGAACATTTAGTAGTAATAAATTATTACAATAAATGTGGTAACAGAGTGGAAGTAAAAGAGGGGAAAAAATCTGGGGACAACAATAAATTGTTCCATTTTTATAAAAAAACAAGTTTAAAAAAATATATTATATGGTCTATGCTACAGATGAGACATACAACAATTGTCATAACTGAAAAAAATTACATTTTTGACAACTGATTTATAATTTTATAGCAGTTGAAAAAGTAAAAAAGGAAGAGGAGACATAGCATTTTAGCTATAGCTGGCACATTGAAACCATAACTACACTAATATTATTTTTAATTTCTGATAATATTTAGCCCACATTTACTCTAAACAGTCAGACAAGTAATGTAAATGCTTAAATTTTATTTTTTTAAATTTATTTTAGTTATTAAAAATTCTTAAAGTTGGGGGACATAGAATGAAATTTTTTTGAAATGATTTTTTGAAAATGACCCAGATAGCTTTTAAATTTTAATTGCTTATAACTGAATTAAAAAAAAAAAAAAAGTTCCAAGAAACCATACTTAAAAAGGAAGACCATAGTAATAATATTCATCAAAAAATGTATTTAATAAAATTACATAAAAATGTAGAGTATGATCTAAAATAATAATGCATGATTAAATTTGTCAAAATCATAAATTATTATAATTAAACTTATATGTATTTCTTAAAATAAAATAATGTTTCCTTAAAGATATGTTATTTTATCAGCAGAACATACAAGATTTAAGGGTGTTCTTAAATCAAAAGGGGCAACTTTGTGACACATGCATTCATTTATTTTTGCTCGGAAATGCATGAAAGTAGCAGGGGTTGTTATTCAGAAACTGTCTAATGGCACTCATTCTTTTGTTTTTTAAAAAACACAATAGATTTTCCATAACAAGCCTTCAAATTGGACACTTTTGAGCACATTTCCCGACGAAAGCAGGAAAACCGGTTGAAAAGCAGGAGAAAAACGGATGATCCATTGATCGAAGTAGCTTATAACGCGATAGGTAATTTAATTATCATAAGATGGAAAAATAAGTTCGATTCGAAATCGCTTTTCATAGTCGGGCATTAAAATTTTATAACTTTCTGTTAAAAAATGAATTTGTAAATGTGTCAAAACATTTTTTGCTTGTTGAGCGGATCAATTAAGAACACCCTTAAAATAAGATAATCATTCTTATTATTGTTATAAAGGAATAACATATACACTAACTGGCCATTTATTATCGTTCACTTGCGATTTTAGACATTTTGTTAAATATCTAGAAAAATACATGAGGAATCATTAGTGTATAAATATCATAGTATAAGTCACCCATCTCCGTGAAGATTTTTTACCGAAACTCTGTAGGAGACTGTCAACAAATTAAAAAAGAATGAATATTTTTTGAATAACCCTGTCAAAACTAATGTAGCAAAAGCGCTCAAACTCTAGATTATGATTGAGTGCCTTATTGTAATACACTGTGTTCATTTTTATGCAAATAGCATGCATACTCGCAGAGTAATTAAGGTTTTTATAAAAATGGTTCCAAATTTTTCCAAGTTTTTTGCTTACAATTTTCCAAGTTCTTAATATAAAATAATATGTTTTTCTGAAAATATGGCAAACAACATATATGACAACAACTGTACCCTGTAATCAGATATCAAAAATAATAAAAAATGTTGAAAAATGAGTAGGTTTACTAAATAATTTTTCACTGTGCATGCGTCAACGATATCAAAATTTCATTTGCATATTATGTTAGCTAAAAGTCTCAAAATCATAGCTTGAAAATTCTGAAAGTAATCGTCTATAGAAAAAGGACAAAATCCATTGTTTCCAAAATGAAGCAAAAAAAATGAGGGATTTTATCCAAATGTAGTAGTACGTCCCGTATTGTGTATTCTATATTGACACTAATCAATGAATATATTGATACAGCCCCTCTTGTTTTTGCTTCATTTTGTGAATGACGGATTTTCAACTTATTCAATTGACGATTATTTTGATAATTTTCAAGTTATGATTTTGCGACTTTCACAAAAGTTGCTCTTTACATTTAGCTAACATAATATGCAAATTAAATAAAATTTTAATATCGTTGACGCATGCACAGTGAAAAATTATTTAGTAAACCTACACATTTTTCATACAGTTTTTATTATTTTTAATTCTGATAACAGGGTATTGTGTGCAATGTTGTTTGTCATATTTTCAGAAAAAAATATTGTTTTATATTAAGAACTCTGAAAATTATAAGGAAAAAACTTGGAAAAATTTGGGACCATTTTTATAAAAACCTTAGTTACTCTGCGAGTATGCATGCTATTTGCATAAAAATTAACACAGTGTATTACAATAAGGCACTCAATCATAATCTAGAGTTTGAGCACTTTTGCTACATTAGTTTTGACAGGGTTATTCAAAAGGTATTCATTTTTTTTTATTTGTTGACGGTCCCCTATAGAGTTTCGGGGGAAAAATCTTCACGGAGATGTGTGATTTATACTAGGGATGGGACGAATAGTGATTTGGCCGAATAGCCGAATACCGAATATTCGGCCAAATTTTAGGCCGAATACCGAATATTCGGCCGGCCGAATAGTAAAATTTTTTTCCAATAAAGAAAATAAATTTTTATTATATATAATTTAAAAAATAGGAGCTCATTAATAATTATTACTCTTAAATGTGCTTTTAAATGTATTTTTAAATTTGAAAAACTTATTTTAACACAAAAAAATTATGAAATTGCATTATATCCTTTTTATTCTAATGTACATCATTGATTTTCAGTAAGTCAAGATGGGAAAATATTTCCATTAAAATATGAAGAATGTACTTCACTTTTACTATCAATTGATACTTCTTGTATCCAAAATCAATAATATTCTTAATCTCTCTCTCTCTCTCTCTCAGAACTCACAAGGACATATTTTCTGAAATAATCTTTAATGAAGTAAATTTGATCATTTAGAGTTTGTGTCCCTAGTGATAAGCAAATTTATAAGAATGAGACTGTTCTGAAATCAGATGCCAAGCTTTAAATTACAAATTACATTAAAGCAAAAGCTTAAAGTAGAATGCACATGTTAACAAAATCTTTGACATTTGAATCGGCACATACAATATTCAACTTCAATATTCCACTTATTCAACAAGCATTAAAAGGATAAACAGAAATTGATAACAACATGAAGGAAGGAAGATTAAATTAAAAATATATACATAATAATGTTACATATTTAAGTCAGTAATTACGCAAATAATTATTTAAAAGTGAAAACTATAGAATGAAAAAATTATTTTGTTGAGTATTTAGAATTTATATTAAAATATTTATAAAAACCATCTTCATAAAGCAAGTTGTGTCATCTAATGTGCATCGAGTTTGACACCAGTTCTGCTTTCAGCTGTACCGTTGTATTTGGAATGGTGATTTATTATATTTAATTTTGAAAATAAATCTTCATTAACACACCTAGTGAATACATTTTTTCATTTCTTACTTTATAGAAAAAAAGTTATGAATTTCATAAGAGCCTTTTTTATATGTGCATGGAATTTGCAGACATTAATAAATATTTGAGCGTTTTAGAATAAGGCAGTATTTTTATATTTTGAATTGTAATATATCATTCTCTAGTGATGACATTTCCCGTACAATTAAATCTCCAACTTGGACAGTATTTTCTAGAATATCACTAACTTTTATAGAAAATACAGAAAGGCTGTATATATTTTAGTATCTGAATAACTCTATATTTTGTAAGAGTGAGAATGACTTCATAAATGAAGTAGCCAATTTGGATTAGCGGGAAAAAAAAAAAAAAAAAATTGCAAGAATGAAACTCTTTAAATCCGAAATTTTTTTGGCAAGATATCTTTCACTATTCGGCGAGATTTTAGCAATATTCGGCAAGATATCGCTAAATATTCGGCTACAGGTATTCGGCCGAAGTATTCGGTCAACAAGCCTTCAATATTCGGCCAACCGAATATTCGGCAAAAGGGCCGAATACCGAATAGTGGCCGAATATTCGTCCCATCCCTAATTTATACTATGATATTTATACACTAAGAGTTTCGAGATGTTTCCTCGTGTATTTTTCTGGATATTTAACAAAATGTCTAAAATCGCAAGTGAACGATAATCAATGACCAGGTAGTATATTTGCATTATACAAGGAATAATATACATAAAGGAAAGTAATAATATATATTTGCAGCAATATTTTTTATTAGTAATATGTTTAAATTACTCATTGATAAGCTCATTTGTACAATTTAACTCTTTATCTGTTGAGTAATAAATAATTTCTTAATTGCATTTGTAATAAAATAATAAAAATGTAATATGGGATGAAAATGTCCTGCCTGATAAGATAAGAGCCAATATGGTAACCCTGTGCGTACAATTTTTTTAATAGATCATGAATTTCAATCCAAGTCCATATGCATGCGCAGTTTATCATTGCAATATCGGTTAATAACGGCGAAAATGCTTAGAAGACCAAAAATGACCTGGACAGCCAAAAAAATTTGAAGACAAAGAATCGACAGCATTGTTCAATCAAAATTCTTGTCAAACGCAGGAAGAACTTGCAAAATCATTAGAGTTTGATCAAACAGCAGTTTCCAAACACCTCAAAGCAATGGATTAAAAGATGTCACATTGGGTTCCATATGGATTAAAAAAAGAAAAACCGTTTGCGAAAAGCTGCTTCAAAGAAATAAAAATAAGGGATTTTTGCATCGAACTGTTACTGGTGATGAGAAATGGATTTATTACGAGAATCCTAAATGAAAAAATCCCTGTCGGCTGGGCCTATAGGCGGAGGTAGATTTCGAAGAGTGCTCATTTCAACAAAATATTTATATATGTGACATTTTAAAGTTGGGAGCCAAAAACATCATCGCCAGGGTCCCCGTTCTTTGCACAGAAGTCAAGGCCAGCGAGGGAAAAATAAAAAATAAATAAATGTAGCAGATCCAAAAAATCACTCATTGGTAGCTGTAAGTTTATTTATTCAACTGTAGTCATTATAGAGGGAAAAGCTCCTTTTTGCAAACGATCTTTTACCGAAATGTCCAAAAAATATTCCATCATTTACTTCAACCAGCCATACTCATCGACGAAAGAACTCCAGACTCTCTCCCCTTCTCATCTCGAGACTTCCCCCTTTTAAAACTAAAAAGAAAATTCTAGAACTTTCTGTAATCTCAAACCATCATCCTTTTATGTAAACAGAATTCTTTTCCAGATACGAGACTATTTTACACAGACGATAAATTTATTTTAAAAAAAATATTATTTAACCAATTTATAATCGACTCATAATTTCTTAGGCAGACGATTTTTATAAATGATTAATTTTAAGAGAAAAAGAAAAGAAATGAATTTATTAATGCGCACATCAAAGGTTGACGGCGGAAAAATAAATAAATAGATAAAATAAAATAATGATATTTTTTGAAAGGTATGGTTTTGGAATAAATTTAATAAGATTTTCTTAAAAAAGTCTTGATAAAAACATAGAAGAAATCAGTTGTATTTGGAATATTAAGAAATAAAGTTTTAATTAAGAATATTTTTAATTTAGAGCCATCTTTTTAAATTTACGCATACTGGAATAATGTTTTTTAAGGCAAATTAAGAATTTATATCGTCTGCATACAGATTAACAGATTAGATTTAGAAACAAGATTTTAATTTAATAATTTGAAGTAAGTACGGAACATTATTATAAGAAAATTAAGGTAGTATAAAGGTTAGTTTTGGCGAAAAAATTTTAAATTTGTAATATTATCCCCCCTCCCCGAAAATTTGTATGAAATTGATAGTTAAATAAAACTACAAGTTCAGACAACAGAAATATAATAATTTAGAAAAGTCAAATTTTGGAATAAAACTGTCAAACCCAGGAAGCCAAGAGATGGAAGAAAAGAAAATTAACGCAATATAAAAAATATTAGCGATTAAAATAAAATAGTTAAGAGGAAATTAATCTGAATTAAATTTAGGTAGGAGCATTTCCCTGAAAGAGATACAATACTGTTACAATATCACTTACTATTTGTAAGTGCATAGGAGATAATACATACAATAACAGTAAATAAGTTATAAATATAAATAAGCAAGAGATAAAAAATATAATAAAAACAATAACAATTCGTTCTCATGGAAAGTTTAAATAATTATAATAACTTAATGCATAGGTTATTTTAAATAAAGTTCTTCAAATGAAAAAAGTCTTTCCATTGTGTATAAAAGTCTTTTCCAGTGTTCACTGAATACAGTCTCTTTAATTAAAGATCTCCAAATCTAGTTTAATCTTTGTTTTTTATGTTATGTTGGATCCAACATCTTTTAACAATCAATCAAATTTTTCCTTCAATAATATATCAATTTTTTTAATAATAAATAGCATCACTCTCAATATCAATAATAAATAATATAGAAAAATTTAAATAATAACAATAACAACAATAATAAGTGATAGTATAATAAGACTCCATATCCTAATATTTCTCAAAAAGAGTATAATTAATACTAAACTTCATTATAGAAATCATAATGATAATAATAATAAAACAAGAGTATAATCAAAAGAAAATATCACAATTTGTTTATTATTGATAGGGAAAATATTGGTTGAGGATAAAAATAATTACATAGCAACTAAATAATTTTCTTATCTTCTAATAGCATAAGAAAGTATTTTTTGCTAGCCGAAAGTATGAATAAAAAAATCATAATAATTCCAAAATCCAAATAAAATTAAATCTAATTATTTAGTAAATGGACTCTCAACCAGTATTTCCTTACAATAATTCCTCTCTGATACTCTTTTACAAAATTGTCAAATTTGGTTATAAGTTTTCAATGCCAAATGTAGAATAATGTTTTATCTACACATGGTTTATAAACTTTAATAATAAAATACAAATAGGAATAAAAGGTGTCATTCTTAATTGAGAAATGGAAATAAAAATGGTGTGCTTTTTTGAAAAACTTTTAATTTCTGTAGTTTTCACAATCACTGAAAATCACATATTATGTTATAGGTTTGAGTAGAATCATTAGATTTTATAACTGTTATAACATAAATATCTGCTGAATAAATAGAATAATACTAATGTCAATAAATGAGTAAATATAGTTAGACTTATATCCACTTAAAATTAATTTATCAACATCAATTTGAAAGCTTTTACAATCAAAGTGTTCACCCTATGCCTGCATAAGGAGCCCAATTTAATCCCAAAAACTCCCAAAAACAAGTAATATTCTTGTTGCGCACCAAGAACATACCTGCTAATGTTGAAAATTATGGTGATAAAATATTTAAAGAATAAGAATTAAAGTTTAATCTACTGTCTTGACTTTAGTTTGATCTAGTGATTGTGATTGTATCTGAGGATTTGTTTGTTTTTTGGGTTGCTCATGAAACAGTTTAAAATCTTCGGGTGAAAAATAGGGTCTTAATTTAGAAACATGCACAATAACGGAATTCTGTCCTGTCTCATAATTAAATTTATCTATTTCATAAGTTACATCAGAAAGTTTATTTATAATTTTATATGGTCCAGAGAAAGTAGGTTCTAATTTTCGAGTGTTAGGGTATTTAAATTCTTCATAAATTACAGAGTCTTGTATTTTTAATGGGCATTCGACAAAATTTCGATCATAGAGTCTTTTACTTTTAAGGTGAAATTCCCGAGTTCGCGCTTTCGCAATTTTGAGGGCTTTGTCTACTGGTGGATAATAGTTTTGTTTTAAAGGAGATTCATAAGGCAATTGACCATAAAATAAATAGGCAGGTGGGAATCTGGTGATAGAATGGGGCGTATTGTTGTATTCTTCGATGACTTGGTTTAATAATCTAGTCCAAGGTATTTTAGAAGAAGTGGAATTAACTTTACATTTAAGCCTAGTAACTATAGTCTGATTAACGCGCTCTACTTTTCCATTGGTCTGAGGATGATGTGCGGATGTAAAACGCTGTTGAACATGATGATTTCTAAGGAATTTCTTAAATCTTGGAGATCTGAAAGATTTATGCCTGTCACTAAGTATTTTTTGAGGTGCTTTGATATTGAAAATTTGTTTTAAACAGTTAGTGTATGTTTCAGTGGTAACATTTTTGGAGGGAAAAGCCCAAACAAATCTAGTTGCATGATCTATTATTTTGTGTAAGAATTTTTTTGTTGAGTTGTAATAGTTAAATCCACCAACAGTATCAATAGAAAGACATTCAAAAGGTTGATCTGTTGCTGGCATAGCTTGTAATAAGCCGAATCTTTTCTGTTTTGGTTTTTTATTTTTCTGACAGGTGTCGCAATGTTTAACAAATTCTGTAATGTCTATTGTCATATTAGGCCAATAATAGTTGGGAGATATTAAATTAAGCATTTTTTGAATCCCTAAATGTCCAAAATTATCATGAGCAATATGGAGTAATTTTTTTCTTAATGACATTGGTACAACAATTTTTTTGAATCCCTTTTTCTGAACTATAATAATTCCATTCTCTTTTTTATATTTTTTGTCACAAACATTGTCTTTGTCTTGCATCTCTATAATTTCTTTCCTATCTAGCAATAAACTAATATGTTGATTAAAATGACAAACAGGATTTCGTGACAACATGTCTGCTTCGACATTTGTTGAACCCTTTTCATATTTTATCTCATAATCAAACATACTAAGTTTGAGCGACCATCTAAAAAGCCTACCTCTTAAGTTTTTAACACTCTTTAACCATACTAGAGATGCGTGGTCCGTATGAATTGTAAACTTGACACCATGAAAGTAATGATAGAATTTGTCAAGAGTATCTATAATAGCTAAACATTCTAATTCAGTTATGAAATAATTTTGCTCATAACTCTTCAAAATGCGAGAATGATAAGCAATAGGATGTAAGAAATTATCTTTATCAGGTTGTTTTAGAACGGCACCTACTGCTATCTGAGAGGCATCTACAAACATATGTAAAGGTAATTTAGGATCATAAATTTTGAGGATGGGTTTTGCAATTAAAGAATTTTTTAATTTTTCAAAAGACTCCTGGCACTCTGAGTTCCATTCCCATATTGTGTCTTTTTTAAGTAATCGATTTAGAGGATATCTAATTTCAGCATATTTATTTATGAATTTATGGTAAACATTAATGGAACCTAGAAATCGTTGTAACTCTTTCACATTGGAAGGAGGTTTTAAATATTTGATGGTTTCAATATTGGCATTTGCTGGTGTTATAGTTCCATTAGTGATTTCATAACCTAAGAAATTGATTTTATTTTGGCCTAATTTACATTTAGAAAGTTTAAGTTTAATGTTTTCTTGTTTGCAAATGTCAAAAATTTGAGCTAAATGGTTTAAATGTTCTTGTAAAGAGGAAGAGAAAATTATAATATCATCAAAATAGTGGCACACAAAGTCGATTTTATATTTATTAAGGATCCTTCGAATGGTTCTATTGAATATGGGAGGGCCCGTTTTTATGCCAAAAGGGAGCACGAGCCACTCAAAAAGTCCAAAATTGGTTGTAAATGCTAATTTTTCTGTATCGGATGGATGTATTGGTATGTGCCAGTAGCCAGAGGCTAAATCCAAAGTTGAAAAATACTGAGCACTACTCAATTTATCTAAAATTCCATCGATACGGGGCAAGGGTTCTGCATCGTTTTTAATTATTGCGTTTAATTTTCTATAGTCTATACATAATCGCGTTTTTTTACCTTCCTCTCTTTTCATAACTAGTGTAACAGGGGCAGAATAGGGGCTATTACTTTCCTTTATCAGTCCGGCTGCTAACAATGATTGAATTTGGTTTTTTATTTCTATTTCTTCTAGGGGAGATGTTCGGTAGGGCCTCAAAGATATAGGCAGGTCAGATTTTAATTTAACGCGTTGTGGTTCAATATTTATCCTACCCACATCATATTTATGCTTTGCAAAAATATCACTATAAATATGAACTAATTCCCTTAAATTTACATCTTGAATTAAATTTATTTCCCCAGTTAAATCTGAATCCGAATTATCGCGAAAATTTTGAAGAGTCATGGAACCTCTATAATCAGGATGCACATTAATTTCGTGATCATATTCAACACAGTCTTCATTTTTCATAATATTTCCACAAGTAGATTGTAACTCTATATCATGATTACTTACATTCAGTGTTTCATTACCATAATTATCTATTGCTACAGTATTACCAGTATTTAATTTCATATTTTTTTTATATTCTGAGGTTACAATTTCATTAGATTGATCCCTGTTTTGTTGTACTTGGTCCATATTTACTGTATTGAAATGAAGGGATCTCTCATTATGTATGGATATACTGTTAGTTATAATTTTCCTTCCCTGCCTTACAATACAATTTTTACATTCTATGGTTAATTTAAATTTAGAACATTCTTTTAACCCCAAAATAGCATAATCCAAATTTGTATTGCATACTAAAAAATTAACATATTTTTTAATTTTACCCACTTTTAGAAGAACACTACATTTTTTATTTATATGTAAAAATCCTTTTGCCTGACCAATGGTAACTGAGGGTATAGTCTCAATTTTAGCATTAAGTTTTTTAACAAATTTAAGTGGCAATATTGCAATAGTTGAGCCAGTATCTACAACACATGGTAAATTATAATTATTTGTATATCCATACACAATTAATTGCCAAACATTATGAAAATTATTTTGTGAGATATTTGGAAGAGTATCAGAGGATGGTACCTCATTCCTAAAAATACATTCTCTTTCCCAATGAAAAGCATTACTCACACCCCTATTTGTGCATATCCTACAAGGTCTTGAAGAATATGAATTTTGAATATAATTATTTTGACAAACTCTAGGTCTTTGAAACTGAGATTGTCTTTGGGGAATCCAATTCCTAGGTGTATTATTATTGGGCCTAACTGGCTGAATCCAGGGCCTAGTTGATTGAAAAGGTTGAAAATTTCGTCTAGCGGATGGTTGATTTATTACTTGGTTTGAAACTAGTGGGGTGGAAACTTCCACGAATTGTTTGACAACCCGGTACCATTCTGTGGTACTACTAGGAGGATTTATAATAATATTGTTTTTGAATTCTGGTTTTAAACCATCAGTTAAACCTTGTAATAGTATATTTTCACTAAGATGTAATTTCCTACCAATTTCCACTTTTTTACGAAAATAAGTTTCTAAATTGTCTAAATTATCTAATTTCAGATTTGAAAAATCAGAAAAACTCGGGAAGTCCAATTCAATGAGTCTTTCTATCAAAATTTTCTTAATTTGTTCATAATCCGTACAATTTAAGCAGTCATTGATATAAATTTTTTGCGCTTCACCTTTCAAATATTGCGCAATAGAATTAAATTTCCATTCTAGATTTTTCTGTTCCCTATCACATGTTTTATCAAAATAAGTTAACCAAGACAAAATGTTCATTCCAGAACTCGGGTCAAACGGTACGAACTTAGGATCTTCCATAATTTTTTTATTCTTACTCATTAGAATAAATGAAGCACTTCTATTTTCTTTATTAAATCCTAATCGTAAAATCATTCGCAATAAATTTCAAAGTTAATGATTTCTATCAATTACATATTTTTTCAAAATTACTATATTTAGCTGCTAACTTTAACCAGAAATTTTATCTAATAAAACAGAAATTGTAAATATCATAGATATACCTTAAATTGGGATCAACTTTTAATTCTGTTATTTTATAGATCATAAACATATTCAAAAATTTTAATTATAGGTAATTTCTTACTTAAAATCACAAAATTTACTGAAAAAATTAATCATATTTATCAGTCAACATTCTAGCAACAGCCTTGCACAGTTCCATTTCTTACTGAATTTAAATAAATTATAAAGAATCCGGGAAAAAAAGCTCACTGTCACTAGAAATTCTAACAAATAAAGAAAAAAAACATAAATGTTAACTTAGTTTTCTATCTCAAATGTCCAGTAACAGGAACATCATCATAAAAATACTGCATTCAGAGAATAGTTCGTGATAACAAACAAATATCAATAAATTAGAAAATGTACTTTTTTTGAAAAATAACTTGAGCTTCTAAGTTTTTTTATACTTCATTATTATTACGAACTTATCTTTAAGCGTGCATAAAAATATCATAATAATCTTAATATGCAACGGTAATTGTCTAAGAATATCATACTCTTCAATTTAATCCTTAAGAACAAAAATGTTTAAATCTCCAACACATAATAATGATAATAATAATACTCATAAATAGGCAAGTAAATAAATTTCACAGACAAATAATCAAATAAATAAACCTGACAAACAGAGAATAATTAATTTAAATAAATACATAAAAAGTATACAAATAATAATATTCAAAACACTACGAAAAAAAAAAATCTCACCGAAATCCTATGGGTCTCAACTATCTCGAAAAAATATTTTTCTGTTCACCAATTAACAAGAAATGGTCTTGTAATTATTATTATTTTTTTTCTTCTTTTTCATCATAAGAGGACTACTTTTTATCGACCAAAGCACTTTACAGGAACAATTCTTCTGTTTTTGTCACTCCAGAAATCATGAGACTATGGCAGTTTTTGTTTAAGAACACATCCAATAATGACGGGCAAATTATTCAGCGGTCCACAGTTTTTATTATCACTTCGTTCCATAGCCAAAACCAAAAAAGGCAGCGCAGGCATAAAACATCCTGCCGGCTCTAGAAAAGACTGTGACATTTTAAAGTTGGGAGCCAAAAACATCATCGCCAGCGTCCCCGTTCTTTGCACAGAAGTCATGGCCAGCGAGGGAAAAATAAAAAATAAATAAATGTAGCAGATCCAAAAAATCACTCATTGGTAGCTGTAAGTTTATTTATTCAACTGTAGTCATTATAGAGGGAAAAGCTCCTTTTTGCAAACGATCTTTTACCGAAATGTCCAAAAAATATTCCATCATTTACTTCAACCAGCCATACTCATCGACGAAAGAACTCCAGACTCTCTCCCCTTCTCATCTCGAGACTTCCCCCTTTTAAAACTAAAAAGAAAATTCTAGAACTTTCTGTAATCTCAAACCATCATCCTTTTATGTAAACAGAATTCTTTTCCAGATACGAGACTATTTTACACAGACGATAAATTTATTTTAAAAAAAATATTATTTAACCAATTTATAATCGACTCATAATTTCTTAGGCAGACGATTTTTATAAATGATTAATTTTAAGAGAAAAAGAAAAGAAATGAATTTATTAATGCGCACATCAAAGGTTGACGGCGGAAAAATAAATAAATAGATAAAATAAAATAATGATATTTTTTGAAAGGTATGGTTTTGGAATAAATTTAATAAGATTTTCTTAAAAAAGTCTTGATAAAAACATAGAAGAAATCAGTTGTATTTGGAATATTAAGAAATAAAGTTTTAATTAAGAATATTTTTAATTTAGAGCCATCTTTTTAAATTTACGCATACTGGAATAATGTTTTTTAAGGCAAATTAAGAATTTATATCGTCTGCATACAGATTAACAGATTAGATTTAGAAACAAGATTTTAATTTAATAATTTGAAGTAAGTACGGAACATTATTATAAGAAAATTAAAGTAGTATAAAGGTTAGTTTTGGCGAAAAAATTTTTAATTTGTAATATATATATATATATATATATATATGATTAGAGATAAACCCAGTTTAATAACTTCATTTGGCCTTTTATGAAAAATTTTTAATTTCATTTTTCTGAAAAAACTGGTTTTATCAGAATCATCTTAAGAAAAATTCAGCTCAAATGCCCATTTTGACAACATATTTTGAAATAGATTCTGAATTTATTAAAAAATCGACTAAAACAGTACATTATACAGTTCCTAAATAACAAAAAACTGTCAGTTGAATGCATTTGAGAAAAAAATTGAATTTAAAAATGAGTCATAAAATAACCGATTTGTTGTCTGAATACATCCTTAATTCTATAATCATTATTGCTTCGGAAAATTTTGTGCGAAATACTCACTTTGACAGCATTTTAAAAAATATATTCTATCTTTATCAAAAAACTGGCCAATGCGTCACAGTATCTAGTTCCTAAATAAGAGGATCTGTAAATTGGATGCGTTTAAGAGCGAAAATGGATTTTAAAACGAGTCATAAAAAACGCAATTTGCTATGTGAAAACTTCCTTAAATTTTCAAATCGCAAAGACTTCGGGAAATTCTGTTCAAAATACCCTTTTTGGTAGCCTTTTTCAAAACATATTCTGTCTTTATCAAAAAACCGATCAATGCATCACATTATATAGTTCCTAAATAAGAGGATCTGTAAATTGGATGCATTTGAGAGCAAAAGTGGATTTAAAAACGAGTCAGAAAAAAACGCAATTTCTTATTTGAACACTTACTTACATTTTCTGTCACGATGACTTTCGGAAATTCTGTTCAAAATACCCTTTTTGGTAGCCTTTTTTGAAATATATTCTGTCTTTATCAGAAAATTGACCAATGCGTCACTTTATACAGTTTCTAAATAAGAGGATCTACCATTTGGATGCGTTTAAAATCAAAAATGAATTTAAAAATGAGTCAGAATATAAGCAGTTTGGATTTGAGGTTTTTTCTCCTACTCCTATTTTTGTTTAATTTCTTTTTGCTATACGAATTGGTCCTATGAAAAACTTCTCAATATAAAAGTTGTAGATATTTTTGAGAAGATGTAAAATAAATTTAATCAGATTTGATATCGTAAAAATTGACGGAGTTATGGATTTTTCTCTTTTTTCTCCGCCCTTTTTCTTTTCGTTTTTAATTTTTTTCATGGGTAAAAGTTGATCCTATCAAAAACTTGTAAATACAAAAGTTTTAGATAATTTTAAGAATATTTACAAAAAATTTAATTGGACTTGATATCTTGAAAATTGACGAAGTTATGAATTTTTTTCTCTCAAAACCCCGGTTTTTTTCGCCCCTTGAGCCCACTTCTAAATTTATCTAAAATCTGTCATGCATATACTTTTGGCCCATTTTTAAGAAGTAATATAAACTTTAAACCGATTCCATATCTATTTTAATTAAGAAGTTATGGCGTTCTTTCGGTTTTCACAAAAACGCCCCCTATTCCGACCCCCTTGGTCCGATTTTGCCCATTAACGAACTTAGCCAAGATTTTATCCCCTTTGATTTTATGTACAAGTTTGGTGGAGATTGGTGAAGAATTATAGAAGTTATCGTGTCCATAAAAAAGTGAGATATATAGATAGATAGATAGATAGATAAACTGGTGCGATTGCAATAGGTAGTATTTCTTACGAAATCTACCTAAAAAAGACTGGGTAATGCCAGGTGAACCAGATCCATCACAACTAAAACGAAATATTTACTGTGCAAAGGTTATGCTGTGTATATGGTGGGATATGAAAGGTGTGCTGTACTATGAGCTTCTGAAACCTGGTGAAACTATTAATGGAGAACGTTATTGACTTCAGTTGATGCGTTTGAAACAAGCTCTGGCCACAGTCTGGCAACATACATAATAAACTTATTTTTCATCATGATAATGCCCGACCACATGTCGCAAAATCGGTTAAACATATTTGGAGAATGTCGGATGGGAAGTGTTACCCCACCCGCTGTATTCACCAGACATTGCTCCTTCAGACTACTACTTGCTTGATTGCATGAATAACGATTAGATTGGACAGCGGTTCACTTCTTCAGAAATTAAGATAAATGGATCTCTGATTGGATCGCTTCGAAAAGCGAGGATTTCTTTCGACACTGAATTTGTAAATTGCCTGAAAGATGAAAGAAAGTAGTGGGTAACGATGGGCAATATTTTTGTTAACGTATTTATGTATTTTGCTTTTGAAATAAAGTTTTAATTTTTTATTAAAAACCGCACGAATTAATTCCTAGATTAAATACTAAAATACCCGTATGATTCAAATTAGAAGCTTAAACTAAAATGAAAATGTAACAATACTGAGACACAAAACTGGGTGAAAATTAACATTGTTATAGAAGATATAAAAGTGTGACAAATCTTGAAGTGTTAGATACAAAGACAATTTTATCAAATTTGAGGCGTAATTTGAATCTCATGATCAGTGCTGTAGTTGGAAAAAAATATTTGTTGGAACTCACCTTTTCCTAGAATATATGTCGATGCTACCGGACTTTTTGCTAAGCCAAAAGTCAATTTAAATCATTTAACTAAAAACGAACTCTTTTTTAATTAACAGTTATAATTATTATATTCTAATTTTTATAGGAATGTATTTTTTGTAGCATTTATCTACCGGGTGTCCCAAAAATGACTGATGGATTTTAAAATTCAATAACTTGCAAACGCCAAACGGTGACAGCTATTTAAAAAATTTTTGCAGGAGGGTCATGTACAATGCCAGGAGTTTTTTTACCGTAATTTTTTATTTTAGTTCGCATCTCAAACAATAGGTGGCTCTGACGGCGATTGAAGGCTAGGTCGATGCTTCACTCAGCACTGATCACCTGGCCTTCAATCGCCGTCAGCACCACCTATTGTTTGAGATGCGAACTAAAATAAAAAATTACGGTAAAAAAACTCCTGACATTATATATAACCCTGCTGCAAAAATTGTTTAAATAGCTGTCACCGTTTGCAAGTTATTGAATTTTAAAATCCATCAGTCATTTTTGGGACACCCGGTAAATGCAGTTTTTAATGAATATCATAGTAGTATTTTTCTTTAAGAATCAACTTTTAATAGAAATAACAGAAATATATTATTTACTGACACAGCTATTGTAGAAGTTTTTTTTTTTTTATAAAAATTCATAATGTGAGATGTTTTTAATGCTCGCACAAACTATCTCGTCTACTAATTTTCTTCCTTATAGCAACCAAGATTTCCCATATAATTCAGGACAAAATTCTTAAATATAAGTGACTGGCTCTTTCTATAACAGTGACGTCAACTTTTGAAAAATATTGGATTGGCTCAAAAATATTTTGGGTGGGTTCAAAGATATTCTGGGAACGGCGTTCCCATGTGTTCCCACCCAATTACAGCACTGCTCATGATCAATGTTTCTTTTCAGATCAGGTTTGCTTTCACCTATAAAAACACATGTTTTTGCGACCAATTCACACTCCGTCGTTGGCCTGACACAAACTTTTTAACCTTTTTAGGGGAAGAGTATTTTTGCTGCAAAAATATTCAAATAATTGATCCACACCGCAATTTAAGAAAAAATTTATTTGAAAATAATCAAGAGCTCTTTTCCACGTATATTATGAGATTGGAATTTTACTAAAAATTTACTGGTGCCAGATCGTAATCGGAATAGTAAAATTAACCGTTTGCAGACTGCAAACGGCGCCCCTGTAAGGGCTAAACCGTTGAAAATGATAAATTGTGTGAATACATGAAGTTCGTAGCTTGTTCTTTACATAATGACACCTATGTGGAGTGACGAACTTCTTATCTGTCATACTCTGCAAGACATACATCGTGGTATCCATACATAATAAAAAGGAAAAAACAAAAATCAGAGACATTCATTTTGCTTCATCAAACTAGTCAGTAAATGAGGTCATTTGGAACATTAAGTTTCTAAATAAAAGCCTCGAATTTTGAAATTTTTAAGAAATTTTAGGCTATTTTGGAATGGAACAAAGTAGAAAAAAGCAAATACAGTAAAACTTCCCAGAAAAAAAGGAAACCTTTGTTTACTTTTCAGCTATATGAATACTTTTTCAGTACTCAGCACCTACTTATTTGCATCATTTTTTCTCTGAATAGTACATGAACCCTGTGATCCTGAAATCTTTAGATAGTTTACTGCACATCTGACCCATTTGTTTTTTTTTAGTTTAATAGGGCAGTAAAGTTACCTAAAAATACGCGTTACTTTACTTTAAAAGCTTCTAAAAATACGCGTGCGTCTGAGAAGACATTTGGTACATTTGAAAAAAATTGGCCAAAAAAGTTGTTCTGTCGTTACTAAGATGACCACGGTCATTTCGATAGGCTTATAATTGATCATCAGATTTTGATAAAACTAATATTGGCCACCGTTGAAACTATGAACTTTAGCACATGTAATGAATTATGACTAGTTAATCATCGTGTGACATTTGCATTTCATGGGTGCAATGTATCGCAGTAAATTCGCAAAAGACTGTCTGTAAAAAACTATTATAGAAGTGGTGGTTTTCACATACATATTGAAAGTGTTCACAGTAAAAGTTCAACAAAAGCGTCGTCGAACAAAACATTGACGTTGAACTACAAGTTCAAGAAGTGTTGAACAAGTGTCACAGTTCAAGAACACTTTCACGCTAAAGTGTTCTTTATTGCATATACAGAATATTTACATCACTCTAAAACGTCCTTTTCATTCTTTGTTCAGCGTATTCTTTTCGTCAGCCTTAACTTCGATCGTGACGACAAATTCTTCCTTCTCCGATTTTCGTTCAGGAACTTCGTTGGAACTATCCGGGATTTCGTCGCCACTGTCGTCGGATCTGGCATCATCGCTGCTGGCATTTGAGCAGCAGGATTCGTACCCTTTGCCCTCGTTCGCCTTCCACCTGTCTTGCGCATGCGCCGATTCGCTGATTTCCTGCAGCACTTCCGTCGCCTCCTTGACGATGTCGAACGACTTGTCCATCTGCAGCGAGGGCCTCTCGCCCCTGAGGGCGGCCGCCTTGTATTCGATGCTCGCCAAGGAATTGACTCGGGACATCTCTTCCGGTATCGGTGGCATGAGCACGTCCTGAGCATGATCTGGCTCGAAATCATCCTGCGATTCGTCCCTGGAAAAGAAAAAAAGAAAGGACGGAATGAAATTAGACTTGGATGCATAAATGCAAAAAAGATGCTATGGACACTTAAAAATCTTAAACTTTTGCTGCATCGTCACTCCACCGCTTTTATAGAAAACGAACTAAATTTTGGTGCTCAGTAGCTACCACCATAAGAAGGTGAAATCTCGTACCAACATTTGGAGCTTGTTATAAGGAAAGGGCATGTTTACAAACAAACGCTTCCTTCATCCAATCTACCAATCACATTTTTCCTTTAGCGATCATTACAGGAATTATCATGACGACGTTGACCAATCACACAACAGCGCTTTTAATTGCTGACAAATCAGACCAATCGTAGACCAATGAGATCGTCTTGACTTCTTGTTTAGATTAGGAGTATTAAAGACGGGCAGGAAATCACTGTGGATCCACAGTAATTTTGCCCACAGTGACGTCAGCTGCCCTTTCCTTATTTCAACCTCGTTCCAACTATTCGAACTGTGCTTTAGCAAGAGCTCCAAATATTGGTTCAAAATTATACCCTCTTACATTGGCAGTTATTGAGCACCAAAGTTTGGTTCAAACTAAGACGAAATTTTTAACAATGTAGTCTTACTCCTCCATCCTGTCATCTACATTCTTTACGTTTTCGCATCTTTTCGAAGAAGAATTCTGCCTTTCGTAGGGCATCCCGCTCCCTTGCCTATCCTCAGTACCGGTGTAAGAGTTCTGCCTCAGCGAGTTCTTTTGCTTCAGCTTCATGGAGTTCCCCTTGCCGGCCGGACTGATCTTCTTCACGAGATTCCTCAGGCTCGACCGCTTGGCTGCTTCGGGGGAAGGCATGACGTCCGGTTTAGACGTCGCGGGGACGTCGCACATGTCTTCGTTCATGGAAAAGGCGGGATTAAAAATGCCTAGAAATGTAAAAAAAATACAGAAATTTTGAGAAAGGAGAATGAGCCTAAACATGTTTGTGATTAATCCCTTCGCGTCAGGTGCTTTTTACGAAATTGTTAATGCTCTCCAGATGTATGTAATAATTCCAGAATGAGCTAATACACGATTTGCATATTATAGTGCAATTGGTCTCCAAAGTGATATCTTGGGGGAAAACACCTGAAAACCCGATTTTAGTGGTTGACTCGTAGTTTTAATATTGTGCTTTCCTGCTCCCTATCTTACTGCACTGGTTAAAAATTTGACCCATTTGCTGCAGCGTCACTCCACCGCTTTTATAGAATATCTTTTTTATCACCAATAAGAATGCTCCATAACACAGTAAAGTAATCGTTTTCTATAAAAGCGGTGGAGTAACGCTGCAGCAAAAGGGTCAAATTTTTAACGGTGTCCCTATTTTCATTTCTTTAGGTACAGGAAAACACAATAATAAACACACACTGTTAAAAATTTGATCCTTTTGCTGCATCGTCACTCCACCGCTTTTATAGAAAACGATTACTTTAGCCTATTATGGAACATTCTCATGAGTCAAAAGAGAGATATTCTACAAAGAGGGGGAGTGGCGATGCTGACAAATTTTTTACAGTGTACAAGTCAACCATTAAAATCGGGTTTTCAGGTGTTTTCCATCATGCGTATTGAATTTTAACTCATTGTGGAATTTCAACCGTGAACGCGATGACGTGATTGTCTGTATTGATGCCTCCCGGTGTGCGTAATTTTTTTTTCCAACCACCTTCGTCGTTCCAAGCCCAAGCTCGCACTCTGATTGGTTGTTGCTCTCGGCACTGTTTTCACGCAACTTGGCGATAATCATACTTGGCGTAGCGATAGACGCTTCCGTCGAGTTTGATTTCCTTCCGAACCGAGTACGAAATAAACCGAGTACAAAGTAAAAAGTTGTGTGTAAAAACTTTTAAAGAGTACAGCTTTCAGTAAGACACGTTCCATCCAATCCAATGCTGCAAGAGAAAACTTACTTTGTACTCGGTTCGGAAAGAAATCAAACTCCTCGACGGATGCATCTATCGCTACGCCAAGTATGATTATCGCCAAGTTACATGAAAATCGTGCCGAGAGCAACAACCAATCAGAGTGCGAGCTTGGGCTTGGAACGACGAAGGTGGTTGGAAAAAAAATTACGCTCTCGGTGTATATGAGAAAATTTAAAAATCTATGCATTCGTTTCCACGATTATTACTGAATTTATAGCAGTTTGTTTACTCATTGTGTGCAAGTTTTTTCTCGTGAATTCAGCTATATATTTCTTTTTTCTATTTTGAAAAGCAAATTATTAACGTGAAAAAGCAGAATTCCTAATTTCTAGTCATCGATTGTTTTGTAGTTATTCCCTGCTTTTAAAGTGGTTGGACAGCTTGATTGCAGCTAATAATGAAAGACACCGATCTTACCAAACATGAACACTTCACTTATAGTCCAAGAGCCGACTACACAAAACACTAAGCCATCAAGCATAAGAAAAATTCCTTTATTTTGTAGAAGTTGTTGTTGTTGTTGTTGTATTGACCAAGATATTGGCCCGGTGAGCAGCTTTACATTTCTATATAGCTGTCTTACTCCGCTAAGCTTCTTAAAATACCAAAGTCCCTAAAATCAACTTAATCGCCATACAGATATCTATACAGAAATTCGCAAAATTAACTCCTTCCAACACCACAAGCCGAAAAACATAGAAAAACCCAAATCCAACCTCCTATATTACACCAAACTCCTTGCACCGACAATCACACATAAACGAAAGTCCAGACTAACTCACAATGCAACACTTCTGCCCTCCAAAGAAACCCCACCAAACGCTCATCTCCATCCTTGACCGAGCACCAGCCTAAACATTACCGACCCACCTAGGGCAATGCATGTATATTTCATCCAGGAATTTAGAAAGCCACATGAGATATTCTCCCCCTTTTCTACCAGCTATCTCAAAAATATCCGTATATGACGCATTTCCCGAAATATGAAATTTTTTATACAATCTTAAACGAGCATCCGTGAATTTTTTACATCGGATTACTAAATGTTCCTCAGTTTGATCTTCCTCTTTACAAAGATTACAATTCGCATCACCCCCTTTGAGAAATTTTTTTTTTCCGATCCAGAGTAAACACCGTTTTGGTTAAAAATCTGATAAACACTACGCCATACTTCCTGATTAAGTTGTGGTGAGGATAACCTATATCAACATAATTCCAACAACGCCTACTATTGTTCTTTTGATATTGTTCCCACTCCCAATCCATCTCTTTCAATTTATTATGTTTAACCTCCATTATCCAATCTTCTGGAGATATCCAAGGGATCCAAATATTACTGTAAGGCCCATTCCTAGCAAGGTTATCCGCGGTTTCATTAATTTCAATCCCTTTATGTCCCGGAACCCAAATAAAAGTAATATCATAGTTTTCTAACTTTTTGTTATTAATTTCATCCCTCAAGCAGGTAATTATAGCAGCCGATTTATGATGTATATTTTTTAAAGCCACTAGAACACTTTTAGCATCGGTGAAATAAAAATAATTACCCCTGTCCCTGGTATAATATTTTATAGCCACCAGTAAAGCCATGGCTTCGGCAGTAAAAATCGAATTTATAGTAGGAATGCGAAAAGCCAAACGACTCCCAGTGTGATGGTTCACTCACCGTACTTATAGACGTGAAATGATTATCCTTTGAAGCATCAGTCCCAATAAAAATAGCCTTGTTCTTATAAGTTTGAAAAAAGTGATGAAAAGAATTCTTAATGACCTCATCAGGGAAATCTTTATTTTGAAATGCCCATGTATTGATGAATATTTGAACCCCTTTGTCCAGTTTATTTCCCCACTTATATATCACCATTTCATTGACATTAGTATTATAACTATTGAGCCTATTAATTTCTTTGTACAATAAGTCTTTAGACAGGATATCAGTGTACTCTTTATGTTTGTATTCCGATATCGTCCGTTTAATCGCTAGAAACTCCCTACGTAATTCATTCCTCCATACCCTGCTCTCTTTTAATAAAATTGGAATAGGGCACCATTTGGATAATCCAGTAGCCCACCTGAGTCCCATATTTTGAATAACTTGAACCTGACTACTTTCTTTTTTAGTGCAATGCATCAATATTCTCGGGTTACCATCTAAAACAGAGCCAATGATACTCTTACCGGGCAAGTCTCGATCAACCTTCAACTCGCGATTCAACTCACAGTTGAGAAACCTCAGGTTAGCCAAACCGCCGGTTAATATTTGAAATTCATCGCTAACTTTACAGCCGAAATTAGTCAACCTTGGGTTAGTGAACTTCAGGTTGAAATGTGATGGTCATGATGTATCTGATTGGCCAAAAAATATCACATGACATGCTTATCGCGTTCATGAGTTCGATCCTTGCGTACTACCAATTTTTAATTGCGAAGCAAAAACAAGATTCGAAATACATACTTGTGTTTAATTTTTAGATCGATAAATTTCGAATTACGTTGTGATTTGGCAGTTTTGTTTATTCACAAAATTAGATTCAAAGATTAGAAATACCAATACAGTTATAAGATTTTTATTTTTACAAGATTTTGCGTTACAGTATCATTTTTTCATAAAAGTTACTTGATTTAAAAAAAAAATATTTTTTTTCTTTAAAAATTAAATTTAATAAACGATTTTCTAACCAGGCTAGCAATAGTAATTAGAATAAAAGAAACTAACGAGCTAGTTTATTTATTTTTCAACGAAAATTAAAATATTGAAAATGCATCTATTTTTTCATATATTTTTTCTAACGTAAATCTAATGTATTAATTAATTTATCTAATGTAATTGATGTGCAAATTTTTAAATGCGAAAAATTTCAAGATAAATCCTCAGAAAAATGCTTTTTCTAAACAAATGTAATTATTTAAAACAAGTAAGAAAATTAATTATTATAGTGTATTATAGTTCGACGTCTTATTATTTTGGGGTCATAAAATTCTTGCTTTTACGATTGCATGCTTTAATTAAGTAAAAAAGATGAAACTGAAATGTGAGAAAAAAACTGCTTTGCTTTATTATTATTATTTTTAAAAATTTTAAATTAATTAAGCAAAATTTTTCATATCAAAACTTTCTTTCTATTCATATTCAACAGATGGCGCTACCTGATATCAAAATTGCTATGCAAACTCAAACCTTCAAAGCTTAGAGACTCATCACAAATCAATGTAATTTTCGTTAATAGAGGTAAAAAAAACCCTCAAAAATTTAAAGCAACTCATTCTTTTATAGCATCTTTTATAATTAACATTTCGTTTACCTAGTGAGTTACAAACAGATCTCTGTGAAAAAAATCCACCAATGTTCAATTCAAAACAGCCGCCATCTTTGCTTGGACTGAGCATGCGCGGTCGAATAACCTCTGTCTCATATGAAGGTTGAGTAACTCAACTTTTGTTTCGGTTTCTCCTCAGAATTCGGCAGGTTGAGTTGACGGTGAATTAGAATTTACATTCAACGGACTCGCGGTTCAGGTTGATGGAGACTTACCCGGTTAGATATTTGTATTAAGTATTTTGTTTCTGTCCCCCAACTAATGCCAGCAATCGCTTTGAACGTGTTCAGTCTTTTACTTGTTTTTTCTTTTAACAGTACTAGGGTAGATGTGCCAGTAATGGGCCACCTTCCAGTAATGGGCCACCTCGCACTTTTTGGTTTATAAAAAAATAATAAATAATAGTTAAGCTTTTATTATTTTTTTCTGAACTCTACCTTGCATGCTTTATAAGCTGGATTAATTTTTTACACTTTTCGTTAAAACAATTAGGAAGCAGAAAATAAAGTTTCACAGTTTTTCTGTTTTTCACTGAAAATCTTAATGAACATGCTAAGAGCAGACTTTACTTACTTAGTTTTATATCTTTTTTATTTTTCTGTAAAAATTGAATGTTTTTGTTTGGTTAGCAATATAAAACATTGAATTTAATATACCAATGGCCATTTACAAAATTTTATTTATTTTTAAGATTTTAGGAGGGGTGGCCCATTACTGGATTGCTTATTTCGTGATTTGCCAGTAATGGACCACCCAAGTGACCAATACTAAAAGTGTAATTTCAGTAGTGATAAAATATTTTGATTTAACTGAAAACTAAATAAACAAATTTAATACTTAAATTTTACTAACTAGATTTTAATAAAGACAATTTCTTTATAAATACAGTCAAGTCTCTCTATAACGAAACTACATACATCGAATTTCTCTATATAACGAATTTTTAGTAGGAATGTTCCCCTTTTCCCATGATTACATTAAAAACAGTCTCTATATAGCGAAATATCTATCTCCATATAACGAATATTTTCATAAAATGTTCTTTATTCAGTTGTAAAAAAATACTTCGAAATCACATGAAATCAAATTTCCATCTCTTATTCCTAATTTATCGTTCAGTGCTGAGTTTTTTTTATATTACTCCTCTGCTTGAATTTTCTTGTTCCTTAAGTCCAACAAATTCATCAACCCCCTCCTTTCACACACCTTTCAACATCCTTCTCGAAACAGTGTTAATTGAATAGTTATAAGAACGGGATCAATGGGGGTAATTGAAGAAAAAACAATTTACAATTGCTTCAAAAAGGCCGAATTTTGTATACAAGAGGATAATGTGGATTCTGAGGAAGAAGAAGATGCGACTTACGCAGACATAAAAAGAACAAGTTGGAAATTGCACGTGAACGTAGCAAATGAGGTGCGTTCATACGATAACGAAGTTTTAGCAATATTCAGATCTTGCTTTTATAGTAAATAGTACTTCGGATACAGTATATTGGTTGAAATTCTGTAAATATACAGGAATAGTAATTCTTATTACACCTCAGCAACGTATATCTTATTCATAAAATGTGAAATAGTTGAATATAATTAAAACACCTACCAAACCATGTTTCCCCGTATAGCATTATATAGTGGAATACTTTTGTGTAGCCCTGTAATTTAATAATAAAAATTCTTTGCGTCACAGATTGTACAGAATGCATATTTTAGTATATATTTCATAGATTCATGCCAATTTTATTATGTTCGAATGAGTGTAACATCATTAAAATGCATTTGAAACTTCTTCCCCATTGACCGTAATGTAACGGAATCCTTTTGATTGTCCCTGTAATTGATCTATGCATCCGGTTTTCATGACTCGACAAAATTACGCAATAATTATATGTTTTAAATTTCAAACGATTAAAATACATTTCAAACTTTTTTCCCCATTGACCGTAATGTAACGGAATACTTTTGATTTTCCCTGTAATTGATTTATTCATCCGATTTTCATGAAATTTGAAATGACTTAACAAAATTATGTAATAATTATGTATTTTAAATTTCAAACGATTCGGTTGGATAGTTTTCCGTTGTTATATGCGGACAGACAGACGGACAGACAAACGGACAGATAGACAGACTGTCAGACAAACGGACAGATAGATGGACAGACAGACTGAACGACAATTATAGGTGCTACCTATTTACATAATTACGAACGCACCTAAAAATAATTATCTGTTATTTTTTGTAGGGTGGCCCATTACTGGAACATAGGCGGTCCATTACTGGAACATAGGTGGTCCATTACTGGGCATTTGGGTGTTTAGACATATTTCTATTATTTAAAATGAAATTTTTATTTCTATTGGGAAATGTAACTGTGGGATTAGTTAAATATTGTTGAAAGATTAATCTAATATGAAAAAAATTGGAATACAATAATTATAACTATTAATAAAAAATTATTTTTTAGAGAAATTCCTTAAGGTGGCCCATTACTGGCACATCTACCCTATATGATCTTTTAAATTACCTTGTTTATTAAAATACACTCCTAATATTTTAATTTTTTCCAAAAACCCGACTTCTTGCCCCCGTATCATAAACTTATCATCTTCAATATCATTCCACTTTCCAATTTTCATGATTTGGCATTTGCTAGGGTTGACTTCAAGATTCCACGCCCGAAGCCAAGTAATAACTCTTAAAATATTGTCCTGTAAAATCCTTTTTAATCAATGAATATCATCATGAAAACCGTATAAGAAAATATCATAGCATATATTACGCACTGAATCACAGAATCGAATATTTCGAAAATATCAGCTAAATAAATAGCAAAAAGAAACGGGGACAACGGGCTACCCTGCAGAAGACCCCTATGATAGTTAAAAGACCTAGAAAAACTTCCCCTCCATTTAACCCGAATCCTCAATTCCTGTATCAGATTCCGAATTATTATACAAAGATCAGCCCCCAAACCTAATTTTTTCAATTTAAACAACAATCCATCCCACCACACATTATCGTAGGCACCTTTGATATCTAAAGCTATGAGGAACCCCTTCATTTTGTAGAAGGGCACTAATAAGGGAATCGAATGATCCATTGTCTGTCGGAAGTGAAGTGGTTCATAGGCCAAAAATGAATACCACTAGTGGTTGATTATTAGGATTAGCATTGTGTTTTCCTGCACCCAGTTTTCATACTTTTGATTTGTATCGCAAACACAATGCTAATCCTACGAGTCAACCACTCGTATTGATTTATTACTTACCCATCATACGTAGTATAGGGTAAGTCTTGCAATCGTTTTGAAAATCGAATTTTTTTTTTTTTTTTTTTTGACGGATTTACACGTTTTAGATAGGGAAGATTCCGAAAAACATATTTTTAGAAAAAAAATTTGCCGTCCGTCTGTCTGTCTGTCAGTCTGTCTGTCTGTAAACGCTCTATCTCCCGAACAAATTGAGATAGAGACTTGAAACTTTGTATGTAGTTATTATCTAAGAATGGGACGAAGCCTATTTAATATCAGCAACCTGGATTATCCGGAACTATTTTTTTTCGGACTCTCGAAAAATTCGTTCTGATGAAAGGTATATAAAAATTTTCGAATGTTTTTATTTTAAGGAGTGGACGTAAAAGACAATAAAATAACACACATTTTGCATATAGAACGGAGTCGATCGGGTTATGAGTTGCCGAGATATTTGTAATCCTGTTTTCATCATTCTTCGATTTTTCATGTCCCTGTATTTCATTCAAATTTCAATTCAGAGGTACATTTTAATTGAAAATGAGACGCTTAATCCAACGCAGTAAACTTAGTTTATATTATAATTATTTTTGGAGTTATAAGGATGTGTCTTTTACGCAGTTCGGTATTACTTGAGTAGTTTGGCGTTTTATATAATTTGTCGAAATGGGTACATCAGCAATTCATTAATAGAGCAACAATATTTATATTTTGTTTTGGAATTGCAATTGCAATGCATTGTATAAATAGTTTTCACATTTTTTTTTTTTTCATATGTCTATCCATGATGGGTAAGTATTACGGTGGCCCCCAACGACTAGTTAAAAATGGTTTTCATTTTTGGCTTAGGCACCCCTTCTCTTTCCTCTATGACTACTCTTCCATAAAATAAAGGATTTTTCTTGTGCTCGATAACTTAGGGTTTTGTGCAGCCGGCTGTTAAACTATTATTTTTAAGGAGTTTATACTCGGCCATTCTTTTAACATGATCTTATTTATAGAAATATACCTTGCTGGTCAGGCCAAGATTTGCTCGCCTCAGCTTTCCGTGACTTCCGCCGCACGCTCTGGGCGAACCCGGAGTGGAGCACCCTTCGTATGAAGGAGGAGTTCTTTCGGCTGGCCGTCCCTTTCCGTTTCAGAGACTGGTTTCGGTACTCGGCCTCGTCGCTGTCTTTCTCACACAGCTCGTCCATCGGCAGGTACTTGACTTCGTCGATCCTGAAAAGGTTCAAAAATTGCTTTAAGAGCTCACACACTACTGACTGAGAAAGACCCGGATGATAATGTTAAGCCTGTGGGGTTGTTCTTTTTCAAATATCTCGCTCAAATTTTAATATTTTTGCAAGTTTTTTTTTTTTTTCTGCATAGAATAGTTGAGGACGATCCACAGCCGGCCTAGTTTTTATTTTTCCACTTTTGGTTTCAGATTATAAAAAAAAAAATACTTTAACTTTCAGAACCGGTTCAACCGGATAATAATATTATGATAATAATATAAAAAGAATATAACCAAAATCGAAAAAGCAAAAACTATCCCTGTTCTGGATCGTCCTCAGCTATCCTATGCAAATAATATCACGTCAGAGCATTAGAATTTGAGCGAGATATTTGAAAAGAACGCCCCTATAGACCTTACATTATCATCCGGGTCTTTTTCTGTGCCTAGTGTGGGCTCTTAATGCCGAGTTTACATTCTGGCGTAATCGCTTACCCAGGTTTACGTAGCGTGCTTTGATATGAGTGTGGTAACATACGGTATATAATATTTGCTTGGTTGATACGATTCTGGACAGAAGCGAATCGCCAAGCATCTTGGCTAACTTACCATTAGCTAACCTGTATCGCCAAGCTAATGCTAGTTAATTTACAAGTATACTTGAAAATAAATATAACGTGATTAATGAATGGTGAACAAAATGTTGCAAAATTTAAAAACTACACAAACATTAAAGTAAATTCAATAAGTTCGTCATTTCGATCTTCGTCAGGAGAAACATCTTTTTACGGCTTCAAAACAGAGTAATAATATTCTGACTCAGAAAGTCAGAAAAACCAGTTCAGAATTCAGTTTTTTTAGATATTAGTTTTATCCCCAGGAACTCACAAGTTAATAAATATCTTTTTATTTCAACAGTAAACATGCAATATTGAATTTACTTCTGTTTCGAAGAGATACCTACATTCAACACTACTTTTTGATGCAAAAAGATATTTAAAACCACCTGACAGAATTTTTTGGGCATATCGAAATTTTAAAACTATTTGAAGAATTTGAGGCTATTTCACTCTATTTAAATGAGCTTAAATGCGGAACCCAGATCGGGTTTTTCATGTACTTAGCCGACTTCTCAGACTCATTTTTAGAAGTAGAAACATGAAACGTGCTGAGGTAATTTTTGAAGAGAAGTATAAGAGGCCATGTGATTTCATTTTTTTGCTCAAATCATTAGAATTTTATTTATAAACAATCACTTTTTCAATATGACCATTTTTTCTCGTTTTTAAATCTCCCACTTTTAAAAATTAGATTCAAAACACCCCCTTTGGCAGCATTTTTTTGCAATATTTTCTGCTTTTATCGAAAAATCGACAATCACGGCACATTATCTAGTTCCTAAATAAAATAATTTGTCAGTTGGAAGCGTTTGAGAGCAAAAATGAATTTAAAAATAAATCAGAAAATAAGCTTTTTGTATTGGAATACACCCTTAAAGAAACTATTTGAAGAATTGAATGAATTTTCACTCTACTTACACCAGCTTAAACGCGGAACCCAGATCGGGATTTTTCATGTACTTGGCCGAATGTTCGGTCTGCGGCAACCTGATCTCCTGCAGGTCCCAGAAAGGATCCTTCTTCACTTTCGGATGCATCAGGTGGTATCGATCCACGATGTCGTAAACCAGCTGCAAAAGTTACAAGGCAGAAGGAATAAGTAACCATCTAATTTTACTCTTGAAGCATTAAGCTGCTATCAGATTCACAAAGTTTTCGAACAACAAACTTTTCAGCCGGTTTTAACCATAGAACTAGAAATAAAACCTTATTTCTATTTCCATGATTTTAACCCTTAGATGAGGAATGGAGTAGATAACGGATCCCTTTGTTTCTTTCGCCGGTTCTTGAAGCATTCACCCTCCCGAGATTTCATCGCCAAAAGGGTGTCTTTTTTTTTAAAATGAGGAACCAGTTTGGCGCGCATTCTTCTCACCATCATGTGATGGTGAGAAGGTGGTCAGTGCTTCAAGAAAAGGTTGCTATTTCTGAGTTCAGTTACATGAGAAGTCTGTATTTTAACCCCAATTTTTTCCCGTTCAAAGAAAGAAAAAGGTTACAATTGTTATAAGGAAAGGCAGCTGACGTCACTGTGGTCGAATTACTGTGGTTCAGCCAAAAACCTGTTCGTTCTTTAACGACTGACACTGTACGGTTGAGCTCCGAGAATTTGATTGGTCTAAGTTTGCCAATGTATAAATAAGTATGATATGATTGGGCTATGTCGTCAAGATGATTCCTACAATTATCCCTATGTCAAAAAATGCAGCGATAGATTGGTTGACAAAAGTGTTTGTTTGTAAACATGCCTATTCCTTATGGCTAATGTTGGAGCAAAACCAATTCTACTAGTACCAGCCGTAAATATTTATATTAGTCGCTTATCTCTGATTGGTTGAAATGATGAAAGTTGAAGAAAAAAGTCGCGGCTAGCGGAGACTTTTTTAGAACTACGGAAAAAAATTGGGTGATATTGTTGGGTTGGTTTGGTTTATTTTTGTCGTCCGATTATCTACACTAGGGATATAGGACCAGGGGGGGAGTGCCCTTCGTGGGGGTCTTTCTAAGGGAACCTAACCCGTATTTACGCAAGGTTCGAAAAAAACCACGAAAACTCCGAACGGTTAGGTCGACAGCCGCGATTGGGTTCGAACCCAGCACCTGCCGTCTACCAGTTGAGAGGTTCGAACCTCTCGGCCACTGGTGGGGTCCGTGATATTATTGGGTGTTGAGTTAATATTTCGCGAATATTTGGAGGATAACAAGTGTTAGCTCAAAAGTTACATGAAAGTTGGTCAATTTGATAGCAGCTTTAGGAAGATATAAGCTATCGGAACAAATTGATCGATCAGCTTTCTACATTTTACAACTGTGCAGCGAGTCCTCACCTGCACTGACCTGTCCAGTGTCCAGTTGAGTTCGAAATCGTCATCATCCTCTCCGTATGGATTCAGAATTTGTTGAGCAACCTATATGTAGAAAGAAAAAGCGCAAGAGAAGAGTTTTTTAAAATAAATAAATGAAAATAAAAATACATCCTAGTCAGTTTTTAACAGTTTTGGACTGTTAACTGAATTTGATTTATTTCCTTTAAAAAAACTAGGAAGCTGCCATGCAAACCGCACGTTTGAAATTAACGGTTAATCATGTATAAACGAAAGCACAGTTAAATACATATGAAGGGCTTAAATAATAATAATGAAAAATTTATGCGAATATATTTAAAATTGAGTTATTGTAGATAACTCAACTAAGGAGCCCCTGTTATTGGTTAAATTATTATTCGAAGAAACCTAATTATTTAGAGAGATCTTAATTGTTATAAAGGAGATATTTTACACTAAACCCAAATAGATATTTGGAACAGCTCATGTTCTCAAAATGATGATTGTGTCCCCTACAAACTTTATCATCTGAAATCATCCTATATATTGTTCTCATATATTGCTCATGAATACTATAGATTAAGGTAAATACACTTCCCTTCAATTACAAAAACCGAGATTTCAAATTCCGATAGATGGCAAAATCAAACTTATTTTGAAATATTAGTCGTGAAAGCTTGTAATTGGCTATAATAAGGCATCACAGTGAGAGATAAAGCACATATGTTCAAAGTAGGAGAACCTGAAAGAAGGATTCGATCTAAAACAACTCCCAGCTGTATTTTCAAAACATTGGGAGATATAAGAGAGAAGATGTCTAACTATAATCTAAAATTTTAGGCTTTACACATTTATGATAATGTTGGTTTTGTACATTTTCTCCTTATACATGTTTTTACGACATCTATATAACAAAATGACACTGTTATTCATGAGAATTTTAAAGATATTGCATTCGATAATAGATGCTTAGCGACGTCACACAAATTTTGTGTATCTTAAACCTCTTAGAGGATTAGGTCTCGAATGTGAGGTAGGTCTGATAGAGGCCTCAGACTAGAGCGATATATTATAGCCTGTTGTGACGTCACGTTTTAGATATTAACTCCAGCAACTTTTATGGGGGAAAAAAAAACTAGTTAAGCATTTTTTACCCACTTTTTGATGGTAGAATGGCGACATACGTGTACATACGGACACACGTATACAAGGACACACAGACATTTTGTATAAACATGTTTCTTGGGATATCTGACACCTGAAATATGTAAATGCGCCGAAAATCGAAAGTTGAATAAAAATTACAATTACGATGCTTTTTTCCATTGTAGATAAAAGAAAGTTTAAAAAAAAGTTAATTACAAGCTATATCTACTGAATTATGCCTACTTCCAGTTAATACCTGCTAAAAGTATCCCCAAGATGTCGCTTTTACTTTACGCTACTGACATCTAAATACACATAAAATTAACTTAATAAAAATGCGTATTTTTAAATGAACGTTATTATAGTGCATAAAGATAATTTCTAGTTATTTTTTTTCATATTTCAGACAGCTGATCTTCATGGTCTTCCGTGCATAGTTGAAATATGACGACACAATGTGTCACGCTTTCCCCCTATCCCACGATGCCACACATGCTTCGCTTTTTGAAATATTACATTGAGATGAAAAGTAAACACTATATTCTATTGTATGTACGGCGAATCGAAATTAGTCAGATGTGGCAATCCCAAAACTTTCTTCTATCTTATGCATGTTAATCCTTCTGGGAAAACGCTGCATAGCAGCGCCACCGGGTAGGTGGTTTAAACCAAAATATAGTCAGCAACAACTTACGTCAACTTATTACTAAATCTGAAGTTTGATGAAAATCTCTGCATTAATTTTTGAGATAGAGTTGTTGCAAAATCTTTTTAAAAATCCACATAACAGTGCCACATGTTGGATGATTAACACCAAAAACTAACCAAGACCCATTTTTTATCAGGTACTAACTAAATCTGAAGTTTAATGAAATTCCATGCGTTAAATTTTGAGATACATTTATTGCGAAATCGCGAAAAATGCTGCATAGCAGCGCCATCTGTAGGGCGATTTACACCAAAAATTAAGCAACACTAATCTATATCAGAGACTAACTGAATCTGAAATTTTAGAAAATTTTTGTCACATGCACACAGACAGACATGTTTTAAAAACATGTTTTTCGGATTCTCTGACTCCTAAAACGTGTAAATCCGTCGAAAACTGGATTTCTAAAATTTTCACGAATCCAATACTTTTATAATGTAAAGACACAGGCCAACTAAGCCGTAGCTTTGGGCTCATTGCTGTTGGGGGCCCAAAATTGAATAAAAGGATTTAGAAAACGACGTTTTAAAATTGCAGTTTCCACAATTATTTTCTAATAAACCAAAATATATTTTGTTTAACTTTGCACCTGGATCATATACCTAATAATATCCCCCTATGTTCCCCTCCCCCCCCCCCCAAAAAAAAAATATAATAGCTATTTCGTTGCGAGGGGCCCCCGAAAAGGTGTTGGACAATGGTCCTGCACAACATTAATAGGGCTTTGTGTAAAGATAGTAGAAAGTAATAAAAATAATATTGCCCAGTTAAACTGATGGCATTGACCTCACAGGCTACGGATACCAATTGTACATTACAACCTTATATTTTCAAGGGTTAATTCCGTTCGAAAAAAAAATTAAGAAGGGGAAACAGCTCTCCCCTTTCCCCTTTTTTATACTTAATCATTGAACCTCCTAAACTATCAAGGACATGCTTTATCATATAAAAAATCTACATCCAAAATTCAGAGCCAATCGGATAATTCTTAATAAAAACCCATTCAGCAGTTATATAATTTAAGAGGAGTTATCCCCCTCTTTTATACTTAACCATTAAACTTCCAAAACTATTCAGAGATTTGAACAAAATCTGACAATTCTGCTTGAAAAACCCATTTATAAAAATTAAGGGGAGGGGCATTAGAACCCCCGTTCCCTCTGTTTATACTTATTCAATGAACACCTAATAACAGTCACGGAATCACCTCATCAGAATGATCCTATATCTAAATTTTGAACGAAAACTGTTATTTCTGCATGAAAATCCCGTTTATATCAATTAAGGGGAGGGGCATGAGCCCCCCCCATTCCCCCTCTCATACATATCGAATGAACGCCAAAAACTAATCAGGGAAGCGCCTTGTCAGGATATGCCTACATACAAAATTTCAAGTGGATCGGATATTTTTATCATGAGTTATCACGTTACGCACGAACGTACATACAGAACGGACGGGCACATAAGCTCTCAGGCTATGATAGCCTGTGAGCTAAAAAGTGATTTGATTGTGTGTACATTCCACTTACTTTGAGCCATCCGACAGTCCACAGGAATTTGTAGATGGTGACGAAAGGGAAGTAGTAGTCGACCGTGAATCCACCGCCCTCATCCCCACTGAGTACGTCTAGTGTCTGCTTACCCACCAGAAGCGTGAAAGCTTTGAAATAGGCGGTGATCGTGGCGACCTATAAAAACAAAGAGACATCATTGGATCCCAGCCCTTTTTAGGTGCGTTCGTAAACATGTAAATACGTAGCACCTATTGTTGTCGCTCAGTCCGTCCGTCTGTCTGTCCGCATATAACAACGCAAAAACTACCCAACCGAATCGTTTGAAATTTAAAATACATAATTATAACATAATTTTGTAGAGTCATTTCAAATTTTATGAAAATCGGATGCATAGATCAATTACAGGGACAATCAAAAGGATTCCGTTACATGACTGTCAATGGGGAAAAAAGTTTCAAATGCATTTTAATCGTTTGAAATTTAAAACGTATAATTATTGCGTAATTTTATCGAGTCATTTTAAATGTTTTGACAATCGGATGAATAGATCAATTACAGGGACAATCAAAAAGATTCCATTACATTACGGTCAATAGGGAAAAAGTTTCAAGTGAATTTTAATCGTTCGAAATTCAAAACATATAATTATTACGTAATTTTGTCGAGTCATTTCAAATGTTATGAAAGTCGGACTCAAAGATCATTTACAGGGACAATCAAAAGTATTCCATTACATTACGGTCAATGGGAAAAATTTTCAAATGCATTTATTGATGTTACACTCATTCGAACATAATAGAATTGGCATGAATCTATGAAGTATATACTAAAATATGCATTCTGTACAATCTGGATGCAAAGAATTTTTTTTATTAAATTACAGGGCCACACAAAAGTATTCCACTACATAATGCTATACACGGGGAAACATTGTTTGGGGCGTGTTTTAATTATATTCAACTATTTCACATTTTATGAATAAGTTATACGTTGCTGAGGTGCAATAAAAATTATTTCCTGCATATTTACGGAAACACAAAGATTTCGACTACTATACTGTATCCGAAGTACGCTCTACTATATCAGCAAGATCTGAATATTTTTAAAACTTCGTTAACTTACGAACGCACCTCATTTGCTACGCTTCACGTGCAATTTCCAACTTGTTTTTTTTTTTTTTTTTTTTTTACTTTCATGACTTTGGTTTGTTTGTCCAGTCTAACTATCTCGTAAATAATCTTTACTCCACAGAATGTATATTTTAGTGCACTTCATAAATGAATATCAGTGTCATTATGTTTGAAAGTGTGCAACATTACTAAAATGTATTTGAAGCGACTTTTTACCATTGGCCAATAATGTAACGGAATACTTTTGACTGTCACTTTTACCAGTACGTAAACTTTTTAAAAAATTCCGTTTGCTTGATTACCACGCCTTTTTTAAAGTAAAAATATTCTTTTTACTGAATGACCCATTAAAGAAGGCGAATCATATTACTTAATCACTTAACTGATTTAATTGTACGTCATACACGCAAAGTTAGATTGCTTTATCCATCCCATAAAGCTGTTTGGTACCACAAATTTTTTGTAATTACAATTTCATACTATTTAATGGGCCAAAAAAAAAAAAGATTAGATTAAATATTACGAATATTTTAACTCAAAATAAGTGATGTTTATTCCAGATGTTCAATTTATTGCAAGTAAAAAAACTAGTCGTTGGGGACCACCGTAATACTTACCCATCATATATATGCAATGAAAATACAATACATTTGAAAACTATTTATAAAATGGATTGCAATTCCAAAACAACATTTAAACGTGTATTTATATTTTTATTGTGCATAGTAATGCTGTATTAATGAGTTGCTGAGGAATCTCTTTCGATAAATTATACAACACGCCTAACTACTCAAGTAGTACTGAATTGCGAAAAAGAAACATCCTTATAACTCCAAAAATAATAATCTTATTAACTAACAGTTTATTGCGTCGGATTAAGCGTCTCATTTCCAATTAGAATATATCTTTGAATTGAAATTTGAATGAAATACAGGGTCATGAAACATCGAAGAATGTGGAAAACAGGATTACAGATATCTCGGCAACTCATAATTCGATCAACTTCGTTCTTTATGCAAAATTTGTGTTATTTTAATGCCTTTTACGATCACTCCTTAAAATAAAAAATTTCGAAAATTTTTACGTACCTTTCATCAGAACGAATTTTTCGAGAGTCCGAAAAAAAATAGTTCCGGATAATCGAGGTTACTGATATTAAATAGGCTTCGTCCCATTCTTACATACTAAGTACATACAAAATTTCAAGTCTCTATCTCAATTCGTTCGGGAGATAGAGCGTTTACAGACAGACAGACAGACGGACGGCAAATTTTTTTTCTTCTAAAAATATGTTTTTCGAAATCTCCAGTGTCGAAAGCGTGTAAATCCGTCAAAAAAAAAAAAAAAAAAAAAAAAAAAATTCGATTTTCAAAACGATTGCAAGACTTACCCTATACTACACTGTAAAAAAAAATTCAAGAGGTTACTAAAAATTCTTTAGTAATTTTGTATTCCACAGAATTTTTTAGTAACCATTACAAACTTTTTTTTTGCAAGTGAAACAAGCATTTCTTTTGTAAACTGAACAAAATAATTTTTTGTATAACTAACTTAAAAATTTTTAGTATGAGCCACCAAGAAAATTTTAGTAATAGCTCCAAAATTGTTTTTAATAACCTTTACGTGCGCCCGAAGGACAGGAGCTGCATTACTTCATGCATAACTTCTGAAGCGATACATTTTCGGCAAAACCGCAATAGATGGCAGCACCATAAATGCTACCTGCTCTGACAGGATTTTCATAATCCCTTTATTAACGAGTACTTACACTACATATATTCGGGACGTATTTGACGGCGCCCGGTATCGAACCCGGGACCTTTTAGCCTGGAATCCATTACTATAACCACTATCCTATCAAGGCCACACCAAGCGAGTTATAGTAATAGCTATTAAAAATGTAAAACTATTAACTCTTATCCATTGCTAACTTTTTTCTAGTAATTCTTACAGATTTTCTAGTAACCGACTAAGATTACTAAAAATTTTTTAGTAATTACAAAAATCACTAAAGTTTTTTTAGTAGATCGACACTTTTTTTTTTACAGTGTACGTATGATGGGTAAGTAATAAATAAATAAATAAAAGAATCACTTAACACTTTCCAGCACGGACAAATTCTGTTCGTAAAATGAAAAATTATTGACCGACACCGGAAATTACAAACGACTTTTTTAGATATTAAGAAATCCCTAATTTAAGCTTTCACTGTAAAAGCAAAAATTTTTAAAAATATTATGGGGATTTTTAAATTTTATTAAAATATTATTTTATTAAAATATTATGGTAGTTTGGAATTAAAATCAGGTGTGCCCAGACCGAGCACAGTGTGTCGGAAAAGGTTAAGTGGTTGAAAAAAAAAACTGATGATACTCATAAAATCTCTATAAATAAAAGGAATTCCGAGGATAATTAATTAATTAATTAATTGAGGCACAGGGGAAAGCAAATCTTGGCAATGCGCCAACTCGGTCCAGAGGAAGCAAATCTTGGCAATGCGCCAACTCGGTCCAGAGGTATAAAAGCAAGATAGAAAAAAACGCGCAGGTCTGTGCATTCAAGTACAACCACCCATATGTATATGCTGAAAGTTTGTTCTGACGCTCACCCGACGCACGTGGAGTGCCGATGGTCCGGGAAGCGTACCATACACATAAATTATTAAATAAACCTTCAAATTAAGCCCGGCGAAGCGGGCTGGGTATGCTAGTCTAAATTAAAAAAAAAAAAAATATGTAGCAGACAGGCAACATTACAACCATGCATTCTAACTCTTTCCAAACTGTCTACCTTCAGATTCAAACTACAGTCGACTCTCTATATAACGAAATCCATCGTTCCAGTAAAAAATTCGTTATATAGAGAAATTCGTTGTATAGAGAATGATGTTAAAAATCGAATTTAATGTGTGAAATTTGAACAAATATTATTTTGGATCTTTTGAATTAAGAATTTGAAATGTTTAAAAGTAAATACTAACCTAACATTTTATTTCTTAATTATTTAAGCTGTTTCAAAAAAGAGAACAGACATTGATTTGAAAGCTTAATGAAAATCAAATAAGGAAGACTTGCATTCATTTCAGACGAAGAAATCTGTGATTTTTTGTTGTTTTGATTTTTAAATTGTTACGCTCTCAAGGAAAAAAAAATGCTCAAATTTTAGCAAGGAATGAAAAATTGTAGTTAACATTTTCCTCCATTTGAAGGCTTCTCTTATGTGCCTGTCATTGATTCCTCTCTTATATGTGTAACAATCCAATTGACACTGTTTTGAGAAGGATGTGGAAAGGTGTGTGGGAGGTGGGATGAACTCGTTGGATTGAAAAAAAAAGTTGAAAACCCCGTGGTTGAAAAAAAAACTGATGATACTCAAAAAATCTAAATTAAAAAAAAAACAAGTTCGAAATTGCATGTGAGCGTAGCAAATGAGGTGCGTTCGTACGATAACGAAGTTTTAAAAATATTCAGATCTTGCTGGTATAGTAGAGCGTACTCCAGATACAGTATAGTAGTCGAAATCTTTACGTTTCTGTAAATATGCAGGAAGTATTTTTTATTACACCTCAGAAACGTAGATCTTATTCATAAAATGTGAAATAGTTGAATATAATTAAAACACGCCCCAAACAATGTTTCCCCGTATAGCATTATGTAGTGGAATATTTTTGTGTGGCTGTAATTTAATAATAAAAATTCTTTGCATCACAGATTGTACAGAATGCATATTTTAGTATATATTTCATAGATTCATGCCAATTCTATTATATTCGAATGAGTGTAACATCATAAAAATGCATTTGAATCTTTTTTCCCATTGACCGTAATGTAATGGAATACCTTTGATTGTCCCTGTAAATGATCTATGCATCCGACTTTCACAACATTTGAAATGACTCGATAAAATTATGTAATAATTATATGTTTTAAATTTCAAACGATTAAAATGCATTTGAATTTTTTTCCCCATTGGCCGTAATGCAACGGAAGCATTTTGATTCTCCCTGTCATTGATCTATGCATCCGATTTTCATAATATTTGAAATGACTCGACAAAATTACGCAATAATTATATGTTTTAAATTTCAAACGATTAAAATGCATTTGAAACTTTTTTCCCCATTGACCGTAATGTAACGGAATCCTTTTGATTGTCCCTGTCATTGATCTATCCATCCGATTTTCATAAAATTTTAAATGACTCGACAAAATTATGTAATAATTATGTATTTTAAATTTCAAACGATTTGGTTGGTTAGTTTTTGCGTTGTTATATGCGGACAGACAGACGGACGGACTGAACGACAACAATAGGTGCTACGTATTTACATAATTACGAACGCACCTAAAAAATGTAGCAGACAGGCAACATTGCAACCATGCATTCTAATTCTTTCCAAACTGTCTGCCTTCACATTCAAACTATATTCCTGTGCAGCGTGTGCCTCATAAAGGAAAACCCAGGTTTAGACATTTCATTCCAGTATTTTCCCCTCCCGCCACCATTAAGCATTTTGATCCCTGTAAAATAAGCTGAAATTACATTTTTCTTTTAGCCCCTTAACGGTCGCATTTAATTCAGATTGATTATTGCCATCACTTTTCTGTAAAAGAAACAACACATTTATTTAATGACATTCAAAATGATTCAGAATAAAGACAATTACATTATTTTATAAAACAGGAGCGAATCAAACAATTCTGAATAAAAATCATGCCCGTGAATATCATGGAGCGAGAATTAAGGGGTTAACTATCAAACCCTACTAAAGTAAATTTATATTTGCACCCCAATTTGTTGTTCATTATCTATTTTCAGGGATATAGTGGAGGGTATACGCCATATACCTTCTGGATTTTTTAAGGACCACCGTATACCCTGTTTCTCAAAAACGCTATAATATATACGTTGTAAGGTATACGTTATAGTATATACACTCTGCTTAGAGCGTTTACCCTCTGATTTTTTTTTATGACTACACCACTGCCTATTTTGTTTCCTTTTGTTAACCCTACTTTCATTTTGAGCTCTCTGCAATCATAAAATGAATAAAAAAGGTAGAAAACCAAACAGAATCGGGCCTTTACCTGTGTGTAGGCCAGGGGCACACTGATCCAATCGTAGGCAATCGTCATGGCACACATGGTCCTGTAGCTTAGCATTTCCTGTCAAAACACAAGTCGGAGAAAAAGAAAAATCATCATGAAATTTCAAAAAGTAAGATATTTTCCAAAACTAATAGTCCAAGAGCCGACAGCGCAAAAACCTATGGTATCGAGCACAAGAAAAATTCCTTCATTTTATGGAAAAGTAGTCATAGTGGAATCTAATGATCCATGTCTGCCGGAAGCGAAGGGGTGCATAAGCCAAACATTGATACCACTAGTGGTGGACTCGTAGGTTTATCATTGTGTTTTCCCGCTCCCTGTTTTCCAACCTTTGATTGTATGGCAAACATAATATTAAACCTACGAGTCCACCACTAGTGGTATCCATGTTTGGCTTAGGCACCACTTCACTTCCGGCAGACATGGATCATGAAATTCCCCTATCACTACTCTTCCATAAAAAATAAAGGTTTTTTTTCTTGTGCTCGGTAACACAGATTTTTGTGCTGTCGGCTCTTGGACTATAATTATTATCATTAACATCTTTGTTTAAAAATAGTGATTGTTAAAAATTGATTCATATTACATCAGAATAAATATTAGGTCACAACCGTATAATATTATTTCACGCCTACTTTAAAAAAAAAAAAAAAAAAAAAAAAAAAAAAAAAAATTCTATTTTTTTATTCACATTACTTTTTTGAAAAGATAAAATTCACATAGTTTTCACATTAAGGTAAAAACAATGGGAATTTCACCAATTTAAAAAAAAATGGTGCCAATGAAGAAATATGAATGTCTAAAAAAGTAAGCGTGAAATAACACTGTACGACAGAACTTTCTGGTTGACCTAATAGTTTTGTGATTTTTCGATCAAGCATGCAAAAACCTCAAAGTACAATGTTGTCATAATTAGAATGATACAAAATGAAGCTAAATTTTGTAGAATGAATTGAGGAGATTGGCGCCGGTTGGGTTTGATCTGGGGATCTCGTGATCAGGAAGCGAGAACGTTAGCATCAAGCAAAAGACCAAGCCAGTTACTTTCTGCTAGTAACTCGCTTTATATACTGATCGAGATCTCGACAGAATAATAATAATAATAAACGGAGGTTGAAGGATTCCGAGAAAAAAAAATAGTTGCAAAAATCACCTTTAGCCCATTTTTTTTTCACGTATCCCATCTTGTTGAATTTTGACTGATTTCTAGCAATAAAGTTATGCATACTATCAGTTGCACAAGTATCTTACTATCATCTGAATACTATCAGTTTAATGATAATTACATTGTTTAGCGAAAACCTTAATTTTAGACATTCATAAAACGAATGAAAGAAAGCTTATTTAAAATTGTCTTTATACAAGTATATGAAATCTAGATATAATATGGTTTCTCTAAAATGTTTTCCTTATTAGTTAGGAAACTTTCGATGTATTTGCTATAAAAATGAGAGAATGTCTTATTGTAAATACTGTTAAAAACTTTCTATTCCTCAAATTCGAGAGTTTTCTCCTGGCAATACAAGGCAGTTTAATGCAACACTATAATATTCCCCGCAAATTTAGATGATTTATTCATCCTTTATGGTCACTCTCGACAGAAGAATCTAATTTTGAATCCATTATTGCAGAGGTTCTCAAACTATAGGTCGCGGAGGTTCTTTTTAATCGGTCGCGAAAACAATATAATCGCGAAAAAAATATAACAATTTCACCAGCAAATAATATTTCAAGGGAAATTCCTTAATTTCCATACGAAGAACTATACGAGCAGAATATCTAGAAACATCTAAATGAGCTTTGATTTATTTGATGGAGCTCAACGCAACATACTCGTGTGAAAATGCTTTTTGTACTTGGGTTTTTTTGAAAAAAGAGTAAAAAAAAACTGTGTTCGAAGTGAATATGTTAAAATTAACAAGTTTTTACTCTGATACAGATGCTTTTATCGATACAAGGTAGAACCCGCCGAATTTCGACAAAAGAAAGTGTTTAAAAAGGAACTGTTTCATTGACTTATAATAATATAAAAATTAGGGTAAAAAATGAATTTTATATTGATTAGTCTAACTCTTAAACAAACGATATTTACAGTGAAATTAACAAAATACTATTTCTATAAAACTCAGTTGTAGAAATAGTTAAAATTAAACTTTAATCGTGCATGTAAGCAGTAAAAAAATAATAAAGATCTGTTGTTATGATAAAGTAATCAATTTAGGTTCTTATGCTAGTATTCAAAAAAAAAAAAAAAAAAAAAAAAAATTCAACTTTGACTCAATTATAGAATTTTTTCCCGTGAAATTTGAAACCCGGCATCATTTTCATCATATTAAAATTTACAAATGCACATTTCGTATCTGTATTCACCTTTTCAGAAAAAATTGACATTTTAATTTGATCATTTTGATTCAAAACTTGAAGTCTCAATGCTATTAGCTGAAACAGATATTAAACTATTAATATTCTTTTAAGTGTAAATCAAATTTTATTAATGAAATCAAAATTCACAGGTTTTTATAACAGAAGATATTTAAATTTCAATTTTTTCCCTTCTAATGAAAAAGTGGCAACATAAAGATATAGTAATCAATTTCTTCCCTTTTTTCCTTTCTTTTTAATAGAAATGGAGTACTCCTGTTGCCACGATTAGAAAAGCAGCATTAAAAACTGCAAAAAAATTAATATTTCTAAAACAAATTATGATACAGCTTTCGAACAAAATTCATTTAAAAGTAGTTTTTTTTTCCTACACGATGGTATAAAAATTGAAAATCAGCGATATTTATAAGCTTTAAAATTTGTAGTAGCAAAAATTGCAATACCGAAATTTCATTTAAAATTTGAAAGTGTTGCCATTCGCAAAATGACGTATGCGTTACGCACAGATACGTTTGGCCTTTATAATATAGAAACACCAGTGCCAGAAAGTGCACTGATTATAAAGTTATGTTTTAATAGTAATTAAGTGTATTTTTAATTATCCTTCTAGCTTATGTGTTGTGTTAATTATTATTCCACTTACACACATTGGAATTACCAATTGTTTTTTTGTTGATTGTGTATCCTTCGTGCGAAAATTTCCCTTTTTCGTAGAACATGATAGACGAAATCTTATAGAGATCATACAACTATTTCCACACTGATACACTCCAATAAATTGAGTAAAGCACCGATTTTTTTTTATTTTTTTATTTTTTTATTATTTATTTTTTTTTTTTTTACTTAAAGGTGAGCCGCGTAGCAATAAAATTTGGGAACTGCTGCAATATTCCATTTCTCGCAACATTTGTACCCTATAGAGCAACTTTTTTATTTTGTAGTTTTGCAACTCTTTGATATCATCAACTAAATTATGATGCTAAGACCCTTTCTACTATATTTTGGTCTCTTTTGTCGCTGAAAAAAGTGTTTACAAGGAAAGAGGATAGAGAATAACCAGAAATGGTACATTTATTTACAAATTGCTAAAACGGAAATAGGTATTTGCTTTTTCTAAAGGCTTTGGCGTAGGTCGATTTTTATAAAGTGCGATTTCGTGCCAAATATGATAAACAATGCCACAGAAATAAATCGAAGACTCACCTAATAATTGCAACTTTTATAGGGTTTATCTATGTAACCATAGATACTACGTTATATATTTCGTATTACATATCACATTGCGTATTTATGTCCAGTGGTGGCAACTTATATGGGCCCATGGGGCCTGAGCTCACTTGTTGTAAAATGAAATGAAGTGAAACTAATAGAACGCGCTGTGCGAAATTAAGAAAATGAAAATATCGTCTGATTTTATTGTTATTATTCGAAGAACTTTGATAAGTGTATGAGAACGATTGAGTTCTCTGAATGTAATGATGGATGTGGCTTTTATATGGAATTAAACGACATTTTTTTATAATATATGGACTTTTAGATGAATTTGAACTTATAATAAGTTTATCTTAACAGATGATTTTGATTTTAATTCAAGAGCTCCAAGCCTCGAGTAGATGCAACCCGCAAATGAAGATATGCATGGTTAGTAAGTAAGTTTTAAACTAACCCTATTTTCGAATTCTAACACCACTCAATAATTTATTGTTAGTCTATCCGATTTCAATTATTCTATTTTTTCCTTGTTTATTTTTCAACTGTCCCTTGGGATTGATTGCACCCAAGCTTTAAGGCGAAAGCTGAGTTTCCGAGAAGGTCATTGCTCTCCCTTGTTTATTTTTTAATTTCTGAAAAAAATAATTTTTCCACTGAAAATCATTTTGTTTCAAAACACAACATAGATAGCAGTAACTCCACTTGCACAGGACCCTAACTCAACCATTTAATCTGACTCAAATAATTCAGTTTCAATATTACTCTCACTATGTGGTGTGATAAATGATGGTTACAATGCATACATGTACTTCACAAAGAAATTCTATCTGAATGCATGATGGTTACAATGAATGATCAATGATGATGTTCTGAATGAATGATGGTTACAATGTATAGATGTATTTCACATCAGAGACTCAATCTTTAAAGTCTAACTTTACCATTTTAGAGTCCAACTTTACAAACTATATTAGCAAGTAAATGAAGTAATGATTGATTATTTTCAAAGAGAGATATTGACCATTTACTGACTCACTATCTAATTCATATTCCATCCAAAATGCACGAAAATCACAGGTGTTCAGAAACCAAGAAATCAAATAGAGTTTTTTCCCCTGATTAAACAATTTTACAGCTGTAAAAAAAATTTAAACTGATTTTTGTCATGCTTCACTTTTTAGTCATGTGTTCTAATTTGTAGTCGTATTCATAGTAAAATTCATAAAATGAAGACCTCATATGAGAATATAAATTTAGAATAAAATCATAACTTTATACTCTATTTTTAAAAAAAAATCTAACTTCACTATGAGGATTTTTCCATTCATCTCCTTATTTTTAAAGAAAACAAAATACCCATGTCACTTTACCATCAAATGGTTGAGTCCACCCAATATTTTTCAGAAGTTGGCGCCACTGTTATATCTATATGTTCAATAACTTGTGTTTCAAATTGTGTTACCCAAATTTCTAAGATGCAAAAAAGCTATGGGTATAAAAAAAGCTATGCGTATAAAACAGGCTACGGCTGAAAACTAATACGCCTGTTTAAATCTTATAAACATGTTTTGGACCATTTTTTTAAAATAAAATTGTATGCCAAATATATTCAATGTTATGTATTACTAGGGTTGTATTGGAGGGTATACGAGGGTATACGCCGTATACCCTCTGGATTTTTCTTTTTTTGAAATACCGCATACCCTTTCCCAACAAAGCCATAGTATATATACTCAAGGGTATATCCTCTGTTTTTTTTTCACGACTACACCACTGTGTATTACAATAGTTTTGGCCAATTCTCAAATTTCTGTTTCTAATATGTTTATCTGACTTTAAGGCCGCACACTAGGCACAGAAAAAGACCCGGATGATAATGTAAAGTCTATGGGGGCGTTCTTTTCAAGTATTTCGCTCAAATTTCAATACTTTTACATATTTCTTTTTGCATAGGATAGCTGAGAACGATCCACAACCGGCCCAGTTTTTACTTTTTCAGTTTCGGTTTCAGATTTTTTTTTTTTTAATTGCTTTAACTTTCGAAACTGGTTTAAACCGGCTCTGAAATTGAAACTATCGTAATATGAAAAATATATACACAAAATTGAAAAAGTAAAAACTAGCCTGGCTGTGGATCGTCTTCAGCTATCCTATGCAAAAAGAATCATGTCAAAAATATTAAAATTGGAACGAGATACTTGAAAATAACGCTCCCACAGACTTTACATTATCATCCGGGTCGCATTTTCAGAAAGAATCACGTTTTGAGCACCTTATCGCCAGAACAACGATTGGCGCGGAGATGAAGTCAATGCTACGCACCCTTTCTTGTTTGTGACGTCAAACGCCTAGCGAATAGCAACCCTTCCTTCTACAAAGAGATCGCGCTTATTGTTCATTTGTTTTTCCGTAAATGTTATCAAGCATATACTATAATATGAGGAAATGTTATTCACCGTTGTTTACGATTAAAACATAGTTTAAAATAAATAGCTTTTTCAGATTAAAATGCTTTAAATTTCACAGAACATCTAAACATAGTTTTTTTTTCTCAATTCAAAAATATTATTTCCTTAACTCGCTATGTTCGAAAAAATTGAGAAGTTAATTAAAAACAATAGTAAAGATTAGCTTGTAATAAATATAATTCCATTAATCGTATGTTTTATGACATATTTGAACTTAGTTTATTTTGTACTTGGCGATGCAGCTAGCTGAATGTTCTCGCTTTCGCCAACTCGCCAAGGCTGGTGCTCAAAACGTGATTCTTTCTGAAAATGCATCCGGGTCTTTTTCTGTGCCTAGTGTGAGGCCTTAAATATAGGCGTAGAAGTTGGCAGCCGTGGGTATACCTCGAGGAGTGCCCTGAGCATGACGGAATCTTTGATCCTTCCTTCCTTCTTCGCCCTGACCGCCAGAGCTGTGAACCAGTGGGCAGGGAGCCACCACTTGCCATAAGAAAAATCCATTTTCTCGTACACAGCCATCTCTTCCGCCGTCATCAGACCTAGCCAACAAATAATAATAATAATAAAAAAGTTGGAAATTGCACGTGAAGCGTAGCAAATGAGGTGCGTTCGTACGATAACGAAGTTTTAAAAATATCACTCTCATATATCAATATCATAAAATTGTGAATATTTACAATTAAAATGCGCACCAAACAATGTTCTCCCTATACCATTAAGCAATGGAATACTTTTGTGTGGCCTTGTAAATCAATAACAAATATTCTTTGCACCACAGATTAAGCAAAATGCATATTATAATATGTACTATATAGATGCATATCAATTTTATTACGTTCGAATAAATGTAACACCACTAAAATGCATTTAAAACATTTTCCCTTATTAACCGTAATGTAACGGAATACTTTTGATTGTCCCTGTAAATGATCTATGCATCCGATTTTGATAAAATGTTAAATAACTCGACAAAATTATGTAATAATTATGTATTTAAAATTTCAAACGATTAAAATGCATTTAAAACTTTTCCCCCATTGACCGTAATGTAACGGAATACTTTTGATTGTCCCTGTAATTGATCAATGCATCCGATTTTCATAAAACTTGAAATGACTCGACAAAATTATGTTATAATTATGTATTTTAAATTTCAAACGATTCGGCTCGGTAGTTTTTGCTTTTTTATATCCGGACGGACGGACCGAACGACAACAGTAGGTGCTACTTATTTACATAATTACGAACGCACCTAAAAATGTTAGAAAAAGAGACCATCACTTTTTTGGACTGAAATGAATATCCATTTTAACCCTTTTCGGCACGAGCAAATTCTGTTAGTAAAATGAGAAATAATCGACTGACACAGGAATTTAGAAATAACTTTTTTAGAAATTAACAACCTCTTAATTTAAGATGGTCACTGTAAAAGCAAAATTTCACTAAAATATTGTGGGTGCCGTTTGCAAGTTTGGAATTAAAATTAGGTATCCCCGACTGGGCACAGTGTGCCGTGCCGGAAAGGGTTAGGAGATCAACAACAGTGAATCTTTTCTCGGGAACTATTAAAACTATTTCAATCATTGTTTTAAATTTTTTTAGTATAGTTTTAGTTTTTTATTATTTTTAATTTTTTTTTTTTAGTATTTTAGTTTTTTTTAGTTTCAATCGTTTTGCTTTTACGGAAAATACAGTAGCTTTTCTGTAAAAGAAAACCTGAAAATTTTTGTACTTTTTCCTATTTCCAATGAGCACACAATGATATTTCAAATGTTATAGGATGACATATAATAGGATTGTCACATTATGATGATGATATAATATGACAAATAATGATATTGCATAATATTCAAATCACTTCAGTAGTTCCCGAGAGAGAAAATGAGATACTTCAATATTAACTGTCTTGAGGAGGTTAATTAAAATGACAACTAAATTTGAGAAACTAATTATAAAGTAGAATGTTTACTTACCTGCTTCGACAAGGTTGTGTACGGTGGGGAACCTCTTCTTGACCGACGTGCTGACCATCTGGTAGGTCAGTATCTGCAGCAGGTAGGCGTAACGGCCCAGCGTCCGTCGAATCATCCGGCTACGCTCGTCAGACCCGTGGACGTAAGCGACGATCGAGTGGCTCAGTCTATATGCGAAAGAAAAGAAAAAAAACAAGATAAAATAATTTTTCTGCTAAAACCTCAAGTAATTTATCACCAAATCGTAATTATTTGACAATTACATTTTACTTTTAACAGTATAAAAATGTATAATTACGCTATAGAAAGAATAAGAAAAGAAAACAAAACTTGTAAACTACATGAAAAAGAAAATAAGTTGAATGTAGATTCTGCCATTGCAGAATTCAGTTTCGCCTCCGATTAGGGGGAAAAAAATCGATAGAGGTTTTTTAGAAGGGCGACCCCGTTTAGAATGCAATGAACTAACTTCATTTTTCTTGTGTTTATCAATATAATAAGAAACAGAACGGCGTGAAATACTCAATTGATTAGCAATTTCTCTCTGAGACATTGGAATTGCGGAATAATAAAGACATACAATTTGATGTGCTACTTCTTCATTGACTAGATTCATCAAAAACGGGTTTTTTCTTTAGTTTAAACGTTTTTTTATAGACTCTGAGAAAAAGGAAATGCATTTTAACAATAAAACAAGTGGAATCCCATCGAATTCGACGAATGAAATGTTTAAAAGATCAGATCGATTTGGTTTAAAAAAAAAAGCAAAAGTAATTACATTATTGAATCAATATATAATAAATATATTTCCAAACTTAATGTCAAGTTTGCCAGTTACAATTTTGCATGCAAATATTCGCACATCTTCAGTTAAAATTGTAATCTGAGTGCCGGCGAAATCCAGAAATTTTATTTTATATGCACTCACAGAAAAATAATTTTATCAAAAAAAAAAAAAAAAAAAAAAAATCTCAATTTCAGTGTTCACAATGAAAAGATTTATAATTTCGTTATGAGTAAAATGCGAGGTTTTAAATAGTGACGTCATTTTCTCTTCAAATGTTTTTTAAAAGTTACTGTTATTAGTAATATGAAAAAGGCGTCCGTAATAATATTGTATTTGATTGATATTGTAATTTTATTATCGAGAGAAAAGCTAAACCGTGTTGCCACCATTTTGGAGAAATATCGTAAAAAAGCATTTAAAACTAAAACTAAAATATAAAAATGGAAATAAATTAAAAAATAGCTAAAATGGGCACAACTACAAATAAATAGCTTTCATTTAAAAAAAATAATTATCAAAATCGGTTCAGTAGAAAATTCAGGGCTGATGACACGACATTTTTAGCTTGTCTGAAAGAAATAGCATCGGATGCTAAAAAATCTGAGGGCACATGGAGCATCTGCAGTGAGAAAAAAAATATACCCCCTTCAACTAGAATGAATAGTTAGTCACTTTCTGAATACCTAAACTAGAACTATAGATGAAGAATCTATGCAAATAGGTTAAACAACTAAGCTGAATAGATGAAATAACATACCATTTCTAGTCTCTCGTTTTCTTGGTGACAAAACGATATTGAATCATTTCAGTAACGAGAAATACTCGCTTAATTTCGGGAATGGTTTCATAAACTAGAATTATAGTTTTTAAATCAAACCTCTTATGTTCGCATCTATTTGTAGAGATTTTTAAATAAATTGGACAACGAGATTATGGTAATATGCTTCGGAATTCTAGTAGGAGACTCTAGAATTCTAAAGCTAAGTGAGTTAAAATTTATAAGGATGACATGGAACTATTTTTTCTAAAGCCACAATTTAGATTCTAGATGCCAGAACTATATTTTTCTCTCAGTGTGGACATGTAAAATAAAGCAGTGTTTGCGAAATATTGAACATCATGTACTTTACTTAAAAATAAAGATAGAAAAAAATGCTTTTCTTTTCTTTCTTTCTTTCTTTTTTTACAGAAAATATATACATTATAACTCGCATATAAATCAAAAGAAATTAATATAATCTATATAACAAAAAACCTAAGTCATGTGACTGATATGAACAATTCCAGGATGACCACTTCACTTTTAATACGCCATTTCGGTCCTTTTAACCCTTTAAGACCCAGCTCGCACGATCGTGCGGGTTAGACATTCATTTAAATTTTTGCTTCTAAAACAGTCGTATGTAATATAAACCCAAATCGAACGATCGTTCTGGTTAGCAGAAAGAGTAAAGTATCTTTTTTTATAAACAGATTGCGGTAGTAGTCCATGCTTTACATTCAGGCGGCATGTCTAGCTTTGTTTACAAGTACAACGGATATAGCTCATCATTTTATCTGTCGTAAAAAGGTAATTATCAATACATTTTTAATTGCTTGGATAAATATTTTTGCTTTAATGTCTAAATAAGTGTAATATAATAAAAAACATTAATTATACACTATTTATTTTGCTCTTAGAACTCAAGATTTCGTCACCCGCACGATCGTGCAACTAAGGCGTTACGTTAGTTAGTGCTGCTGTAAAGGTAAGTGTTTTTCAATGTTCATTTTGTTTTCTGTTTCAACAATTTTTATGACAGCCAAAATAAAACGAAGTATGATAATTAATACTATATTATTTTCTTGGGTGTTGCCATAGATACCTCCCCCCCCCGTTTTTAAAATTAATTTTTACTTTTTTTCTTTTTAATTAATAAAATTTTCAAATACTTTTTCTAATTTTTTATGCAGTACTTTGTTAACTTTTAATAAAGCAAAATAAAATACTTTTTCAGATGTCTAAACGGAAAATAATTCTCACTCAAGAAGAAATATTTCAATTGGTGAATAAATCAGATTCTGAATTTAGTGATCTCTCGGATGATGACGACATTACGGACAAAACATTTCAAGCAGATTTATTAGAAGGACAGTCAAGTTCAGATGGGCTTGGTGAAGAAAAAAGGAAATTTTGGATCATTCTTCCTCCTCAAAGTCTCCTGAATTCATCTCCCAAAGTTCTACCTCCAAGGCAGTTTCGGAAAATACTAAAAGAATGAAAAAATCTCTGAAAAGTCTCTCTTTCCTCTTGTGAAAAGATCTAAATATTATAACCCGCTTGCAAAAAAAAAAAAAAAAAAAAAAAACAACTATTATGCTTGGATAAAGGGTATGATTCTTACAACAATTTCCCACGTGTTGATGACATTTCAAGGCCTCGCAAGTGCAGGTTTGAAAACTGCGAAAGCAGTTCAAAAACACGTTGTCAAAAATGCAACGTTTGTTTGTGCATTTCTCTCTTCTATCCATTTAGAGCCAGAAAATGTATAAATCTAAACATGTAAAAAGTAATGATTTCACAGATAAAGCCCAACCCGCACGTTCGTGCGGGTACTCTTCACGCTCTAGGGGGGGGGGGGGGGGGAAGAATTTTTTTTAAATTATTTTTTTAGTTTGGTATTATTGATTTAGTTTGGTATTTTTTCATTATGGTTAGTATAGAGTTAACAACCAGATGAATGTAATATTTAATGATGAAAATGTTTCGGGTCTTAAAGGGATAAGTTAGCCGAGCGAGGGTTACAGATCGCCAAATATTCTTCCATCGCCTCATTTCTTTTTAAATACTATATCTTTCATTTCATTTTATTTAAAGTATACACCTAATACTTATTTAATTTAAAATACATAGCATTAAAATATATTTAAAATACATATCTTTAATTTAACTTATTTCAAATACAATAAATTAATTAACAAATAAATGTATTTTGCAATATAGGTTTCTATAGCAAAAAAGGAAGAAATAAAAAGAATACTGCCCAGTTAAACTGATGGCATTGAGCTCACAGGCTACGCATACTAATTGTACATTACAGCCTTATATTTTCAAGGGTTAATTCCGTTCGAAAAAGAAATTAAGAAGGGGAAACAGCTATCCCCTTTCCCATTTTTTATACTTAATCATTGAATCTCCTAAACTATCAAGGACATGCTTTATCATATAAAAAATCTATATCCAAAATTCAGAGCAAATCGGATAATTCTTAATAAAAACGCATTTAGCATTTGTATAATTTAAGAGGAGTTATCCCCCTCTTTTATACTTAACCATTAAACTTCCAAAACTATTCAGAGATTTGAACAAAATCTGACAATTCTGCTTGAAAAACCCATTTATATAAATTAAGGGGAGGGGCATTAGAAGGGGCACCCCGTTCCCCCTGTTTATATTTATTCAATGAACACCTAATAACAGTCACGGAATCGCCTCATCAGAATGATCCTATATCTAAATTTTGAACGAAAACTTAATTCTGCATGAAAAACCCACTTATTTCTATTAAGGGGAGGGGCATGAGCCCTCCGTTCCCCTCTTATACATATCGAATGAACTCCAAAAACTAATCAGGGAAGCGCCTTGTCAGGATATACCCATATACAAAATTTCAAGTGGATTGGATATTTTTATCATGAGTTATCGCGTTACGTACGAACATACATACAGAACGGGCGGACACATAAGCTCTCAGGCTATGATAGCCGGTGAACTAAAAAATGCCATCTTTTTTTTTTTTTTTTTCTGTTTATTATTTCATATACAGAATTTTTTTTTCCAAGTGTACACAATTTTTTTAATATAAAAAAGGCCATTAATCTATTTTTATGTAAAAACAGAGATAATTTTCATATAAAAAATAGGTACTGCTTGAGTATCCCGACGATCAGAAAACTATCGCCAAACTATAAGATTAAATGCCATTAATGGCGGATCGTAAATGTGACATTCACTTGACTTTAAACACTTTATATGTGTGTTTGTTACGTCATCTAGTGCATAAATTAATTTTCAAGAACTGACTTACTTTTTACATATTTCTTAAACAATTAGTCTGTTCAGTATACTTTTCGAGGAAAAAAAAAAAAAAAAAACTGTTGAATAGATCACTTTAAAATTTGTTGTGATGTCAAAAAGCATACTATTTGAGAATAATGCAAAGCCATTTTCATTTGGGCTTGAAAGAAATAAAACAAAAAAATCTTTTGCAAAAAATCTTGGAAAATTCAAAAAAATTTTAAATTATATTTTTCATTATAAAAAAAAAAATCTTTTATCCAGACCTATGATATTAGATATTTTTAAGGAAACAAGTTAGTTGTTATACAATATTAGAAAGTTTCAGCTGCTTACCTAAAATAGAATTTTAGAAAAGTGTACCAAAGCATAAAAAGAAAACGTATTTTGAAAAAGAAAAAGGGCAAAAATATTTTACTAAATAACTTTGAAAATTCAAAAAATTTTAAGAATATATTTTTTTTTTTTTCACTCATGTCTATTGTATTACATATTTTTAAAGAAAAAAGTGAGTAACACAGTTTTGAAAAGTTTCAACTGTTTAACTAGATAATAGAATTTTAGAAAAGTGTACCAAAGCATTAAAAGAAAACACATTTAAAAAAAAAAAAAATAAAGGCAAAAAAATATATACACACCCGAAGTGCTTAAAATATATTATTTAAAAATCTTCCAGCCCATAATATTTTAGATCTACTATCATTTAGCGGCATAATTCATTTTAAACTCAACAAGTTGGAAATTGCACGTGAAGCGTAGAAAATGAGGTGCGTTCATACGATAACAAAGTTTTAAAAATATCACTGTTATACATCAATCTCATAAAATTGTAAATAATTACAATTAAAATGCGCATCAAACAATGTTCTCCCTATACCATTATGCAATGGAATACTTTTGTGTGGCCTTGTAAATCATTAACAAATATTCTTTGCACCACAGATTATGCAAAATGTATATTATAATATGTACTTTATAGATGCATATCAATTTTATTACGTTCGAATAAATGTAACACCATTAAAATGCATTTGAAACATTTTTCCCCATTAACCGTGATGTAACGGAATATTTTTGATTGTCTCTGTAATTGAACTATGCATCCGATTTTGATAAAATTTGAAATGACTCGACAAAATTATGTAATAATTATGTATTTAAATTTTCAAACAATTAAAATGCATTTGAAACTTTTTTCCCCATTGACCGTAATGTAACGGAATCCTTTTGATCGTCCCTGTAATTGATCTATGCATCCGATTTTCATAAAATTTGAAATTGACCCGACAAAATTATGTAATAATTATGTATTTTAAATTTCAAACGATTCGGTTGGGTAGTTTTCGCGTTGTTATATGCGGACGGACTGAACGACAACAATAGGTGCTACGTATTTACATAATTACGAACGCACCTAAAAATGAATCCCACTAGTGCTTGACTCGTAGGCTAAATATTGTGGTTTCCTGCACCCAGTTATCCGTGTTTTCATGCCGTTGATTGTAAAACAAACACAATGCTGAGCCTACGAGTCAACCATTCATTTTTGGCTTATGCACCCTGTGGTGTCGTGGGCGTCGTTTTCACCGTTTTGCCATATATATAAAAGAAAATAACTCTTTATATTTTAATTCCTATATTCTTTATTAGAACTGCTATTTACAAAAATAAAAATGTAGTCAACTTCACATTTTAGAGTGAGGTAAATTTCACTCGTACACGTTGTCACGATTCTATCATCGCCAATATAAAAAAAAACATCAACCTTCTCCTTCGAAGGCTACATAGAGAATTGTCCAACCTCTTCTCTGGAAGACTACCCAGGGAATGTCATATCTTTTCTTCTCTGCACAGGCCCGTAACCAGATGGGGGCGAAGGGGGCTGAGCCCCCCCTAGCTTCCTCCAGAGCCGAGTCCAGGACAAAATCCCCGCGGACAAAATCCCCACGGACAAAATCCCCGCGGACAAAATCACCACCGGACAAAATCCCCACCGGACAAAAACTCCACCGGACAAAACACCCTCTTTGCTGAATAAAAGCTCTATTTTGACCAAGTTTCTTTTTCAAAAAGGATCTCTAAACATTTAAAAAATGTTTTAAGCTTATTTGAAAAATGAAAGTGACAAATGGAAGTTATAAGTTATGTGATAGATATTTTATATTTCTTAAATATACATGTACATTTTAAAGTCTGAAATAAAAGACTCTTTACACTAAATATGAAACAATTTTTAAAATTGATTATTTTCTTAATTGATACATATATTTTTTAAATTTAATTGCTTTTTAAATGTATTAAAGTCTGTCTAATGCTTCGAATTTAGTTTAAATTTTAGATCTCTTTTATACAAATATTAATATTTTTAAGATTATACGTTTTTTTATTTATTTATTTATTTTTTTTTTCAAAGATGTAATGATTGTTTTAATGTGTCCCCCTTTCATTCACCGAGGAGGGAGTATACAATCTATAACAGCCTTTCTGGATCAATTTTAGAAAATGCATATTTTTAGTAAATAATATCACCTGATGATGATTTTTAATTTATTTCGGCATTCTTGGTACTCTGCGGAGGGTGGGGGAGAGGGTGGAAAAATGTACTACTGAGTTTGCCACAGTCTTAGCTATGAAATGTTAAATGCAAAGTATCTTGTTAAATATAAAGGAAACAGGGTCCGAGTACAGCTATGATGGGGGGGAGGGGAGGGGGGAATGAATATTTTGGATTGATCTCCCATGATGAATGATAGAATTTTTTGTGAATAATGTGGAAGTGGCTAATGCTAAACTTCATATGTATTATATGTATGCATAAATTATGCACCCAGTACTACTCACATTTATATGCAGAGTATCACAAAAATGGCCACATCTTCAAGAAAAATTACTAGAAGGATAAAAAAAAAAGAAAAGTGACTCATTGGTAGATACGAATATTTATTTGCAACATTTATTTTGCTTATCTATGTGCGTTTTGTAAGATGTCTAAAAGAAAATATTCCAATTTGTTCATAATTAATGTTTTTACCTTCTTTTATTTTTATATGAAAAAAGTATTGGATTCATGAAAATTTTCGAATTCCACTTTTTTACGTTTTAAGTGTCAGAGACTCCAAAAAACAGTTTATTTTATTTTATTTTTTACAAGTTGTCTGTTTATGAGTCTATGGCTCTGTCTGTGACATAAGTTTTGGGGGCGCTGTATCTCAAGAATTAATGCACTGAATTTGCTAAACATTTATATTCAGGTAGTTCCTGATATAAATTGTTGCTGATTTGTTTTTGGTGTAAATTTCTCAACAAATGGCGCAGCTATGCTGCATTTTTTTCCTTACAATTTACGCAACATCTATATCTCATTAGGATTTCCCCTAATCTTTAGGCACTGATTTCCCCATAACTTCAGATTCAGTAAACCCATGATATGAAATAGTTTTGTTTACATTTCTATGCTGCATTTTTCAGGATTTTTGAAATAGCTCTATTTCAAAAAGTAATGCACGGAGTTCAATAAAAATGCATATTCAGATAGTTCTTGATATACATTGAAACTAATCAGTTATTGTTGTAAATCATTCAACAGGTGGCACTGTTATGTTGTATTATTTTACGATTTTTGCAAGAGCTCTATCTCAATGACTAATATGCGGATTTTCATTAAACTTCAGATTTAGTAAATCCGTGGTATGAACTAGTTCTGTTTATATTTTAGTGTCAATAACCCAACAGGTGATGCTGCTATGCTGAATTTTTCCCGATTCCTTCAATAGTTCTAATCCAAGAGCTAATGCACGAATTTTTTCAACAAATTTCAGATTCAGGTTCAAATATCAGATTCAGCTTGATAAATATTATTGCACTTTATGTTTTGGTAAGTTGCCCAACAAGTGGCGCTTTTTATGTTGCATTTTTTCCAATATTGCAATTGTCTAATTCAAGAAATAATTCATAGAATTTCATGTCCTTAGAATCCTCATGATGAGTATAGTTTGTTATTTTATTTTCGCGCATTGGTAGCGCATTTTGAAATATTCACATGCATGAGACAGAAGTTTTGGGATTGCCACATCCGATTAGTTTTAAACTGCTATTTTAAATATTTTAATTTTTTTTAAATAAATATTATTTAAAATGCTAAATCAAAATAAAAAATAAGATACTTAATCAAAAGAAAAAAATTCAATTCGACGAATGAAACTTTGATTAATAACAGTTTTAAATTACTCTTTAAAAAAAAAAAAAAAAAAAAAAAAAAAATGCATTTTTATTTTTAAAAGAAGTTTTATGATGTGATTCTGTCTTTGCAACTGTAAGTATTGTTCCTAGGGGCAATATTTAAAGAGATAGCCTATTATTTCGATAAATATGAGTCACCCTGTGTCTGTGCATGTGTTTTTATTTTATTGTAACTAAAAATGTAAAATTTCTTGTTTTTTTTTTTTTTTTTTTTTTTTTTTTTTTTTTTAATTGTGGATAAGAAGCCCATTTTTTAAAATTCTCAAAAAATTCTGAGTAAAAAATAAAGAATTAAGTTGAAAAAAGATATCAGCCCATTTTGGATTGAGGAATAGTAATAATGATTAAAAAAAAAAAAAAAAAAAAAAAAAAAAAAATTGAAAATGCAGTTAGATAGATCGACACACAGCTGAAAATGAAATATCCATACCTGAAAGAAAAAAAAAATCGGAATAACTAGTATTTGTTTTTTATAATTTCCCTTCGAAATATGCATACTGATTTTGCAATAGTTTCGTAAACAGTATTAAAACCAGCTTGAATTCAAGACGCGAAAACATTCAAATTTTCCTTTAAAAAAAAAATATTAAAAAGTAAATAAATAAATAAAAAATAAAATAAATAAAATAAACAGTATAATAATAATAATTATTATTATTTTGCTTAAAATGCATTTAAATCATGTTTCTATTTTAATTGGAAAAGGAAATATTAAATTTTATGTTTTGGTTTGTTTTCAAAATCTAGCACTTTCCAGCAAAGATTGATATGGAGCAACGAAAGTGCGATTTTCTTCATGATGGGTTTATTCACCATTTCTCTTAGATAAACCGTTATAAGTCAAGAATCGTTATAGATAAATGGTTCAAACTTGAAATATGTCTTTCTTAATTCTTTTACAGTAATTTTGATTCAACAAATAAAAAAAAATAATTACTTTTAAAAATATGACGCTTTTTTAAGTTATATTTTTTTCATATTTTTAATTTAAGTATTTTTAATTTTTATTTAAATTAGTACTTCCAAAAATGCTGAATGAAAATTAAAGCGTTTATATTCCTATTTATTTGAGTGACAGAAAAAGTGAAATTCTGCAAATGATATATATAAAGATTTCATTTTACCCATATTTTGAATATATATATAATATTTATGAGAAGTTTCATCATGTGATTTTGTTTACAAATTATATAATAACAAATTTTTTTAAAAAAATCGAAATTTTAACTCAATAAATAAAAAAAAAAAAAATAAAAAAAAATCTACATAGAATTAACATTAGCAAATGGGTATTTCGCGTGAATGATATGGCTTCTTATGAGCACATACAGTATATAAGTTGTATATTCGCTGTAATAGCTCTAAAGCTGCGACTATTTACTACTTATGACAGTGTCAACGCAGAATGAACGAGTTATTAAAAACTCCAACACGGTGAGTTACAATTAAAACAATAAATGAATGAAAAAGTGTGAAAATATCCATCTCTACATTTTAAAATATAAAGTAAAAATTCTATCCTAAAAGATTCATGATAAATTAAAAGACAATAATGCATACAAATGCATCATATATCTTAAAGCTATTATTATTATTATATAACATAGTTGATTAAATCCTGAGGTTTCAGTTGCTCAATTTTGTGACCATCAAACTACGGGGGATTACTCCCTGAGTTATCTACTATGTTATTTATTAATGCAATTATATTTCTTTTTATGTTAAAAAAATTCTGTAAGATACGCAAAATTCTTCAGTGGACTAATTTTACTTTTATTAAAATCTTTATCAATAAAATTATGTTTTATAAGATAGTATTACAATTCTAAATACACATGGGGATTTTGTCCGTGGGTATTTTGTCCAGTGAGGATTTTGTCCGCGGGTATTTTGTCCGTGGGGATTTTGTCCGCGGGGATTATGTCCGCAACCCTCCAGAGCCCCCTCTAATGTTTTCAATATTTTTTACGAAATATATATTTTAACTTTCCTCAAGAAAAAGAAAAAAAAAAGAAAGGGAGATAGAAAATGAACTTTACTTTTAAATTTTTAACTGCCTTGAATGCAATGACATATGCCAAACATTTTCCTTTCAATTATTTTACGTTATCTTGTTTACGGCAGAAAAATTTGTGGTACAGTTCTGGAAACGCGTTCTGGGTCGGAACATTTCTTTCTCCTCAAAAATTAAATCCAGATGCGCAAACTAGTTACCACATGTTTTGTCAGTCGTTTTGTGATAATTTAAAAGCAATAATCTTACACGTGATGAATGAAAACAGGCATCTTGGTCAAGCTGATCGGCAATTAGCAAAGCAATGGGGTAACCTCTTCACTAAACGTAGATAACTAAAAACACGTGTTTCTAAATTTTAATGATTTGACTATAGACCCCTTGCATTGACGTCATGACATGCACTGGCAATAAATATTTAGCAGTAGATTTAGTTAATGATGAAATATCACTTGTAAAACAGAATGTTGAAGGGAATTAAAAAGATAAAAATATGTTAATTTATATACAAATGAAATAAGAAAAATAATTGCTTGAATACTGGTAATTGTTTCATGCTGGGTGTATATTAGGAAATCAGAATAATAATAATAAAAAAGTTATCACTTTTTTTGTGTTTCTTAAATTTGCAAACCATTTTTTTTTATTTGACATATAACAATAAAAAAAACTAAGCAAAAAAGCATGATTAAAGCTAATTTTATTTTAAGATAAAATATTTTATATTAAAATATCTTCAAATATTTGTTATATGTTGCATTTAAATCTATTTTCAAGCTTAAATCCGCTACTTTCTGACACATTTGCGAAAATTTTTTTATTAATAAAGTCATAAAATTTACAGATATGGATTTTTCAGACTCAAAGAATTAAACTTCGCAACTGAGTTTTGTGTTTTATAAGACTGTTTGCCATTTTAAACAAATTACTTTCTGATTACTTTAATTTTTTTAAGAAATTTGCAATTATTCAGACAATGCAAGATCGAGCAGCGTTTTATGTTTTCCTATAACAGAATATAAAAAAATAATCTGGTGAAAAAATAACGACAAATTTGACGCTGTAGGCTGGTTTTTCTGGAATTTAAAGATGGAATGCTAGTCACAGAGTAGTTAATGATTATATAACTTATCATATATGGCATTTATATATAAAAAATGGGAAACAGCATTTAATTTTTAAGCACATAAAGGTGAGAAGCTGATGTTTTTAGCTAAATGGGAAGAAAAATCTTGCATGCATCATGAAAATTCATCATTGGATGAAAAAAAAAAAAAAAACATATTTAAGACCTTTAGAAACAGGGGAAACACGTAACAATAAATTGTTGCCGTCATTTAATGAAAACTGTTCACTTGTTTCGAAAATGAAAGTTCATGCCCATGGGTTTTTTTTTATCTTCTGAAATGAGTTGAGTTTGGACCAACTTCAGGAAAAACATGTAAAACGTATACGAAGTAATCTATGTTAAGGGGGCACAGTACCTTTAGAAACATATCTTCAATTTTGAATAATATTGTATTGTAATATATCTGATGGCACAATACTTAATACTAAATATTAAATGAAATTATTATTATTATTATAATTTTTAAAGCAACCTATTTTACTGAAATTAAATTTAGAAATTAAACTTTTTAAAAATCCCTAATACATTTATAAATATGAATATTTTGACTTTAATTTTTTTTCTTATTCATTGGAATATACTATACATAAAACTGTGTATGAATTTTTAGATGTATGGGATTTTATCTTTAATATGATTTTTTTTCTCTCGTGTATATCAAAAAAGAAGGAAATTCAATAAGCCCTCAATTTAAATATATTTTTTTTAAAATAACTTTAAACTTGAATGTTAAATCCATAGCAAAAAAATAAGGAGTATCCCATAGAAAAAAACTAAAAAAATTTCAAACCTCTATCTAAATTAGCAAAAAAGTCTTTATAGATTTTCTTTTTTTTTATGAGGATGTTTTTATTTTCCCGACCGGTTCCGAAAATAAAAGTGTCTTCACAAAAAATACCTGTAAACGAAATCGAAAAAGAGAAAAACGACCTTTGTATAGATCGATCTGAACTATTCAATGAAAAAGAATCATTTAAAAATGTGTAAATTCAAACGAGGTACTTTTTAAAATCTCTTCCCTAGGATTAGCGAACAGGTTTTTTCGCTTGACTGAAAAAGCCTCTTAAATAAATGGGTGAATAGAGATCTGTACGAACCGATTTTCATTAACGGCATTCGGGCCGGGCCTTATAATCACTAATATTTTCGGTCCTTGCCGGACCTTAATTTTTTTCCTGGAGTATCGGGTCATGCCGGACCTAACTTATTTTTTCTGTACGAAGCCGAGACTGATTTCATTCTTCCTAGTCTTCACGGACCGAAATAATCAGTTACTGTTAAATCATCCCCTATGAAAATTCTTTTCTCGACGTGGCCAAGTCTGTTCATACATCGGTAAAATTTGGCTTGGTCCAAAATTTTTTGCAAAAGAGGCTTATACTTTTAAGTCGTCATTATTCTACAATTAAACATTAAAATTTATTCTTTTTAAAGAATTGCAGATTACTAGGCTTATTAAAATAGAGTTAAACACATGAAAGAAAACTGATTATGACGGAATTTTCTTTTAAACTTCTCTTAAACTGTTCTTAAATGCAAAATGAATACAATAATACGCGAGAAAAAATATGTATTAAATATTTACACCTGCTAAAAAGGGAATGTATTGTTTTCTTTCCAATGCGATTCCGTCTTAGAAGATTTTACCATTTTTTAGATATACCATTTTTTAGATTTTTATGTCTCCATTACATGGAGTATGGATTAATAATACTAATGATAACTGAAACATTTACATACAACAAACTAAGGTTCATTAAAAGCATAAAGCACGGCAATTCAGCATAAATGAAGATTACAAACATAGGGAAAAAAAAAAGAATAAGGTTTTTTTTTTTTTTTTTTTTGTCTGAACTCTTTTGTAAGAATAAAGATCAAGGTTCTGTAGAAATTCACTCGGGTTGGGCCGATCTCGGTTCCTGTTTTTAGCTATTATATCGGGCTGCTAAATCTTCTCTACGGGGCCGGGCCGAAATTTTAACTTTAATAACGGACCGAGCAGAATTTTTTTTTATTCTATGGATCGGGCCTGGAAATTTCGGCCGGTGCAGATCTCTAGTGTGAATCTTCTGATGTAGATTCAAAAATTCCCAAAAAATACTTTATAATATGAAATTTTCATGTATTCAGGATTTGGGACATAAAGAGTTCAGAGATTCACACAGCCCCTAATTGTTTCATATTCATTTCCTGGTGATCACGAAGTATTTTCCATTCCGGAAGGTTTCGTCATAGATATTACGCTTTAGTCGGATTCATTTATAGACAGGTCCATTTTATCAGTTTTTGCTGTATTGTGTTTGCTTACGTATTGTATGAAATACTAAAAGATGTCAGCCCCACAAAAAAATTTCGGAGCCCCCCCTGACATGATTCGCTGGTTACGGCCCTGTCTCTGCAACTGTTCGAACACCTGCATTTCTCAGAATTGCAGCTCTTTCCTGTCCTTGAGCAATAGACCTGATCCCCAATGTATAGTCCCCATTGACTTTGCATTCCACATTCATTATACAGAGGATAACAGTCACTCACATGTCTTCTCAGGTGAGTCAGCTAAGACATCACAACCCCTTCACTTCTGGCAGACATGGATCTATAGATTCCCCTGTTTCATAAAGTAAAGAGTTTTTTCTTGTCCTTTTGATAACATAGGTTTTTGTGCTGTCGGCTCTTTGGCTATATTATAATTCTCAGATACGCCACTCTAGAAACTACTGGCACAGCTGAAATGCCACTTGTGGATCCCAGATAAAATTATTGTAGCAAATAAAATTCCCGTTTTTAAAAAGTTTCCCGTATTTCTGCGTGTTCCTCATCGTTTTTCCTATCTTTATTTTTTGAGCTGTTGAATTCTTCATTCTTATATTCAGTATATCCAGTGTTCTCGCTGTCGCTCGCCATTGCGCCAAATTGCGACAAAACTCTTCAATTGGCGAGTAAACTCGCCAAATTCAGATCAGATTCGCCAAATTGCTAGCGCTCAATTTTTGCTTTTTCTTTCTTTTCTTTTTTGTTTGTCATACATATGCATACATACAAATTTTTAATATATTTGTAGTGGATAGTTGAATTTAGATTAATAACAAGTGTTGTTGCAATTATAATAACTTATGTTATTTTAGAACATATAAAAAAGGGAGATACATTAAAGTATTAAAGATAATTTTTTTAGTGCTACACGGCAAATCTATTTTGCTAATTCTTTTTTCATTTGCGAATGTTTTTTATTTTTAATTAGCCAAATTACTAACGTTGGTCACATGTCAGCGAGAACACTGAGTATATCTCTGGATAACTCTGTATTTTTTTAGTAAACTGTTTTCCAATTATATCGCATTCATTTGATAGCAGCATTATGATCGTTAACAGGTGGGCGTTAAGTGAGAGTCCTGTCTTCTTTTTTGATTTCTGTCCTAAGCCGATCAATATTTTTAACCATAACTGCTAAGTTACGGAAAGCCACTATTTCGGAATAGTAATAATAAATTTATTTAATACAGGATAATTAATAACAGATATTTAGATTTAAATAAGACGAAATTCGGAAATAGTACTGGTTCTCCGGAATATCAAGGTACTTGGCATCTAGTTAAAAAATAAAACTGATGCAATTAAATGATGATGCGTTCCGATACTGCCAGTGAAAAGGTCTCTTGCAATATATAATTGGTTAGCTGTGTTTTTAATATTTGAATAAAATTTTAAACATCATACACTAAGTCGCGCATTTTCTATATTGTTAAAATTTTTCGTTTATTAACAGGTTGTCTTCCGTGAAATTTGAAATAAGAAAATTTCCGTTTTGTTAGAAAAGTGGAATCTCTCCGTAAATCTATTGCCATTTTAAGATTACAAAGTTTCAAAAACTGATTTATTACTTAAAAATCTATCATCCAACGAGATTTCTGTATTTTTGATCGCCGAGCATTAAAATTACGTTTTAAAATTACTGTTGCAAAGAAACAAAGACTATAAAGATGGAACTTTTCTCAGAAACGGTAACATTCCGGCAACCCTGCTGCAAGCATTTTCCGTAAATTGACGGATTTTTTTTTTTTCAGCGTACGTGTATTATCTTTTATCCCTACATCTGTCGTTAATTAATACATTTGTAGTTAGTTAGTCGAATTATAAGATGTACTATTGACGTGCATTTTTATCATCTTCTTTTTTTATTACATTTCTGAATATTTATTATATTTCATTTATGAATACTAATTGACTTTGTACAGGGGAAATTTGTTTTTTTATTCCCCAGTTATGCAACATGTATCTTACAACGGTTATATAAATAAACACCTTCCATTAAAAAACATCATCGTTTATCATTTATTGTTTTTTTCAACCCTTTAAGCGTCCTAACCGAGTTTTTCCATCATGTAACTTTTGGTATCAGAGGCTAATTTATTACAAAATCGATATTAAAACTGTCTTTTTTGAATGAAAGAGGTAAATAAATATGTAAGTAAGGTTACCAAATAAAAATTCTCATGCGAATACTCTTCATAACTACTATTTTATAAATCTTCAGACTTATGAGGAAAAATTTTCAGGATGCTAAAAAAAATCCACTCACCTGTCTGGCCAGGGCACGGTGTTGAATTGCGTCATCCACCTGGAAGCGACGAAACTGACGTAGAATCCCAGAACGAAGGAGTAAGGGACGTCTTCGCCCACAGAATTAACGAACTTGATCACCACCCAGGCAGTCCTATACGCAATTAATTATGCAATTATAACAATTAAACAATTGTTTATATAATTAGGATGAGTGAAGCGAATCCTCTACTAGGCCACTCAAATGACATTTTGTCGTACACTTTACAAAAAAACTATACAGCATTTTGACTTGAAATTAAATACAAATATAAATTATGATCTGTAGATTTGCAGAATATTATTTTTTTACGGAAACACTTTTCAAAAAATTATTATTTTAATTAATTTATTTTACATGTTTTTCCATTACGAACGCATTTTTTTCAAATAAAAAGTGAAACATGTACGTTTTCAGAAGAAAAACGGAAATCATGGGGTCAGTAATTATAGCTAGAATCATCATTAAATAAATAAATAAATAAAATATATTTTCATTATTCTGATAAAATATCTCAAAAACTGCTTTCAGATTTTCAAACTATGCTCATTTCTTTTAACTATGTATAGTTTCATGATTTCTTTTATAAAATTAATAAAATAAATTTTTTTTAGAAAAATTATAGCATATTTTTAATGAATTAAAATTTGTGGAAATTTTCTTATTAACATTCAATTATAAAAGTATTTTTCTGTATTAGGAATTCAAATACACAATATTTTGTGAAATCATTTAAGCAGACGATATTTATGAATTTTAAAAGAATTACATTATGTTTTTTGGGGGGGGGTGGCAATAAAAGAATTGTAAACAAATAAAATTAATTAATATTTTGTATAATTCTACTTCGAAAACATTTTTATTTATAGCAGTCTTATATGATAAATAAACAATCTGAGGAAATTCTTAGTTATTTGGTTGAAATACATTTTAAAATTAAAATGCGCCGAAACATAAAATTACATTTTTACTTAATAAAGATGCAAAAGTAATTTTAAAAATATATTATTACTTTGAAATATTTATCTTATAGCATAATACTTCGCGAATCCAAACAAAGCATTGCTTTTGCTAGTATAATTAAAGTATATGGGTAAGATCCTGCTGAAACCATTGGGCGCAGATCTACAAAATTTGACGTATTTCTTGTGTCACAAAATTATTGGAATTTCGAAAGTAAGATAGTTATTTAAGTCGTATGCTCATACGAAAAATCGGAATGATAAGATTATTATTTCGCGAAACGTAAATAATGCAAAAGTAATTTAACATTAGAAAGTCAAGACTTTAAATAATTACAATTCTAAAACCTTTTGATCGAAATAACTTGGCATAAGGTATGAAAAAGTGAATTTGGCTTCTCAGGAAAGAGCTCTAATTTATTGGATAGTGAATGAGTTGTTTTTTTAAACGCTTTACTCATCTTGATTTAAATTGCTTATTTAAGCAACTCTTCTTGATTTAAATTGCTTATTTAAATGACTCATCTTGATTTAAATTGTTTAAAATTAGCTCGTTCATCCGAGGTTTTCAACTCTTTCCGAGAAGCTGACTTTCAAATCGTGTGATGAGTGAATTTTGGCTCAACTCGAGTTATTTTTGACTGAAGTTTTAAGGGAGTGACATTCATTTCAACGCAGAATAAAAATATTTCGTGAAAACTGACTGTTGCTATTCAAAATCAATCAATATACACGGCCTCATTCCTCGGACCATGTTTCAACATGAAATTCCAATTTATATTGTCAGTGTCGGTCATATGTCGGTTTGTACACGTTATTCATCGTAAATGGGCTGAATAGCCTACACAAATTATTTAGAGCTGAACCACAGATTAAGTATTTACACACAGATACGACGGAGAAGCGAAAACCCGTACCGGTGCGATTCTAGCGCCACTACTGGGAACAGGCGGGAACTTCAACATAAACAGCAAGTTAAACTGTCACTGTCTCTATCGTGCTATCGTATTGTCTAACATGTTTACCGTCGCGTTTATCTGTTTGAAATTTTCAAATTGTATTTGATTTTTTTTGCACACTTGATGTTTAATATGTTATGTTATTATATTAATTTATAACACTTTATTTTAAATTATGTTATGTTAAAGCACATTTTATGTTTTAAACAAAAACAAACGTAAAGAAATACACCCGTTAGTGACACATAAAAAAAGATAGATACTATACAAAGAAGACAAATAACAACACCCTGTTGCTATGTTCCCGAAACGTTTGAACCTGTTGTCATTAGGGGCTCTGAAGTTAGGATTCGGTTACCATTGAGTTTATGGAACTGTCCTATCTGTGTGTAAATACCTAATCTGTGAGATAAACAATCCAATCATGGCAATGGTAGTACTTACGATGCATCCTCGGGAGCGAGACAGTGCCTGAAGATGATTTGCAGGACGACGAAGAGAAGACAGAAGACCAGGGCTTCCCGCCACATGCTCTTGTAGATGCTGCCGCTCCAGCGGAACAGCAACTTCAGGAAACCCGCAAAAGTCGCCTGGGACACGTTCAGCGAATAAGAGACGGTCATCTTGTTGTTGAAGGCAGATCTGCAACAAGCAAAAATGTTCATAATTGGGAACTAAAACGGCCTATAGAGGCGCTGCTCGCAGCTTTCGATACAGGATAACTGTCTCTTTAATTTCCCTTTAACTAATGTTAAAGTCCTATTGAAACAATTCTTCATTATAAATGTATTTTAGAAGTTTTAGATATTCAAATTCGTATAATATTTACTTCGTCATTTAAGGCAGAAAACAAATGTCACAGGAAATCTGAAATTGTGCGAAAGAATAATTATTCTGAACAAATTTAAAACGCATGTAATGCAATGAGCTTACACGGCGTTATCCTGAATGGAGAAGTTACATCTTTTCTCCACCAGATAGCGTATTCGAGCGCTTGAATCGCCAATAGCGTAAGACAGGGTAGGCGAACCTATGCCAAAATTTGCACGCGATGAAAAATTTTCGGTACGGCGGTAATTAAAATCCTAAAACTAAATAGAGTCGAACAAAGCCACCTGAATTTATAAAAGCTGGGATTTTCTTTTCTTTTCTTTCTCTCTTTCTTTTTTTTTTTTCTTTTCTTTTTTTTTTTTTTTTTTAGTATTGAAAAGTTACTAGTTGAATTGCTAAACTATTTCAATGTGGCTTCAATAAATTATCAAATTAAGAGAAGGTTGGGAGAATATATAAAAAAAGAAAAACATCAGGCATTACCAGTAAAATTAGCAATTGTAAAACTATAGTGACTCAGTATTTATTCGCTCTATTTTTTTCCTTCTGTTCGCTTTACTTTTTCCACTTGTCTGATGATTTGAATTCAGATTGCATCCTGTTAAAAGTAACTAGGTTGAGCATCATAGTAATATTTGGCATAACAAAAATCGATTCATCATTTTATTACTTCATAAAATATGTTAATCCAATTATTAGATTATATTATCCCATATTTTTAAAACCGAATAAACAAAAATCCAGAAAATTCTATTTACTAAATTGTTTTATGGTGTTTGGCTCTTCAGGGTCTCGTAAAATCCTTTTTGAAAAAAATTGGGCACGCGAATGTAAAAAGGTTCGCCGACCCTGGCGTAAGATAAAAAATTTTGAAGACTGGTGGTAATATACGTGGGTGAGTTAACATTTATTGTCCCTAGTGTATGTAATATATTTGCACTGCGATGGTTGATATGGAATATCAAAGATGCCTATTAGCTAAATATCAGAACCGTTACCTGCTTTTAACATATTTTTGGAGGAAGGGGTGAAGTTTTAAAGGTCTATTATTAAAGAATATAAGGAGGAGGAGGGGGGGGGGTGAGGGTGAAAGGCTGAGTTGGAGCTTATGGAGTTTGGATTTGTAATAGTGCAAAAAGTGTGGCTACCACACTATGATCCCGAGTCCAAACGACAGTAGCCACACTTCCTCCATTGTCGAAAATCTAGTCCCATACATCCCCCGCCCTCTCTTCAGCTTTTCTCTCCAAAAATATATCAATACTAGTATATAAAACCCCGTCAAAAATGACGGAATTTTCACTTGCATTTCATCTTTTTAATACTTCATAAAAACAAACAGAATGCAGATTTTATTTTTGAAGAGTTTGTATTATAAAAAAGCACATTTTAAAAATAGCAATAAATTTCTACAAATACAAATGATTTTTTTTTTTTTTTTTACTTGATATTTAGTTTTTGAACAAATTTTAATTTCAAAACAAAGAACAGTATTTATTACAATAATAATTGGCAAAATAAAACTCAACTTCTGAAGATTTCACAAAACATTTAAATTAAATATTGAAGTTTTTAAAATTTTAAAATGCATTCTTTATTATGATTCGGCAGCGATTTTAGTCGTGGGTATATGATAGATTCTTAGTTCGATGCTTTTAGGCATCGATTATGAAGCTTTGATTTTTTTTAAAATTTAGATTTGGTGCCATCTATACGCAGTTAATATGCACAAAACGACTTAAAAAAAAAATCGTAGTTCTTTATAGAAAATACTGCTATTTTCTATAGTAGGAGGCATTGATTTAAACCAAAATCAATTTTTAAAAACTTCAGCTTGCAACTTTAAAAATTCAATCCGTAAGTTATGAAAACCAAAATTATTATTGTTTCTTTTCTAAAATTTTAAATTAAATCTACCAGTTTTTAAAGCTTAGATTATATCCATTCGAAATTTGCTTACATTGTAAACGAAATTTATATTTTTTATCAAATGCCATTTAAATGTAAGGAATATATAATATCATAAACTAAATAAAAATCCTCAAATTTTAATTTAAGAGCAATTTTGATTTATTTGCATGCATTGCATCAAAGCAGATAAAGTTTTAATTTAAGACCATGTGAAAAAATAATTTTCAGCTATACCAATGCAGTCATGATGATATCTTATATATCCATAACAACTTGAAGGAAAAAAAGAGCTTATTTATTTAAATAGAAAAAAAAATTAAAAAAAAAATAAGTGGATAAATGCTAGCATTTAAAAAATAATAATAATAAAACTAATTTAAATTCATCTAAAACTAAATTTATCTTTTATAATATATTCCCAAAGAGGCTTCTAAAATAGTTCATAGATGGCAGCACTAAAGTTGTGAGAGACGGTGCTAGAGTGATAAATAAAATACGATCGTACTCAGATAATAAAAAACTTTTCCACTTTCACTGTTATCTTTATGTATCATAATTGGGTTTGATATACATGTTTTATATGAAAATATGCTGAAAAAACATTATTTCAAGTGGAAGAAATTTTAAAAGCATCATTTTAGCATCTGTTTTCAATTAAGCCTAACGTGGCGTCTAGCAACGGTTGAATCCAGATAGGAGTGGCACAACCTGGAACCGTTCTACACATTTCTTCGGACGCATTTTATTATAAGTAGATAGTAGTTACGATTCACAAATTGAACATATAGGCATCCATTAGGCTTGGATAATCCACATCAATCATCGCAGTACATATATGTTATATGAGGACCTCAGAATCCAAGGGGATACAAGTTCGAATTGGAGTCAATTGAGTTCAAAGATAATGGACGTTCAATTTGAACCTCAACAATAATTGACTGAATTGAAATAGGAAACTGCTGCTTGTTTCTTGAACTCTCATTCCCATAACTGCAGAAAAAGTAGAGAACAATTTTCTTTAAATTTATAACTAATCAATTTTGATTATTATTCGACAAAAGTGGTTGGCCTCTAGAACTCAGCATATAATTAAAAAATCACTTAAACGTCGTTACCTGAAAAGAAAGTAGCCTAATTCCAAGTCCGTCTGTGCACTTAGTTCATTTTTTTTCACCTACACCTTCTGGGGTCCTCATAATATACTAGAAAACAGGGGCAATGACTGTTAAATCACCCACGTATTTTGCCCGGATTACTATAGAGGGGTTCTATTTTACCCTGTAGTACATAGGATGATGTGTATTATGTGGTAAAGAAGAATCGTGTTTTCAGTACAGAGTTTTTACAGACAATTTTTATGAATGAATTGCAGTTGTTCATATTCGTCGAAAGCATAAATGGCTCTTGAAGAACATTTGCTTCATGTTCTTCTATTCTATCTCGAAGTTTCCTCATTGTCATGCCTAAATTAAAAAAAAAAAAAAATCTCTGTTTTTTTATCCAAAAGTCAATATATCTCTGATCTATTGATGGATAGGATTGGATCAATTTTTGCATTTAGCAGGCCTTTTAACTTTGAGAAGGGGCTGCGATTAATTTTACTTCATCTTTAAAAAGGGTATGCCACATAATTTCAAAAAGTCTTGGGATGTTAATTAATTTACAATTGGAAAATTTAAATCTTTTGTCTGTTAACTGTGCCTTGTTTTCCAGAATCTTTCACTTCAAACTTGTTTATGAATTTTTCGACAAAAACGTGATGGAATTTCTTCTTCTTTTACTATTATTATAATTACATCTAGTTTTTCTTTTAGGAGATGGTTTGAACAAACTTTAAATGCTCTTTTTTATATAATAATTAAACGGTGCTAACTTGTAATCGATAGGCAAACCGCAAAGAAAAGAGATAGATCTGCTAACCTTCCTAAAACTGCAAAAAATTAAAAAAACTGTTGATCTATATTTTCCCTCAACACAAGTCTAAAGTTCTCGCGGCTTAAAACTTTCTGGTACACTGTGCCCCGTCCCGCCCTGGAATACCTAATTTTAATTCCAAACTTGCAAACGCCACCAATAATATTTTAGTAAAATTTTGTTTTTACAACGAAAGCTTAAATTAAGGAATTTAAAATATTTAAACAATTCGTTCTTGAATTCCGGTGTCAGGCTATAATTTCTCATATTACTAACGGATGTTGCCCGTGCCGGAAAGGGTTAAGCCATGCAGTAATACAGTAGGCTATAGCGTGCATAAGTGTCCAGTGTCACTGAGTTCATAGAATTGTAAAATAAATCGAGTTTACTTTGTAAAAATATATTCCTTATAAAACAAAATTCGAGAATAACCAAGTCCAGTCTTCGCGAATGTTGAAATGTTTTGTATTTCTTATTTCGCGAATAACCAAAATTCGTGAATGTTAAATCTGCGATTGTTAAGGCATTACTGTATACAAAAAATGACGAAAGTAAAAATTTGAAAATAATAATTAACTTAAAGAAATGCATTAATAATTAAAACAAGGCTCTACATAAAGGTATTTGCAGTAAACTACAAATATTTTAATAAAATTTTTGTTACATACCATTATGTTGATGGGAGTTCATGGATTTTCGCTGAAGGACACATAAGGCCGGCAGGCCGCAAGCTAAACATGCTTGTTATAACTCACACGTCTGTTTCAGTCAATAGCATTAACGGTCTTTCATAACATTTATTTACTTAATAACATTACCTTTACATTTGCCCCCATTTTATTTGCTAGTTTCTACGAAAAAGTGTAAAATGACATTGACATTATTTTTTATTCCCAAATATTTAGCATAGTAGGATACATAAATAATGAAAAAAGACTAGAATTTTTGTTTTCATAAATGTCAAGAGTTAATTTATCGCTTTATGAATTTCGAAATTATTTAAAATGAGTTTTACTAAGTGATATTTTTAAATAACTCGGAAGTTATTGCAACAGATTTCTCGCCTCATCTCCCTCCCCCCCCCCCTCCGCGCAACAATGCAAAATATCATCATACAAAATTATTATGTTGTGGAATTTCCAAATAAAAAAATTAAATTGGTATTTTGTGCTTTTTTTTCATTTAAACATTTTTTTGATTTTTTACATAAATTTCAAAAATAGCTCAGGAGAGACATTTTTTTAAAGACATAAATAATCTTTTTTGGAATTTCCGTCCATTTTTAAAATACCGTAATTTCCTGCGTATAATCTGCAGATCAAACAATTCTTTTTCGACCCAGAAATTTTATTTTGTAATTGAAGGCAAATATTTACGGCGATCTAAAAAGTTATATTTTATTTAATAAAATTTCTGGGTCGAGAAATGATTGTTTGATCCGCGGATTATACGCGGGAAGTTATTGTAAAACTAGCGGCCTTCGCCCGCTACGCTAGTCTGTTTAGACGGGCATTAAATTGTTTAACAGTTTATTAATTACGGGCATTAAGTAGTTTAATTGTTAGTATTAAATAGTTTAATACTATTAAAGTGCATACCAAACAATGTCTCAATATATATGTATGCAATGGAATGTGTTTGTGTGGGCCTGTAAATCAATAAGAAATATTATTTTCACCACAGATTGTACAGAATTTATGTTATAGTATGTACTTCAAAGATGAATATCAACTTTATTATGTTCGAAAGAGTGTAAGACCATTAAAATGTACTTGAAACTTTTTTCTCCATTGACCATCATCTAACGGAATACTTTTGAATGTCCCTGTCATTGATCTATGCATCCGATTTTCATAAAATTTGAAAAGATTCGCTCAAATTATTTAATAATTATATATTTTAAGTTTCGAACGATTCGGTTGGGTAGTTTTTGAGTTGCTATATGCGGACAGACGGACGGACAGATAGACAGACGAATGGGCAACTCGGTATCCCGGGATTTTCCCCCTTCAGTTCAAAACAAAAGCGCGGTTTCTCCGTTTCCGGGATCGGAGGAGATAGCGTAACATACATACATACGTATGGTCGGATTTTAATAGTGTAGATATGAGATCTTTTAATGGATACGTTTGTCGAAGTGCAAAGCAGAAACAAGAGATTTCCAAAAGGAGAATTACATGCATAAAAAATAATTCACATTTGTAGCATTATCCGAAGAAGCAGATATATTTTTCGTTAATTACACAATGTAGGAACCTGATAGGTGATATCATAGCAAACGCGGTAGCGTTTGGTATAATATGTTTAAGAAATGGAAAATGCAGACGTCTTTTATAAATTTCTGGCGAACCAGTTGACGTACGACAGTGATTTTTTTTTCAGAAGATAGAACTCGACGAGACGAATAAAACGATAGCATTAAAAAATTATCGAAGTTTACTGTAGTTTTCATTTAACTTTTAACGAAACTAGTCGTTGGGGGCCACCGTAATACTTACCCATCATGGATATGCATATGAAAATAAAACATGTGAAAACTATTTATACAATGCATTGCAAATCATAAACAAAATTTAAATATTGTTAATATTCATAGTAATGCTATATTAAAGAACTGCTGATTACCAATTTAGACAAATTATATAAAACGCCAAACTACTCAAGTAGTACCGAACTGCGCAAAAGAAACATCCTTATAACTCCAAAAATAATAATTCTATTAAATAACAATTAACTGCGTCGGATTAAGCGTCTCATTTCCAATTAAAAAATATCTCTGAATTGAAATTTGAATGAAATACAGGGTCATGAAAAATCGAAGAATGTGGAAAACAAGATTACAAATATCTCGGCAACTCATAATCCGATCGACTTCGTTCTATATGCAAAATGTGTGTTATTTTATTGCCTTTACGTCCATTCCTTAGAACAAAAAGAATTCGAAAAATTTTATATACTTTTCATCAGAACGAATTTTTCGAGAGTCCGAAAAAAATAGTTCCGCATAATCGAGGTTGCTGATATTAAATAGGCTTCGTCCCATTCTTACATACTAACTACATGCAAAGTTTCAAGCCTCTATCTCAATTTGTTCGGGAGATAGAGCATTTACAGTCAGACAGACTGACAGACAGACAGACGGACGGCAAAATTTTTTTCTAAAAATATGTTTTTCGGAATCTCCACTATCTAAAACGTGTAAATCCGTCAAAATTTTTTTTTCGATTTTCAAAACGATTGCAAGACTTACCCTATACTACGTATGATGGGTAAGTAAAAATGAAGACCTAAAATTCAAGAAGCGATAGCTAACGATCTTATGGATAGACTAACTTCATTTTTAGTTTATTTTAATCCTTTTGTTAAAACCTAAAATTTTTTTTTTTTTTTTTTTTTTTCATCTTTGTATGTTTGATGATCGCTGAAAAAATCGAATTTGTGTCTTAAAGCTCCAGTTGAACATTGATTCTTATTGTTGCTGTTGTAGTTTCTTTTATTCATTGCCACCAAGTTTAAATATGTATAAATTTTGTATGCATGTAACATAATTCATTCAAATTAAATAAATCACGAGAAAAAAAATTATTTTTTTTTATTGCGAAGCATTTACTCTAAGTTCTTTAAATAAAGTTGTGAGCGTACTGTAATTATTTTCGTTCGACTCCTTGATTTATTTCTCAGACATCACGCATTTTATATGACAATGCAATAACTTTCTTAATTATTCTAATACAACAATAAAATTTTGGCAGCAAATATTTTGCTTTTCAAAATATAAAAAAATCTTCAGTTTTTATCAAAAAATTTGAACGACAAGTAATAAAAAATGCTCTGGTGAGCAACAAAAAAGGTTAATATGTTTTTAAGTATGAAAAAGTGTTTGACAAGTGCTTCTAATTGAACATGAGAGAGGACAAGGGGTCCCTTCTTGGCTGCAGCTCTCTGTCAATGCCAAATTAAAAAAAGAAAAAAAAAAAAAAATCATATTTGCGCTTTTTCCACATACAAGAAATTTGCGTAAATATTTCCGTGTTTCTTTTTAGCAAGATTTTCAATCCTGCTTTACATGTGAACTGAGCTGTTGACTCTGCATTGCAACTGCATTACAAATCAGTTTTCTGTGCAATTCTATGACTGCGGACATGCTTGGTGGCACTGCATGAGTATGATACGCTACAGGAACTAAGGTTTCTGGTACTATTTCGCCTTATATTCATGTTTAATTACGCTGCGTTTTTTCTGACTACGCCTTTGCGCTACACATTTTTATCGTAATTGTGATTTTGGCATTGACAGAGAGCTGCAGCCAAGAAGGGACCGCTTGTCCTCTCACATGTTCAATTAGAAGCACTTGTCAAACACTTTTTCATACTTAAAAATACAATTTAGAACCCGTGAAATTTTGACGAAAGAAAATGTTTAAGAAAGGAACTGTTTCATTGACTTATAATAAACCTACAAAATTAGTTATCGTAAAAAATGCATTTTATATTGATACGTCTAACTCTTAAACAAACGATATTTATCAAAATGACGTATGCGTTACGCACAGGTACGTTTGGCCTTTATAATATAGGTATTACCCTTTTTTGTTGCTCACCAGAGCATTTTTTATTACTTGTAGACTATATGCTATAGGCTACAGAAGGCTACAGGTGCTACATATTTATATAATTGCGAATGTACCTAGAAATTAATTCAAATATTTACAGAACATACGTAATTTTTTCATATTACTAACAACATATTTACATAATAATAATAATAATAATAAAACACGCAAAACTACAAGTTTTCTTTGCACATGCAATTAATTGGGTAATTACGTATGCTTTTAGAAGATTAGGTAATTATTAAATGATTATTTATTTATTTATTTATTTTTATTTATTTGCAAGATTTTATTTCAAAATTGGAAATTTTTAATATAAAAATAATATAACACGTAAAAAAATCGTGTAACTGGTCAATAAAAACCAACAAATAAAAGATGATGAATTTAAACGCATCGTCATTTTTAAATCATTGACAAAGATTTTTTCCCTTTAAAATCCATTTGATTGAGTAAAAATGTAACCTTTGCAAACTTTAATATATTAATTCTGTTGATATCTACAAGATTTTAATGTATGAGTTTTAACCCCTTGAGCACGAGCGACACGTATACGTGCCGCGAAAAGGTTTAAGAATCTTTGTTTATCCCCACCAGTAAAATTTTAATGTAAAATTTGCCTTGCTTAAGTTGAGCATTTTCTCGACTTAACCTCTTCAGACCTGAGCATAAAATATCTCTACAAATATATATTTATAGCTTTTGCATAATCGAAATGACACCATAGATGACAGAGAGAGAGTCATTTTTATGAAATCAGTAGTTTAGGGGACTGGTAATTTAGGTTTACAAATATGGATATAAAAGTATTAATCCCCTTAAAACCTCAATTTAACTATCAGTAATATAAATGTATGCAATATCAAAATTAAGTTCTATAAACAAATAAATGATCAGCAAATCCTCCAAATTTTTTATTGTAAAACATTTAAGTTAAATAATCATGAATATTTCTTACTTTCTTGGCCACAATGTCTTGAAGGTATCTTCGAAACTCGGATGAAAATAATATTTGTTTTATGAGGTAATATTCATCATTGCTGACATATATTGGTTTTGTTTTAAAGCAAAAAACATTCAACTGTATAGAAAAGTAAAGTAAAAATGCGAAAAAAATTGAACAATTTAGATTTTATGAGGAAAATAATGGAGATACACATTTGTGTACCTCAGGTCTGAAGAGGTTAATAAGTCACATATTTCTGTTTTTAAAAACCGGAGACAAAACATTAAAAATTTCGTAAAAGGCTTCCGTCGCCAAGGGGTTAAGGTATAAGTTAAAAATTTTATATTCTAACTTTAAACATTCAAGCATATAAAATTATCAAGTTTTAAATAACATTTTAAGGAAATTTTTCAAAAGTTAAGTGTATTTTTATCGATTTTTACAGATTCGCTTGTTACCAATTAATTTTTAAGTGGAATACTATTACTACAATTGATACCAATGCAAATTGGTATCAATTAGTTGTCATAGTATTCCCCTTCTTCTTTTTTCTTCTTCTTATTATTAGAAATTCTATATTCTAAACCAAACAACCAAATTCCAACCAAATTTTTGGAAACCTTAGAATAGGCATATATCGAAAATTTAAAACCATTCATTTGATATCTATACAAGACTTTAAATAAAGTTTTAAAATTTAAAAATTTTAAATTCTAACTTTAAACACTCAAGCGCACAAAATCATCAAGTTTTAAATAACATTTTAAGGAATTTTTTCAAAAGTTAATTGTATTTTTATCGATTTTTACAGATTTGCTTACAACAAATTAATTTTAAGGGAGACCCGAACCCCATTTTCGACCAAAAATCATCAATAGTTCAAAAAAATTTTTATTTCAGAAAACGATAAAATACATATTTGCGAATATCCATGCAAAATTTCAGAACTCGGGGACACTTGGAACAGGTAGCAATTGAGCTTTTTCAATTGTAGTCACTATAGAGTTTAAAGGACTAGCTGCCATTTAAAATGTGTTTTCCTGAAAATGACTTTTTCCATATTTTGCCAAAGTTCAAAGTACTAAGGCTCAGTGGTAAAATGATCTAGAAACAAAGTGTTTATGTTTTTAGAATCTTAAAAGAATTTGCAACAAAAGTAATGAGTGATATTTTTTTTACTATTTCTGAAAATTTTACATAAATTGGTAAACATGAAAATTATAACGAATTTAAGGAAATTTTTACCATGCGTATTTTTCTTTTTTCTTTTTTTAGCTGATTAATGTAGAAAATTAAAAATATCTTTCTCTAGGTCTTTTCAATATACTATAATACTATTTAAGAAATTTTAGTAATACCAAAATATTGAAAATTGAATGAGGAGTAGTAATTTTAAAAAGTGTATTTTTCGAAAAAAAAAAATCCCCCCAAAAAATATACTTTTTAATAAAAAGTGAATTTTTTTTGCTAATTATTTCTTACGAAAACCAAAATTCATTACTTTAAAATCAATAATAAAAATTTTGGCTTTTTTCTTACGAGTCTCCCTTAAGGCACATATAGACATCTTTGATTGAGAAATGTTTATACTTACCCAAAGAAATGTCTACTTTTTTAAGAATGGAAGAACAGCAGTGTTAATTTTTCTCTACGTTTTAAGTTGTGTAGACATGATTCGGGTGACACAGATGATATCCCAAAGGTTATCTAAAAGACATCATAAAAGTACAATATTTTACTGGAAAAAAAATGTTAGATAAATATTATATTACAAAATTTAATTTTTTTTCCGCCAAAATTAACCTTATATTAATTACCTTTTAACAATGTTCCGTATTTATTTATTCCGTATAAACTTGTATCTCTAACTCTATAATAATGCATTCGGGATTTTTGGTTTATTAAAATTCATAAAAAAAGTACAAATATAAACATGCCATTACTTCTTACTGGTAAGTACACATAAATATAAAACATTTAAAATACATTAAAAGGTCTTTAAAACCAAAACATTTTCAGCCGAACATACCCAGCCGTCATCAATAGTGAAACTAAATCAAGCATTCTTTGGTTGGTTGGTTGATTTTTGTCGTCCGATTATCTACGCTAATGGGATATAGGACCAGGGGGAGTGCCCTCCGTGGGGGTCTTTCTAAGGGAACCTAACCCGTATTTACGCAAGGTTCGAAGAAAACCACGGAAAACTCCGAACGTTTAGGCCGACAGCCGCGATTGGGTTCGAACCCAGCACCTGCCGTCTACCAGTTGAGAGGTCCGAACCTCTCGGCCACTGGTGGGGCCTTCAAGCATTCTTTGGAATCAGAACACAATCTTTTCAAAATATCCACCATTCGAAACTTCTGATTTGGTTTATTTTTGTCGTCCGATTATCTACACTACGGAACTTTATTTAAAGACCAGGGGGGCGGGGGAGTGCCCTTCGTGGGGGTTTTTCTAAGGGAACCTAACCCGTATTTACGCAAGATTCGAAGAAAACCACGAAAACTGCGAACGGTTAGGCCGACGGCCGCGATTGGGCTCGAACCCAGCACCTGCCTGCCGTCTACCAGTTGAGAGGCCAGAACCTCTCGGCCACTGGTGGGGCCTCGAAACTTCTGTATAAGATTTTTACAGCTTACCCAATAAACAAACCGTTTACTGCATAATTCTATCGAGCTTTGTTTTTGAGAAATTTAAGTTTGAAATTGGGTTCTTATTTGCTGGACACCCTGCAAATTAAAATACTAAACCTCCAACTTAAAAAACAAGTTGGAAATTGCATGTGAAGCGTAGCAAATGAGGTGCGTTCGTACGATAACGAAGTTTTAAAAATATCACTCTCATATATCAATCTCATAAAACTGTAAATAATTACAATTAAAATGCGCACCAAACAATGTTTTCCCTATACCATTATGCAATGGAATACTTTTGTGTGGCCTTGTAAATCAATAACAAATATTCTTTGTACCACAGATTATGCAAAATGTATATTATAATATCTATTTTATAGATGCATATCAGTTTTATTACATTCGAATGTGTGTAACACCATTAAAATGCATTTGAAGCATTTTTCCCCATTAACCGTAATGTAACGGAATACTTTTGATTGTCCCTGTAATTGAACTATGCATCCGATTTTGATAAAATTTGAAATAACTTGACAAAATTATGTAATAATTATGTATTTAAAATTTCAAACGATTAAAATGTATTTAAAACTTTTTTCCCCATTGACCGTAATGTAACGGAATCCTTTTGATTGTCCCTGTAATTGATCTATGCATCCGATTTTCTTAAAATTTGAAATGACTCGACAAAATTATGTAATAATAATAATATATTTTAAATTTCAAACGATTCGGTTGGGTAGTTTTTGCGTTGTTATATGCGGACAGACAGACGGACGGACTGAACGACAACAATAGGTGCTACGTATTTACATAATTACGAACGCACCTAAAAACATACATAACAAAACATACATACGAAAATAATATATTTCAATCCTTACCTGGCATTCCGATTTCGCTTTCATTCTGACGACTTTTTACAGCGATTAACACTTTTTTTATTTTTTACAACGGTTGCCATAAAAAAGAGTACTCGTGTCAGTCAATGGCGGAAAATCAAGGTTCTTGTCTCCTTAAACGTATGTCTTCTGGCGTTTAAGATTTATAATGTGCCTTCAGATAAGATATCATTTTAACTTTTTTTCGTGGAAAGTGACTTACTGTACACTGCCGAAGTAAATTCTTTCGAAATCTGAAGACGGAAGTTTTTAAAGTGCGCCGGTCAAAACGGTTAATTTGAGTCATATTACAAAGTTGTTTTTAATCTTCGAAGATTAAAAGGATCCGATAATCTTTTCAGAAACTAGAAAATGGTGTTTTTCGTTTTTCGATAAAGGCAAAAATCTTTTATTAACTCTTTTATTGCTAAAGATAAATAGATAATTAGACTAGTTGTTGGGAGCCACTGTAATACTTACCCATCATGGATATGCACAGTATAAAATAGGAAAATAAAACACATGCAAACTATTTACAAAATGCATCGCAATTCCAAATAAAGATATATTTAAATATTTGTTATACATAGCAATGCTCTATTACGGAATTGCGAGTACTACTTGATTATCCCGTCGACCGATTTCGACACATAATATAAATCGACAAACTATTATATTTAAATTATATAAATCAAGGTCGATGCAGTATTAAATGAATTTCAATCTTGAAATCCAAACATGGAATATTTTTTTTTTAAGTCGCGCCAGTTCAAAGCTGTTAATTTTTTGCACATTACAAAGTTGTTTTTACTATTCAGCAATTGAAATGGTCAGTTGATCATTTTTACTTTCTTCCATCTTCAATAGAAGAAAATATTGTAATCGATATATATATATATTTTCGACTGCCAGTTTTCGACGGATTTACACATTTTAGGAGTCAGAGATTTCAAAAAATATGTTTTTACAAAATGCCTGTCTGCTCGTCTGTGTGTCCGTAATATATCTCCATTGTACGATCGAAGATATGCATAAAATTGAGCCAAATTTTTTGTGCAAATTTTTGGCTGTGGCAAGCAGGCCCTCCTTCAATTTTAAAATATTCCACCTGAAGGGGGAGGGGGAGTGCTGTAATAGCGATTTTTGTACCATTTTCCATATTGTACCACATAAATCAAGGTTCTTGTCTCTCCTAAAAGTATGTCTTCCTGGCATTTAAGTTTTAGTGTGTCCCTTCAGATAAGATAGCGTTTTGAATTTATTTCTTGGAAAGTTTACACTACCAAGATAAACGACTATGGTGCAATATTAAATGAATTTCGCTCTTGAAATTAAACATGGAATAGTTTTTAGGGCGCCGGTTCAAAGGGGTTCATTTGAGACACATTATTACAAAGTTGTTTTTAATCTTCTTAGACAATTGAGAAAATAGGATGATCGTTTCAGAAGCTGTGAAATCGAAACGCATTTTCTGTTTTTCGATAAAGAGACAAAATCTTTCATATATTCTGCATAAGTGGACTTTAAATAATAAAATCTTAGTGCGAAATGCAATATTCCACTTTGATTGAATCACAAACAGAAAAAAAAAAAAAAAATACACATTATGAACTTTAAAAAGCTGCTTAAAAGGCGACAAAGATAATAATAATATAGATGTTACAAATTAAAAATGTACGTTTTATTTAAATTTCTTAGTGCTTTCGGCTTAGTGCAATCCCGCAGCCATGGTCAGAGACTTCCAGCCATTCATCCAAACACGTTACTTCGTTTGACATGGGAGAGTCTATAATTATTTGGGTAGTTGGAAGTAGAAGTAGCAGTACTCTGGATTAAATTTGTGTAGAGGAAATGTATTTAAATGCATTCCATTTATTTCAATACGTCACTTTCATTTTGAATGCTAGCTATACAGTACATATATTGTATTGTGAGTACTAAATAATGTTGAATTCAGACACTTTTTTCGAAAAGGGATTTCTGTGGCTCCGGGGTGGATATCAAAGAGGTGTAAGGAGAAAATTATACTTTATGACCATTGAAAACACAAAATCGCAAATCTTCTGGGAGGAGGGGGGGGGGGATTTCAATGTTCTGGGAATGGGCCACTACCTGAATTCAACCGTGGTATTTAATTAGAAATTTCCCGATGCGATAGTTTTAGAAAAGAAATAAGGTTTAGAAAAAGAAATAAATAATAATATCCCAAGAAATGCATGTAGAATTAATTAATCAATTAAAATTCCATAAAATTTTAAACATTTTCGGCTCATTTCTCTCCTTTTTAATTTCGAATTTTTAAAAAACCATTCATTCATTTATGCCAAATTTCACCCTTCAGACCACAAATATCGTAATTTTAGAAGAAAAAAAAATCCCAAGTAAATTTAGAAGGTAAGTCAGCTTAGTAAATTTCTAATAAGTTTACCAAGTTAAAAAAAAAAAAAAAAAAAAAGAAAAAGAAAAGAAAAAAAAAAGAAAAAAAAAAGGATGAGCACAAAAAGCACACCTTTTTTAAATTTCGATTTATTTAAAAACTATTCTGTGCTTGGATTTTGCATTTTAAAAATAGTGAAAAATCGAGTTAGCTCTTTCCACGCATTGCAACTTTTTGAATTTAGAATTAAAAAAAAAAAAAAACTTGTTCAGTGCGAGCATTTAAATAATAACAACCAACTTAAATTTCGAATTTCTATCCTTAAAAATTCCAATTAAATCGCAATTTAGAACGTTTTTAGAGTTTTTATTTTAGTTCACGTCTCACTTTTAAATTTCGTATTTCTATTTAGAAGCTCTTCGCAGAGAGCATTTTTATTTTACAAGTAATCCTTATGTAGAAATTTCCAGTCCCTTCAGTCAACAATCATAATTTTTTTTTTCTCTTACACATTTTCAATTTTGAATTTTTAGGTGCGTTCGTAATTATGTATTTACGTAGTACCTATTGTTGTCGTTCAGTCCGTCCGTCTGTCTGTCTGTCTATCTGTCCGTCCGCATATAACAACGCAAAAACTACCCAACCGAATCATTTGAAATTTAAAATATATTATTATTACATAATTTTGTCGAGTCATTTCAAATTTTAAGAAAATCGGATGCATAGATCAATTACAGGGACAATGAAAAGGATTCCGTTACATCACGGTCAATGGGGAAAAAAGTTTCAAATGCATTTTAATCGTTTGAAATTTTAAATACATAATTATTACATCATTTTGTCGAGTTATTTCAAATTTTATCAAAATCGGATGCATAGTTCAAATACAAGGACAATCAAAAGTATTCTGTTACATTGCGGTTAATGAAGAAAAATGTTTCAAATGCATTTTAATGGTGTTACACTCATTCGAACGTAATAAAATTGATATGCATCTATAAAGTAGATATTATAATATACATTTTGCATAATCTGTGGTGCAAAGAATATTTGTTATTGATTTACAAGGCCACACAAAAGTATTCCATTGCATAATGGTATAGGGAGAACATTGTTTGGTGCGCATTTTAATTGTAATTATTTACAGTTTTATGAGAGTGATACTTTTAAAACTTCGTTATCGTACGAACGCACCTCAGTTTGCTACGCTTCACGTGCAATTTCCAACTCGTTTAATATTATGTGCGAAAATTTGCCTCTTAAAAGTAATGCTACATCAATTTTTGACTTTCTAAATTAACAATTTCAGAGAAAACGAAATTAAAAATGCTTTCAAAATGTTTTTCCGCTTCCGTATACCCTCTTAAATTTTCATGATTTTTAAGAATCCATACCCAACCAAAATTTATATCTCAAAAGAAACAGCAGTGCCAGATTTCTAGTTTCTAATCTCTTCAGCATATTTTTTACTTTCTTCTATCTTTGCAAGAAAAAAATATTGGATCCGTGAAAAATTTCGAATTCCCGGTTTTCGACGGATTGACACGTTTTAAAGATTCCAAAAAATTTTCTTTTACAAAATATCTGTCTATGAGTCTGTCTGTATGTGGGGGGACACAAATTTTGTGGGCACTATATCTCAAGAACTAATGCACGAATATAAAAAAAATTTAGATTTAGTTAGACCTTGATATAAACTGGATCTGATTAGTTTGTAGTATATATCACCCAACAGGTGGCGCTGTTATGCTGCCTTTTTCACGATTTCCACAATAATTGTATCTCATGAACTAATAGACGGATTTTCATAAAACTTCAGATACTGTTAATCCTTGATATAATGTGGTTCTGGTTACGTTTTGATGTAAATCGCACGGCAGGTGGCGCTGCTATTCAATATTATTGATGATTATCGCAGTAGCTGTATCTCAGGAACCATGCACGAATTTCCATCAAGCTTTAGATTCAGTTAATCCCCAATATATAAATTAATATTTTCCACTTTTTGTTGTAAATCTTTCAGCAGGTACTGCTGCTATGCGGAATTACTCATGATTATTGCAATAGCTGTGATGTAATAGTTACAATTTAGTAAGTTGTAAAAGGACCTCAAAACTAAATTGGATTTTTGAAAAGAATTTTCGTAGAAAAATTCATTGAAATCTTGTTCAGGGGAGCTTCAAAATGTTTTAGGAGGCTGAGCCGCTCTTAACATTGTTTCTCAAACTTATATCAAAAAAATATATATATCTTACTAAGAATTACTCTAGAACTTATATTAAACAAGTAAGAAAAATCATGCGTTAAGCATAGATTATGAAGCACTTTCCAACACTTCATGAAATCTTTAACAAAACTTCGTTAATTAGGAAAATAAGGGTATATAGCCAAATATGTATTCCAATACTTTTGAACAGCCCTGTATTTCATCTGTCTGTTGATATACATATTATAAAATGGGAAAATTTAGTTTAGCAAGAAAAAAGCTTAAAATTTCTTTTTGAGCAATTTGTGCTAATAAATGGGAAACATACATGATAACTTTTGTTCAGCCCTGTAATTTACCTTGACCTTTATTACACGTCAGTAAGAAGCTAAAATTCATTTTAAACTAAAACTCTTAAAACAACTGAAATCACATTGTTATAAATTATCATTCACAGGTGTCCATGTACAAAATTCTTTGAGAGACCCTGTATATAATTTTATCTATATTCTGAAAACATTTCTTTGTAAATTAAATGGAGTTCAGCATAAAAATGTATATCTTATTTAAGAACCACCTTTAAGTAATTTACGCTCATATTCAGTAACGATGGCGAGCTCTTTTGGATAGCCGTGTATATCAACTATAACACTTATACACACCCTTATAATGTACAAAGATTTAGTGAAACTTAAACGCGTATATCATAATTAAAATGTATTACATCCATCCATCAGCCATCATCGGATACATATACAGTCCGCCGGAAGGAATATACAGGGCCGTAACTACCACCGGGGCAGCCGGGGCACTGCCCCGGGGCCCCCAAGCTTGAGGGGCCCCAAACTGATGGTTAAAAAACTATTGATTTTAGTTTCTAATCTGAGTTCCTATAAAATGCCCAGCACATACCTAAAAGTTAGTAATAAAAAAAAAAAAAATCAAAGTGCTAGAATAGATGTTTTTGCGTGTCCATCAATACTCTCCTTACGCTTCGCATGCAAAAGGAGTTCTACAGCAGACAGCAAAATGTCGAGTCGAATGGTGTCATGTCGCGTCAGCATGTTTGCTGACCCCACCGAAGCTAGTATAAGGAAGAAAATATGGACTTCTAATCGACTGAATAATATAAAAATCATCTAAAAAATTCTAGAAAATCTTTCTTCTTATCAATACTAATAAGTTAACAAAACGCTCTGTTTATGAATGTCTGCGTATGTGTGTGTGTGTGAGTGTGACTGCGATGGTTAGCAAAATCTACCGCACGTAGAATTCTAAAATTATAGGTGAAGATAGTCCAAGACAGGCCCTGATGCACCTGAGGCTCAGATGTTTAATATTTTAAGGGCCAGGGACCTGGGCCCGTTACAATTTTTATGCACCAAATTGTTAATAGCTTGACTCCTTTTTATCGAATCTTTTCTGTTTTGAGGTACCTTTCTCCTTTTAGATATTTTCGCCTTTTTACTTTTCAGTTATGTCCCTGGATTCTTGGGGCCCCTTTTAGTCTTTGTGATAGTAAATTGTTAATAAATTGCTTCCATTAATTTCGATCTTCATTTTTGGGATACCTGTTCCATTTAGATATTTTCAAATTTTTACATTCCATATAAGATACTGGGTCCCCCTAGATAATCATAGGGCCGACCCAGGGCCCCTTGATTTTTTTGTGCGCTAAACATTTTTCACTCCCTAAATTTCTCACCTTCTTAGTGCAAATTTTTAAAGCTGAATCTTGGACTTTTATGTCAGGACCAACACCCTGATATTTTTATTCGGGCCCTGGGGCACTTTTTTAATACTTATTCAAACAATTGGTGCATTTAAAAAAATATTATTCTTGCAAATAATTCATACTCTATGCGTAATTTTGATTAATTAAAGGTCTAAAGCGCTATGTACTAAAACATTTTAACATGTTTTCATGTTAGGGCCCTGATTGTATTTGTCAGTTGGTGTCTATGGGACCCTCTATCATAGCTCCCTTAAAAATGGTCAGATTCACTAGCTTTTTCTTTTAACAACTTTTTAGGTCCTGCAACTACGACATGAACAACAAAAAATTTTTTTAGACTTCAGCTACCACTATTTATGAATATTAATCGCTTTCTTGGAGCCCTTGGTGCAGCTTCTTTAAAAATGATCCAAATTGCTTTCAATTTTATTCAACATAGTTTTAGCATCTCCCCATTATTTTAATAACTACTCAAATATTTTTATACCCAACTACATGCCAAATAATTTCCTGGCCCTTTGGGGCCCGGTATAGGCCCCCTTGAAGTTTTTGTAATAATAAATTGTCAATAAATTGCTTCCTTTTAATTTGATCTTCATTTTTAGGATTCTTTATTCATTTAGATATTTTAATGTTTTGGCATTCTATACAAGACACTGTGTTCCCCTGTGAAATCATAGGGTCCAGCCCAGGGCCCCTCAACATTTTGTGAAATAAACATATTTCACTTCCTATATTTCTGATCTTCTTAGTGCAAAATTTTAAAGTTGCCTGGGACTCTTCTTTCAGGACCAATCCAGAAAACCTAATGTTTTAATTCGGACCCTAGGACCCCTTTTTAAACATTTGCCCAGTCAATTGGTGCATTTAAAAAATTATATCATTCCAAAGAATAGTTCCTACTATATGCTTAATTTTTGACTAATTAAAGATCTAAAGCTCTATGTACTAAAATATTTTAACATGGTTTCATATTAGGGCCTTGGTTTTAACTGTCAGTTGGTCCCTACGGGGCCCCATATTATAGCTCCCTTAAAAATGGTCCAATTCACTAGCTTTTTTTTTTTTTTTTTTTCCTAACAACTTTTTTATGTTCTCTACCTATTACATGAACGACAAAAGAATTTCTCAGACTTCAGCTACCATTAATTTTGTTTGTCAATTGCTTTCTTGAGGCCCTTGGTGCAGCTTCTTTAAACATGAACCAAATTGCTTTCAATTTTATTTAACATAGTTATAGCGTATTTCCATCATTTTAATAACTACAAAAATATCTTTATACCAAACTACATGCAAAATAAATTCCTGGCCCCTTTGAAATTTTGTAATAATAAATTGTTAATAAATTGTTTACTTTTAATTCGATCTTCATTTTTAGGATTCTTTATTCATTTAAATATTTTAATGTTTTGATATTCCATGTAAGACACTTTGGCCTCCTGTGGAATCGTAGGGATCAGTCTAGGGCCCCTGAACATTTTGTGAGGCAAACATAGTTCACTCTTTAAATTTCTCCTCTTCTCAATGCAAAATTTTTAAATTTGAGTCTTGGACTCTTCTTTCAGGAATAAGATTCTCATATTTTCATCCGCGGCTAGGACCCTTTTTTAAAACATTTTCCAAATCAATTAGTGCATTTCGATAAAATATTATTAAAATGAATAATCCATACCCTATGATTAATTTTGACTAATTGTAGATCTAAAGAGCTAAGTACTAAGATATTTTAATATGTTTTCCTGTTAGGGCCCTCTTTTTAACTGTCAGTTGTCCTTTTTGGCTTATTATTATAAATCCCTTTAAAATGGTTCAATTAACTCGCGTTTTTTCAAACAACTTCTTAAATCCATCAGCTACTAAGAAACCGTCTTAGTCTAGCTACCACCAATTTTGAATATTAATCGCGTTCTTGGGGCCGTTGGTGCAATTTCTTTAAAAATAATCTGGATTTCTTGCAATTTTCTTTCACATTGCTTTAGCGTCCTCCCTTTACTTTAATACCTACAAAAAATATTTTATACCCAACTACATGCGAAATAAGTTCCTGGCCCCTTGAAGATTTTGTACCATAAATTGCTATTAAATTGCCCTCTTTTAATCCAATCTTCATTTTTGGAACTATTTTTTCACACCCATGTTCTTACATTCCATTTAAAAGCCTGAGACTCCCTATGGTCTCAGTTCAGGCACCTTGAAATTTTTGTTCTCCATGCATATTTCACCCACTTATTATCAAACCTTCTCAATGCATAAATTTAAAGTTGAGTTTTGGAATCTTATTTCAGGACCTACACCCTGATGTTTTTATTGAGGTCCAAAGGCCTTTTTTAAAGCATTTACTCATTTTTTTATGCATTTCTTTAAAATATTATTTAACGAATAATTCATATTCTATGCTTAATTTTGACTAATTGTAGATCTAAAGTGTTAATTGTTTGCTTGAGGTTATCATAACGGATCCCGGGCAATGCCGGATGGGTCAGCTAGTCTATTAATAAATACATAAAATCGAAAAAAAAATTATCACAATCCATCTTTCAAAAAGTTTTTAAACAGAAACGCATGATTAAGTTACATATACTCAAAAATGAACCTAAATAAAATGCTCTTTAAAGTATTCAGCCAGTCAAAAGTCCATAATTTCTTCTCTATTTCTTCATTGCAGCAGATTTTTAACAGTGTAGGCCAAAGAATGACATTATTAGTATAAATTTGACGCCCCCTAAGTTTCCGCACCCAGGGCGACCGCCCCCCTTTCACGCGGCGCTGCCTGTACACATAAAAGTTGACTTTTGAAACACTTTTCCTTTTAAGAAGAGTGATAATTGAGAAAATATTACAATCTTCTTACCTGGGGAATAATCTATTTGCACTGCTGCTATGTACACTGTTAAAAATCTGTTGCATTTTGCTGCAACGCACTCCACCGCTTGTACATAATATCTCTATTCCAACCAGTGAGAAAGCTCCATTTCACGGCCAAGTAACCGTTTTCTATACAAGCAGGGGAGTGCGTTGCAACAAAATGCAGCAGATTTTTAACAGTGTATGTAAACGTAAATAAAAAATACCGTAACTTTTTCTGAAAGCGTTCAGAGCCGTTTTAACACAGCCTTACAACAAGAAACCAGTATGACGTTATACCCCAATTTTCCGAGTAACTCTTTTTTTTTTTTTTTTTTTTTTGTCTCTGAAAGCGCTCTATATCATAATCTTCTCACCTGAGGAATAATCTATTTGCACTATCAAAAGTCCAGCTGCTTGTTAATGCAAATTAAAAATACCCGCAACTTTTCCCGAAAGCGTTCAGAGCAGTTTTAACACAACTTTATACCGGGAAACCCAAGGCTAACGAAAAAGACAGGCTAGCGCGGTGCATCCCAAGTTTATTTTTTAATAGACCACTAGAGTGACGTGATACTCTTTTCGTACGCCTCCATTGGTGCATTCCAGCATCGAGTGACTCCAGAGGTCTGTAAAAAAAAGATACGTGAAATACACCGTAGTAGCCTCACTGTAAAAAATATGACCCTTTTGCTGCATCGTCACTCCACCGCTTTTATAGAAAACGAGTACTTCAGGGCGTAATTTTTTTTCCAACCACCTTCGTCGTTCCAAGGCCAAGCTCGCACTCTGATTGGTTGTTGCTCTCGGCACTGTTTTCACGTAACTTGGCGATGATCATACTTGGCGTAGCGATAGACGCTTCCGTCGAGGAGTTTGATTTCCTTCCAAACCGAGTACGAAGTAAACCGAGTACAAAGTAAAAAGTTGTGTGTAAAAACTTTTAAAGAGTACAGCTTTCAGTAAGACACGTTCCATCCAATCCAATGCTGCAAGAGAAAAGTTACTTTGTACTCGGTTCGGAAGGAAATCAAACTCCTCGACGGAAGCATCTATCGCTACGCGAAGTATGATTATCGCCAAGTTACATGAAAACAGTGCCGAGAGCAACAACCAATCAGAGTGCGAGCTTGGGCTTGGAACGACGAAGGTGGTTGGAAAAAAATTACGCTACTTCAGGCTATCATGGAGCATTCTCATTGGCCAAAAGAGTGATATTCTATAAAAGCGGGGGAGTGACGATGCAGCAAAAGGGTCATATTTTTTACAGTGCTGTCTTTTTCGTTAGCCTTCGAGAAACCGGTATGATTAAATTCTCCAATTTTCTGAGAGCATGTGCTGCACAACTTACCAGTCACTTATTACCGAAGTGACCCATGTTACCAACCGATTGTAGGGCAGTACGAAATGAAAATCAAGGAGAATTGTGATGTCAGGTACAATTCAAGAGCATAGTTTTCACTGGTGCCACAATTCGCTTTCGTACTGCCCTACGGTAACATTGGTCACTTCGGTACGTTACGCTGAACATGCCCTGAATAACTCACTTTTCTGTCTCTGAACGCGCTTCGATGCTGCCTTCGGCATAGCAAAAGTTCCAAGCTGCATGCCAACCAACCAATTTTGTGGAGGAAAGTCAACAATCCAGAATGCATTACTGTATATCGGGCTCATATTTTTTTATGAAAAAAATCTGTGCAGAAATTTTTGCATTCGATTTTATTGGTTTTGTATTGATAGAAGTGCAAAATCTCAGCGAATAGACATCAATGCGAAGTAAGTCTTTCTTTTACACAATTTGGAAGTGACATGATGTTTTCTTCAGGACTGACATACCTAAAAGTATTTGTCGAAAAAATCGATTTCTACATTAATGCAGTCAATTTTGGATTCATACTCATATTTGCAAATTCACACGATAGTTGTTTTAAGCTACAAACAAAAGAGTATACATATTTCGATTGTACGTATTTGTAAACACGCATGATTTCGAAACAAACGTTACAATGTTCAAAATATTTTTTTTTTTTTTTTTTTTGAAAAATCACGTTTTAGTAATAATTTTTTCGCTCACAGGCTATCATAGCCTGAGAGCTTATGTGCCCGTCCGTTCTGTATGTATGTTCGTACGTTCGTGCGTAACGCGATAACTCATGATAAAAATATCGGATCCACTTGAAATTTTGTATATAGGTATATCCCGATAAGGCGCTTCCCTGATTAGTTTTTGGAGTTCATTCGATATATATAAGAGGGGGAACGGGGGGCTCATGCCCCTCCCCTTAATGGATATAAACGGGATTTTCATGCAGAATTAACAGTTTTCCTTCAAAATTTAGATATAGGATCATTCTGATGATGCGATTCCGTGACTGTTATTAGGTGTTCATTGAATAAGTATCAACAGGGGGAACGGGGGGGGGCTCATGCCCCTCCCCTTAATTGAAATAAACGGGATTTTCATGCAGAATTAAGTTTTCGTTCAAAATTTAGATATAAGATCATTCTGATGAGGCGAGTCCGTGGCTGTTATTAGGTGTTCATTGAATAAGTATAAACATGGGGAACGGGGGTTCTAATGTCCCTCCCCTTAACTTGTATAAATGGATTTGTCAAGTACAATTGTCAGATTTCGTTCAAATCTCTGAATAGTTTTGGAAGTTTAATGGTTAAATATAAAAGAGGGGAATAACTCTTCTTAAATCATATAAATGCTAAATGGGTTTTTATTAAGAATTATCCGATTTGCTCTGAATTTTGGATATAGATTTTTTTATGATAGAGCTTGTCCTTGATAGTTTAGGAGGTTCAATGATTAAGTATAAAAAAGAAGAAAGGGGAGAGCTGTTTCCCCTACTTAATTTGTTTTTCGAACAGAATTAACCCTTGAAAATATAAAGCTGTCATGTACAATTAGTATGCGTAGCCTGTGAGCTCAATGCCATCAGTTTAACTGGGCAATATTCTTTTTATTACTAACTTCACCAGGATACAAAATTGGTATTTTTGTTGTTTAGACTCTTAAGGCATTACTGGGATGCCATGCCCGCTCACAATAATTTCATTTTAACTTTTTAAACTCATTTACTATAAATAACTCAATTTTATCCAGTTCTATCCAGTGTAGTGTATTAATTAATGTGTCTGATAAAAGTGTGAAGAACTTTACATAAGTTAAAAAACACTTCTAACTTATGCAAAGTTTTTTATTACTTCGAAAAATTGTATTTTTCAAATTAAAACCCCATTAACTTTTAAAGCACTCGAGCGATTTTGATAACGTTTTTGTTGGTAGAATATAAATATAAGATTCTATGGGGCAAAAAGTAAAGAAAAAATATAGTTTCAGAAAAAAAAAATTCTGAAAATAGAAAAATTCTGAAAATAGAAAATTTCTGAAAAATTGTCATTGTTGTAAAAAAGAAGAAAAATTAGTCGCTGAAAAATACCTGCCTGCTAAAAATCTTGAGCCATAATCCAGTGAATATGCATTTCAAATTTCATCAAAATCGGTTGAGTAGTTTCCGAGGAAACGGGTCTTAAAACTTTGCACCCAGTCTTCTCTTCTTTAACAAGTCGGAAATAGTTTTTTAAGCGTTGTAAATGAGGTGCGTTTGTACTAGAAGTAGTTTTCAGATCTTGGCGCAATAGTGGTTGTACTCTTATTTAATTACACGAATACAAAATTTATTACAATCACATACATTAAATACAATCGTACGGAAGTCATAGGACTCCATCTTAAATAGAACGTCATCATCATGAAGATCTAGAATTTTTATGTAGATCTCGCTGAATTAATGACGTAGGATAGGATTTAATAAAAAGTAAACTTTTGTTAATATCGATTTTCCTAAAATGTGAAATGACTTGACCCAATTCTACAACGATTCTATAGATTAAATTCGAAAACATACTGGGTTGAGTCGTTTTTGTCCTGTTATATGCTAGCAGACAAGTAAATTATTATAGGTTTTACGAATTTCTAATTTTATAAACGCACCTAAATTGAATCTATGTAAAAATAACACCTTTTTAGGCAATTCAAGCTCATTATCAGTAATAATTATGAATTCTTTTGTGTAGCTTTGTATCTGGTCTATAGATGTCTGGATAGTGAGCTAAAATTTAGTTAAAACGCATACCATAACTGGAAACAATAATGCTCCCTAATAGACAATATTTTGGATGCAGTGTTGAATCCGAAATATTTTAAGTGCATCCTACTCCATTGCAAACATGTTGTTGTAGGGGAGAGTGGGGTGATGTGAGACATTTTTTACATAAGTAAGAAAATCTAGTTAGTTTGACACAAAAACCAAAATTTCAATTCATACAGTGCAATGCGAAACGCTTTTTAATCTCTCTGAACAATATTAGAAATGCAAAAATTATTTTAAAGAAATTGTAAGCTTCAGAAAGTGTCCCGTACCTACCATTTACAGGTAGGTATGGGACAGCTATAACACAAAACTATAAGGCACAAATAGTCTAGTGTCAGCTAGATATGCAACCAAACAAAGATTGAAGGTTGATAACGTCTATAAAATTCCAGTATCTTCATGGCTGAAATGAAAATTTCAGGATTGTCAGTCATAGATGACATTAAAAAAATTATCGATTCAGACTATTTCCATTTTGAATACGACTATGTTCTAAATTACGACCGCAGTTTTTCATCAAAGAGGTTTTCACTTTCCGGTTATTTAAAAATTCCTATAGAACCCCGGTTAACCGAAAATGTTTTGGTCCCATGCTTTTCAGATAACCGTGGTTTTACTGCAATGTAAAACGTTGGGAAAAATCTTAAGGGGACAAGGGACCTTTGAAATCCATTTTTTTATATTTTTTAAATTGCAATTTAAATATTATTCAAAGGGTATATTATGTACACTATAGCATATATTTATCACAAAAAATGTAAAAAAAAATTTTTTTTTGAAAAAAAAATAGGGAAATTTTTGTAATATTTTTGATTTAAAGGGAATTATTCAAAATGTCCCATGTGCATTCCATATCAATAAAAATCTCCAATAATATTTATACAAGTTTGATTTACATATATAAATAAAACTGTGCATTGAATTTTATATATTTAACTATAAAGATAAAAAAAATATTTTCTCAATTTTTCTGAAATTTTGAGCATTTTTGAACCTATTTTTACAATTAACTATCTATAACTTTTGCAATTTCTTTTATTTTCAAAAAACCATGCACAGATTTATGACATATATTGTGATAAATAACTATAAAAAATTTCAAAGCATTCAGAGAAAAAATAATGCGCATGGAGCATTTTGAAAATTTTTCGTTAAATCTAAAATATTACAAAAATTTCCCATTTTTTTCAAAAAAAAAATTTTTTTTTTACATTTTTTGTGATAAATATATGATATAATGCAATAATCTACCCTTAAATAATATTTAAAGTACAATTTTAAAAATATAAAAAAATGATTTCAAAGGTCCCTTGTCCCCATAAATACATTTTTATGCGCATCTTAATTAATTTTTAAAATGTGGATTAATGATTATATGCCTAGGGCCGCGCATAAAATGTCGCCGGGTCGCAGGTTGACTATGGCTGGGTTAGGCGATTGATTCTAAACCTAATCAGCGCTTCATTATCTCAAAGTCTAACATAATAGGAACATAATTGATAGACATGATTACTAACATAAATGATAGATCTAACATAAATCTTAAAAATGAAATGAAAATCGATCTAACATAAATCTTAAGTTTTATGAAATTTCGTGCATTAGTTTTGAAGATTATGACCACCGCCGAAATCGCGAAAGACTCAGCCAAGAAACGCCACCTGTTAAGCGATTTAAACAAAAAAATAATCGGCATAAATTTATGTCAAGGTCTAACTAAATCAGAAATTTGATTAAATTCCTTGCTTGAGATAAAACACACACAAAATTCGTGTCGCATAGAGACACAAACACTCACGACAGGCATTTTCTCAAAACAATCTAATCGTGTCCAGGCGCTTCAAAAACGTGTAAATTCTTCGAAAACTGGAGATAGAAAATTTTCTCGAATTCAATACTTTCTTTTTGTACAGGTAGAAGAAAGTAAAATTGTCTACTACATCTTTAAATTCGTTGAATGTATGTCAATCCCAAGACTTTCATCTATCTCATACAGTAAAATACACATATACACATAATAGAATAGGGCAGAGTTTTCGCCGTCGCTTTCCATTGCGCCAAATTGCGACTAAAATCTTCATTTGGCGAGTAAACAAGCGATTAGATTCGCCAAATTGCCAATGCTCAATTTTTGTTTTTTCTTTCTTTTCTTTTTCGTATTTCAAACGTATGCATATATACATATTTTTAATATATATATATTTAATGCATTCGTAGCGGATAATTGAAATTAGATTAATAACAATCGTTGTCGCAGTTATTAAAACTTTGGTTATTTTAAAGCATATTGAAAGTTAGGGGAAACTTTAAAGGATTAAAGATATACTTTTTTTCTGCTACACGGCAAATTTATTTTGCTAAAACTTTTTTTCATTTAGAGAATGTTTTTAGGTGCGTTCGTAATTATGTAAATACGTAGCACCTATTGTTGTCGCTCAGTCCGTCCGTCCGTCTGTCTGTATGTCCGTCTGTCCGCATATAACAACGCAAAAACTACCCAACCGAATCGTTTGAAATTTAAAATACATAATTATAACATAATTTTGTCGAGTCATTTCAAATTTTATGAAAATCGGATGGATAGATCAATTACAGGGACATTCAAAAGGATTCCTTTACATTACGGTCAATAGAGAAAAAAGCTTTAAATGCATTTTAATCGTTTGAAATTTAAAACATAAAATTATTGCGTAATTTTGTCGAGTCTTTTCAAATGTTATGAAAATCGGATGCATAGATCAATTACAGGGACAATCAAAAGGATTCCGTTACATTACGGTCAATAGGGAAAAAGTTTCAAATGCATTTTAATGATGTTACACGCATTCGAACATAATAGAACTGGCATGAATCTATGAAATATATACTAAAATATGCATTTTGTACAATCTGTGATGAAAAGAATTTTTATTATTAAATTACAGGGCCACACAAAAGTATTCCACTATATAATGCTATACGGGGAAACATGGTTTGGTACGTGTTTTAATTATATTCAACTATTTCACATTTTATGAATAAGATGTACGTTGCTGAGGTGTAATAAAAATTACATCCTGCATATTTACAGAAACGTAAAGATTTCGACTATTATACTGTATCCGGAGTACGCTCTACAATATCAGCAAGATCTGAATATTTTTAAAACTTCGTTATCGTACGAACGCACCTCATTTGCTACGTTCACGTGCAATTTCCAACTTGTTTATTTTTATTTAGCCAAATTACTAACGTTGGTCAAATGTCAGCAAGAACACTGGAATAGGGAGTTTGATAACATAATATGAAAATAACATAATGTATCCTTTAACAAAGTGTATCCTTAATGTAACCTTTATGATTGACTGCATTCAAATCATAAAGGTGCATCCAAATAATATACAGACATACATACAATAAATACAACTATACGAACAATAAAATATCTAATTGGAGTGAAAAATTAGCCATAGCTAGGAATTGAACCCGGGACCACAGCATTAGAGATAAAGCCTGGAATGCTGTGGTCCCGGGTTCGATTCCTGGCTTTGCCTAATTTTTAGGTGCGTTCGTAATTATGTAAATACGTAGCACCTATTGTTGTCGCTCAGTCCGTCCGTCCGTCTGTCTGTCCGTCTGTCCGCATATAACAACGCAAAAACTACCCAACCGAATCGTTTGAAATTTAAAATACATAATTGTAACATAATTTTGTCGAGTCATTTCAAATTTTATGAAAATCGGATGGATAGATCAATTACAGGGACATTCAAAAGGATTCCGTTACATTACGGTCAATAGGGAAAAAAGTTTTAAATGCATTTTAATCGTTTGAAATTTAAAACATATAATTATTGTGTAATTTTGTCGAGTCATTTCAAATGTTATGAAAATCGGATGGATAGATCAATTACAGGGACAATCAAAAGGATTCCATTACATTACGGTCAATGGGGAAAAAGTTTCAAATGCATTTTAATGATGTTACACTCATTCGAACATAATAGAATTGGCATGAATCTATGAAATATATACTAAAATATGCATTCTGTACAATCTGTGATGCAAGGAATTTTTATTATTAAATTACAGGGCCACACAAAAGTATTCCACTATATAATGCTATACGGGGAACGTGGTTTGGTACGTGTTTTAATTATATTCAACTATTTCACATTTTATGAATAAGATATACGTTGCTGAGGTGTAATAAAAATTACTTCCTGCATATTTTCAGAAACGTAAAAATTTCGACTTACTATACTGTATCCGGAGTACGCTCTACTATATGAGCAAGATCTGAATATATTTAAAACTTCGTTATCGTACGAACGCACCTCATTTGCAACGTTCACGTGCAATTTCCAACTTGTTTCATACGTGTTGATGTTTCACAATTCGCTATCATAGTGCCAAAATTAAATGGCAATATCATGAATATTCTAAAGATATAAAATTCTGTGCATTAATTCTTGAGATTAATCTATAGCTATTAGTCTACGTTTCGTAAAATGCAGCACAGCAGCGCCCCCTCTTAGGAGACTAACACCAAAACCTAATCAGCAACAACATGTGTCAATGTTTAGCTAAATATTAAATTAGATAAATATGTGTGCATTAATTCTTGAAATAGACTTAAAGCAGTGTAAATGCGTAACCTATTGGGCTATTTACACCAAACCATAAGCAGCAAAAATATTTATCAAAGCGTATCTGAATTTGAAGTTTGATGAAAATTCATGCATGAGTTCTTGAGATGGAGCTATTGTGGTGATTGTGAAAAATGTAGTATAGTAGCGTCACCTGTTGGGCGATTGACATCAAAAATGTTGTTTATGATGGCCAATTATTTACACGAGGGATACGGCCCCGAAGGGCGGGAGGACGGAGTCTGTCTAAAGAAACTTAAGGGTGTTTGTTCTCAACTGATCCGCTCAACAAGCGAAAAACGTTTTGACACATTAACAAATTCATTTTTTAACAGAAAATTATAAAATTTTAATGCCTGACTAGGAAAGCGATTTCGAATTGAACGTATTTTTCCATTTCATGATCATTCAATTACTTATCGAGTTATAAGCTATTTCGATGACGCAATCACCCGTTTTTCTCCTCCTTTTCGACCGGTTTTTCTGCTTTCGTCGGGATATAGACTCAAAAGTGTCCACTTTGAAGGCTTGTTATGAAAAATCTATTACGTTTTTTAAAAAACAAAAGAATGAGTGCCATTAAAGAGTTTCTGAATAACAACACCTGCTATTTTTATGCCTTTCCGAACAAAAATAAATTAATGCATGTGTCACAAAGTTGCTCTTTTTGATTTAAGAACACCCTTAACCTATATTTACTGAAGGATACCGTCGGAAGAAATTGCGTTCTAACCAGGACCTCCCGTCTACCCGCTTTGAGAGCAGAAACACACACACACAAAAAAAAAAAAAAAAAAAGAATCAGAACTTTTTTATGTCTGTGACTAACTCAAAATGCTTTTATTTGTTTATGAAATAGAGCGCCCACAAAAATTTGGGTCATATATAGACAGTCACAAGCGCTCAAACATATATTTTTTTTTTAAACATAATTTTTTTCGATATCTCTGATCGCTATAACGTGTCAATCCGTCGAAAACCGGAATCTAATACTTTTTTCTTGTAGAGGTAGAAGAAAGTAACAATATTTTCATCTCGTACAGATAGAAGAAAGTAAAAATATCTGCCACATCTTTGAAAGCCACTTGTTTGACAAGATTAATCTAGTTTTTAAGATTCAAATTTCCCTAAACGCCTGAGAAAGAAACATTTGGTCGCGCACGATGCTCGATATCCCGTAAAAAAAAAAAGATTAGGCTAAAAATCAAGCTTATCCAAATACAAGCAAGATACAGTTTTAAATTGTATGCGTACAAGCTTTGATAAAGAGTAAACATGCGACGTTTGCACTAAGTTCTTTTAAATTATTTTTTTTAAGATGTAAGGGAAAAGATCTTAGAATAAGACTGAGTCAAAATCATTATGATGTTGCCATATGTTTTTTAAGGATTTGAGTGAGAGGATGATTTGAATATTTTCCTCAACGCTGGAATTATTGTTCGGAAATTTAACGTTGGATTGTAACCTATACGAAGTGAAGAAGTCGAGAAATTAACACGGTAAGATTAACTATTTTTTTACATTCTCTGCCATACAATAAATAAAACTCAGAGACATCTTTTAACAAGTTGGAAATTGTACGTCAAGAGTGGTAAACGCGGTGCGTTCGGACTATAACGAGGCTTTAAAAATATGCAGATATTGGTGTAATAGTATTTGGATACAGAAGAGTATCCGAAATGTTTTGTATAACCCTGTCAATATTCTATTATACAGGAAGTAACGTGTAGGAAACCTCGGCAACGTTTATTCATTTCGTAAAATATGGAACAGTTTAAGGGGGCTCAGGGGTTGAAAACTTTTCAAAAAATCGATTTTTTTATGATCTAATTTGATTATTCAATTAATTCTTAACTCAATGCAAAAAACCGCGTAAAAATATTAGCACTTTTAACGGAGTTATAAGCATTTATGTATCAATACTTATACATAGCCACATCCATATAATTTCAACTTAAGTCGCGTTTTCTCAAAACTTGATTTTTGATGACTAACACCAAGATTTAAAAAAACTATTTGATGGAATGGCGCTTTTTTTTTTTTTTTGCATGCTTATAACATCATTATCTAGATTATGAATTAATATATTTATATATTTTTAGATAGTTTAATATTTTGAGTATTTTTAATGGAAAAAAAGTTGTATTTTTTAGGGTTTTTTTAAATTTTCAACTTTGAGAGATATTTTAATACTGTTTTTATTAAGTGATAGTTATATCTTTAATTCATAATCTAGATTATGATGTTATATGCATGCAAAAAAAAAAAAAAGCCATTCCATCAAATAGTTTTTTTTAAATCTTGGTGTTAGTCGTCAAAAATCAAGTTTTGAGAAAACACGAATTAAAGTTGAAATTATATATGGATGCGGCTATGCAAGTGTTGATACATAAATGCTTATAACTTCGTTAAAAATGCAAATATTTTTATGCGGTTTTTTGCATTGAGTTAAAAATTAATTGAATAATCAAATTAGATCATTAAAAAATCGATTTTTTGAAAAGTTTTCAACTCCTGAGCCCCCTTAATTGTATTAAAACGCGCTCCAAAAATTGTTTTCCCAATATCTAATGGAATTCTTTTGTGTGGCCCTGTCAAGGAATAACAAATATTTTTTGCATCACAGATTTTATAGAATATGTATTTTAGTATGTACTTCATAGATGCCTATCAATTCTATTATGTTCGAAAGAGTGTAACGTTATTTTTTAAAATGCACTTAAAACTATTTTTCTTACCCATCATACGTAGTATAGGGTATGTCTTACAATCGTTTTAAAACATCAATATTTATTTATTTTTTTATTATTATTATTAATTTTTTTTACAGATTGACGCTTTTGAGATACTGGAGATTCCGAAAAACGTATTTTTAGAAAAAAAAAATGCTGTTCGTCTGTCTGTGTTGGTCTTCGTCTCTAAACGCTCTATCTCCCCAAAAAAATGAGATAGAGATTTGAAATTTGGTATGTGTGTAGTATATAAAAATAGGACGAAGCCTATTTAATATCAATAACCTCGATTATCCGGAACTTTTATCTTTGGCACAAAAACAAACATTTTGATTTAAAAGAGTGCAAGGTAGAAAACACTTTTTAAACTCTCAGAACATTATAGGAACATAACATGCAATAGCTATTTTATAATTTAAAAAATTGTAAGTTTCAAAATGTGTCCCATACCTCCCCGCTTACAGGAAGGTATAAGATAGCAATAAAAAAAAAATCTATAAGGCACAAATAGTTTAGTGTTAGCTAGATATACAATCGAACAAAGATTACAGATTGATAATGTATATGTGCCACACTATAAAATTCCAGTATCTTCATGCATATTTTATTTTAAAGTATAGTTTTATTCTCTTTTTACTTATTACTATGCAATACTTTTTATTTGATAGATATTTTATGATTTATAATATTTTTGCATGTAATTTTTGAATTTTCAGAAATACTTTTAAAATAATATTTTAAAATTGTTCTTATGTATGTTTCTATAATAAGCAATAACAACTAACATGCAGAAGTTTTTCGTATGTTTTATTTCATTAGTCTTATTTATTAACAAAGCAGCTTTATTAGAACGCTTATTTTGTTTAAGGCATGTGTTAAAAATTATTTAGAGGCAAAACTATTGCTGTTTTAACAAAATTATTTTTTAAAGTAGGAAAATATTTCGTTTGTTGCTATATTAAAGTTACATAATTGATATGTGATCATATTGTACTATTTTGCGGGCTTAATAATTTGTTAAAATGTGTATTAAATATATTTAAAAAGTCATTTATATATAAAAATATCGGGGAAAATAACTCATTTTTTGCGTGAATACACATAACAACCTACTCCATACATGTAAATTTCAAAAGGGTTATACATGGAAAAATGATTTTTTTTTGCAATTTTTTAAAGAACACATTATAAGAGTTAGGCGTAACTGCGCAAAATCCTTCGGCCCTGAAGATTAAATCGAATTTCCCCGCTCCGGCCTCAGATGCGCACTTCGAAATGCGCGCACCGTCGCGAACGGGTTAATGATATATATTTTACTAGCTGACCCGCCCGGCGTTGCCCGGGTCCGTATTAACAATATTAAACGAACTTGAAATTTCCATGATTTTATCATTAACTCGAAACATGCAGAAATGCATTGTCTGAAATACGTGGCCACTGACTGTGTAAAAAATCGGTTTAAAAAACAACAACTAATATTAAGCTCTAAAAATACTCAAAATGAGCAATGAAAAACGTGGGAGGGAATATGTATCCAACGATTGCGTGATTTTCGTGTCAAATTGTTGATATTTACCCGTAAAAATCACTGTTAAGTCACGTAATAACTAATTATTTTTTTCACACAGAAATCCCAAGTGAAACATTTTGAATTTCAAACTAATTATATCTCACTTAAATCCAACTATACCATGATTGAAATCGATACTCGATGGTATCTAAAAGGTTGGTATATAGTATTATAATTTCAGAGCCATTTAACAAAAGTAAGTGTTATTTTTAATCAAATCATGCATAATGTTCACTCTGTGGATAAATTCCTAACCGTAAACTTCTGTACCGTAACCATAACTTGCCTGTAGCCTAACTGCGACTTAACCGTAAATTAAATATAACATAAATGTAACCTAGCCTTCACTTTATTGTAACATATCCCTATTCTAACCATAAAATAAATGCAATTTAACTTTAACCTAGCTGTAACCTAACGAGAAATTAAATAAAATCAAAGACTTACCGTAATGTAATTGCAACCTAATTGTTACCTAACCATATATTGGGTTCATGTCCATGGAAATTATTTTGTCTTGTTCAGATCTGGTTATGATTCATTAGAATATTTTCGTCGGGTTCAGATTTCGTTCAATTCAGATTTTAGGTATTTTTTGAAATTGAATTTTAATGTTCGGGTCGGATTCATGTCCATGGAAATTAATTTGCTTTGCTTGGATCCAGTTATGGTTCTGTGAAATATTTTTGTCGGGAACAGATTTGGTTCAATTCAGATTTCGGCTTTTTCTTCAAATGATATTTTTGGGTTCGGGTTTTCTTGCGTGTTCACGGAAATTATTTTGCCTTGTTTGAATAAGAACATGCTTCAATGGAATATTTTTTTTTTTCAGTTTTGGTTCAGTTCAGATTTCGTGATTTTTTTCAAAGAAATTTTTTAGGTTCAGATTCGGTTCATGTGCATGGACATTTTTTGTCTTATTCGGATCCGGTTACGGTTCTTTGGAATATTTTTTTTTATCAGATTCATATTTGGTTCGATTCAAATTTCAGATATTTTTTCAAATAGAATTTTTAGGTTCGGATCTAGTTCATGTCCACGGAAATTATTTTGTCATACTCGAATCCAGTTATGATTCTTTCGAATATTTTGGTCGGATTCAGATGTGGTTTGGGTCAAATTTCAGGTTTTTTCAAATCGAATTTTTTAGGTTAGAGTCGGGTTTATGACCACGGAAAGTATTTTGTCTTGCTGGGATCGGGTTATAGTTCTCTGGAATATTTTTATCAGTTTCAGATTTCGTTCGAGTCATATTTTGGGTTTTTTCCAAAAAAATATTTAGATTCGGGTCAGGTTTCATGCCCATAAAAATTATTTTTCCTTGTTTGGATCGGGTTATGCTTCATTTGAACATTTTTTCGGGATTCAGATTTGGTTCGGGTCAGTTATCAAATCCATAGTTTTTTTCAAACAGAATTTTTAGGTTCGGGTCAGGTTTATACTCAAGGAAATTTTGTCTATCACGGATCGGAGTGTGGTCTGTTTTTTTCTGGTTTTGATCGGGTTATGTTTAAATTAGTCTCAACATGTTAAACATAACACATTCAGCGATTAGGTTATAATCAGTTTTGCTACTACTCTTTTTATGGTTATTTCTGATAAATAATTTACTTTGCTATTTTATAATTTATTATATTGTATGAATTGTTTGCGGATTCAAACAATTGTATGCCAAACAGCTATTTTATTTTTGTTTTAAAAACAAATTAAAGCTATATTACAATTTTAAATTGAATAGACCACATTTTAAATTTAATCAATGATTTAAAAAAAAACTCCTAGAAAAGTGTTGTGTAATTTTTTTACTGCAACACAGCTAATGACTCATACATTCTAATGTTCGAAATGCCAAAAATCTGCGTACAACCATACAGTAAAAAGAAATTAATACAGTGGAGTATAATGTCTTGGGGTGACGCCAAAAATGTAACTCTAAAATCCGCTACATTAAGTCCAAATAAGCACCAACAAAATTATGTGCTTTGACACTCCGATCAATTCAAACTGGTTTTAACCCGTATTTCTTTGTTTTTACTTTTTATCTTTTAAGCTGTAATTGAATAGATGACTAAAATTTCGTTTAAAAATAACGTTTTGTGCCATTATTGGCTGTAATACACGATCGGAATGCATAAAAGATACAAATAGATCAATCATAAGCAAGAATTATTTGATTATTTTTATCACATGACTTTGAAATATCAATATAGAAGCATCATTTAAGATTTTGCTTGAAAAGTTAACATTCTTTCGTTACTGTCTAAAAATCGTCTGCACTCTGAAATCTAGATTTTAGATTAATATTTGTTATTTAAGTTTGCTTCAGCTGTAATTCATTTCTTTCAATTCGTCATTTTAATACAAAATTCCTTCCTCGTGCTTTTGTTTGAGACATTAAAATTTCAGCGATAAATGATTTCATATTGCAAACCTTTTTTTTCGGTTTACTTCGCCTCCACCTATCTTTTTCTTCCATGGCCTACAGCAGCTGTGATAAAAATCCTCATTTAAATTGACAGTTTGCCAGTCTATGAATTTTAAAGGTCTGTCCCAGCCTTTTTAATCATTTCTGCGAAAATTTTATGCAACCAACCAACCATATGCAAATGAAAGCGGAAAAAAGCGAAAAAAAGGCGATTTTTTTATGAGAGTGAGCTTTGGAATTTAATTAATTACTCAGTTAATAAATAGAATTTTGAAATTCTGAGCTTTAGGTGCATCAGGAGAGATATTGGGCTACTCTCATAAAAATTTTGAGCTTCGTACGTCCCATAGATTTTGCTAGCCATCGCAGACACACACACACGCAGACAGACAGAGCGATTTGTTATTTTGTTAGTATAGATATGTGTAATACAATGCCCAGTTGACACAATTTTTGATTTTTGGGGATCCAGCAAAGGTGTTGAGGAGCGTTGGAGGCACCTAATGTCGCGGAAATATAAAAGGATTTTGATAATGATTTTCGAAAAAGATTGTTGATCATTAGCCGAGATATTAACCATTAAAGGCATGGACGGTTTACACATATATAAATACCGGTCGATTGTGGCGCCATAGGCTTTTAAAGTTTAGATAATATTTTTTAATGCTATATTTGGGAAATGCAATACGCAATTACTTATTCATATATTTATTGCACGAAACCTTCTGTACGCGAGTAACACTCGCACTTGACCAGTTATTATTTTTTAGGTGTATTTTTTAGGTATAATTATGTAAGTACGTAGCACCTGTAGTTGTCGTTCCACATATAACAACGTAAAAACTACCAACCGAATCGTTTGAAATTTAAAATATAGAATTGTCACATAATTTTGGCGAGTCATTTCATATTTAATGTATATCGGATGCATAGTTCAATGACAGGGATAATCAAAAATATTTCGTTACTTTACGGTCAATGGGAGGAAAAAGATTCAAATGCATTTTAATGGTGTTACATTCTATTGAACATAATAAAATGGATATGCATCTATGCAATATATACTATAATATACATTATTTACAATATGTGGTGCAAAGAATATTTGTTACTCATTTATAGGGCCACGCAAAAGTATTCCATTACTTAATGGTTATAGGAAGGCTTAAGGTGCGTTTTAATTGTATTAAACTATTTAATATTTTTAAATGGATGCATATGTTACTGAGGATTATTTTCTGTAAAATAAAAGCAAATAGTATTTACAAAAGATTTCGGCTACTATGCTGTACACTTTTGCACCAGGATCTGAGTAATTTTCATAACTTAGTTAAAGTACGAATTCATCTCATTTGCTACGCTCGACATTTAATTTCCGACTTGTTTTGAAGTATTTTACTTTGATTCTGGATGGCCTTGCATAGCACATCTGAGATTGTATATCATTAAAATTTACTTTTTTTCCAGACGCTGAAGTGTTAATCCCGCCTTCTCAGATTAGATTATACCCCAGAAATCTAAGCTCCTTGCATGATCTCAAAAATATTTTTAACGCAGCTTACTTTAAATAATGGTGAACTTTAAAATGAGCAAAAATCATCCGAAAGTACGAATATTTTTGTTTTCGATTTGAAATTTTTTGTTAAAATAACGAAATGTGATATCAAAGCATTATTTTTATGCTCGGCAAAATGTGCGTATTCATACTTTTTAAAAGGTAAGTGATGAAAATAATATAGTGTCACAATGTCAATTAAACGCATTTTTTGTCGAAAGTTTGAAAAGTTCCTCTTGCTTTACTTTTGCTTGTTTTTCTATCTTTGCGTGATGTAAGTATTAGATTCGTGAAAAATTCTGGCTTCCGGTTTCCGACGGATGTATACGTTTTACAAATTCTTCAACACGATTTAATTATTTTTAGAAAATGTTTGCATGACAAAAATTTTGAGGGCGCTCTATCTAAAGCACGGAATTTAATAAAACTTTAGAAACTTCTGTTCGTTTCTGATATAAGTTGGTGCTGATTAGTTTTTGGTGTAAATATCGGATAGGTGGCGCCACTATACTGCATTTTTCGCGAATTCCACAATAGCTTCATCTCAAGCAGACTTCGAGTAATCGTAATCGATTATAATCGACTACAAAAACTGCGTAATCGCACTGTAATCGTAATCGTAAATTTTAATTTCGAAATAATCACGATATAATCATAATCAAAAGATTTCACTTTGATTACAATCATAATCTAATCGTAATCGCAATACAGATAATCACAATGTAATCTGCATCAAAAAGCTATATAATCGTAATCGAGAGCAAAAATACGATTACGTTCTTCGATTACACCTCCCCCCCCCTCCCCCCTCCATTCTTCGTTTCACCATATCCGTAAAATACTCGGTCGGTAAGTTAAACATTGCACCAATGAAAGATTAGTCGACGTCTGGAGCTCGTTAAATCGCCCCTAAAGTTAAAAGTGAGAAGAGGTCATAGGTCAGGGAGCCGTTCGGGGTGAAACAGAATGCATACTTTACACTGTATGTAGTCAACGCTATAAAGGGCTGTCCCTGCGTCCCTGGTATATAGTATAAAAACATAGAAATGGTCTGACTGGTCATTCGAAGGGTCTTGTTTCGCGGGTTTTTGAGTGGGAGTGATAAGGATAGAAAAGAAAAAAAGAAAGAAAAATATTTTATTTATGGTTTTATTATGGGCACTTAGCAATTGGACAGACATCACCTTCTTTCAAATGTGGGAATGGGAAAATAAATAAAATGGGAAAAAAAGAAAAAAAAAGATGCTTAAATTACATGTGACAGTTCATCTAACAGCTCATTCGCATTTTGGATTTCTTAGTGGTTGGTTATATCTAAGTAGTTGTTTACAAGGTTAGAGATGGGCTAAGAGAAATAACAAAAAAAAAAAAAAAAAAAAAAAAAAAAAAAAAAAATCGAAGATTATTTTACAGAATCTGTATCAGATTTAAATGAAAAAGGCGGGAAATTTTTAATATAAATGTAAATTGTGTTCGTCAGATGTCAGGGTCTCCGTAAAAACCAAGTCCAATTTGAACACCCACATGCAGGTAATTTTTTAATAGATATATGCATATTGTATGGATTTATTTTAGAAATATTGCATAGTTATATCTTGTCTTTTTCTTTAAAATTGTAGTGAATGGAATTTTTTATATTAAATTAGCTAATTGGTGTTTTTAATCATAAGTATAAAGTATGTTTATTCAAAGTTTGTATTTTAATATATCTGGATAAGTTAAACATATAGATCAGTTTTCTTACAAAAGTTGTAATAATAAAAGATTGTTTATATATATATATATATATACTTATATATATATATATATATATAATATATGTTTATTTTATCAGAATTCCCCCCCCCCAAAAAAAAAAAAAACAGAAAGTAAGGCTGGTTTGTCAAAAACATGCAGGTGTAAGTAAGAATTTTTTAAAGGGTAAAGGGCAATGGTAATGATATCTAGTTGTTGGTAAATTCTTTTAGCATATGCGCCGACAAATTCAATGACAAACCCCTGAATTTTGAAATGTAGCCACCAATTTTTTTTATCTCTGATTATTTTAAAAAGAAAAAAAACTACCAAAAAAATCTCTCTAAATGAGTAATATATATAGTTATATAATAATATATAGTATAAATAAATAATGGGGAAAAAAAGGTAGTTAATTTTTTTCCCAGAAAGGTTTGTTTCCCCCTCTTCCCTCCCCCAATATACTCCTACCAAAAGACAGTATTTTATATTATTATTATTTGCCTGCTAACGTTCATGTGTCTCAATTTTGTTTTAAATATATGGTTGAAGGGGACAGAGGTATGCAAATGAAAGAAAAAAGAATGAATTGTTTTAACTCTCCCATTTCGAAAATTTTGGTAGAAACTTATTTTATTTAATTTTTCTTCATTTTTTAAATTTTGTTTTGCTTATTTGCCTAAATGTCTTGCAACGAATGTTCTGAGGAAAATAACCTTAGTTAAACTCATTTCATGTTTAAATTTTGCGTTTAAAAAAAAAAAAAAAAAAAAAAAAAAAAAAAAAGTTGTGAAACACAGGTTTTCCCCCCCAAAATTTTAGTGTGTGTGTGTAAGGGGAGGGGGGGGGGGACTCATTCCACATACACCGGTATTCGTGAATTTTAAATCAGAATTTCGCATATTATGCCTATTCTATTAATCAAACATCCTTAGAAATGCTCTTAATTTCAAAATAAATTTATAATAATGAAATCAGTTCTAAAATATTCAAAAAGGAAAACATATTATTTATATAGAAAAGAATAGCTCATTTAATATAAATGATTTATTTTTCCTTTAAAAATAAATAAAAAAAAGGAAACGCATATTTTGTAAATTTGTAACTCTAGTTTGTAACATGTAGACTACGGAATTACTGTAATCGAACTGTAATCGTAATCGACTAGTTCGGTAATCGCAATCCAACAAAAAAATATTAATCGTAATCCAAATGTAATCATAATCTTGAAATAAAAAAATGGATAATCGATTATGTAATCGTAATCAGGCTTGCATAAATAGAGACATAATCGTAATCTGTTTTTTGAAATTGAAAATAATCGTAATCTTAATCGATTACAGTCCTCTGTAATCGACTCGAAGTCTGATCTCAAGAACAAATGCACGGATTTGCATCAAACTTCAGATTCAGTTATATATTGGTATAAATTGGTTAGATTACCCCAGAATCTCATGGCAAGTGTGCATAATCCCAAAAATATTTTTAACATAGTATATTTGCTTACTTTAAATAATGGTGTACTTCAAAATGAACAAAAATCATCCGAAAATACGAATATTTTGTTTTCGCTTAGACATTTGTTGCTAACATAATGAAATTTGATATCAATGCATCATTTTTATACTCGGCAAAATGTGCGTATTCATACTTTTTAAACGTTAATGATGAAAATAATATATCACAATGTCAATTAAATGCTTTTTTTTTTTTTTTTTTTTTTTCCCCGAAAGTTTATCAATCTTTGAAAAGTTCCCCTTGTTTTACTATTTTCTTCTATCTTCAATAGAAGAAAGTATTCTAATCGAATTTTTTTTCGACTTCTGGTTTTCGACGAATTTACACGTTTTAGGGGTCGGAGATTCCAAAAAACCTGTTTTTACAAAATGTTTGTCTGTGTGTGTGTCCGTATGTCGCCATTCTATCATCAAAAAGTGTATGAAGATATGCATAAAAATTGAACCAAATTTTTTTGTGTATGTTTTTGGCTGTGGCAAGCAGGTCTTCCTTCAATTTCGAAATATTCCGCCGAAAGGGGGCTCTGTAATAGATTTTTGTGCTATTTTCATTATTGTACCATCGAAAAGTGTTGTATAAAAGTTATGTATAAAATTGAACCAAGTTTTTGGGGTGAATGTTTGAAGTTCAAAATTTTGTTTACACACTCAATAAATGTTCTATGTGAATCTTCTGAGTCACATGGACAACATCTAAACATCTTTTTGGAGCCGTCCATAAATGATATCGCGCTTGGATGGAGGGGGGGGGGGATTCGTGAAACTGTGACAAATGGATTGGAGGTGATAAGAAGTGACCTCACATATTTTTAGTAAAATAAAAAAAAACATTAAAAGAAACATTTAAAATTATGAAATTTGTATTCATAAAGTAAAGATTTGAAACCAAATATATTAAGTTCCGTTTTAATTTCCAAATAATTACTATTTTCATCTTAATATTTTAGTATTGTATGTTATGTTTTTTGTTGTAAAACTTAATCTTATATCTTAGAAAATAAATACACGAATCATTTTTATTGTCAGAAATGTTTGCTCAGAAATGTCAGTAAAACACATAGTTGAAGTTTAAGGGTGTTCTTAACTGATCCGCTCAACAAGCGAAAAACGTTTTGACACGTTTACAAATTCATTTTTTAACAGAAAGTTGTAAAATTTTGGATGCCTGACTAGGAGAGCGATTTCGAATTGAACTTATTTTTCCATTTTATGATCATTCAATTACTTATCGAGTCATAAGCTATTTCAATGACGCGATCACCCGTTTTTCTCCTCCTTTTCGATCGGTTTCTCTGCTTTCGTCGGGAAATAGGCTCAAAAGTGTCCACTTTGAAGGCTTGTTGTGAAAATTCTATTGTGTTAAAAAAAAAAAAAAAAAAAAAAAAGAAAAAAAAAAAAAAAGAATGAGTGTCATTAGAGAGTTTTTGAATAATAACAACATCCGCTACTTTCATGCATTTCCGAACAAAAATAAATTAGTGCATGTGTCACAAAGTTGCCCTTTTTTATTTAAGAACACCCTTAAAAATAAAATTTGAAATAGGATCTATATCGTAGGGCTTTGTCGCTGAACTGTGAGTATATATTTACGTAATATAGCGTGACATGTGACAAAAGGGGGAGAGGGAAGGGGGGGGTCAAAATACTGAAAAAATTGTGACATCATTTATGGACGCGGCCCCCCTTTTTTTCAAACATCAGATACCATTTGCATGTGTTGTTGGCATTTTGGAGAATTCTGTGTGTTAGAATTTCACAGTTGTCATTTCTGTCATCACAGTGCCGCGAAGATTTCGTCAGCGGTTACAGTCAAGTACCTCCGAATCCTAACAACATGCACATAACGGTATCGGATGTTTAAAGAAAAGGAATATTCTGATGCGTCGTCCGTGTGACCAAGTGGAATCGCATAGAATATTTACAAATTATGCAAACAAAAAATTTTCAACTTCCTTTTAAATTCCTTTCGTTTAACCACGTTACTGATCAATATTTTTGGAAAAAACTTTCAAATAATGTCTATTTTTTGAATGTCTTTTATAGATAAAAAGTTAATTAAATCCAATTGATTTTTTAAATCATCAGATTTTAAAACATTCACCTTTTATATAAACATTTTAATAAAAAAAATTTTTAATTTTATTTAAGAAAGGTGTTATAATAAAAATAAAATACATTGACATGTTTCGGAACCGTCAAATAAGTTCCATAGTCATAATATAAATAAAACAAAATTTCAAAATATTTCTCGGTCAATACAAATGACACGCGACAATGAGATATAAATAACAAAGAACACGCGCTCTATTGCAAAAAATTAAATTAAAATATAGACCATGATCTAAAAGAAATTCCAACCTGGTTCATCCCATTCAAGCCCTCACGAGGAATTTATTCATTAATTCTAACCATAACTTAGGAATAATAAAAGAAACGATATCATTGCAAACCAGATTATTAGGCGTATAAATTTCAATGGACTCCCTGATATATGGCTTGAATGGGATGAACCAGGTTGGAATTTCTTTTAGATCATGGTCTATATTTTAATTTAATTTTTTGCAATAGAGCGCGTGTTCTTTGTTATTTATATCTCATTGTCGCGTGTCATTTGTATTGACCGAGAAATATTTTGAAATTTTATTTTTATTTATGTTATGACTATGGAACTTAATCTGACGGTTCCGAAACATGTCAATGTCTTTTATTTTTATTATAACACCTTTCTTAAGTAAAATTAAAATTTTTATTAAAAAGTCTTTTACTGAATTTTTAATCTTTACCACCGATTTTTAGAAAGAGAAATTTGTGTCTAATTGAACCAGGAAAATGTTCGGTTTAAAAAATACAAAACTTACAATAAAGTTTTACTGATAAGAATATGATTGGAGTGCGGATGCCCGTACGTGGTGCGGGTAAATTATGACTGGCAAAAACATGTTGCCTGTACGACGTGGGGGCAAAAGAGGGAAGCGGATAAATAGTTATAGCCGTTTGTAATCGCTCTATACCTTTTGAATTTTCCTGTATATGCATGCTAAAAATGAGTTCCGTTATATGAAATGCATATTTCAATTGTAAATTTCCCTTCTGCCACTTTTGTTCGTAAGGAGAATGAACGTGAATTTTTTTGGGGCAGCTCTGTATAACAAGATATCAAATTTATGCAGCAAAAAAAAAAAAAAAAAAATCAATTTAAAAGTGCATGCCGAATTTTAAAACGCACTTCTATCCCAAAGAAAAGTACTGTAACCGATTTTTTTTATGAGTCCATATTCTAGTTGTAATCATGTAGTGAAATTCAGCAAATTATATTAGTTTCAATTAATTTAAAATAGCTTAAAGACAAAAAAAAAAAAAAAAAAAAAAAGTATGTAGAGGAAAGGGAGAGAGGGGGGGGGAGTCCACATGTGAACAATTTTTACATTTTTGACTATTTCTCAAAATTATTATGAGCTATTGTAGCAAAAATTGATTTACGTGAACATTTAAACTTTGTTCGTTATTTTAATACGGATCGATGTTCTAACTCCCAAAAAACATTCGGAAAACATCAAACTTTGTGTTGCTTGCACTGTGACGACCATCAAATGTAGAACACTCAATGTAGTATCAAATGCATCAAATGTAGAAACGAACAACATTTATTAACATCACACAATAACATACGGACACCTTAAAACAGAAGTTGAATACATTTACAAGAATATTATTATTATTGTTCCACTAGAACAATGCTTCTTCGCGACACACGAAGAGAAATTTTTGGACCTTTTTCCATCACATCTCGGCCCTCGACTGCCCGAACGCAGTTCTCTCTTTCGTCGAGGGCGCGCCACTTGGCAAGAGTCTATCTCTTATTTGGCGACGTCAACCATTGTTTAAAAAAAAGGTCAAAGTTTGAATTGTGGAATCTTACATGTCCCTCCGTAAAGAGCACATAGTTCTCCTTAGAGACTATGCTGCTAAGGAATGTTTTTAGCATATTTCACACAAATGTAAGTAAGTTTATTTTTAGTTAATTTTCAAAAACCATAGAGTAATTTTTTTTTTTAGCATATTTCACAACCGTAAAAGAACTCGTTCGCTAGCCCAACATTTAATACTTAAATGAACCAATATAAATATATGTATATACAATAATATTAATAACTAGATACAATATGAAATATTCAACATGAAATATCATAATGAATAATAATGCATTATTTACACAATTACTTTATATGTTTCCCTAGGGGAACCTGGAAAGTGCATCAGCATTACCATGTTTGCTTCCTTTCCTATAAGTAATTTTCAGGTTGTATCTTTGGAGTGATAAAGCCCACCGTGCTAGTTTGGCACCATGTGGCAAGCCCTGGGTAAGGTAAGAAAGAGGATTATGATCTGAAATCACTTCAACTTGCGATCCGAAGATCCAAGTATCAAATTTTTGAAGCGCAGCTAAAACGCTGTAAGCCTCTCTTTCTATAGTAGACCACCTGGTCTGGCATGGGGTAAGCTTTTTGCTGTAAAAAGCTATAGGATGCTCCTTCCCATTCTCATCTAACTGTGATAAACACGCTCCAACGGCCGTAGCGGAAGCATCGGTATAAAGCTGAAAGGGTTTTTCAAATTGTGGAGTATATAAAGATGGCATTTTAACTAATTGTTCCTTTAGTTTTTGGAAAGCTTCTTCTTCCAACTTTCCCCAGGGGATATCTTTGGGAACTCTCTTTTTCGTCAGATTAGTCAAAGGTAATACAATACTTGCAAAATTCGGAATGTAGTCTCTATAATAACTTGCTATCCCCAAAACCGTTCGCAATTCTTTCTTGTTAGTAGGTGCCGCTAATTTCTTCATAGCTTCCACCTTTTCAGGGTCCGGGGCATGTCTTCCTGACCCAACTATATGCCCTAAAATTTTACTTCTTTCTTTCCAAAATCGCATTTTTCTAAATTAACAGTAAGACCTACTTCACGAAGAGTTTGTAAAACTGCACTAATATGTTTCAAATGGTCTGCCCATGTTTTTGAGAAAATTGCAACATCATCAATGTAGGATCGACAGTAAACTTTATGCGGAATCAGAACTTTATCCATTGACTTTTGAAAGGTGCTACCAGCATTCTTCAGGCCAAATGGCATGACTCTCCATTGGTAATGGCCAGAGTGAGTTACGAAGGCAGTATAATGTTTGCACTCTTCTTTCATGGGAATCTGCCAATATCCCTTAGTAAGGTCAAGTACGGTGATTATTTGTGCTTTCCCTATTTCATACAGCAGTTCATTAGCATGTTTCATGGAGTAAGCATTTGGAATAGTAAAACTGTTTAGTAGTCTGAAGTCAACACACAACCGCACGCTGCCATCTTTTTTAGCAACGCACACTAACGGATGGGCCCATTCACTATCGCTTTGTTCAATGAGTCCAGTTTCTAGTAGCTCTCGAATTTGACGATCTACTTCATTTTGGAGGGCTATAGGAATTCGATACGGTCGAAGTCTTTTCGGTGAACAATCAGGTGTAACCTTAATCATATGCCCTTCGACTTTCGCCATTCCAGGTTTAGTATTGAATATGTCATGGTATTTACAAAGTAAGTCGCTTAGATCATGCCGTTGCTTAGCATCTAATGGGCTGGTCATATCCCGGACATGTTGCTCTACTTCACTTTTATTGAGAGTTATTTTCTCGGTTGGAGCAGAATGTAATTGTCCAAAATCTTTATCCTGCTCAAAAACAAGACCTATGTGTTGGACACGAGCCACATATGGTCGAATTTTATTGAAATGTAGTTCTTTTCTTGTACCATCATCAAATTCAACAATGGCTGAATGTGGCCTGCTCAATTGAGCCACAGTCGCCGGTCCTGACCAAGTTTTCAATAGCTTATGAGATGATGTTGGCAGCAGGATCAGAACCCTGTCGCCTACTTGAAAGGTTTTCTCTCGAGCTCTCAAGTTATACCTTTGGGCATAACTTTGTTGATTTAGTTCAGAATTCTCATTTGCAATTCTATGAGCGTTTTCTATATTCTCTCTTAACTCTTCTAAATATTTTTCGACAGACCTAGAAGCCGTTGTAGGTATCACTTTCTCACCTGTCCAAATTTCTTTAAGTAATGCGGTCGGTCCCTTAGGAATTCGTCAATATACTAATTGGTATGGAGACACACCAGTCGTGCAGTGAGGAACTTCTCTATACGCAAATAAGAGATGCGGAATGTGGATATCCCATTGATTTCCATATTCCTGAACATTTTTGTTCAGCATATTTTTTAAAGTTCTGTTCCATCTCTCCACAGCACCCATGCTCTCGGGATGACCCGGCGTTGAAAATCTTGGTGATACTCCTATTAAATTTATAAAAGCCTCGGTCAGTTCTGAGGTAAAATTTGGACCTTGATCTGTACATATCATTCTAGGGAAACCAGTGCGGCTGAAAATTTGCATCAATACATTGCACGTAGTTTTAGCGTTTATATTTCTAGTCGGTATTGCTTCTGCCCATCTGGTACATAAATCAATCGCGCAAATGATATACTTGTGTCCTCTTCTGGAAGGAGGTTCTAAGGGGCCAATGCAATCTACGCTCCAAACTTCAAAGGGGTATTCTGGCCTGGTAATTGGTTGGATCGGAATTCTATCTCGGTAAGTTTCAGTTCTTCTAACTTGACAAGGTTTGCAACTTTCACAAAATTTCCTGACATCATTTTTGATAGTCGGCCAAAAGAATGAGTACTTTATTCGCTCTTTCGTTTTCTTTTCACCCAGGTGTCCAGCCAGGGGAATTTCATGGGCAACTTTCAATACGAAATCTCGCTTGCTGTAAGGCAACACCACTTGCTTTATTTTTTCGCCACACACCCATTCAGAGTGTAACAACAGTCCGTCCTCTAGCTCAAATCCATTTCTCCGTTCTTCTGCAAGCTTCCAAATATTTGTTAAGGACTCATCTTCCCGCTGTAACTTTATAAACTCTGATCTACTTTCTTTACAACCCTCTTCTTCACTGGAGATAGCAGGACTTTCTATCTCAAGTGCTTCTTCTTCTTCATCACTCTTTACAATTTCATTCAGGCTGTAGCTTTGTTTCTGTTCATCTTCTTGCGCAGGAGGGGAAGTCACGGGTTGACATTCTTGAATTCCATCATTTAGTGAGTCAAACGCTGTAGAACATATCAGCATATCGCTTACCAATTTTTTGGATACCGCACATACGACAGGGACTTCACAATGTCGCGAGTCATTTATTTTCATTTTAAAAACTACTAACGGGGCTGTTTCAGTTGATCCAAATGCACATACTAGTTTTACAGTTCCTTCACCATCGCCTTCTTTAATAGGAACCAGGTCATGTCTTATGACTGAAATTTGAGCCCCTGTGTCTAAAATGCCGTTAAGAATCGTAGAACCACATTTCAATTCTATTTCCTTCAATTCATCACACTTCACAGAATTTTCCTTGAGAGGGAATGACATAGGCACGGTAATTCGAGCAGTCAATACCTCTTTATTCTCTATGACTTTTTCTGTAGTGACCGAATTGCTACGAACATTTTCGATTCTGCCCCGATTTCCTTGGCTATTATTCTTAGGACAAGCTCGTGCAAAATGCGTTGGATCACCACATACGAAGCATGTGACTTTAGATATTCTAGGACCCCTGTCCCTTTGATACCCTCCTTGGTATTTTGTTCTGTCAACTTGCTTGTCATTTCCGCCATATTTGGTTACACCTGCTAAATGATTATTTTTATTGCCTTCGAACCTTTCCTTGAATTTACACTTATTTTTCTCTTCTGATTGCCATCGGAGAACATCCCTTGGCTTTTTGTGCACTGGATTGTTCTTCAAACCGTCCTTCAAACTTTCGTATTTATCAACCTTTTCTGCGACCTCCAAAGGATCAATCATTTTATTCCATTGGTCCAAGAAATGTTCTTTTATGTCGTTTGGTACTCTGCGTTTGAGTTGGTCCGCAACCAGTAGCTTCTTTAATTGGTCGAAATCCTCGACTTTTAATTCATTTATCCATTCGTTAAAATAACTATTCAATGCATGACAGTAACTCCTCCAAGATTCTTCTGGTCCCTTTTGATGTCGGAAAAATAGCTGTCTCAATTTTTCAGGATTCAGTTTGTAGCGTTTAAGCAACATTTCTTTTATGAAATCATAATCATTGGCTCTCTCAGGAGGCTCCCGGGCTATATTGTTAGCTATCTCGGTTGGTAAAAGTCCTAATAAATATGCCACCCATTCGGTTTTTGGTACACACGCCATTGCCGCCCGACGTTCAAAGTTTACCAAATACAATTGCATTTCGTCTACCTTTTCATCGTACTTTGGGATTATCTGCATTAGCTGTACTTTAGACCTTGTTTCATTCGAATTTTCCACTACTTCACCCAAATGTACGTTATTCCCCAATAATTCCAAGCGTTTTAACTCAATCTCATGGGCTCGCTCCTCTGTTCGGATTCGATCTTCTCTTTCTTTTTCCCAAATTCGTTCTTCATCTTCTTTTTTCTCACGCCGAAGTCTGTCTTCTATTATTCTGCTCAAAGAAACTTTGGCTTCATCTTCAATGAAATTCCCACTGTCAACGATTAGCTTTCTAATTTCAGCCCTCGTTAGATCTGAGTTAACTTTTAACCCCAGTTCGGTGGCCAGTTCGACCAGATCCTCCTTGCGACCCTTACCCAAGAAAGATGATGCCATGGTAACCCGGAAAAAGAAACGAAATCCCAGTAATTCTAACAATCAGTAACAGTGTAATAACCCCCAAGAGTTATTCATTCACTTCAGGAAACATTTACAACCATGACAATATAACCTATCGCTCAAATAATAATTTATTTCATTTATTTACTTCTACTCAAAAAAAAAAAAAAAAAAAAAAAAAAAAAAAAACGCATTATAAGTAACCAAAACTTAATACTTCATCAAAAAAAAAAAATTAAATAAAATAGTTCTAGAAACCATATACATCAATAGTATATCACAACACAATAGTATATTCAATAATCAATCGTTCGATTTCGTTTTCATCACTCAACATAATAAACAATTCTACAATATCTAAGTGTACCAATATTTTCTCAAAACAATTAATTTTATTAATTAATTACTCTTAATGAACATTTAATAGTGTTCACAATACCCCCCAAAAAAATCACAAACCTTAAGAACATTCAATGTTGTAATAACACTACACTCGTATCATTTATTTAACCACAACAACATAAAAAAAACAACCGAAAAAAAATATCTATGTATATTTTGTTTGTTTTCTTAAAATACCATCAATATAATTTTAATTTTTTTTAATCACCCTGTATACAGAACTAAATTGCAAATTAAAAAAAAAATTCTTTACTACCAAGAGTATAATTTTTTGGCAACCATTCAAAATTCATAAATAAATTTTCCTTTATTCATTTCTTATAACACTCTATATACGTTTATATTATTGAAATCATAACGTCGGTTGCACTACAAGAGAGAAAGGAAAAAAAATATTTCATAAAAGAACTCTTTCATAACACTAGTTTCGATTTACCGAACTTAGACAATGAATGCAAAAAAATAATAAAAATATGTACATATATATATATATATATATATTATTCAATCTATAACAATAACAACCAATCCCTATTACTTTTTTCAATCAACGGTACTCCGTTGCAAAAACCAAACAATAATTATTTTATTTTACCCTTTTAACACTTCTGAAATAAAAATTCCTATTCCAGCCATTTGTTCCAAATTACTTCATCAGTAACACAAACAAAAAGAAAAATCATTTTCGAGAACAATATTTCGTAACTGTCAAATGGATAATATTCTAAAATACAATTTATCGATTAACAAAAACACATTTTTTTTTTTTTTTTCAATTTAATGATCATGAAAGATATTTTTCATTTGCACAGAAAAAAATAATACAGAACCTATTATTCTCAATCCTTTTTATTTCATTTTTCATCCACTAGAAAGAGAAAAGAGATTTTTTTTTTTTATTATTATGTTTTTCTGTATAATACCTATATAGGATTACCTATATATATACTTTTTACCTATAAAGATATATATTTTTCTATTGGGCTAACGATACGAGAACTTCTTACCTGTAGGTTCATAATCCTACCGGCTGCGCCAATACGGATCGCCGTTCTAACTCCCAAAAAACATTCGGAAAACATCAAACTTTGTGTTGCTTGCACTGTGACGACCATCAAATGTAGAACACTCAATGTAGTATCAAATGCATCAAATGTAGAAACGAACAACATTTATTAACATCACACAATAACATACGGACAGCTTAAAACAGAAGTTGAATACATTTACAAGAATATTATTATTATTGTTCCACTAGAACAATGCTTCTTCGCGACACACGAAGAGAAATTTTTGGACCTTTTTCCATCACATCTCGGCCCTCGACTGCCCGAACGCAGTTCTCTCTTTCGTCGAGGGCGCGCCACTTGGCAAGAGTCTATCTCTTATTTGGCGACCTCAACCATTGTTTTAAAAAAAGGTCAAAGTTTGAATTGTGGAATCTTACAATTTTGTTGAAACTTTTGAATGCGTTAATTAAGAATTTTTAATTTATGTACTCATTCAAAAAATATTTTAAATTTACAATTTAAAGAAAGATCTGTTCATGTACTCGTCCGAATCCAACCGTTTTCGAGATATCAGCACTTGAAATGGGAATGAATAAGTAAATATATTGACAGGCAAGTATATAAATTGTTCGCAAGTTAAAAATTTCTTTGCATTGTTTTAAATCCTCCTGCTTATAGTACCTTTTCCCGAGTAACAAGCAAAATTCTTAATACCCAAACATTGTCAGTTATTTCCCCTCTTTTTGATAGGCACTTCGAATTCTACGAAGGTTTTACGTACGGCTAAATTTGAATAGTTTTTCCATCTATTTTTCTTATTTCTAGCACCTTATTTTATGCAATTTTTTCGTCCAATGTGTGGCACGACATAATGGATAAACTGTATGTGTATATAGTGTGAAAAATTAAATGTTTTTCTTAGGCTGACTTAACTTGCGAGCAATTTATATACCTACCTGTCAATTCATTTATTTATTCATTCTCACTTCAAGTGCTGATATCTCGAAAACGGTTGGATTCGAACGGGTAATTCCATTGCACATGACGAGATCTTTCTTTTGATACCACACTCGTCCAAATCCACAACTTACGCTCCCTAGTAAGTTTAAATTATGGATAATATACTGTATAATGTTCTATAAATAGGGAAGCTATTACATCTATACACGAACAAGTCAGTAATATACAGAGAGCATAAAAAGTATATGAAGCAAACTTACTTTTGATTCTTGAAATAATCTTTTCCTTTATAGAAATAGCAAGTTGATACAGGTAAAAAAGAAAAAATCACCTGAAGATTGGGCTAATATTGCTTCATCTTGTGTGTGATTGGTGAAATGTTTAGAATGATATATAAAGGAAAAACCTACTGTTCCATTCCTCTCACTGCCCCACTCCACCCCACTCTCCCCTACTTAAATTACGTACATTTTAAAATACATATTCACTTCATTCACAGAAAATAGTAAATTTGAATGAGGCATAACAAAACTATGTTTACTTTTGTAAGTTATTGAATAATTCTGTACTTTTGTAAGTTATTGAATAATTCTGTACTTTTGTAAGTTATTGAATAATTCTGTACTTTAGTAAGTTATTGCATAATTCTGTACTTTAGTAAGTTATTGAATAATTCTGTACTTTTGTAAGTTATTGAATAATTCTTTCTGTTATTACGTTTTTGCTTTTTTCTAAATGTTATGAAATGTCTATCGTAAAATTGGTCATTATGATTTGAAAAATTGTGATATAAAAAAATGGGCGGTTATCACAGTACGACTTATCACTTTTTTTTTGGCCAACTAAATTTTACCTTTATAAAATAAAATATCTTACAAATACAGTCGAACCTCGTTAACATGAACCTGAAGGGGAATCAAAATTTTGTTCATGTTAACAGTAATATGGGGTAATAAAAAATAAATACATTTAAAAGGGGAAATCATTGAAGAATAACAAAAAGCATATCGGTTTTTACACAAAAACCTACTTTTAATAATTATCTAACTTTCGGTGTATTAAAACTATGAAGAAATCCTAAAAAATGTTGAATTTATCTCTCGATGTTTGACAAGTATAATTAAATTTTAAACTGAAAAAAAAAAAAAAAATGCATTTTCAGACTGAAAAAAAAAAAAAAAAAAAAAAAAAAAATACATTTGTGAACTGTTCACATCTGCCCTCATATGTTCTGTTCACAAGTTCTCCATCTATCAACTTAAAAAATATAGATATTTTTTAATTTAAATAAGGAGACAAAACTTTTTGCAGACTTGCCTAATTAATGCCACTGTAGAATGTTATGCTAATATTCTACTTCAAATAATGAATTTTTGCTTCAATAAATTTGGAAACTTTTTTTATTTTCATCTTTTAAAACGAAAGAAAAAAAAATACAAAAAACAGAAATAAAGAATGAATGTTGCGAAAAATCAGACAAAAGATTTACTAGTACTGCCTATTTACTAGTACTGCCAACTATTGGTAATTTTTTGAATATTTTTACTTTACATTAACTGAATGAAATATGTACTGCTGATATGTGTCCGTCTCTCTCCTTAGAGGTCTGCACGGGCCCGGGCTTGGCCCGGCCGACAAGCAAAATAAACGGGCCGGCAAAGAAAATTGAACGGGCTATACGGGCCGATAAAAAAATTTAGTTGGCCTGCCGGCCCGTTATAATGATTTAAGCACAAACGATAAAATAATAGCTGTTGTTAATGAATATGGCTTTAATGAAAATCAGTAGAAATGTGCGTCACGAACCAACACTAGATTGACAACATCAATGCAGAAATGTAACTTCTACAGTGTAGAGAAAGGCAACTATACAGTTACATTGTGTGTAACACGGGCTTAATATTTTTAGCAGACTCGTGCCGGGCCGAAATCAGACTTGCATTGTTTTTCTACATACAGACGATCCGGGCCGAAACTAGACTTATTTGATCTCAAGATGTATATGTCAGACAACATGATTTGTAAAATTATTAATAGCGGTAAAGAACTTATGTTAACATAATCTTTGTATATGTTACTTCCTGGTGATTCTTCAATACAGTTTTCTACAATGCTAAAGTTTCATAAATTTTCTGACTAATTTTTAACTGTAAAAGCATAATATTGACAAGCCTGATTTTTGAAGGGATTTGGAATCAGCGTTTTTATTTTTTGTAAAAAGGATGCTTGTATAAACTTGTTAAAATATAAGTTATTTTGTCAAATGGTTGTAAATTTTTCTTCCAACCAATGTTGTCGCTTCCGGAAATTCTATTCAAAAAGCTAACTTTGACAGTATTTTTTTAGCTTTCTTGTATCAAAAAATGGATTAATCCATTCGATTACACAGTTTCTGAATAAAAACATCCGCTAATCTAATGCATTTCCCGAAAAAAAAAAAAAAAAAAAAAAAAAAAGAATCCAGAAAGTAGCTCTTTTGAATTAGAGAATGAATTTGGATTTGGAATGTTTAATAAAATAATATAGAAATATTTCCATAAATATATTTTTACTATACAGCTTCAAAAGTTACGATGTTTTTAAACTTCCTTTTTTTCTTTTATTCGAAACCATATTAATTTTTCAATGAATCTTTGTTTGAATATTGAAAGTCTAAGAATCTAAGTAATCATAAATGTTGAAAATGTATATTTCCAGTAAAATATACTGTAAAATCCTCCCGGTGATATATATGCAGTATTCTTTAAAAAAATCTTAATTATACGATAAAAATCTAAATTTTTTAGAAATAATAGAAATATTGACGGGCCATAACAGGCCGGGCCTGTTTTCACTCATTTTTTGTACGGGCCGGACCCGGGCCTTGAAATTCCGGCCCGTGCAGACCTCTATCTCTCCTACATTATTGAGCTGCACCACAAAATAATTACTAATGGATATGTTATGCTTCATGCTTACAGTACGCATACAGGGAAACTCAAAAGTATTCCATTATATTCCATGAAAAAATATCGTCTGCGACGTATTTTAGAGTTGTTACTCTGGCACAAAGATAATTAAATTGATACTTTCTGTTTACATTGTCACATCAATAATAAAGAATACTGCCCAGTAAAACTGATGGCATTGAGCTCACAGGCTACAAATACTAATTGTACATTAAAGCCTTATATTTTCAAGGGTTAATTCCGTTCGAAAAAAAAATTAAGAAGGGGAAACAGCTCTCCCCTTTCCTCTTTTTTTATACTTAATCATTGAACCTCCTATACTATCAAAGACATGCTTTATCATATAAAAAATCTATATCCAAAATTCAGAGCAAATTAGATAATTCTTAATAAAAACCCATTTAGCATTTATATAATTTAAAAGGAGTTATCCCCTTCTTTTATACTTAACCATTAAACTTCCAAAACTATTCAGAGATTTGAACGAAATCTGAAAATTCTGCTTGAAAAACCTATTTATATAAATTAAGAGGGGGGGAGGCATTAGAACCCCTGTTGCCCCTATTTATACTTATTCAATGAACACCTAATAGCAGTCACGGAATCGCCTCATCAGAATGATCCTAATCTAAATTTTGAACGAAAACTTAATTCTGCATGAAAATCCCATTTATATCAACTAACGGGGGGGGGATTAGAACCCCTGTTCCCCCTATTTATACTTATTCAATGAACACCTAATAACAGTCACGGAATCGCCTCATCAGAATGATCCTAATCTAAATTTTGAACGAAAACTTAATTCTGCATGAAAATCCCATTTATATCAACTAACGGGTGGGGGGGGGGGATTAGAACCCCTGTTCCCCCTATTTATACTTATTCAATGAACACCTAATAACAGTCAGGGAATCGCCTCATCAGAATGATCCTAATCTAAATTTTGAAAACTTAATTCTGCATGAAAATCCCATTTATATCAACTAACGGGGGACATGAGCCCCCCGTTCCCCCTCTTATACATATCGAATGAACTTCAAAAACTAATCAGGGAAGCGCCTTGTCAGGATATACCTACATACAAAATTTTAAGAGGATCGGATATTTTTATCATGAGTTATCGCGTTATGCACATACGCACATACATACAGAACGGGCGGGCACATAAGCTCTCAGGCTATGATAGCCTGTGAGCTTTGGGTATCATTTTGATACTTCAGTTACAGGGACACACAAAAAATATCTGACACAATACTGTATGTGAAGTATTGCTTATCAAAGGATAGTTCTTGAAGTGCGTCTAAGTTTCATGCGTTTTAATAGTCCAAGAGAACCCTATATCACCGAGCACAAGAAAAAATCCTTTATTTTATGGAAGAGTAGCCATAGGGGGATGCTATTATCCATGTCTGCCTTTGATACTAAATTTTTGGAATTCCAAAAATTTAGTTCCAAAAATCGTTTAAGTATGGCATTGTTTGCCGAAAATCTCGTTCTCTGCAGGCAACCTAAAACAAGAAAAATGTCAAGTCAAGCATTCTTTGCAATCAGAACAGAATCTTTTCAAAATTTTCACCATTCGAAACTTCTGTAAAACATTTTTAAAGCTTACCTAATAAATAAACCGTTTACCGCATAATTTTAGCGATTTTTGTTTTAGAGAAATTTAATTTTCAAACCAGGGTCTTATTTGCTGAACACCCTGTGTATATAAACCTATAAACAATATACAGGGTTATATAAAATTAGTAATGTTTTTACGGCTATGGTTGAAATTAGTATGTATTAATTGTTAGTAGTATTAATTATTAGTGTATGTATAGCACTAATATCTAGATCGTGTAGAGAGAGGTGTACAAAAGAATCGGTACACAAGTGTGAGAGTTAAAATTTTGTGTATTGACAGCTGCATGTCACACAACAAATCATAAAAATTTGAAAAAGACTATTATTTTAATTAAAATATACAGTCGAGCCTCTATATAACGAAATCCATCGTTCCATTAAAAAATTCGTTATATAGAGAAATTCGATGTATAGAGTATGATGTTAAAAATAGTATTTAATGTGTAAATTTTGAACAAATATTATTTTTGATCTTTTTAATTAAGAATTTGAAATGTTTAAAAGTATATATTAACCTAACATTTTATTTCTTACTTATTTAAGCAGTTTCAAAAAAGAGAAAAGACATTTATTTGAAAGCTTAATGAAAATCAAATGAGGAAGACTTACATAAATTTCAGAAGAAGAAATCTGTAATTTTTTGTTGTTTTGGTTTTAAAATTACAATTGTTACGCTCTCAAAAAAAATTCTCAAATTTTAGCAAGGAATGAAAAATTGTAGTTGATATTTTCCTCCATTTGAAGGTCTCTCTTATGTGCTCTCATTGATTCCTCTCTTATATGTTTAACAATTCAATTGACTGTGTTTTGAGAAGGATGTTGAAAGGTGTGTGGGAGGTGGGATGAACTTGTTAGATTTAAAAAATAAGGAGAGAAGTAATATTTATATAAAAAAAAACCTCTCCACTGAACGATAAATCAAAAATAAGTGATGGAAAATTGATTCCATATGATTTCGAAGCTTTTTTAAAACTGAATAAATTAAGATCAATTTATGAAAAAATTCGTTATATGGAGATAGATATTTCGCTATATAGAGTCTGTTTTTAATGTAATCATGCGAAAAGGGGACCGTTTTTACTAAAAATTCGTTATATGGAGAAATTCGATGTATGGAGTTTCGTTATATAGAGGTTCGACTGTATATTTTAAATATTACCAGTTAATGTTTTTTTTTTCTTCTAATTGTTACATACAAGTTTAAATAGATATAAAAATTATTGTGTATGTAACATAAAAGAATGGTTAAATAAATCACGAGAAAAACGCGCTTATTTGTTTTCATTATGCGGTTTTTGACGAAGTCTTGCTATAAACGTTAATAGTTAAATACAAAAATTTGAAATATGATTTTGGATAATTTCCAGGAGGCGCATTCCTAAATGTAATTTATGCAGTGAACGATTAATTTTCTATGGACAATTTTCGTTTTGTTAATTTAATGACAAAGTGTTTTGAAGGAGATATTAAGGGTGTATTTCGATTCAAACTGTTTATTTTCTGATTTATTTTTAAATTCGCTTTTGCTCTCATATGCATCAAACCGGCAAATTGTCTTATTTAGAAAGTAACACAAGGTGCCGTGAGGGTCGATTCTTTGATAAAGGCAGAAAATATTGAGAAAAAAAAGCAATGAAAAACGGCATTTTGAACCGATTTTTCCGAAGCGCGAGACCTGGGAACGAAAAAAAGGTTCCTACTGAGAATGCAGTTATTTATAAATCAAATTCTAATGAATGAACGGTAAAATGACATATCACACGGCACCTTCTACGTCTATATCAAAAATCCCCTCAGCCAGTTTCATGTTTTCTCCTTTTAAAAATGTGTCTGAAATTGTATCGGAAAGTTTCGAGCTGTTGAAGGTGGAAAATCATTTTTTTTAATACACCCTCAAGGCCCCTGTCCTCGCTCGAGGAAACGCTCGCGAGCTAATGCTATTCCTATGGGGAAGCATTTTTCTAATAACTCTTTCGCATTTTGACATTTTTTAATATATTTTTTTTTCATTGGATAACTGAGGTGTATGCCGACAGCGCACCTTTTTTTTACTTTTTCGATTTTGGTTGCAGATATATTTTTTAAAAAGCACTTTCAGTTTCGAAACCGGTTTTGAAAGTGAAACTAACTTCGTAAAAATATCTGCAACCAAAATCGAAAAAGTAAAAAAGGTGCGCTTTCGGCATGCACCTTAGCTATCCAATGCAATATATATATATATATATATATATTCAAGAATGTCAAAATGCGAAAGAGTTATTAGGAAAATGCTTCCCCATAGGAATAGCATCAGCTCGCGAGTGTTTCCTCGAGCGATGACAGGGGCCTTAAACGAAACCCTCTGTGTGATCTCTGATGACACCTACCCACTTGTTTTTATTTTTTCTTCCAGGTAACTTTGAATGAAGATGGAGGAGCAGAATCCCAGTAAAAGTTGTAAGGCATAAGTTGTGTTTTTGGAAGTTTTAAAAAAAGGGGGTATTATTCTCCAGCAACCATGACGATCACTTACTCTCTGGACGTGGCCAACACCCGGTTCTTCGGTTTCACGAAGCTCCTGGGGAGGTGGAAGGGGAGCATCTACAAGATCCTATGGAAGGAGTTCGTGGTCTTCATCCTCGGTTACACACTCCTCAGCCTGGCCTACAGGCGATTCCTCAACAAACCGCAGAAAGAGTAAGTTTGGCTCTCGGAAAGAAAATAAATAAATAAATAAATAGAAATAAATAAAAGGTCATTTTTCTTAATTTCAATGCTAGTGTGTAGAAATCAATGAATGGGCACCGAAATTCACCAACAAATTTATTTCAAAATAAGAAAGAGTCTGTATTTTACATAAATATTAAATGGAATACCTTTTACCAAAACTCTGGTGCCAGTGTGGCCTAGTTTTAAGTGGTCTCATAAACATACCCCCGCCTCTGAAAGGAACGTATCCTTAGCAACGTCCCACAGGCATACCTATTCCTGTCCTTCACTAGATTTTGTTGCACAGGTACCCCATTTACAGAAAAATATGTATAATTGTATTTTTATACCATAATAATAAAAAAAAAACAGTAATTATTGAAAAAATTTTGAAACATGTTTAAACATGAAGGACAGCTCTTACAGCTTATTTATTTATTTTACATTATAGCTAAAAGTATGTATTTTAAATACGAAACTATCCTTCTTGCTTTTTTTATTTTTTAATAAGAAAAAAAAATGAATAGTAAAAAATGTTAAGGGAAAAATTCAATATTTCAGTCTCTTTTTTTTTTTAACGCAAAGAAAAGCTCTTATTATTTTTAAAGCTTTTTGACATTATACATAAAACTATATAATTCTTTATTCTTGTTTTCAGTTTTTTTTTTTTTTTTTTTTTTTTTTTTTTTTTTTTTTTTTTTGGCCTGAAGATTATTTTAAACTACAATAGAAAAAAAATAAAGTGGTTACAAAATATAATTTCATTCTGGATGAATGTAGATGGCAGCACTAAATGTATATTTCTTGAAATCGTTCGAATTTGCGTGGGTTTTTTACAACATTTTGAAGTTGAATGTAATAAACATCTTTTTTGAACCCTTTTTTATGTTAGGATTCAAAAGGTAATGTTGAATTTTTTTTTGTATTGAAGATACATCAAACTTTGTATTGAAAATTTAACTCTCTTACACCCGTATTCACCAAAGCGTATTAACTCTCGAATCCGTGTTAAATGCTGGGCATGAACAAAGATACAGAGGACTTCTCCCGCAATGTGTTAATGCTGAGTCGTGATTTTGGAACTAAACGACAAAACGTCAATAGGCGTAGGTCAATCATGCAGGGCCGTAAATCCCGGGGGGGTTTGGGGGGGGGGGTGCAACCCCCCCCCCAGGAGAAATCAGTCGGAAAATTCCCAGATCTATCGGGAAAAGTATGTTTAGTCGGAAAAAACGGTATTAACCAATAAAATCTTATAAACTGGAAAATCATTCGGAAAATTTCCCGTTCCATCGGAAAAGGCGTGTTTATTTGGAAAAAATAGCATTACATATTATCCTATAAAAACTTATAAATTGGAAAAACAGAAAAATGAGTCGGAAAAATTCGTGTTTGATCGGAAAAAATGTTCTTAGCCTATAAAAACCTATATACTGGAAAATCATTCGGAAATTTTCCTGTTTCATCCGAAAAAGCATGTTTAGTCGGAAAAAATAGTATTACGTATTATCCTATAAAAACTTACAAATTGGAAAAAGGAAAAATCAGTCGGAAAAATTCTTGATTGATCGGAAAAAATGCTCTTAACTTATAAAAACTTATAAACTGGAAAATCATTCGGAAATTTCCCCGTTCCATCCGAAAAAGCGTGTTTAGTCGGAAAAAATAGTATTACGTATTATCCTATAAAAACTTACAATTGGAAAAGGAAAAATCAGTCGGAATTCTTGTTTAATCGGAAAAAATGGTATTAACCTATAAAAACTTATAGATTGGAAAAACGAAAGTATCATTCGGAAAATTTCCCGTTCCATCGGAAAAGGCATGTTTAGTCGGAAAAAATAGTATTACGTATTAACCTGTAAAAACTTGTAAATTTTTAAATCGGAAAAATTCTTATTCGATCGGAAAAAATGGCATTTACCTATAAAAAAAATTATAAATTGGAAAAACGAAAATATCAATCGGAAGTTTTCTGTTCCACCGGTAAAGGCATCTTTAGTCGGATAAAATAGTATTACGTATTAACCTATAAAGATTTATAAATTGGAAAAACGGAAAAGTCAGTCGGAAAAATGCTTGTTCGATCGGGAAAAAAAGTAAATTTTGCCGAAAAAAAGGGTATTAATCTATAAATATTTATGAATTAGAGAAATATTTTTGTAGTTTTTAATTAAATAAGAAAAACAAGTTAGATCGAAGAAAACCTATAAAATTTTATTCTCAGTCGGATTTATTTCCGCTTGCAATTTCTGGTAAGAAAAATAAGAAAAAAAAACAATTTAGGATGAAGAAAACAAATTTATTCTTAGCCGGAACTATTATTAATTAATTTAACTAATTGCTAATTTACTATTTACTTTAATTTACTAATTAATTAATATAACTTATTAATATATAGGGTTTTATTTTTCTGATAAAACTATTCAGAAAAATTTTGATTTGTCAAATATTGTGTTCTCGGAAACTTCGATATGACGAAAAAAAAATATTCTTGTACATTTTCTAGTAATGTTAAAGTTATACCGTTAATTAAAACAGTGATATTTGAGTAAAACCTTGAAATTTCGATTTTTTTTTTCTGCGTCTTTTGACTTGGATACATCGAAATCTACTTGTATTTTTTTACTGTTGGAAAGTTTTTAGTTTAATCTCGAAATTTTAAGATATACTGATCGAAGTGAAGAAACTTCTATTTTTTTAATCTAAACTTTAAATTTAATTAGAAATATGTATCACGGAATTTAGGTGGTATACGATGAAAATTCATTTATAGAAATACAAATATTTGGTATTTTTTCATATCAAAATCTGGATTTTTCCATTCTATTCAAATTTTACCTTTAATTGAAAATAATTATAGTCTCATTTTTTCCTACTATCTAAATTTGTGTTTTCTTTTTATTTTATTAAAAAAATAATAATAATAAATGCGAAATTGTTTATACTTACTTTTTTACGTAATTTTTGATTGATTTAAAAGATTGATTAAGAAATTTATATGATACAGGATGAAAATGGAAAATACCCAAATACTTTATATTTTCATCTCGAAATAATCTGGATATTTTACAGCCTATACGAGTTTACTTCTCTCAGAAGTAATACTTTCGTTAGCTTTTTCCTCTGTCAATTGTATTAAATTTTTTTTATATTTTTATTATTAATACTACATTTTGTTTAGTCAGAAAAATGAGTTGTAACACCAAATTGTTACGCTACTTTTAAGTTTGTCGTTAGAAAGAATTAAAACTTATATTGAGAAATCCCATATTTTTGACAATTTTTTGTCTCTGAAATATTCCCCAAGCAAACAGATTTCAATTTTACTTAAAAGAAAGAAAAAAAAACCGCCAAAGAGATTTTAACTGAATGTTAAAAAATAAAAAGATAAAACATTGTTTTCTCTTCAACGTAAAGCTTGGGCACCTAAATGACTGGACGTTGCACCTCCCGCCCTATGTGTCAGTTACAAAACAAACTGCGCCTGCGTTAACTCTTTGTTTAAACCGTTAGTATTCTGGCTCATAGTACGAAATCATTCAATTAAAAAGTGTTGATGGGAGAATATTTTGGTATATAGTTACTAGTTCAATATTTTTTTATCAGTTATGCCCCCACCTAATGTAAGAGACAAAAAGTGCAATGTGGGTTATGTAATTATATTTTCGATAGTGATTACAGGAACACACTTAATAAACAAAAGCATGCTGATAAAATTTCAGCCCATATACATATACCGTTTTGCATTGTTGGAGCTCTAAAAAATCGTTTTGAAGTAAGCTAGCTATTTTATTACAGAAAATTTTAGGTATGTAAAATGTGTAAATAACTGAATTGTTTTCATATTTAAAAATGAATTATTTTATTTTATTTATTTATTATTTTTTTATTTTTTATTTATTTTTTGAGGGGGCAGATATATTATTTAATAACTTGTAAAAATGTACTGTTACCGATATATATATATATATATATTTTTTTTTAACAGTTAGTATCGCAATTCCCTAACTATTTGCTAGTTTTGTTAAAAACTGGCGATGACAAGCTAGTTGCTACTTAAATTTCATGAAAATATTATCATTTTTAACTACATTTTTTTTTTCTTTCAATATATTTGCCTTCTTTTTGGCCAACCATTTTACAATTTGCAATTGCAAGTCAATGTATTTCGTATTATATACGAAGTTAAAATTGTATTATAGATCTTTTTATGTTTTATAAATTTTATTTCATCATTATTTAAGAGTAATGTAGTATTTTAATAAAATTTGCCTACATGGCTTTTCATTTTTATTATCTCAAGGTTCAACAACTAAGAAAGTTCATTTATTTTTTGAAGTTCAAATGTCAATGTATGTAAAATATTCTATATTTTTAAAACTTTGTTATGTACAAGTATAATAAATTTGTCTCCCTGCATAACAATATTTTGATTATTATTTTATAGATAGATTTTTTTTTTTTTTTTTTTTTTTTTTTTTTTTTTTTTTTTGTGTGTGTGTGTGTGTATAGATAAGAATCAAAATTTAATCATTTGAAACTTGAAAATAATTTTAGCCTTGGGGGAGGATAAAACAGCGCAACTTTTGACTGTTTATAGCTAATTGATGATTAAATGGATCTTTAAACCTCTTTTGCAATTTGAAATTTTAAAAAGGCATTTCAACTTTACTGGTACATTTTTTGTGCCTGATGTGCCTGTGTGTCTGGCGGGTGAAAAAGGAACCAGAATTTTACTTTTGGCTTATGCATTTCGTTTATTTGTTTGGTATTTTGCGCATGTTTTCTCAAGGAGTCAGAAAAACTATGTACAATTGCCTTATTTATTAAAAAATTTGGCTATAATTTGAAAACCCTTTGAATTCGCTCCTGAAAATTTACTTACTCTGCTTTAATAATTTATCTGTTATTTATCTATATATTGCATCTAATATATTTATATGATGTATCTAATTATATATTTTATCTAATGCCGGGCAACAACGAGCGGGTCAGCTAGTAGAGATAGCTATAAATATATAAAATAGTTTGTCTTGACAGACTGATAATCAACGCACACCCCAAACTACTGAATCTAGAACCATGAAAATTGGAGAGAAAGTACTTCTTATGATGTAAACATGCACTAAGAGGGAAGTTTTGAAATTACCCCCCTTAAGAGGGACAAGCGGGGGGAGGTCAAAAATTCTGGAACAAATTGCCATATCTCAGCAACATTTGGCACATCTCAACAGTCTTTTCAAATAAGAACGTGAAACAGCAGAAAATAAAATTTTTAAAAACTAATTAAATACGTGTTTCAGCGATATTTTAAAATTTCCACCCCCGAGGAGTTTAAATGGGGGTGGGAAAATTCCATACTTTTTTGGACATATCATAGGAAAGCCCTCAAATCACTCTTTCATATAATAAATATTTCTCCCTCTCCCCCTGCCCCCTCTTATCCTCTATTGGGGAAAATTTTCGATCTTTTTTAAAATTGTAACGTTTTATCATTTTAAACCTTTTTTTTTTCCGGGGTCTTCCGCTAAATATTACTTATAATATATGAAAATTTTATAGTTAGGGGGAGGATCTATTCTGGGAGGGAGGACAATTTCCTAAATTTGGAATACATCTCTCTTGTGATATATCGTTGTATTCCTATTTTGCCCTCACGGGCAACCACTTTTCTAATTTTAACCGATACCTTTCATGTGATATATTGCTGGAAAGCCCTTTGACTGCTTATTCGTATTATGCACGACTCGTGTCCGTCTCGGGTGGAACGGTTTTTGTATTCCATCAGGAGATCGCCTAATAATGGGGAAATTATATTATATAAGACTAATAATAACATAAGATTATTTGACTATCTCGATACACTAAGTCATAATTATCTTGCGAATTATGATATATATATATATATATATATTAGTCTTCATGTTGACCATAGTACTCGGAAATTTTCCTTCTTGGAGTCGGAAATTTTTGAGCCGACACCCACCTACGCGATTAGGGTGGTTTACGCCCCTGCAATCATGCTACAGCAGCGCCACCTATAAACAAACTGAAAATGGCTACTCTCGTAATGTGGAGGATATTTCAGAAATAATAATAAAAATTATATATAAATACTTTTCGTTATAACTTCAGTTAATATTTTTAATGTTTTTATTAAATGTAAATACTTTTAAAATAACTTTTTAAATAAATTTGTAAATACTTTAAGGTTTTTACTAAACATTTAGAAAGTAATTCGGAAGAATAAAATAACTGACTAAGGAATCGTTCTACATAGGCGCCACCTATTTCAAATTTATTTCACGGAACGGTTTTCTCCTTCGAAAGGCTGTTTCGTGAGAAGTCCTTCATGCCCAGCATTTAACACGGACTCAAGAATTAACTGGCGACGTTGAATACGGGTGTAAGACTGAGTTTTTCTTGTTATGGTATTTCTAGGATGTTCGAGAGCGTCGTGATCTACTTCGAGGCTTTCATCGACCTCATCCCCCTCTCCTTCGTGCTCGGTTTCTACGTCTCTCTGGTCATCGGGAGGTGGTGGGAGCAGTACGACGCCATACCTTGGCCCGACAGGTATGCACTTTTATCTATCCTTTATTTATTCTACTACAAAAGAAAAAAAGGAAAAAGAAGCAGAATATATATATGTAATATTATATAGAATTCGACGAAAATAAACTATGTTGCATAAATTCTAGGAATTCTCAGCAGCACGAGCAGAGTAGTCGCTCCGACAGTTGGCGAGCAGTGGAAGAATTTCAATGGGGTATTTCCCCATTATAAAAACAGACACCATCAGTCTTCAAGTTCTTTATTGATGAACTCATAAAATCGATAAACTCTTCCCCGCAATCACCTTAGCATACATCGACACTACAACTTTCGTTATCTAGTCCACATCATCAGATATTCTAATTCAGCGGAGAAAAGAAACGTGCGTCTTGATAGTTTAAAGGGCAATCGCAATCTAACGCTCCTCAAAAACCAAATGAAAAAAAACATTGTCAGGATCTGATAGCACCTGTGCTAAAGAATGTAATTTCTACTCCTTCTCTATTTGAATATTTTGTATTGTATGGTTGTGTACAGAATTTCCAAGGTGACATTCCTTCTTTGTGGAAAGGGGAATTGCCAGATAATCCTTTGCAGGTGGTGTGTTAGAGAAAGGAGATAGCTGAGAGGCATGTCCATCTGTCAGTGAAGCATGCGGATGATGAGCAGATTAGCAGCATGACACTAAGCAAGAAAAGAATGGAGTATGTGTCCAATGAGGAAGCTCCAAAGGGGTTTATGTTGGGGAAAGCAGTGATTTGGAGAGGGCAAGTTTGCCGCAGATCAGTCATTCCGTACCTAGGTTTCGGACCTAGAGGTTGCTCTGTGTGGAAGAGCATAAGCAGTGCGTTTTCTGGTGAGCAAAGGACACTGACGTCCTAGTGTTTAGTGCTCTGGGCTAAGAAGTGCAGGCCTAGTATACTTGTGTTGGGAGACTCAAGGTTGAGCTCCGATAAAGGGAATTTAACGTGTATTGAGTGTGAGGTGGAAAGTGTAATTGGAATAGTACACAACCGATCTTTACTGTATCTAATTTAATGTTGAACCGGATCACCTATATCCGAGTTGTAATTGTATATATTTGTAAATAGCGTATTTAGTGTGTACATATATTCTTAATAAACTGATAATTCAGTTAACTGACAGCGTAAGTCTTCATTTACACAAACCTCACAGTGGGTGACCGATATCACCTAGTAATATCGGTGGTGGCAGCTATATCTACCACGGACATTCTTCAAAGTTGTGTGGACCGAGAGGAAAGTCCGACAAATTGGTGACAGCGGTGGGATAGAATCGCCTGAAACCAGTGACCAGCGAGCCGTGTTGCAGTCTGTTAATGCCGGAGTATCCAGTGGAATTCTTGTGTTGTCGTGCCATATCGTCGAGTGTGTGCTAAAGCATCGTGCCGGATCGTCGATTGTATGCTAAAGTGTCGTGCCGTATCGTCGAATGTGTGTAAAGTGTCGTGCCGTATCGTCGAGTATGTGCTAAAGTATCGTGCCGGATCGTCGAGTGTGTGATAAAGTGTCGTGCCGTATCGTCGAGTGGGTGCTAAAGTGTTGTGCCTGTGCTGTATCAGTATTAGAAAAAACTGAACTGTTGTGCCATATTACCGCTACATCGTGGAACTACCTGTGATTAGAAAAGTAATACAGCAAAGAAAGTATAAGGTAAAGTGTTTTGATCATATCTTTCTGTTGACATCTCGAACCAAAATTTGTTGTTGTATAATTAATAGTAATTTAAGTAATTTGTCTATATCATTTATGTGTTTTATCAATACTCCCTACCTATAAAGTGTTAATAACCATATTGGCTATTGTTTTAAGGAGAGGTCATAATAACTTGAGCTAGTATTGATTGTCTATAATTTTTTTTTTTACTAATTGTGGTAATAGTAGTTGGAAGGAATAATTAAATTTACTTAAAGTTAAATTATTGTTAAAGTAATATTTAAATGAAGCAACATTTTTTTTAAGTTTGAAGAGTGTATAATAACATTTGCTTAGGATTTTAATTGGCCAATAGTAGTGAAAAAAAAAAGGCCCAAAAGAGAGCCATAGTGAGGGAAAAAAAAAAAGGCCCAAAAGAGAGCCATAGTGAGAAATAAAAAAGGCCCAAAAGAGAGCCATAGTGAAAAAAAAAAGGCTCAAAAGAGAGCCATAGTGAGGAAAAATAAAAGTGAAGATTTTCAGTATATTTGTTTTAAGTGTAAGAACCAGTATTGAGATTGGAAATATTTTAGTGAGGATAATTGTAGAAATTTATATATACATGTTATACAATTTTTCTTTATGTGGATTTTCTTGATTGACACCAATACTTCTATTCAATTCCAACGTACCAGTATTATTATGTAAATTGTATGTTGTTATCTAAGTGTATAAATTGAAATCTGTATTGCATAGTAGTCAAATCGAATTGTTGTGTTGCCTTTTGTTTTGTTGGAAGTAAATTGTGTGATATCAATGGTTGAGGAAAATTAGAGTATTCAGTAGGTTAATTAGAAATTAAATGCATTGATTATCTGAAGGGTATTAATTAGTAAAATAAGTGGAGATGTATCTGTACTAAGTTAAAAAATTAGGAAATATTAATTTGGTAGGTTTAACTATTCTTGTGGGTAATAACAATCGGTGAAGGTATGGCTTTCTACTATTGAAACTAAAAAAGGTTGATCTTCAGGTGATAGCTGAAGAATTGGGTGTTGAATTCGCGGAAGGTGATACCAGAATTCAGCTTAAGAAAAAGATAATGGACAGTGATGATTATGACGAGGGGGTTATTAAGGAATTATCTGACGCTATTGTTGCAGAACGATTAGAACAGGAAAAATTAGAACGCGGAAAGTTAGAAAAACAGGAAAAATTAGAACGCGAAAAGTTAGAAAAACAGGAAAAATTAGAACGCGAAAAGTTAGAAAAACAGGAAAAATTAGAACGCGAAAAGTTAGAAAAACAGGAAAGGTTAGAGCGTGAAGAAAAACAGGAAAAATTAGAGCAGGAAAAGTTAGAAATGGAAAAATTAAGAATGGAACATGAATTAGAAATGGAGAAACTAAGGGTGCAAGGATCGGCAAATAATTTTAATGGGTCTAGGAGGGAATCTAATAATGAAAGTAACATAGAAAAATTGATCAAAAGTGTTAAAACTCTATCAAAGTACCAGAAGGGACTAAGGGATGGAATTTATTTTTTAACAGCTTAGAAAGGGCATTCAAAACTAAAAATGTACCGGAAAACCAGCAGACCGAAATTCTATTAAATATGTTAGGAGATAAGGCGGATAATTTGTTAATTTATACCATTACGGAACAAATGGAGAATTATGAGGAGTTAAAGGAGTTAGTTCTAAGGGAACATGAGCCGACACCGAAGGCATGTTTGGAAAATTTTAAGAAGGCTAGGAGAAACCAGAACGAAACTCATGTATTATTTGCATCGCGTTTAATAGCGACATGGGAAAATTATTGTAAGATTAGAGGTGCTGACTCTTATGAAAAGGTCAACCAGTTAATAGTTACGGATAAATTAGTAAGTACGTTAGATGAGGATACCGCGTCATATATTGGGTTAACTCATCAAGGTAAATGGTTAGAAACTTCTAAAATTGCTAAAGAATGTGACAATTATTTTGACGCTAAACATAAGTCTTATGCCGTTACGTATAAAAGTTTTAAAGGTAAAGATAGGCACGTAAACAACGAAAAAATGAGACCGAGGGATGATAACAAAGTTAGTAATAATTGGAGGCAAAACGGGAGTAATGAGACTAATTCTTTTTCGGATAGGAAAATAGATTTTAAGAAGCCTAGTGATGCTTCAGCTCCTAAATGCTTTAAATGTGGTTTGAGAGGTCATTACCAACGTTTTTGTAATAAAGTGTGTAATGAGGGAAATAATGGTAATAAAGGGCGAGATCCGAAAGCGGGTTTGCATAAGATTGTGGTAAAAGAAAACAAAGAGTTACCTAATGGAGCTATTGTGGCGAGAATATCGGCAAAGGCCGAACAGAGAACTAACGTTATTGGTGAGAAATTAAATAAACTTGAGAAAATTGAAGTTAGTGTGAATGGGCAAAAAGCAAAGGGATTGGTTGATTCTGGATGTGAAATTAGTGTTGTTCATAAAGATTTGGTACCGGAAGAGAAATTAAAAGGAGCGGGTAGTATTTATTTACAAGGGTTATTCGGTGAAGCAGTTAAATCGCCGTTGGTTAAACTACCGTTAGCTATTCCGCAATTCGGACAAACGAATATAATTCATCAGGAAGTACCTTGCGCAGTGACTGATAATATTAATGAGCAAGTAATTTTACATACCGAAGTGATTAATGAGTTGTCAGGTGTCAACCGTGAGGAGCCATTGCTAGAGGCTCAAGAATTAGAAAGTTCAGAAATTATTATTGATAATTCGGAAGTTATTGATAACTTGAATGAAAAGGAAGGTATGAATAACGATAGTTGTAATGTTTACGCAATAGAAGAGAGTTCGCAAAATGTACAACGTCAGAATCCAGAAAAAACGGAAGTGGAGAAAGGTAATAAAGCTATTGTTAGCAATTCAGATATGTTTATGAAATCCCAATTAGATTGTAAAGAGTTAGAGAAAGCTTGGGAATTAGCTAAAATGGATAAGGGGGATTATTATATTGTAAATGGCTTATTATATCACAAAGAGAAATTGTTAGGCGAGACTATAGCGCAATTAGTAGTACCCAAAGTAAGAAGGGAAGAAATCCTAAAATTAGCGCATAGTTCGGTATTTGGAGGGCATCATGCAGCCAAGAAAACTTTACAGAGAATCAGGTATTCATTTTATTGGGAGGGGATGGCGAAAGAAACTAAACAATTTTGTTAGTCATGTTTAGAGTGCCAATTGACTAGAGGGGTTAAAGTAAATGATAGAGCTCCTATTTCCCCAGTGTCGCGGCCGGAACTCCCATTTCAGGTAGTTAATGTTGATTTAATTGGGCCTATTGATCAAAAGAGTTTACAAGGGCATCAGTATATATTAACTTTAATTGATCAACATACTAGGTGGGCGGATGCGATCCCTCTAAAAAGTTTAACTGCTAAAACCGCGTGTGATGCGTTACTTCAAATATTTATGAGGACAGGAATTCCAAATATAATTGCCTGTGATAATGGAACCAATTTCACTGCCGACTTAACGAAAGAATTTGAGAAAAGGTTAGGTGCTAGTCCAAGATTTTCGACCCCACAGTATCCACAGTCTAACGGGCTTGTGGAACGATTTAATCAGACCCTTAAACGTATGTTGCATCATACTATTAGAGAAGAAGGAAAAAAGTGGCATGAACAAATACCATTTGTATTATGGGCGTATAGGGAAGTCCCAAATTCTACGACGGGAATCGCACCTTTCCGGTTATTATATGGTAGAGCGCCGGAGGGTCCTTTATCGATTCTCAAGTCATCCTGGGCAGGAGAAAATAAGGGGGCGCAGTTAGATACTACGCCGATTCATGAGTATTTGAATAAACTTAGGGGACGTTTAGAAAGGGCCGCAAATGAGGCAAAATTATCGTCCGAGGTGCAACAAAATAGAATGGCGTATCATTATAACTTAAGGTCAAAAGAAAAAACGTTTGAAGTAGGTGATAAAGTAATATTGTTAATCCCCGATTCAACTAATAAGTTATATTCTAGATGGCAAGGGCCGGCAACCATAGTCGAAAAACGAAATCAGCATTCGTTTATAGTTGAGTTAGCCGACGGGAGTAGGAAGCATGTACACCAAAATAAAATACGAGAATTTATTGCTAAATGCAATATAGTTAATATTGTTTTCGAGGGTGATGAGGAATTTGGAGAAGTTGGGGAAATTCCTATTTTGAACCGGGATCAGGAAGTAGAACGAGATATAGAGAGGTTCGAAATAAAAGGGTTATCTAACAATCAAGTTAAAGATATAAAGTCTATTTTGAGGGAGAACAAAGAGGTGTTTATGGGTCCTGTACGACCAGCGGATGTAGGGGAGCATCGTATTGATCTTAAACCGGGGGTGGAAAGGAAAAAGCCAAAGTTATATAGTGTGCCGGTAGCTTATAAAGAGGAAGTAGATAGGCAGATTCAGGAGTTATTAGAATTAAATCTAATCGAAGTGTCAAATGCTGAAATTAGTCATCCAATTGTTTGCGTGGCGAAAAAAGACGCAACAGTTAGACTTTGTATAGACTATAGAGCTTTAAATTCGGTAACTCAGGTCCCAACCTTTCCGATGAAAGATTCTCAAGAAATCATGTATACCGCAGGAGCGGCTAAGTATTTATCATCGATTGATTTATTGAGAGGTTATTGGCAGATTAAAATGGCTGAGGAATGTAAACATTTGACAGCTTTTTCAACGCATAACGGAACTTATCAGTGGCGTACTATGCCTTTTGGATTATCAGGGGCGGCTGCCACGTTTCAGAAAGATGTGAATGAGGTTCTTCAAGGTCATCAGAGGTATGCGGAAGCATATATTGATGATGTCATCATTTTCTCCGACACCTGGGAAGAGCATTGTGAGCATGTTAGGGCTGTCATTGAAGAACTTAAAAGCAGAAATTTTACGATTAGGCTGGATAAATGTAAATTTGGAGAGAAATTAACTAAGTTTTTAGGTCATGTAATTGGAGGTGGAACGCATGCACCTGATGAGGAAAAAATAGGAGCAATAAGGGATCTAAAGAGACCCAAAACCAAAAAAGAGGTTAGATCTGTTTTGGGATTAATGGGATTTTACCGATGTTATATTCCAAATTATGCCGAAATTGATATACCTTTAACCGAATTGACAAAAGGGAAGGTTAAAAATACTGTACCATGGGATGAAAGGGCAGAAAAAGCATTTAATACTCTTAAAGATGAGTTATGTAAGGTGACGAGTTTGGCTACACCTATCGTGGGCCGGGAATATCAGCTCCACGCAGATGCTTCCGACCTGGCAGTAGGATGTTGCCTTACTCAAAAAGATAAAAAGGGTCAGTATAAACCGATAGCTTTTGCCAGTCAGAAATTGTCAGGGACTCAGCGTGCTTGGCCGAGTATAGAGAAAGAGGCTTGGAGTGTGCTCTTTGGGTTGCGAAAGTTTGAAAAATGTACCTATGGATCTTAAATTGAGATCATTACGGATCATAATCCATTAAAATTTCTCACCGAAACAACCCCAAGATCACCCAAACTCACTAGATGGGCTCTAGCCTTGCAACGCTGGACCCTGAGTATTTCTCATCGTCCAGGAGCTCAACATTTAAATGCTGACGCAATATCCAGGCTACATAGAAAGAGCTGGGAAGAACAACCAGTTGTTAGCCCATCAGCATCAACGACCCAGTAGTGGACAACCTTAAAGGGATGTCGTCACACATTTAATTTTTTTTTCTGTGTGTGTGTAAATATTTTTTGATTTTTTTTTTTTTTTTTATAATATTGTATTAACATGTGTATTGTTTATGTAATATTAATATTGGTACAAGATTCAGTAGAGATGTCAGTAGATAGTGTTCAGACACCCGGAAATACCTATGTAATAAGCATAATGAAGAAATCTGTAAAGAGACTATTGAACTCTTCTGCGATATTACTATATGTTTGGGGAAAATTAGCCCCTAAAAGGCATATTTTCCGCTAAGGTGGGGGGTGTCAGGATCTGATAGCACCTGTGCTAAAGAATGTAATTTCTACTCTTTCTCTATTTGAATATTTTGTATTGTATGGTTGTGTACAGAATTTCCAAGGTGACATTCCTTCTTTATGGAAAGGGGAATTGCCAGATAATCCTTTGCTGGTGGTGTGTTAGAGAAAGGAGATAGCTGAGAGGCATGTCCATCTGTCAGTGAAGTATGTGGATGATGAGCAGATTAGCAGCATGTCACTAAGCAAGAAAAGAATGGAGTATGTGTCCAATGAGGAAGCTCCAAAGGGGTTTATGTTGGGGAAAGCAGTGATTTGGAGAGGGCAAGTTTGCCGCAGATCAGTCATACCGTACCTAGGTTTCGGACCTAGAGGTTGCTCTGTGTGGAAGAGCATAAGCAGTGCGTTTTCTGGTGAGCAAAGGACACTGACGTCCTAGTGTTTAGTGCTCTGGGCTAAGAAGTGCAGGCCTAGTATATTTGTGTTGGGAGACTCAAGGTTGAGCTCCGATAAAGGGAATTTAACGTGTATTGAGTGTGAGGTGGAAAGTGTAATTGGAATAGTACACAGCCAATCTTTACTGTATCTAATTTAATGTTGAACCGGATCACCTATATCCGAGTTGTAATTGTATATATTTGTAAATAGCGTATTTAGTGTGTACATATATTCTTAATAAACTGATAATTCAGTTACCTGACAGCGTAAGTCTTCATTTACACAAACCTCACAGTGGGTGACCAATATCACCTAGTAATATCGGTGGTGGCAGCTATATCTACCACGGACATTCTTCAAAGTTGTGTGGACCGAGAGGAACGTCCGACAAACATTTTCACGACAAAACTAGCTCCCTCCTACTCCGCGTCAATCATTTTAAAAATCCAATTAGGATTAACTCGAGTCTCAACGAAAAAAAATGATCAGTTCTGATTGGTCTTAGCAGGCGTGTCCTCGGCAGGAACTATATTTTTCCTCGCAAGTAGCAAGCCCTTTAGCAACGCGTATTAACACCTGTCACGCGATGTTAAATAAAAAATAAAATTAAAATCCCGGGAATATTCCAGAAAGTAAAAAGGTTACGAAATACCTCCCGCCGTTTTGAGAAGCAAGCAATAATTTATTAATAAATAAAATAAGAAAAAGAATTTTAGCTGTTACACGTTAATACATTACGAAACTAAGATTGAAATATGTTCCACAAATTTAGAATTGAAGCTAAGAGAGAACAAAAATGGCGCAATTTTTTTTTTTTTTTTTTTTTTTTTTTTTTTTGTTACGTATGTATATGTAGGCGAAGCCCGACTGGTTAATGGCCAGCGCATCGCCAGATTACGCTACAGATCTATAGTTCGATACCGATTGCGGATGAATCGCCTAATCTTTTTAAATTTCAAGGATCCATAGAATGAGTACCAAGCTTGTTTGGGATTTAAACACTGAAGATTCCGTTCAGACCGCACATTTAACGCTTTCGGCACAGTGTGCACATTCCTGTCACACCTAATTTTAAGTGCAGATTTGAAAATGCACCAAGAATATTTTAGCAAAGTATTGTTTTTACAATGAAAGCGTAAATTAAGAAGTTCTTAATTTCTAAAAAAGTCGGTTGTAAATTCCGGTGTCAGACGATAATTTTTCATTTTTAGGTGCGTTCGTAATTATGTAAATACGTAGCACCTATTGTTGTCGTTCAGTCCGTCCGTCTGTCTGTCCGACCGTCCGCATGTAACAACGCAAAAACTACCCAACCAATTCGTTTGAAATTTAAAATACATAATTATTACATAATTTTGTCGAGTCATTTCAAATTTTATGAAAATCGGATGCATAGATCAATTACAGGGACGATCAAAAGGATTACGGTCAATGGGGAAAAAAGTTTCAAATGAATTTTAATCGTTTGAATTTTTAAATACATAATTATTGCATAATTATTTCGAGTTATTTCAAATTTCATCAAAATCGGATGCATAGTTCAATTACAGGGACAATCAAAAGTATTCCGTTACATTACGGTTAATAGGGAAAAATGTTTCAAATGCATTTTAATGGTGTTACACTCATTCGAACGTAATAAAATTGATATGCAAAATCTATAAAGTACATATTATAATATACATTTTGCATAATCTGTGGCGCAAAGAATATTTGTTATTGATTTACAAGGCCACACAAAAGTATTCCATTGCATAATGGTATAGGGAGAACATTGTTTGGTGCGCATTTTAATTGTAATTATTTACAATTTTATGAGATTGATATATGAAAGTGATATTTTTAAAACTTCGTTATCGTGCGAATGCACCTCATTTGCTACGCTTCACGTGCAATTTCCAACTTGTTCTAACAGAGTTAGTCCGTGCAGGAAAGGGTTAAGATCCATGGCTCTTATTCACACGGAAAAGCTAATTTGAGGTAGCTCGTTGAACGTCACCGTGCCTGAGATATCATCCAATTTAAAATGTATGTCAAATGTAAAATGCATGCGCATTCGTTAAAATCAGCCTGAAATAGTCAAAGCGAGATTAAAGAGAGATTCCACAACCAATCCAAGTTTATGGCTGCATTGAGCCATAGAAAGTTCGATCTCGCAGGGCAAATTTGTGGAATTCTTTCCGCAGAATTCCGAGGTCTGGGATATCTTTAATATCCACATAAAGAGAATATAAGGTTCATAATTGAGCAGTATCGATATTTATAAATATTTTTTGCCCAGTGGTTAAAAAACAAGCAAATAAAAAAGGCAGCTAGGCGCAGAGCCCGATTAAGGTTGTAGGGGGTAGAGGTCTGCACGGGCCGGAATTTCCAGGCCCGGGCCGGGCCCATAGGAAAATTATTTCGGCCCGTTTAAATTTTTATATTTTAGGCCCGGCCCGTACAGAGATAAGTGACAAAGGGCCCGGCCCGTTACAATTTCTACGATTTCTAAAAAATTCAGATTTTTATCATATAATTAAGATTATTTAAAAGAATACTGCATGCATATCTATGGAATGATTTTACAGTATATTTTACTGGCAATACACATTAACAGCATTAATGATTACTTAGCTATTTAGGCTTTCAACATTCGAATAAAGATTCATTAAAAAATTAATATGGCTTAGAAAAAGGGAAAAAAGAAAGTTAAAAACATCGTAATTTTTGAAGCTGTTTAGTAAAAGATTTATAAAAAATATTTTTATATCATTTTATTAACCTCCTGACTGCCGCTGGCTGTTTTTTTCGCACACTAACCTACAGGTTTCACTGCAGCATAAGCAATATTTAAATTAATATAATTCTACAAATAAAACCCAGTTTTGAAAAATTAAGTTAGGATTAATACTCTCAAAGATTATACACCTATACATAATAACATATTTTGTATCAGGTTGAAAAAAAATCTTTTTTTAATATTTTTAATAAATAACAGAGAAAACATCATTACAATTTTACCCTTTTGCCGGGCAATCAGGGGATTTAAAGATTTTAAATCCAAATTCATTCTTAAATTCAAAGAATCTCTTTTCTGATATATTTTTAAATTCATTTTTTTCTCAGAAACGCATAAGTTTAGCAGGCATCTTTATTCAGAAACTACATAATCGAATGGAGTTATCCATTTTTTGATACAAGCAATTTAAGAATATTGCAAGTAAATAAAATACTGTCATAGTTAGCGTTTTGAATAGAATTTCCGGAAGCGATAGCATGGGAAGGGAGAAAAACCTGCGATCATTTGAGAAACTATTATATATCTCAACAAGGTTACACAAGTATTTTATTTACCGAAAATGAAAAACTCTATTCAATTCCAATTAGTCAGGCTTATCATTTTTATACTTTTACAATTTAAAAATAACCAGAAAATATGTCAAACTTTCGCATTATTGAGAAATTAATTTAAAAACCATCAAGAAGTATATATCCAAAGATTAAGCTAACATAAGTTCTTTATCGTTGTTAATAATTTTACAAATCATGTTGTCCGCCCTACAGATCTTGAGAACAATTAAGTCTAGTTCCAGTCCGGCTAGTCTACAAGTAGAAAAAATAATGCAAGCTTGATCTCGGCCTGACACGAGTCAGCTAAAAAAAATATTAAAACGGGTTACACACAATGTAACTGTCCGATGCCGATCTCTACCCTGTACATTTTTATACTAATGCTGTCAAACTAGTATGGCACATTTATACTTATTCTCGTTAAAACTATTTCGTTGAAAATAGCTCATATTTTATTGTATCTGCTTAAATCTTGCAAACGGGCCGGCAGGCCCGAAAATTTTTTTATCGGCCCGGCCCGTTGAAAAAACTATTCTAAATCTGCCGGCCCGGCCCGTTACAAAATTCGAAACGATTCCGCCGACCGATTCCGCACGGGCCAAGCCCGGGCTCGTGCAGACCTCTAGTAGGGGGCCAAAGCCCAGCAGCACCTTTTTAGGGTCTCTTTCATCCCAAAATAGCTAGACATTTTTCACTGTGTGAGCGTATTCTAAGGGTTGTTATTATTAGATTACCATGCAGTTTCCAAGTTAACCAAAATCATTTTTGTATTTTGAGAAAATAATTGCAGGAGCTTTAAAACAATAAGAAATTTTTTTCTGAATCGTTTTATAAAATTTGGGCTCTTTCAGCAGTGGGCCCAAGACCCACTTTGTTGGCCTGTCTAGGTGGTCTTTTTTTACCGTTTTAAAATGTTAAAAATATGGAGTTACTCATGATGCATAGATTAATGAAAATTTAAAAGCATCTCCAAAAGCGTCAACAAAATCTTCAGATGAATCAGTTTCTTGTTTTTCATAATTGTTGTTTCTTTGTTCCACCTAGGATGTGCTACCTGATCACGACGTACGTGCACGGTGCGGACGAGCGGAGCCGCATTATCCGGAGGACGCTGGGCCGCTACCTGATACTCATGCAGGCCTTCACATTCCAGTCGGTGAGCACGGCCGTCAAGAAACGATTCCCCACCACACAGCACTTCGTCATGGCAGGTGAGACGAATTGCTGTTTGAACGCATTATGTAAATACTAGCTGACCGTGATAATCATGATGCAAAAAAAAAAAAACTATAATATTGACAAAAATGAAAAAAAAGTTGAATCTAAACGCACAAAGACTCGAAAAATCCTTAAAAGTTACTTTGAAAATTGCACTAAAAATCGATAAAATTCAAAAATCGTAGCAGAACAAAATTTAGTAAATTAGGCTAAAAGTTTGAAACAATTTTCTTTTTATCAATGTCAAAAAATAGTAGAAAAATGTGAAATAATACTAAAAATCGCAATAAAAAATTCGTTAGAAATTCAAAACTCGTTGAACGAATGCCGAATCAGCTTTATTGAAAAAAGAGCTAAATTTACTATGTCGGGCTAAAAGAATGGAACAGTGTTCCTTTTACTAATGTGGAAAAATCGCCTCGAAACATAAGAAAGAGCGCTAAAAATCGACTAAAAATTTAAATAAAAAATCTAATCAAAATTCGAAAATCAGGCTTCGAGGTGCAAAACTTCATGTACACAGGTACCTTCCCTCCAAATTTTGTAACTCTACGTGCAGCGGTCTCTTCAGAACAGCGCTGACACACTCACAAACTTCTTCCTTTTTTATTTTATAGAAAGATATAGTGTAAGAAATATAGGTATAGTTAGCTCCTTGCAAAATCCAGGTGTTTTGCATCTGCTGTTCGATTTATGGACTTTAATGTTTTAACCCCTTATCTACCACATTATGATTTCATGAAAATTTTACATTCTAAAGCATTTTACGTAAATTGGTTGAACCAAATTAAAAGATTTACGTAATCAATTAATACATTTTTGAAGGATTTAGAAGGATAAATTTCAATTTACAGGATTTCGTACAATATTTATAACCCTAGTCAAATCTTTTATTTTAAATTGTTTTCTTAGTATTTTGTAGAATTATAAAATGTACAAATAAGATGAATATAGAAATATTTTCGAATTGAAAAATCCCCCTTCCTCAGCGCCAAGAAAGCTGAAAAGATGCAAAGGCAAAAGAAATCATCGTTTAAAAAATATTTTTATTTCCTGTAACCAATAATGCTTTTGGAACAAAATAAAGTAATGTGTCTGTAACTCATTCTGAACAGCATTACAACTAATTGACGTATTAAAAGAATTTTATAACAAGTAATAATAATGGTACTTATAAGTACAGTCGGTAGATAAATGGTTAAAGAATTCAAACAATTAATGCAAAAATAGTCAAATAACACATCTCTAATAAGAAACAGTTCCTTTATATACATATTTACAATTCTTGAATGAGTCAGTTACTAAAAATATTGCTAATCAATCGTGGACAAATACCACTCGAATTAATACCATAATATGTATGATTCTTTTACATACGTAAAGTAATAAACCTTATTACTAATAACAATAATAATGCCATAATAATTTTAGTGGACGAAATAGCTAACTAAAAGAGATTATTTTAACCATAAAAAATATTCGACGTTCTAATATCAACAAAACAAACGAGACTAGACTGTTGCCAAACGATCAAACAAAGTTCTGAAAGAGAACGTGCCAATGCTGGCGTGTTGACATGATATTCAAGGTGACCCATAACATCTTCTATTTTCCAATTGCAATCTGTTACTTTTCAGGCTTACTGCAAAACAATTGTGAAGCTTTAACCCTGTATCTACCGACGCACAGTGGGGCAAAAAACCTTCAAAATTGGCAAAAAATCGAAAAAATGAAATATTATTTTGAACTACCGACATACGTCACTTTAATAGAGCAGATATCAGTACACATCTGCCTAGTATTAAAATTTGCGCAAAGTTATTTTGATCGTCACTAGAGAAACAAGTTAAACTGCATATTGTACTTTGATAATAAGTGAAAAAAAATCAGTAATTTTGTTTCAACATTCGTTTGTTAATTTCGCTATAATAATTAAAAAATAATGTTTTTTGACTATGGAACCTTTAACTACAAGTATGTAACAATAATTTATTATCTTTCAATTTGTTTTGATACGATTTTTATAGATATAAAGACGCTTAGAATATATAGTGGTGAAATTTATAAAAAAAAATTAAGTGTCTACAAACATTGTATAGGTTTTAGTTATGAATTAAGGCGAATTAAGTGTTAACTATAATTTTTTCTACTAAGTATGAGTTTTAAAAAGATAAATATGCCAAAAAATCTTGCTACTTTTTTAATTGTATGGTCATTTTTATAGCTAATCATTCTTAAATTTTTGTTAGTGTACGGGTGTGCCAAACATGATTACAGATAGTTTCTTTGTTAATACGAATTTTAATGCATTAATTATTACAAAATAATGTATTTAAATGAAACTGACTATCATGGAACGTTTTAACAAAAAACTTTTGAAAAGTAATGTGATTTTATGGTATAAGTGCTCCATAATCGGAGAAACTACGAACAAGTAGTTTAAATGAAAAAAAAGATTACATGTTTCAAAGTTTAATATAAATTCCGATGAGCAAAAGCCTAGCGAAACAAGGGAAATTCTTTAGAATTAACAAAGAGTTGCTTGGCAAATCGCTTTCATTTCCTCGATTTGAAAAACAAACAGAAGCGTCAATGAAAAGCAAACGTGTCCATCTTCATATTCCGTCTGAATTTGTTCTGGGCGATCAAAAAGATCAAGAGCAAAACGGTTATACAATTCTAGTTCTACATATTCGTTAGTGCACGTGACATGTATGAGTTTAAGATCTGAAAGATAAGAAAACAAAAAGTGTATGTTAGCACTAAGACAACAGAAACAGTTTTGATTCTGCTGTCTTTATAGTAAAACGTACATTTTGCCTGAGAAAGGTTGATTCATTCCTTCAAAACGAGTCGCTAATATTCATTTTAAGGTTTGCTTGAGAATCATTAAAATTACTAATTATGTTTACATTTTTTAATGCGATATTATGGATGATTTATAAATATCTAATTAGTATAAAACTATCTTAAATTCTTGTTTTAAACTCATTTTTCTACAAAAAATATTGAAAAGGGTTTGTAAATTAATAAATTACTCTTTAGCTCATGTAAAAGTTTAAAATTTTACTACTTTTAGTCTACAAAAGAATCCGTGATGTGCTTTTTCTGTTCAAAGTAAATTTTATTTTTTGCCAACTTTGGAAGATTCCTGTCCCACTGTGCCACGGTACTTATAAGTACCATTATTATTACTTGTTATAAAATTCTTTTAATACGTCGATTAATTGTAATACTGTTTAGAATGAGTTACAGACACATTACTTTATTTTGTTCCAAAAATATTATTGGTTACGCCAAACAAAACTATTTTTAAAGGAGGATTTCTTTTGCCTTTGTATCTTTTCGGCTTTCTTGGCGCTGAGGGAAAGGGAGGGGATTTTTCAATTCGGAAATTTTTTTATACTTATGTTGTAAGAACATGTTATTTACTAAGAAAAGAATTTAAAATAAAAGATTTGAGTTGGGTTTATAAATATTTCACCAAATCCTTGTAAATTCAAATTTAATTAATCTTCTAAAATCCTTCAAAAATGTATTAAATGATAATATAAATCTTTTAATTTAGTTTAAACAATTTATGTAAAACGCTTTAGAATGAAAATTTTTCATGAATTCATAATTCGGTAGATAGAGGGTTGTTTAAGGGGTCGGCTATTTGAAGAACAATCAGTTGTTTCCCAATCAGCCTGTTAATTTTCAGGATTTTATGCCTTTTTTTGGCCGATTAGAAAATGGCTAATGATTTTTAAAACAGCCTGGTTTCAGCCAGGTTTGTTGCAAAAAGTCTAAGTTATTGAATGTTTATGCATAATTTCATTACCCAAAATAGCAACAAGAACTCAATGTTTATAGAAATTATATAAAAACTGTCTTGTTGGCAAATTTTAATTTACGAGCTTGAGAATAAGTTTAATGAATACTTTACTTTTTAGGGTATATTTTGTGCAAATATCCTGTTCAGAAGTCCACTGATTTGTATTGTATGAGAACTATGTCGAGAAGATGGAACATTTGAAAAAAATATAGGAAAAATCGCCTTATAAAATCTGCCACTGAGGCAGATTACGTGTTAGTCCAAGACCCTAAACGTAGTCCAAGACGTACAAAACCCAAAATCATCGATCACAAGAAAAAATCCTTTATTTTATGGAATAGAGGAATCTAATGATCCATGTCTGCCGGAAGCGAAGTGGTGCATAAGCCAAAAATTAAAATCACTATAGTGATTGACTCGTAGGATTAGCATTGTTACTTACCCATCATACGTAGTATAAAGTAAGTCTTGCAATCGTTTTGAAAATCGAAAAATTTTTTTTGACGGATTTACACGTTTTAGACAGTGGAGATTCCGAAAAACATATTTTTAGAAAAAAAAATTGCCGTCTGTCTGTAACCGCTCTATCTCCCGAACAAATTGTGATAGAGACTTGAAATTTTGTATGTACTTAGTATGTAAGAATGGGACGAAGCCTATTTAATATCAGTAACCTCGATTATCCGGAACTATTTTTTTCGGACTCTCGAAAAAATCGTTCTGAAAAAGGTATATAAAAATTTTCGATTTTTTTTATTTTAAGGAGTGGACATAAAAGGCAATAAAATAACACAAATTTTGTATAAAGAACGAAGTCGATCGGATTATGAGTTGCCGAGATATCTGTAATCCTGTTTTTCACATTCTTCGATTTTTCATGAACCTGTATTTCATTCAAATTTCAATACGAAGATATATTTTAATTGGAAATGAGACGCTTAATTCGACGCAGTAAATTTTTAGTTAATATGATTATTATTTTTGGAGTTATAAGGATGTTTCTTTTACGCAACCTGGTACTTACTTGAGTATTTTGGCGTTTTGTATAATTTGTCGAAATGGGTTCATCAGCAATTCATTATAGAGCATAACTATGTATATTAAAAGTATTTAAATGCATGTTTAAGTCTTGTTTTTGGAATTGCAATGCATTTTATAAATAAGTTACACATGTTTTATTTTCATATTTTATATTATGCATATCTGTGATGGGTAAGTGTTACGGTGGCCCCCAACGACTAGTTTTATGGAAGAGTAGGAATAGAGGAATTTAATGATCCATGTCTGCCGGAAGCGAAGTGGTGCATAAGTCAAAAATTAAAATCACTATGGTAATTGACTCGCAGGATTAGCATTGTTTTTTTCCTGCACCCAGTTATCCATGTTTTCATATTTCTGATTGTACGCCAATCCCTTTGAGCTCTGGGGTTTAAATTTCTTCAAAATTCCAAATGTCATACTGGCACCAGTATTTTGCAAGGAAAAAAATTGATTAACGATAAGCACGAAAAAATGCATTAAACTTTTTTCAAATAAATTTGGTCGAATTTTCTGGTGCCCTTGTGACATTTCGGAATAAAAATTATGTGGTATAAAATTCTACCATAAGAGCTCAAGGGGATTAAACCAACGATTCAACCATTAGTGGTATCAATTTTTAGGTGCGTTCGTAATTATGTAAATACGTAGCACCTATTGTTGTCGTTCAGTCCGTCCGTCCGTCCGTCCGTCTGTCAATCCGTCCGCATATAACAACGCAAAAACTAGCCAGTCGAATCGTTTGAAATTTAAAATATATTACTATTACATAATTTTGTCGAGTCATTTCAAATTTTAAGAAAATCGGATGCATAGAACAATTACAGGGACAATCAAAAGGATTCCGTTACATTACGGTCAATGGGGGAAAATGTTTCAATGCATTTTAATGGTGTTACACTCATTCAAACGTAATAAAATTGATATGCATCTATAAAGTAGAAATTATAGTATACGTTTTGCATAATCTGTGGTGCAAAGACCATTTGTTATTGATTTACAAGGCCACACAAAAGTATTCCATTGCATAATGGTATAGGGAGAACATTGTTTGGTGCGCGTTTTAATTTGTAATTCACTATTTACAGTTTTATGAGATTGATATAGGAGAGTGATATTTTTGAAACTTCGTTATCGTACGAACGCACCTCATTTGCTACGCTTCACGTGCAATTTTCAACTTGTTGGCTTATGCACCCCTTCGCTTCCGGCAGACATGGATCATGCGATTCCCCTCTATCACAACTCTTGCACAATATAAAGGATTTTTTCTTGTGCTCGATTGACTTAGGGTTTTGTGCGGTCGGCTCTTGGACAAAAAAATCAGAAAAAGGTCTTTGCTAGTAAATTTGATTTACACTTCTCAGCGCCTGAGATAGTGATTACTTGGTTATGTTCATTTTAAGTCTTACAAATACAAATTTAAAATAAAAACTAGTCGTTGGTGGGCCACCGTAATACTTACCCATCATGGATATGTATATGAAAATAAAACATGTGAAAACTATCTATACAATGCATTGCAATTTATAAACAAAATTTAAATATTGTTAATATGCATAGTAATGCTCTATTAAAGAACTGCTGATGTACCAATTTCGACAAATTATATAAAACGCCAAACTACTCAAATAGTACCGAACTGCGTAAAAGAAACATCCTTATAACTCCGGAAATAATAACTCTAATTAATTGCGTCGGATTAAGCGTCTCATTTCCAATTAAAATATACCTCTGAATTGAAATTCGAATGAAATACAGGGTCACGAAAAAGCGAAGAATGTCGAAAACAGGATTACAAATATCTCGGCAACTCATGATCCGATCGACTTCGTTTTATATGCAAAATGTGTGTTATTTTAGTGCCTTTTACGTCCATTCCTTAGAACAAAAAAATTCGAAAATTTTTATATACCTTTTATCAGAACGAATTTTTCGAGAGTCCGAAAAAAATAGTTCCGGATAATCGAGGTTGCTGACATTAAATAGGCTTCGTTCCATTCTTACATACTAACTACATACAAAATTTCAAGTCTCTGTCTCAATTTGTTCGGGAGATAGAGCGTTTACGGACAGACAGACGAACGGCAAATTTTTTTTTCTAAAAATGTTTTTCGGAATCTCCAGTGTCCAAAACGTGTAAATCCGTCAAATTTTTTTTTTTTTTTTTTCAAAACGATTGCAAGACTTACCCTATACTACGTATGATGGATAAGTAACAAGCACCTCTGAAACTAGTGTACGTTTTATTTTAAGTGTATTGTGCATATTTCTAGCTTAACACACAAGGACAGAGCCAAATTTGATAATTATACATTTTAATTATTTTAATATGTTGTAGGGCAGAGTCCCCTTAGCCTCCAGATTCAATGGATTTTATACAAAACTCTTTAGTTGTTGAGAAACAGGGAGGTGACACAAATGAAATAGAAATACTTACTGATGAACCCAGTGGCGTAGCTATGTTTTTTGGCGCCCGGGGCCAGCAAGAAATTTTGCGCCCCCACCCCAATATAGATATATAACAATTTCTCTCAATTTGGCGCCCCTAGGCCTCGGCGCCCGGGGCGGACGCCCCCCTTGCCCCCCCTTAGCTACGCCACTGGATGAACCACGTTTCATAGAGACCTGGTCAGAAATGCGCATGGGCGAAAAGAGCGAGTCCATTTCGAAAATGGGAAAGTTCGTACTATCTCGAGATGAGTTTGTTCATTAAACATTCTAAATATGTCGATTTTTTTTTTTTTTTTTTTTTTGGCGAATATTTTTTTGTTTCTGTAACTGAATTATCTGTTTTTAAATATTACATTGTAATTCTGTTACACTAAAATAAGTTATAAACAGACAAATATAATAAAAAAGATGATTTAAAGGTATGATTATTAAACTTAGCTTGATAACTTTTTCCCTCGCAATGTAGCGTAACTTAATCGTTTTAGAATTAACGGCTGCATGGCATGATTTTAAAACTTGCCAGATTAGCAATTTTTGAAAAAAGTTTCTTTACATTATTGAGTACATTATTTATTTATATTATTTGCATGCATTGGATATGAATATGGCGCAGATATCATATATGCACAAGTTTTGGTAAAATTTTCTTTCACCGTCAATTTGGCGATAAACTTATTTTCGAATACTGGTTAAATATACATTTTTAAATTATTTTCTATTATTTTAAAAAATAACAATAAATAAAACAATTTTTAAATATATTAAATTTTAAAAACTAATAACTATTGAACAAAAAAAATTTATATAATTTGAAAAGAGAAAAATTAAGGTATATAAACAGTTTATCAAAAAATAAACAACAATATCAGGGTTATCATATTAGGAAAATAGCGCCATTTTGGCGACAAATATGACATACATATGTTCTGAATATTTAGGTTGTTAGAATTGGCGATTTTCTTGCATAGCCGCCAAGTCAGATGCCAAGCAATCGTTAAAACTGTGTTCTAGCCATAAATATAAATGTTGAAAAAAACAGACATACATTTAATAAAATTCACAAAAATGTAGGAGAAAATATATACTTTGGAAAGTTTATTCCGAGAACTGTTAGAAGGTGCGCAATCTATTTAATTTAAAATAAAATTTTACTCAGAACAAAAAATAGAGAACAATATTATATCATTTCCATGAATACGTAGAAGTAATCTCGGCCTCATAGGTTATTCCCCCTAAAGTCTGAATGGAATCGGCTTGACATTCTGCCAAGTAAGGACCTTACAATACAAAGGTGGCATATCAGTACTTTGAAAACAAAGGCCATGGTTGATCGTAGATCAGTTGGTATAGCTTTAGTTCACGGACCAGAGGCAGAGCCGTAGCTAGAAGTGATCTATAGGGGGCACTCATAATTACTTTTCTCGCTCTGACGCAGAAAGATAAATTACTGCATATTCACATTGTAGGTACTCTGTTTCTTATTAAACTGCTATAATAATTTCATTTTATGCTAACAAAAGTATAGGATGATGAAAATTTTGAGTCTATAACTGGTCCAAAATTAAGCATCCTATTGGCTTCATATGTATAAATAGGATGAGGGAGTGTTGAAACACTTATTTTAGATGCAATTTAGTAACTCTGCAAAACTGTGAAAAGGTCTCAAAACTAATTTAGATGTTTGAACAAAATTTCATTTGAATTTTCGAAGCAGAAATTCACTGAGTGACCTTGGAATCTTTTCCAGGGGGGCTCAAACTTTTAGGGGGGGTCTGAGCCGCCTATAGCGCACTCTTAGCTACGGCCCTGACTAAGGTCCCGGGATCGATGTCCGACAGTGCTGCACCTTTTTTTAAAATCTCCTTTTATGTTTTATAAATATATTTAAAATTATAATTTAAAAACCTTTACATCGTATCTTAATTACAACATTAGCATATTTAAACATTAATTTAGCATTTTTGATTTTTAAACCATTATTTCTCATCACTTAAATTTCCCCCCCCCCCCCCCCCCAAAATTCGTCTTTCTTCCGAAACCTATATTCATTCCATACTCAATTTCGAAAACTGTTGTGGCTATCTATTTGTTTTATATAATTATTTAGTCACAAATAAAAATGTAAATAGGTTAAAATAAGAAATGATATACAATATTATTATAATTTTTAATTGATTCTTCGATTATTTAATTATAAGTATGCATTTTTAAAACAAGAAATAATATACAGTATTATTATAAATTGTAATTGATTATTCGAATATTTAATTATAATTTTTAGTATATATTTATAAAACAAAAAAAGAGATAAAATATGTAGCACTACACCAGGCATCGATCCCGGGATATCCGGTCAGTGTACTAAAGCTGAGCTACAAGCAACAACGACCTTTATTTTCAAAGTAAGTATTTAAGTCATGTGATAACATTAGACCCCTCCCCCTGTCTCTTAAGAATTAAGGGGCGTTGTATAAAATCCATTGAACCTTGAGGCTAAGGGACCTCTGCCCTACAAGATACAGTCGGCTCTCGTTAATTCGAATTCGCTGGGACTACAAGAAATGTTCGAATTATGGAAAGTATGAAAAGAAAACATATCTAAAAGGGTACTATTACAAAGGAATTAACTATAAAGTACTTTCTTAATTTATCTCTTCAGTTATGATTAGAATATGACTTAATATTAAATTAAAAAATATATAAATACATAAACGAATTAAAAGATTAGGAAACTAGTCGTTGGGGGCCACCGTAATACTTACCCATCATAGATATGTATATGAAAATAAAACATGTGAAACTATTTATACAATGCATTGCAATTCACAAACAAAATTTAATTATTGTTAACATACATAGTAATGCTATATTAAAGAACTGCTGATGTACCCATTTCGACAAATTATATAAAACGCCAAACTACTCAAGTAGTACCGAACTGCGTAAAAGAAACATCCTTATAACTCCAAAAATAAGAATACTATTAACTAACAATTAACTGCGTCGGATGAAGCGTCTCATTTCAATTAAAATATACTTTTGAATTGAAATTTGAATGAAATACAGGGTCATGAAAAATCGAAGAATGTGGGAAACAAGATTACAAATATCTCGGCAACTAATAATTCGATCGACTTCGTTCTATATGCAAAAGGTGTGTTATTTTATTGCCTTTTACGTCCATTCCTTAGAACAAAAAAATTCGAAATTTTTTACAGACCTTTCATCAGAACGAATTTTTCGAGAGTCCGAAAAAAATAGTTCCGGATAATCGAGGTTGCTGATATTGAATAGGGTTCGTCCCATTCTTACATACTAACTACATACAAAATTTCAAGTCTCTATCTCAATTTGTTCGAGAGATAGAGCGTTTACAGACAGACAGAAAGACAGACAGACGGACGGCAAAATTTTTTTTCTAAAAATATGTTTTTCGGAATCTCCACTATCTAAAACGTGTAAATCCGTCAAAAAAATTTTTTTTTCGATTTTCAAAACGATTGCAAGACTTACCCTATACTACGTATGATGGGTAAGTAAAAGCACAATGGAAGAAGGGATAGAAAAGTTGATGGACGCACGGAGCACTAAAAAAGCGGATATCAAATGCATGAGACTATATGTATACTAGTTCACAACAATTCCGACAAAAATGAAAGAGAGGAAGTTATTTCAAAGATTGAAGATGTCCGTGAAAAACAAAATAAAAGGTTAGAATTCTCGTTAGTTCGAATTAAACGATGTTACGATAAAATGAGTTCTAATGAATGGAATTTTTTAACGTTATTTCGCTATTGCAAATTTCAGGACTTCATGTTTAGTTCGAATTAAGCGAAGATTCGATTCAACCGATTTCGAATTAACGAAAGCCTACTGTACATTAAAATTATCAAAATCTGTGATTATCAAAGTTGGCCCTCTCCTCCTCAGATCCAGATATCGAATGTATTTTAACGGCCAATGATTGATTTATTTTTGTGTTTAAGGCATAATGACGAAAGAGGAGCGCACGGTGTTCGAGAACGTGGAGGCGCCCTACGGCAAGTGGTGGTTGCCCGCCCAGTGGTTCTGCGCCCTGGCGATGCGCGCCCGCAAGGAAGGCCGCATCAAAGATTCCATACTGCTCAACGGACTGCTCGAGGTAAGCACAGTTCATTTAAACGCTTTATCTATCGCATTATGAATTCATGAAGATTCTACATTCTAAAGCATTTTACGCAAATTGTTTAAACTAAATTAAAAGATTTACGTAATCACTTAATAAATTTTTTGAAGGATTCATTAAATTTGAATTTACAGGGATTTTTTGCAACATTTATAACCCCCACTCAAATATTTCATTTTAAATTGTTTTCTTGGTATTTTGTAGAATTATAAAATGTACAAACAGGATGTTCTTACATTATAAATATAGAAATATTTCCGAACTGAAAAATCTCTCCCCCCCCCCCCCCCCCCAACTTCCTCAGCGCCAAGAAAGCTGAAAAGATGCAAAGGCAAAATAAATCATCCTTTTAAAAATAGTTTTGTTTTATGTATCCAATATTGCTTTTGGAACAAGATAAAGTAATATGTATCTGTAACTTCTTAAACAGTATTGCAACTAACTGACGTATTAAAAGAATTTTATAATAAGTAATTTTAATGTTAATTGTAAGTACCGTCGGTAGATAGAGGGTTAAAAGGACGTTTCTTACAAATAAACAAGGTTCGGGAAAGTGTGGTGCACCTGGTTTCTAGTTGTATATTCTGGTGCAGGCTCCTACTGCATTTTTAGATCCTTTTACTGAAATAACTTACGAAACTTTTCTTAATTTTTTGGCTTTAGAGTTTGTTCAAAGACATATTCTTCATTATACAGGGTTCTTAAAAAAGAATCGTTTACGAAACGTTTATTTCGAAACATAATTAGGTTACAACAATGAGTTATGCATGAAAATAAATCAAAAGTATACAAGATTGACGTCCGTACTACAGATGTCCAATATAAGTTCCTTGAGAGATTCCTTGAGAACTTGTTCTCAAGGCTATAGTTCTCAAAATTTTCAACACAGTTTGGCTGTGGAATGGTAAGTTCGCGGCTAGCGCTATTTGTTGATTTCTTGGAACTAACAATGAAATTCTAACTCAGTTCACTGTTTTTTCAGCAACGCTTTTGGTCGACCGGAACTTTTGTTTTTACATACAGAAATTGTTTCTTTGAATCAGTGTTGAATTCAAACACTTTTCTCCGGGAGGGAGTTCTGAGGCTCCGGGGGAGGATATTATGCAGTTCCGGGGGGGATTGCCCTTTTTGACCATTAAAAACCCAAAATCTTAAATTTTCCAGGGGGGGGGGACATTACATTGCTCCGGGGGGAATGTCCCCGCCAGACTACCCCCTGGATTCAACACTGCTTTGAATTGTCGATACCAGCGCAGAATGCTTTATTGAGTTGGTGGTTTGCATTTGCATGCCTTCCACAATATTTTCTCAACGGCTATAAGCGATTCACTCTTTGAAAATTATAGCATACAAAACGCTTTCTGTTGTCCAGTCACCATTTTGAATATGACATTCACGCAGCAACCATGGCAACCACACGAGCATATGTTACATACGCAGTGCGAAGCTGTAGTTAATGCCCTCTTTTTTCAATTGTCATGGAAACACATATGTTTCCTAGTTGGCACGCAGTAACGTATCAAAACCCAATGATTCATTTGTAATGAAGCTGTCTGCAAGTAGGAACGAAGTCTATAAGCAGATGACAAACATAAGAAAGTATCTGAAAATAGGCTTGGCTCACTGGGGAAGTGGATAAAAGCGATCTTATGCACCTTCTAAATGGAGAGGGAAGCGGCAGCACAGGACAATCAACTCATCGATTTCGCGGCTGAAATTTCAAAATTATTTAAAAACCCGATTAGCATATTGAAAGCCAGTCGGTCTACCCAATCCTATCTTGGTGAAAATTACCTGTAAATCCGATTTTAGTGGTTAACTCGTAGGTTTATCATTGTGTTTTCTTGCAAACCGAAATGTGGGAAAAAAGGGGTGGCTGGTAGCAGGAAAACACAGCAGTCAATCTACGAGTCAACCGTTAAAATTCGGTTTTTAGGTGTTTTCCACCAAAATGCAAATCAGTTTTAATTAATTTTGAAGTTTCAGTCGTGAATTCGATGAGTTGATTGTATGTACTGCCGCCTCCCGGTCTAAAAGAGACTACACTGTTAAAAATCTTGTCCTAGTTTGAACAAAATTTTGATGTTCAATAGCTGCCACTGTAAGATGGTGAATTCCTGAACCAATATTTAAAGCTCCTATTGAAGCAATAACTCCAATAGTTGGAACGAGGTTGAAGTTGAAAATAGGAAGCTCCAAATGTTGGTGTGAGATTTCACCATCTTATGGTGGCAGCTATTGAACACCAAAATTTGCTTCACATTAGAGCAAGATTTTTAACAGTGTAGTCTCATTTTTTTTTTTTTCAAAACAGACTTGGTCTACTATAGTTGTGAACTTCTCGTATATTACCATATAGCTTCAATACAGGATGATTTAAAAAAACGTGGAGAAAATGATATGACAAATCAAGCATACAACAAGTATAAAAAAATCACATGGGAACATAGGGTCGCAAACTACTTATTGAGTCACAAATACAGGGCGTTTCATTCTAGCTACACCCAGTTTGAAAGTAATAATTTCGAGGAAAATAAAAATATTGTCATGAAAATGTAACGATGTGTACCTTATTTTGTGTGAAATGTGATAATGTTACGAAAAGATCTGGAAAAACATATTGCACCAGCAATCGATGATACTCTACAAACTGATTATCACAGTCCAAAATGTGAGGTTCCAAGTACATATTGCTGGTGCGCATAATGCAAATTTCTACCCCTTTTGTTTGATGTTATCACACTTAAAACAAAGGTGAGAATGTCTGTTAAATGTTTTAGTATAATATACTTCAGTTTTCTGAAATTCATTACCGTCAACCGAAATTGTATTAGGATGAAACACCCTGTGTTTATGACTCAATGAGGGGCTTGCGGTCCTATGTTCCTATGTGATTTTTTATCCTCGTATGTATGATTTGTTATATCAATTTGTCCACTTTTTTTGAATCACCCTATATAGTTAGAATATTTAAGCATCTAAATAGAGGAAATGATTCGTTTTGGCTGCATTTCCCGCACTTGTATACATCTGGAAAGAAGACCCGTTCTAATAATGTATTATAATATTTTTTTTTTCAGGAATTTCTGAAATACCGGAGTGCCTGCGGGACCATGTTCAACTACGATTGGATCAGCGTCCCCCTCGTCTACACCCAGGTGAAGTCTACACTTTTCATTTTATCTATTAGGGTTATATTTTAACTAGCTGTAATTGGCGACCAATTTAGTGTCCTTTAACTCTTTGAGGAGCAAAGCATTTCTACTCTTAAAATGCTGAAATCATTGATTGACACTAGAATTTAAAATCAAAGTTCTTTCAAAATAGGTAAAAGCTTTTCTTTACGTGCTTGATGAAATTAAAATTTCCATTTCAAAATTCTGGTGTCGATGTGACGTTTCTCAATTAAGTGGTATATATTTTATACCACTAACCAAAACCAAGGGATAAACAAGAAACACCTGTCCGTTCTGTACGACTCCTAATGTGCACGTGAATTAAAGTGATTTGATTGGTCTGCGTTCGACAGGTCTGTGATATGATTGGCCTATGTCGCCAAGATGAATTCTACAATGATCTTAATGACAAAAATGTAGATTGGTTTGTTTGTAAACATGCCCTTTCCTTATTGCACAGGTGGTTACGCTGGCGACGTACTCTTACGGTGTGGCGCTGATGGTGGGGCGTCAATACCTGGACCCTTCCCAGAAGTATAAGAACCACGAGGTGGACCTCTACGTGCCCGTCTTCACGCTCCTCCAGTTCTTCTTCTACGTCGGATGGCTCAAGGTACTTGACTACTAACCCCCTCCAAGAGCCGAACGCACAAAACCCTATGTCATTGTGCACAAGAGAAATGCCTTTATTTTATGGAAGAGATCGAATTATCCATGGCTGCCGGAAGCGAAGAGGTTGATAACACGAGTGGCTCACTCGTAAGTTTAGCATTGTGTTTCCGTACAATCAAAAGTGTGAAAACACGGAAAACTGGGTGCAGGAAAACACCATGCTAATCCTTCGAGTCAACCACTAGTGGTATCCATTTCTGGCTTAGGCACCCGGCAGACATGGATCCTCCGATTCCTCTATCACTACTCTTCCATAAAATAAAGGCATCTCTGTCTCTTGTGCACAATGACATAGGGTTTTGTGCGTTCGGCTCATGGACTTGGTCTATATGTATCTGCAACTTATCTGAAAGTCAACGTGACGGATCAGCGGGCATTAAGACCCCGCAATAGTCACAGAAAAAGTACGCAAAAAGACCCGGATGATTATGTAAAGTCTATGGGAGCGTTCTTTTCTAATATCTCGCTCAAATTTTAATGTTTTTACATGATTTTTACATGTAACCGGTTTAAACCGGTTCTGAAATTGAAACTATCATAATATAAAAAATATATGAGCAAAATCGAAAAAGTAAAAACTAGCCCGGTTGTAGATCGTCCTAAGCTAACCTATGCAAAAAAAAAATCATGTAAAAAGGTTAAAATTTGAGCGAGATATTAGAAAAGAACGCCCCCATAGACTTTACATGATCATCCGGGTCTTTTTGTGTACTTTTTCTGTGACTGTTGTGGGCTCTTATGACCCCGCATTAGTCACTGAAAAAGAACCAGATGATAATGTTAAGTCTATGGGGGCGTTCTTTTCAAATAGCTCGCTCAAATTTTAACATTTTTCACATGATTTGTTTTTGCATAGGACAGCTGAAGATCATCTGCAACCGGACTAGTTTTTACTTTTTCGATTTTGGTTTCAGATTTTTTTTTTTAAATTACTTTAACTTCCGAAACCGATTAGAACCAGTTCTGAAATTGAAACTATCTATTATAAACAATATACATAACCGTTTCGTTTTAGTCATTTATGGACTGCTCTTCACCAACATTAGATCCAGAATCTTCGATTTCCGAATGATTCATTTTAATTTCCTTTTAATTTAACTTTCACTGCCCGGCATACTTTCTCTTATGCAATTTAGAGTCGAAATCGCGTTTCCACAAATGCGAAAAAGTAACAAAAAAAAAAAAAAAAAAAAAAAAAAAAGCTATGTTCATTATAGCCAAGTTTTAAAATTTCGCAAATTCCCTGCAAAAGAATAAAAAAATAGTATTGAATCTTTTAGGAAGATGGTGGGACTAGAGGTCTGCACGGGCCGAAATTTCCAGGCCCGGGCCCGGCCCGAAAGTTAAAATTTCGGCCCGGCCCGAACGAAAAAAATAATGGCCCGACCCGGCCCGGCCCGAAAGTTAAAATTTCGGCCCGGTCCGGAAAAAAGTTTAAAATTCGGCCCGAACCCGGCTCGGCTCGAGTGAATTTCTACAGAACATTGATCTTTAATCTTATGGAAGAGTTCTGACCAAAAAAAATTATATTAGTCTTTTTTTTTTTTTTTCCATGTTTATAATCTCCATTTATGCAGAAGTGCTGTAGGCTGCAATATTTATGCTTTTAAATGAATCTTTGTTTGTTCTATGTAAATGTATTAGTTATCACTAGTATTATTAATCCACATTCTCTGTAATGGAGACAAAAAATCGAAAAAGCGGTATATGGTAAAATTTCCAAAGACGAAATCGCTTTGGAACGAAAAAAAAAAATGCATTCCCTTCTTAACAGATGTAAATGTTTAATATATTTTTTTCTCCCGTATTTTTGAATTCATTTTGCATGGATGAACATTTTAAAAGAAACTTTCAGTTTAAAAAAAACTTCCGTCATAATCATGTTTTTTTTTTTTTTTTTTTTTTTTTTTTTGTGTGTGTGTGTGTTTAATTCTATTTTAAAACGCCTAGTAATCTACGATTATTTAAAACGAATAAATTCTAATGTTTAATTGTAGAATAATGACGGCTTAAAAGTATATGCTTTTTTTGCAGAAATTTTTGGACAAAGCCAAATATTACTTATTTTTAAAAAGTCGAGAAAAGGATTTTCATATAGGAAGATTCAATAGGAACTGATTATTTTGGTCCATGAAAACTAGGAAGAATGGAGTCAGTCTCGGCTTCGTACGGGAAAAAAAAAGTTAGGCCCGGCCCGATACTTCAGCAAAAAAATTAAGGCTCGAGCCCAACCCGGCCCGAAAAGATTAGTGACTAGGCCCGGCCCGGCCCGAGTCTTCAGAAGTAAGGCCCGGCCCGGCCCGAATGCCATTATTGAAAATCGGCCCGAACCCGGCCCGCGGGCCGGGCCGGGCTCGGGCTTCGGGCCGAAGCCCGGCCCGTGCAGACCTCTAGGTGGGACCACATTTTTCGTTCGTGTAACACGGTGAGTTCGTTATATTCGAGTTCACTATAACGGGGTTCGAATGTATAGAGTTTTATTGTATTTATCGAGTTTAAACCCACAACAAATTTCTTTGATTAGGTGGCCGAGCAAATTGTCAATCCCTATGGCGAAGATGACGATGATTTCGAACTCAACTGGTGTCTGGATAGAAGTTGCCAGGTAAAAGTGTTTAACACCTCTTCTGCTCTGATGTTCCTAATCATATATATTCCCATTCATGTGCATTATTTAATCATATATATTCCCATTCATGTGCATTATTTAATCATATATATTATTAACACCATGTATTATTTCCTGTTCTCAACACCCCTTGAGATACAGGGTCGCAGCTAAGAGGGTGTTAGGGTGGGCTCAGCCCCCCCCCCTCCCTAAAATATTTTGAGCCACCCCTGTAAAAGATTCCAAGGTCACTCAATGAATTTACGTTCCGAAAAATCCAAATAAAAATATGTTCAAAAATCTAATTGAGTTTGGAGGACCTTTCACAATTTTGCAGAAATACTAAATTGTAACTAAAATAAGAGTTTCAACACTCGCACATCCTTATTTGCATGTTTGAAGTCAACAAGGTGCTTAATATTCCATTCGTTATGCACTCGAATTTTTCATCATACTATTCTTTTCTGAGCATAAAATGAAGTTATTACGAAAGCGAAGGTATTACAAACAGTTTAATGAGAAACATAATGCTTACAATGTGATTAGGCACTTATTTATCTTCCCGCGTCACACAGAGAGAGAAAGAAAACATGAGTTCACCCTTCCCCCCCCCCCCCATTGTTCACTTCTAGTTATGGCTCTGATGAGATATCATTTGAATGTTTTTTGAACCGGCTTATAGTACGCTCCATTTCATAAAAATATGTGTTTCGATTAAAAATTGCAGTTAATAAATAAATTTAAAAAAAAAAAAAACATTGTTTTCATACATGAAATGAAAAGTTTTTCTCAAATCCATGTTGCCACCAACAAATATCGCATAATATCATGCTCAGCATTGATTAGAAAAAAAATAGTACGATAAAATTTGACGTCTCCAGAAGGGTTTATTTTATATTTATGATTAAAATGCGAAATAGAAATGTTTATAAGAACATATAAGATCGATCAACCGAAGCAGTGGTATTTCGCCTGCAAATTTAAAGATATGATTTGTAGTATTAGATTAAATTGTATTTTATATATTTTCAATTCATATTTCTTTGGCTTGCATTTTTTTGCGACGCGATGACCTCATCCTTTAAGGAAGTTTAAATAGAAATGTTAATTTTTCTTCTCGGGTGCATATTGCTGTCTTTAGACCAGTTCTTTTTACTGTACCTTTAACGGAATAAGTGACATGGTATTCTGGCTGGACTTTGCAAATATTTTTATCTTTCGTTTATTCTTTAAGTTTGAATCTGCATGTAAAAAATATCAAATATTGTTAAAATATCTACTTTATATTAAAATCTGAGAAATTCATACTGAAAAGTGTAGGTAAACAGTCCGGTACGAACCATTCTGGTCTGCGAATCGAACATATGACAGTTAAATGATAATTTTTTCTACTTGAAATAATGTTTGTTCAGCATATTTTTCTACAGAACATGTATATCATATCCGATTACAATATATTAAGTTCCAAATTAATAATATACTATTATAAGCAATATAAACAAACGAACGCTTCACCGTTGCCATAAAAAACAAAGATTCTAAGTCTAGAAACAAATGAACGACTCTCAGTGATTCATTAAGAAAAGAAAAAAAAAGCTTAATATCTGATTTTGCTTTTAAAATATTTTTAAAGCGTATTAACCTATTAGTGCTTAGCGTCCCTTTTTAGGGACGCTTCAAAAGGTGCATTCAGCACTGTTTTTGACACCGGTAAAAAAGAAAAGCAATAATTATTTTATTTAAATGATGCATTTTCGTGATTAACGAACTAAACTTAAATCTTCTAAAAATAGTGGTGCCAACCAAATAAAATTTACGCAAAAGATGCTGGGCACGAATGGGTTAAAGAGTTTAAATATGTTTAGAAATGCATTTTACACTTTCGTTTACATTTATAAACAATAAATTTACAACATAAAAAAAATAAATTCAATACTGTAGTTTTTTATCGATTAGAATCTGTGGACTAACTTACTTCACCTTCTGTTTTGGTTCCACCTATCGGCATCAATGTGAATGAAGAATTTTTTTAAAAAATAAATGCAGTTTGAACGCCGGGAATTTCTCATGTGCAAAATGATCTAAAAAGGATTAAATTCCTATGTATAGTTTTTGCTTCTATAAAACTCTTTTAAAAAACGATTTTGATCAACTTTAAATATCTCTTAAAGTAATTGTTCGATTTAAAAACAGTCTGCTCCATCGTGTTTATCAAACATTTCTCCATAATACCAGCAATTCTTTCCATATTTTTGAATGCAACAGCACTCTTAATATTAAAGAAGAAAGACCTCCGGTCACAAAATATTCATTGTCAGCGGCAGCGACAGAGTTCGTTACCCTTTTCTAGAATGGAGAGATACTCTTTTCATCTCGAAAATGACATCAGTTTTTTGGATTGCCATTCATGTTTTTTTCATAAAAATTTTCGTTAAAATTACAGGGAACTTTACTATAAAAAATTCATTACCTTTTTTTACGCTTGGAAGTAAGTGCAAGCACATTATAAGTTATTCAAAATACATGATTTTCAATCTGTTTATTTTTTAAGATAGGTCCATGGGAAAAAAGATACTATCTAAACTTTCTTTTTAAGATTTTCAAATTCTCGTCGTATAATCATAAATAAACATTAAATTATTAATTGACCAATGCTTTATTAATATTACTCTGCATTTTTATTTTGTTAAAATTTTACACTTATCTTTAACACTAATCAAGTAAAATAAAATTTAATTATTTTTACGATACAATTTCAAATTGTAGCTTGTGACTCAACTTTAGCTCACGGTGTTCCGAAGGCAGTCCCTACGTTGAAATTACTTTTAAAATGTGTAAAAATACTCGAGAAAACTATTTTTACTTCTAGTAGAAAATTACAATGTTCAATTAAAAATAAATATTTAATTACAATAAAAAAAAATCAATAAATATTTTTCAAAATGTACTTTTGATAAAAAAAAAATATTTGTTTATTTTTATTTTATTTTTATCTTTTAAAAATTTATTTATTCTTATTCTTATTTTATTTCATTTTTAAATTTCATTTATTTTTTCTTTACTTTATTTTTCTTTATTATTATTTTCCACTTATTTTTCCAGTTTATTTTCACTTTTTTTCTTCTCTTTCCTTTCTGTTATTTTGGCATCATTTTCGTCTTTCGCATTTACACTTTCAGCTAGCGTCACCTGGCGCACTCTTTGCATAGTAGTTGCTAATAGTAGTTGAGATTAGCTTTGCGAAAGCATTGAGCTCTGTGAGTTCAAAATGAAATTTGTTTTTGAGAAAGTTATGTAAAATCTTTTAAAAATTAAATTTGTATTTTGTATTTGAAAAACTTTTTTATAAATACAGTAAAGCATCGTTTATACGACGATCACTTATACGACGTTTACATTAATACGACGTTTTAATGTGGTCCCGACTCATTCCTATTCATTTTAATGTAAAAATCTATCTTTTATACGACGCCCGAAATCGTTTATACGTCGATTTTTCGATTTTGTATAGGTTTATTTTTATTTATTTTTCTTGTATATTTTACGAACGAGCGGAAGTTGGCAGCTATGAATGACACTAATGAGCGTGTTTAAATGCTTTCCACATTATAAAAATGTTGGCTGGTGTTCGATTAATCTGAAAAATCAGCTTACGTGTAACAGATTATACTGGGAGGGGTCATTCTTTTTTCGGGGATGTTATGACCGACCTGTTTTAGGTTGCAAATAGACTATCCTTCTAACTGTTATCACTATTGGCGACTTTTAGTTGGCCACGCGGGGTTTTTGATCTTTAACTTTAAATGGAAAGGAAATGATGTACTGCAAATGAGGAACCTTTCGGTGAAACATAAATAAAGGTACGCATATTTAAATTGCTTACTAATCCCTCCCCCACCTGTTTTTAAGATTATTTGTTTATTTTGGTTTGTTTAATTTACAAATTCATGCAAATCATCACGTTAAACATTAAAATTAAGTGAAAACAAAATTAATGCTAGTTTTGGAAGTGAAAATCGATTATGCGTCGTTATCGTTTATACGACGTTTTTCGGTAGTCCCTTCGGCGTCGTATAAACGATGCTTCACCGTATTTTGTAAATTAACCCTTGGCACTCCGTTGTCTCCGCTGCGGATACATCGTCTTTCCTTCCAAAATTTGTTTTTGGCACCAGTAATAAAGGAAAATAGTTTTCTTTATTTAATCAGAGAATTTTTGAAATTGTCTACTGGAAGGAAAGTTCTTTTTAAAAAAGTGGTGCTAATCCAATGAAATTTGTGTAAGAGTCCGAAGGGTTAATATATGGATTTGAGGACCTATGAAAGTTCGAAACTCATGGGCACAGCCCCGATTTTGCCCATGAGATTAAAAAAAACCTGATGCTATCAGGAGTCTCGCTAAGGGGGGGGGGGGCAGGGGGAGCCTCCCCCCCAAACATTTGCAAATGTTGTTACACTTGGCAAATTTAATGAATATTTTAATAAAAATTGTAGTACATTTTCTATTTTTGATAGAATTTGCAAAAATTACAACTCTAATTGGAAATATTATTAAACTTTTTACACATAAGAACTGTATAACATTTTCTAAGTGTGGTAACTTGGCAAAATTATAAAACGAGTTGACAAATATGAAAATTTGACTTGGCAATTTAAGGTCTTCTCCCCCACCGATAAAAAGTCTTAGCGATGGCCCTGGATGCTATGGTTGAAACTGGATTTTTTTTTCCTTATCGCGTTTCTTTATTTTTATAAATGGTCATGTCTGTTTCTAATGTCGCAGGTGGTGTATATGCTGGTCGACCACTTCCACACTAAGCATCCGAAACTGCGCAAAGACCCCTTCTGGGACGAACAGAACCCCGAGCTGCCCCAGACCAAAATCACCGCCAAGTACGCCAACAACCCGCAACTAGGATCTGCTTTCAATCTCGAGTAAGTGACTTTCCATTCTTATAGTGTTTATATTACTCTCAGGTTACGACAGTTAAGTTACTTGAGCAGAAATCCCAAAGCAGACATCCCGGAATCAAGATTTTCGATTTGAGCAAGTTTTGAACACACACTTCCGATAATCTCTTAATTCTAAGTTCAGTGGAACTCTGCCTTTTGAACTCTAAATGGTGATAAAGACATTGTAACGTTCTGAGTTTAATCATAAGCACATTGTCAATAGAGGCAGATGATATACCTTACTAGACCCTCTCTGTTACAAGACCATTACCTTTTGTGTATAATAAAATTTTCAACTCCCCAATTATACATGCGGTAAATTTCAGTTGAGATCTCTCCAATTGACAGAATAAAAATCATATTTCAGGCCAATAACTTAATCTTAGACCAGCGTGAATATAATAACTTTCCAGTACTTCTGTTCATCCCTCTCAAAAATCGCCGATTATTAAAGAAATATCCTTGGATAGACGCGATAGGCCCATAAGGTTTCTTGGTTTCGACTTTGATTCGAGCAGACGTGAACCGTCGGCTGGGACGAAAGGACTGTCTTGTTAATCCCTAACTGTTATTAGCGGTCTCACAGACCGCTGAGTTTTTCAAGTTTTACAGTTTAACTTGTAGTTTTTAGTTTAACTATAGATATTTATCAAATTTTTTTTCGTTTGGAACTATCTAGTACTATCTCTAGATACTTTTGAATAACTGAATTTCATTTATAATATTCCTGTATGTAAATTTTAATGCATAAATAGTATTCTGAGAGTTAATTTAACACTCTATTCATGTTTAGATTAAGCGGTCTGACAGACCGCTCATAGTAGTTATGCGACAATTTTTGTCACAGCAGTTAAGGGTTAAAGCGAAGTCCGTTTACGGCCCGACATATGTCTTTTCCGGAAAATTTCAAATACAGGCCCAACCCACGCGCAGCTTTAACAAGTTTGCGGATAGAGCTCAGAGTGGGCTCTCACTTTAAAACATTTTACTTCTAATTTTTTTTTTATGTCCTCTGAATTTTCTTTGCTGTGTAGGTATAAATAAAAGCGTTTTGCCCTAGAACTTTTTCCAAATACGTCACTACATTGATAGATAATTATTTCATACAGTTTCCAAATAACAGTGAAAATACAAATTTATACAAATCCGTAGAATCCTCAATAAAGAACGATGGGCATAAATGGCTCAATTCTTGATGTTTAAAAGGTATTGTAAAGAATTGCCTTAAATTCTAACTTAAAACGCTCCGCTACTGACTGAAAAAAGACCCGGATGATAATGCAAAGTCTATAGGGGGCGTTCTTTTCAAATATCTCCACCAAATTTTAATATTTGGACGTGATTTTCTTTTGCATAGAATAGCGGAGGATGATCCATAACTGGGCTAGTTTTTACTTTTTCGATTTTGGTATCAGATTAAAAAAAATATACTTTCAGAACTGGTTTGAGACGGTTATGAAATTGAAACTATCCTAATATAAAAAATCTGAAACCAAAATCGAAAAAGTAAAAACTAGGCCGGTTGTGGATCGTCTTCAGCTATCCTATGCGAAAAAAAAAATCACGTAAAAATATAAAAATTTGAGCGAGATATTTGAAAAGGACGCACCCATAGACTTTACATTATAATCCGGATCTTTTTCAATCAGCAGTGTGGGATCTTAAGGCTGTGACGACCCCAAGTAACTGACTGTGGCACATAGCTCCCGATCATGATTTCGCAAGAAGCGATCTTAACTTTCTGCTCTGAATCCGAACTGTTTCTTCTGTGTGTGCCAGACGGCGCTGATGTGGTACAATCTTCTGCTGGAAACGAGGAGAAAGCAGAGAGTGGGGAAGATGGGACAGTGTCTGATTTTTAGTGATGATTTTAACATTTATTTTTTTTGTTTGATTTTCATGTGTGTAAATTCTTTAGGTGTCAAGTTTTATAGTGTATCTGTTAGCGTCGTGTGCTAAAATAAAAAGATGATTGTCATGAAAATGAGAAGTCATCGTGCTGCCTTACACATCGGAACCAGCGGAAAGAGGCAAATCGTTACAAGGCTAATAAATGTTTTTGTACAATTTTCAGAGTGAACCCGGAAGATTCTGAGTTTCTTCCGCCAGACACCCTCCTGGAGGAAGATAACGACGCGAACATGTACGACAGCGTGAAGCAGTCCGGCGGTGTCCGGTACAGGCCCTCTTTCCTCATGTCCATCCTCAACTCAAACTTCGGACAGAGCATGCGCAAGAGATCCTCCATGCACAAGGCGGACAGCTTCAGGGAGGTGCAGGTGGGTGCAGCATATATTTCCCCCTTAAGCCTTTGGCTACCAGACGTGCTTTATGTTTTTGGATATTTCTGTAATTGTCTAATTTCTTTTTAAACGTCCATTTTGACCTTATGATTTTTTTGTTTAGTGGAGGATCCACTGAATCCCATTTATTAGCGAACGTATTCCCGGCTTTGAGCCAATTTTCTTCTTCTTTGGTATTATTAAGTTCCTGTAAGTAGTTCCAAATAGTGGGTTCACTTATTTCATCATTCTTTACATATCTGTCTAGTGGTACCCCCCTGTTTGACCTTTCAGATCTTCTAAGTTTAATGGTTGATTGTTTGGACGTGGTTGGTTTTTCGTTTGTGTTATTTATTTCAGTTTCGATGTATTTTTGTTATCTTTATGTGAAGTTTCTAATTCTTTACTTTCTTTTAAGTTATTTCTAATGTTTTCTATGAATTTCACAGTTCTTGCTACAGTGGAACTTGGATAATTCGAAGTTCAAAGGACCAAAAGTAAGGTTCGAAATATTCAAAAATTCGAATTAAATATATTTGCTCAAAAAGAAGAACTAAATAAATAAAGAAAGATTAACTCCACAATGAAATATTTAACACATAAACTTTATCTAAGGATACTTCTGTATATTTTTTTTTCATTAAATAAAACATTTTTTACTAGCTTAATTATCCACCATTTTTAAGGAAAAAAAATCTCATATTTCTGATTGCTTTATCGAATACAATCTTTGAGTTACAGCATATGATTCCAACTTATCAATAGACACAAAAATAGAATCTTTTTCATTGGGCAGACCTGCAAACAGGCGTCGACGTTCATGTACATGCACCATAGCTTCCAAAGAACTAGGTAAAGGCTTCTCTTGTATTTCCTTGTCCTTTTCATCTTCAGATAGCCCGTCTTCAGATTAAAAAAGTCTAAAAGATTAGTATTTACCGCAAAATTTGAAAGACAATCCTACGAAAAATTTGAAATATCCACATTTTTTTTTTTTTTTTTTTTTTTTTTTTTTTTACATTATTTTATTACAGAATTCTAGGGATCAGGCAAAAAATTCGAGTTAGCCAGAATTTCGAATTAAACGAGTTCGAATTATGCAAGTCTCACTGTATTACTATTTTGTTTTCTTTAGTGTATACGCGGTACCCTTTTGAATTGCTATCGTATTGTACGAATGTCCCTTCCAGATATCTAGCATCTAATTTTCCTCGGTGTTGTTTGTTTACATATAACATATGCTTTGCAGCCGAATGTGTGAAAATAGTGCGAATTCGATTTGCGTTTAAACCAAAGCTCGTATGGGATTTTATTTTTTAATCTTGTTGCTAAATGATTTTATAAATGATTCGCGGTGTTAATTGCTTCTCCCCAAAATCTTTGCAGTAATTTCGTAGTAGGCTTCTAGTCAATCTAATAATGATCTATTTTCTCTCTCAGTCACGTCATTTTGGCTCGGGCAATACGGCGCGGATAGTTGATATTTTATTCATATTTTTCTTAGATAATCATCTGTTTCTCTGTGTATTCGCCTCCGTTGTCAGATATCGCTTTCGGATATTTTCCGAAATGGTTTCGCCCCATAGTCGCTATGTAGTCGATTAATTTATCATGTACCACATCTTTATGACTCAATAATTATATTACTGTAAACCTAAAATGATCGTCTATGAAAGTTACATTGTTTTTCCGCCAATTTTGGGTGATCCTATTGGTGTGCACACATCCGTGTGCACTAGATCGAGTACTCTGCCTGTTTTGTTTTTATATGATGTTCTGGGATAGGGTGCATCGCTTGTTTTTTTCGCATATTGTTCCATGACTACAATTATTTAGTTCTATTCCATTCGTTAAATTTTCTTTAAATCTTTAAGGCGCAGGACAAATTCATTGCTTAAGTGTCGAAATTAATGACTGACACCGGAATTTGAAAACAACTTTATTTGTGAATAAGAAAAAGTTATTTTTCCCGCATGTAATAAATCTTAAATTTTTTTACCAAAATTCCGCTGCCAATTGGGAATTAAAATTAAATGGTTTCATAGATATACCACCGTGCCTCAAGGGGTTTATCATTTCCTTTATGGAATTGTAATTTCTGTAACCTAGGCGATTGTGCCATAGTTCTATGCAATTTTTGTTTTTGCATTCATGCATGATGTTTACTGCGTTAGATTCTGTATTTTCTAACAATTCAACCTCGTATAGATTGATTTTCACTTTTGCTTCCAAGTATATTATCTAAGTAGTAAGTTCCCATTTCGGGATAGCGTTTATTTATCTTTATGAAAAATGTATACCCGTTCTTTGTTGCTTTACTGACTGAAATTAAATTAGATTCTAAATCAGGTACGTATAATACTTCCTTTAATGTAATTTTATTTACGCCTTCATCGGATGTTTTTTTTTTTCATGAATGTAGTTTCTCCCATCTCGTGCGAATTTATCGTTTTCCCGTTGGCAATGATAACGGTAGTTTTTTCAGTGTCATTAAATTTAGTAAACAAATCTTTGTTTAAAATGTGTGGGAGAACCAGAATTAATAATCAGTTTGTTTTCCAGCTTTTTCAATTAGAAAAGAATGTATTAGTGCTTTGAATTTTGTACTTAGTGTTTTGTAATTTGGCTTATATTCTGGCTTAATTCCTTTTGGTTATCCGGTTGTTTATAACAGTGATGATGAATTAATTTATTTTTGTATGTTTGCTATTTTTGTGTATTTGAGTGATTTGTCTATTTTTCAGATGCCAACATTTCCTGTATGTATGACTTTTCATTTTGCAATAAGTACAGTATTTTTCCTTTTTGCTATTATTATTTGGAAATATTTTATGTGTTTTAAATGCTTTAGCGGAATTGTCACTCTGATCCGTGTTTTTATTCTTCTGTCATATTCGTCGGTTAATTTGTTTTTAATAAATTTCGTGGTTAATTCGATTTCATTACGGGCTTCAAGAGCAATAATTAGTGTGTTATAACTTGGGGGTAACGAACATAGCAATAATGCTGAAAGATATGAATCGTTAAATATATTATGTATGTTAAACGTTATGTGTAATCGTAGCGTCTTAAGACGCAACACTGAAAAAGACCCATTGTGTTAAGTCTATGGGAGCGTTCTTTTCAAATATCTCGCTCAAATTTTAATTTTTTTGCATGATTTTTTTTAATAGGATAGCTGAGGATGCTTTACAACCGGGCTAGTTTTTACCTTTTTGGTTTTGGTTATTATAGTTTCAATTTCAGAACCGGTTCCAACCAGTTCCGAAATTTAATTAAAAAAAAATCTCAAACCAAAATCGAAAAAGTAAAAACTAATCCTGTTGTAGATCATCCTCAGCTATCCTACGCAAAGAAATCATGTGAAAAGTATTAAAATTTGAGCGCGATGTTTGAAAAGAACGCCCCCATAGACTTTACATTGTCATCCGGGTCCTTTTCTGTGACTAGTGTTGCGCCTTAACCTAAAGAAAAAATGTTTCTTTCCAATACAGGGTCACACGAATCCTGCTTTCATGAAGTACACCATGCACAAAAACAGTTCTCCGACGAACAGCCGGACTTCGAGCGCGGCGACGAAAGCGAGGCCGAGCCCGAGCCACAGCCGGGCCTCGAGCCTCTCCTCTTTCCACCCCAGCAGCATCAGCAGGCATAGGCACAGGTCGTTCGACGTGAACACGGAGAACCTCGCAAATGGCGGCAACAACCCAGAGTGCGAGGGGACAGGTAAGTGTGCAAATTCTCATTTTCCCCCAACTGTATGTAAAAGTGTTGAGGACGGGGATCGAGCCCACTGTCTATTGAGGTACCAGAAAGAGTACTATATCCTGTTCTGGTTTTTGACGAACCTTTTTTGGCATAAAATGAATTGATGTGCTTGCGATCTCCAGCGTTTGAGGTTGCGTTTTTACTACTGGAATGGACTTTAGCCATTTGTTTTTTGTTTATTCTTTGCATTTAGCATATTTTTTCTAAAAAATTTATATCTTTTGTTTTAATTTGACATATATAATAAATATAGCATATACATAAATTTATAAATATATATAAATACATAATATAGTTGTGCATAATATGTATTTATAATTGTATATCTCTATATATGATTACATATATATAGAGATACATTTAAAATGTATATACATAAAAATGTTTATATAAACATCGTATATTTATTTAATATGTAACAAATATAACGTATATTGAATAAATATATGTTTGTAAATTATTTAAAAATCATGTTTTCCCACCATCTTGAGAAATCTTTTACGTTTCTAAAATGGCTTTTTGTGCCTATTTTCGAATTTTTTCGCCAATATCGCCAACCAGAATAGGATATTGAACTCTTCCCGAGATACCTGGGCCGTCATCTAGCTGACACAATTCACCCAGATAATCTTCTTGACTATAGTATCTGGTCTGTCCTACAGATAGATCAACAATGGTTAATGGAAACTCCGTTAAAAAATTAAGGTAAAGCTGAATACACTTTATTATTTTATCCCAATCCTACAGCTTAGTAAAGATAACGTACGAATTTTCCGAATGAGTGAAAAAGTGTCCAGGTTACACCTTTTAGTTAATCGATTGCGAAACAGAAGATTACAATATGATGGTTTGATACGATAGTAAGTAGAGATATTTAACGTACCCTATAAAATTAGCTAATCAATTGTTGGCGACTATTCATCATTCTATATGTAAATTTCTTCCAAATATCTTCTTTTTTAGCGAAATTTTCTAATTTTTCCACTTTCGCTTATTTTTAGGTATTATGTCCGCTATGACTGCTGCCGTCGCGCCGGTGATCTCAAATTTCGAAGTCTCTAGCGACAGTAGTAACAGCATCTTGGAACACGAAGTCGGGAGTCAGAAGTTAGAAAGCCACATGCCGCCAATTCCGGAAGAACCTTCTAGAGTCGTGTCCACGGCCAGCTTGGACTCGAACGCCGCTGACCGTCCGCAGATGGACGACGTCCAGACGTTAGTGGCCGAGGCCAGCAAAGTGCTCGAAGAGCTGAACAAGGCCGTGACGGCTGGAAGGCACAAAAAAGACTGTGAATCCAAAGGCTACGAATCGTGTTGTTCGCTGAGCAGTGATGATAGTGAGGAAGAGGAAGAATTTGAAACGTCAGAAAGGATGGCGAGAAGTTCGATCGCGGTAGACATGCCCAACGATCATCAGCACGATGTAGAGAGAACTTATAATTTATAAATAAGACATTAGGAACTATATATTCATCATGTTTTTTAATAACTATATCATACTTGCCAACCTCCCGCTTAAAAAAAAACTATATTTCAAACCAGAAATTTTATTTAATAAATGAAAACGTCTAGGTTTTTGAATATCTACCACATCAAAGCAAGAAACATTTAACTTGATAAATTTTCTGGTTGAAAATACGTTTTTTTTCGTTTTAAAAAAAAACGGGAAGTTGGCAAGTATGCTATATGAATTTTGTACAATCTGTATCATTAATGGTTGTGAAAACTTTATGATGTACTTGATTTTTTGTTTTCTGCTGCGAATCGTGTTGTTCGTTGAGAAGCGATGATAATAATGAGGAAGAGGAATTCGAAACACCAGAAAGAATGGCGAGAATTTAGATAGCGATAGACATGCCCAAAGACCATCAACACCATGTAGAGAGAACTTTTAATTTATGAAAAGACATTAGAAACTATTTTTAATCTATATATTCATCATGTTTTTCAGTAACTATATGAATTTTAACCTGTATCAGAAATGGTTGTTAAAACTTTAAGGATGTGTGAGAAGTTATAACTCTAGAAATGTCTGACAACCAAATGATACAAAAATAGCTTTTAATTTTTAAAGCGACGCTATAACATTGTAAGAATCGATCTTTTTATCTTCATACTTTTATGTAAAGATGCATAAATAAAAATAAGAGGTTTTAATATATTTGGTGGTCAAAGCTGAAGTGTTTTCTTTTTTGCTGCAAATTTAAAAGCTGTGAGTCTTCACTCTTCAAAAGCGACAATAACATTTCAAGATGAAGAATTTGAAACACCAGAAAGAATGACAAGAAGCTCGATAACGGTAGACATGCCCAACAATCATCAACATGACGCAGAAAGGACATTTAATTCATGAAAAAGACATTAGAAATCTTTTTAAATCTATATATTCATCATGATTTTAAAAAAAACCATATGAATTTTCCATAATCTGTAGAAGAATTGGTTGTTAAAACTTTAGAATGTTAATGTTTTAAGAGGAAGAAGAAAGCGATACACCAGAATGAATGACAAGAAGTTTCGATAACGGTAGAAATGTCTAACGAATCATCAGTACGACGTAGTAGAACTTTTAATTTATAAAAAGACATTAGAAACTTTTTTTAATCTATAATGTGCTTTTGCGTATTCATCATCTATATATTCATCATGTTTTTAAGTAACTATATGAAATCAGTATAATCTGTATCAGTAATATTTGCTAAAATTTTAAGGATATTCTTGATTTTTGTTTTATGCTGCAAATCCAAAGTTTTCACTGTTCCTTGAATAACGATGAAAGCAGTGAAGATAGTAATGAAGAGGAAGAATTTGAAACAGAAAGGATGGCATGAAGTTCGATAGCGGTAGACATACCCAGCGATCATCAACACGATGTGGAGAGAACTTTTAATTTGTAAAAAGACATTAGAAGCTTTTTTTAATCTATGTATACTCATCATATTTTTCAGTATTTGTATGAATTTTGTATGATCGGTATCAGAAATAGTTGACAAAACTTTAAGGGTGTTCTTGATTTTTGTTTTCTGGTGCAAATCCAAAGTTTTTGTTGCTCCTTGAATAACGACGAAAGCAGTGAAGATAGGCAAAAGGAGGAATTTGAAACACCAGAAAGGATGACCAAAAGTTCGATAGCTTTAAACATGCCAAATGACCACGAACACGTCGTAGAGAGGTCTTTTAATTTATAAAAAGACATTAGAAACTTTTTAAAATCTATAATTTTATCATGTTTTTTAGTAACAACATGAATTTTCTATGCACTTTTAGTAAGGATGTCCGAAACCTTTTTAATAAATAGAAACTAAGCACCGGCTAAAATTTTGGTCATTAGAAGAAAATGATTAAATTGGATCAGAAAATAGGACGTGACAATAGAGCCTGAACAAATAATGCACCCACAGAGACAAAATATTTTAATTTTAACTTTATCGTTCTATTTATAACAAGTATTACACATGTAGTTAATAGAACTAGAGAAAATAAATTAGAATTCTTTTAAAACTGTAGCTTGCCTTAAGATAGTTGCCACTCCAAACCTAATTCCTGAAAATAAAAAAGATACAAGAAAAGATTACAGGCACAATTATTTTGTAATATAAATTTTAAAAAATGAATAAATATGCACAATAATTTCAAACTACATTATAAAAAGGAATTTTACTGATAAATCTAAACTCTGAATTGACAAGGAAAATGTATTTTAACCCTTTGAGCGACGGTGATTTTAATCCAGAAAATTTTAATTAAATTTTACTTTTATAATAGACCGCAGAACAGACAAACACTTCATTGAGTTCACAGCTGAAATTGAGTTAATGCTTCCGTACTATTTAACCGCGGTTAAGTCAAAATGATTTGCCCGTACGTCGTACAGGCAAGCAGAGTTTGCCTGGTGCATCACTTAAAGCTTTTTTGACATCACTATTGTTTTTTTTTTTTTTTTTTTTTTTTTTTTTTTTTATAATTACAATGTCATACTATTTAAAGGCAGAAATGTACTAAACTAAATATTACGAATGTTTTAGCTTTAAAAAAACTAGTGTTAGCTCACATTTTTAATTTATTTATGTAAAAAAAGAGAATCGGTTAAGTAGTCAACTTAAACATCCTTTTCTGCTTTAGTCGAGAAATGTGCTAAAAAACGTCCACTTTGAAGGCTTGTTATGAAATATCTATTGTGTTTTAAAAAATAAACAGGAAACTGAATGTAATTAGACAGTTTTTGAATAACAACACCTGCTATTTTCGTGCATTTCCTAACAAAAATAAATTAAAGCATGTCACAAAGTGGCCCTTTTTGGTTTAAGAGCACCCTTAAGAGCCCACACTTCTGACTGAAAAAGACCCGGATGATAATGTAAATTCTATGGGGGCGTTCTTTTCAAATATCTCGCTCAAATTTTAATATATTACATGATATTTTTTTGAATAGGATAGCTGAGGACGATCCACAACCGGCCTAGTTTTTACTTTTTTGATTTTGGTTATATTCTTTTTATATTAGGATAGTTTCAGTTTCATAATCGGTTCTGAAAGTTAAAGTATTTTTTTTTTTTTTTTTTAATCTGAAACCAAAATTGAACTAGTCGTTGGGGGCCACCGTAATACTTACCCATCATGGATATGCATATGAAAATAAAACATGTGAAAACTATTTATACAATGCATTTTCAATTCATAAACAAAATTTAAATATTGTTAATGTACATAGTAATGCTATATTAAAGAACTGCTGATTACCAATTTCGACAAATTATATAAAATGCCAAACTACTCAAGAAGTACCAAACTGCGTAAAAGAAACATCTTTATAACTCCAAAAATAATAATTCTATTAACTAACAATTAACTGCGTCGGATTAAGCGTCTCATTTCCAATTAAAATATACCTCTGAATTGAAATTTGAATGAAATACAGGGTCATGAAAAATCGAAGAATGTGGAAAACAGGATTACGAATATCTCGGCAACTCATAGTCCGATCGACTTCGTTCTATATGCAAAATGTGTGTTATTTTATTGCCTTTTACGTCCAATCCTTAGAACAAAAAAATTGGAAAATTTTTATATACCTTTCATCAGAACGAATTTTTCGAGTCCGAAAAAAATAGTTCCGGATCATCGAGGTTGCTGATATTAAATAGGCTTCGTCCCATTCTTACATACTAAGTACATACAAAATTTCAAGTCTCTATCTCAATTTGTTCGGAAGATGGAGCGCTTACAGACAGACAGACGGACGGACGGCAATTTTTTTTTCTAAAAATACAGTGTCTCACATAAGTGATGGGACATTTGTGCTTTACAAAAGGAAACTAATCAAATAAATTAAAAAAACATGTACACTTTTTTTGTGGGTGTGTTTCATACTTAAATTTAGTAAAGATTATAACATAACATACATTTTGTCAAAATATTAAAATATTAATTTCATAAAAATAGAAATGTTTAGAACGGAGCAAAAAAAAAATCACATAAGTGATGGGACACCATTATATATGCAACAAAAATCGTCTGAAATAAGCAATAAAAATATTTTTTGGGGTTTTATTTTTACTTAAAAGCAATTGGCAATAATTTATAAAATCGTCTGCAGTATTTCTCTCCAGTTTGTTTTGGAATTTTTGTGTTTTTTAGCTCTGTGTAGCCATGAATGCTAAACGTAAAGAAACTTCACCTGAAATTCGAAAATTAGTTATTAATTTGCATATTGAACGTAGAAAATCTATTAGAAAAACTGCTGAAACAGTTAACTTGAGTCGTTCAACAGTTTTCAATATCATTAAACGATGTAAAAAGAATCATATGATTCAGGATAAAAGAAGACCAGGCCGACCATCAAAGCTATCCAATCGAATAAAGCGAATTATCGTTCGAAATATTAAAAAAAATCTAAGAAATAGTGCTTCAAAAGTTGCTGCTGATTTACAAGCATTATATGGAATAATTGTTAATCCTGAGACTATTAGAAGGGTAATTCGATCTGCTGGATATCACGGTAGAGTAGCCAGGAAAAAATTCTTCGTAAGTGAAAAGAATAGAAAACTCAGACTAGCTTTCGCAAAATCCAACATAAATAAGAATTCTGATTACTGGAATAAAGTTATATTTGCTGATGAGAGTAAATTTAATATATTTGGTTCTGACGGCAGAATCTTGGTGTGGAGAAAACCCAGGGAAGAATTTCGCAAACAGAACTTGGTACCAACAGTAAAACATGGTGGAGGAGGAGTTATGGTATGGGGGTGTATGTCGTCCGCTGGAATTGGTGATCTTGTTTTTATTGACAGTATAATGGATCAGTACAAGTATATTGATATTTTAAAGCAAAATTTGAAATCTTCAGCACGAAAATTGAACCTTCATAACGATTTTAAATTCTACCAGGACAATGATCCCAAGCACACTGCTCTGAACGTTAGACTCTGGCTGCTATATAACTGTCCTGAAATAATAAAAACACCACCACAATCTCCAGACTTAAATCCCATAGAGAATATTTGGCAAGAATTGGAATCAAGAATTCGCAAACATACCATTTCTTCAAAACAACAACTAAAATCGGCGCTTCAAGAAGAATGGGGTAAAATCACTGCAGAAATCACAAAAAAATTAGTCGAATCCATCCCAAAAAGATTAAATCATGTTTTAAAAGTAAAAGGAAATCCAACAAAATATTAAAACCTTTTAAAAAGTAAAATTTTTGGATAAATATTTGATGGAAAAGTAAGTGTCCCATCACTCATGTGAGCCATTTTTTGCTCCGTTCTGAACAATTGTATTTTTACTAAATTAATATTTTAATATTTTGACAAAATGTATGTTATGTAATAATTGTTACTAACTTTAAATATGAAACACACCCAAAAAATTTTTGCACATGTTTGTTTATTTATTTTATTGCAGTTTCTTTTTATAAAGCACAAGTGTCCCATCACTCTTGTGAGACACTGTATGTTTTTCGGAATCTTCACTATCTAAAATGTGTAAATCCGTCAAAAAAAAATTTTCGATTTTCAAAACGATTGCAAGACTTACCACCCTATAATACGTATGATGGGTAAGTAAAAAGTAACCCGGTTGTGGATCGTCCTCAGCTACCCTATAGATAAAAATCACGTCAAAATGTTAAAATTTAAGCGAGATATTTGAAAAGAATGCTGCCACAGATTTTACATTATCATCCGGGTCTTTTTTAATCAGTAGTGGGGGCTCTTAAGCATCCTTTTAATATAGATAAAAATAAATAAATTACATAGAGTAAAAAAAGAAATGTTTTCTGTCTTACCTCTGCTAGAAAGAGAGGCAGGGCCATCGAAGCTCGGTGGGTATCGGGCGTGTAATACTTGAGATTCATCTCCTTCAATATTTTCGGAGAAAACTTGTGCAGTGGATTCCGAAAATTTGTATTCTGAAATTCAAAAGAATCTATTAAACCCAATAAAAGGCCCTTTTTCGAAAAATTCTGATTAAGATGGAAAGCATTTTCCTGAAATAGTTACCTGAAAGAATGCAACATTAATTAAAATAGAAATTTAAAATAAATTGTTAAACCTATAAAATACCATTGCCTCAATGGCAACCTTCGAATTAAAAATATAAAAATATCATTTCTTACTGAAATATAATTATTTATTTTGTCTGAATTCTGTCTTTTAATATGAACACATAAAGAATTATTTTCTGTGTATTACATTGTTATACTTTGGTCTGCACATGCAATTTTTATATGAAAAAGTGTTTGTAACTCATATGTCAAATTAGCTTCTCCCTCATTAATCATTTTCATTCAGTGTTCTGATTAGGGAATGTAAAAATATTACTGATTCAATCATTTTTAGGTGCGTTCGTAATTTATGTAAATACATAGCACCTATAGTTGTCGCTCAGTTCGTCTGTCTGTCCGCATATAACAACGCAAACACTACCCAACCGAATCGTTTGAAATTTAAAATACATAATTATTGCATAATTTTGTCGAGTCATTTCAAATTTTATGAAAATCGGATGGATAGATCAATGACAGAGACAATCAAAAGGATTCCGTTACATTACGGTCAATGGGGGAAAAAGTTTCAAATGCATTTTAATCGTTTGAAATTTAAAACATATAATTATTACATAATTTTGTCGAGCCAATTCAAATTTTATGACAATCGGATGGATAGATCAATTACAGGGACAATCAAAAGCATTCCGTTACATTACGATTAATGGGGAAAAAGTTTTGAAATTGAATTTTAATGGTGTTACACTCATTCGAACATAATAGGATTGTCATGAATCTATGAAATATATACTAAAACATACACTCTGTACAATCTGTGATGTAAAGAATATTTATTATTAAATTACAGGGCCACACAAATGTATTCCACTACATAATGCTATATGGGGAACCATTGTTTGGGGCGTATTTTAGCTATATTCAACTATTTCACATTTTATGAATAAGATATACGTTGCTGAGGTGTAATAAAAATTACTTCCTGCATATTTACAGGAACACAAAGATTTCGACCACTATACTGTATCCGAAGTACGCTCTACTATATCAGCAAGATCTGAATATCTTTAAAACTTCGTTATCGCACCTCATTTGCTACGCTTCACGTGCAATTTCCAACTTGCTAACAACTTAATGGAATGTCTCAGCATTCTGCTTAAATTCATCGATTCTTTTATTTTAGTTTATTAATTTATTACATACAGTTTCGGAATGCCCCGCAAGCCTTTTCCAATTTCAAATATTCCTAAAAAAATTATATTTTTTTTAATCGTAGTATTGATTGTACTGTAAGATTTGGAAAAGTGTCAAAATTTTTTTTGACTGTATAGTTCTTTGTGGCTATTCACTGGGATAGATCCAGGGACTTGTGACAAGATACGAGAGCCGTAGCACCGAACCAAAGGCTGGATCGATTGCTTTATGCTAAAAAAAATTATATACATTGCTTGTCGAAGTCGTTCTCCGGTTGTTACGCGATAGGGTGGAAGCTACAGTGGTAAAAATAAAATGTAGGTGAGATTATCTTTCTGTTACCTTTTTACAGCAGTTATGGTAATTATTGTGAGTCTCTTTAAACTATATTTTTCTTTTGCCATTAATAAATCCGACTTTTTTTTTTTTTTTTTTTTAAAGCCTTACACTGTTTAAAATTTTTGCTCAAGTTTGAACCCAAATTAAGGTGATCTGCCACCATAAGATAGTGAAATATCGTACCAACATTTGGAGCTTCTTATCCAGGGTGGTAGCTAGAAATGATCAATAGGGTTGGGGGGGGCTCAAGAGATTGTAGGGGGGGGGGTCTCATATTTTTTTTTCTCTCTAACACAGTAAGATAAATGAGTGCACATTCACACTGTAGGTATACTCTGTTTCTTATTAAACTGTATTAACAACTTCTTTTTATACTAAGAAAAGTGAAGGATGATGAAAATTTTGAGTGTAAAACTGTTGCGAAATTAAACATCATGTTAGCTTCATATGTGCAAACAGGATGAGTGAGTGTTGAAACACTTATTTTAGATCCAACTTAGTAATTCTGAAAAACTGTGAAAGGGTCTCAAAACTAAATTAGATTTTTGAACAGAATTTCATTTGAATTTTCGGAACAGAAATTCATTGAGTGATCCTTGGAATCTTTTTCAGGGGGGTTCAAAATATTTTAGGGGGGGGGCTGAACCGCCCCTAGCGCCCCCTTAGCTACGGCCCTGTTCTTATCTCAACCTCGTCCCGACTAATTGGAACTATACTTCAACAGGAGCTCTAAATATTGGTTCAAGATTTTACCATCCTGCACCGGCAGCTATTGAGCACCAAAATTTGGTTCAGACTAGGATAAGATTTTTAACAGTGCTTGACGCGAGCAGTTTCCCCTCACACGACAATTTTATCCTTTGCGAAGTTTTTAGATCTGAACGATTGGAGTTTTTAACTTAAGTCATACCGAGAAAATTTCTTTCAACCTATATTTCTTTTGTTCTGTTTTGGACTGCTCCGCTCAATAAGAGCAAAACCTTTTGACACATTTACAAACTCATTTTTTAACACAAAGATATGAAATTGCAAAGCCTGACCATGGAAGCGATTTCGAATCGAACCTAATTTTCCATTTTAGGATCATTAAATTACCTGTTGAGGTCTAAACTATTTCGACCACGTGATCACCTGTTTTTCGACCGGTTTTCCTGCTCTCGTCGGAAAATGTGTTCAAAAACATCCAATTTTGAAGGCTTGTCATGAAAGATCTGTTGCATTTGTAAGCAAGTTGGAAATTGCACGTGAAGCGTAGCAAATGAGATGCGTTCGTACGATAACGAAGTTTTAAAAATATTACTCTCATATATCAATCTCATAAAATTGCAAATAGTGAATTGCAATTAATACGCCCATCAAACAATGTTCTCCCTATACCATTATGTAATGGAATACTTTTGTGTGGCCTTGTCAATCAATAACAAATGTTCTTTGCACCACAAATTATGTAAAATGCATATTATATTGTGTACTTTATAGTTGCATATAAATTTTATTAAGTTCGAATGTGTGTAACACCATTAAAATGCATTTGAAACATTTTTCCCCATTGACCGTAATGTAATGGAATACTTTTGATTGTAACTGTATTTGATATGTGCATCCGATTATCAAAAAATTTGAAATGACTCGACAAAATTACGTAATAATTATGTTTTAAATTTCAAACGATTAAAATGCATTTGAAACTTTTTCCCCCATTGACCGTAATGTAACGGAATCCTTTTGATTGTCCCTGTAATTGATCTATGCATCCGATTTTCATAACATTTGAAATGACTCGACAAAATTATGGTATAATTGTACGTTTTAAATTTCAAACGATTCGGTTGGGTAGTTTTTGCGTTGTTATATGCGGACGGACAGACGGACGCACTGAGCGACCATTATAGGTGCTACGTATTTACATAATTACGAATGCACCTAAAAACAGAAAATTGAGTGCAATTAGGTAGTTTCTGAATAACTACACCTGCTAGTTTCATGCATTTCCAAACAAAAATAAATTAAAACTTATGTCACAAAGTTGCCGTTCTTGATTTAAGAACAACCTTTAAAAGAAAAGTATGACATCATTGAAGACAGAATGGAGATTGAAATGATGGGTCAGTCCTATGGAACGTGCGTGCAATTTTAACACGAAAATTAAGCAATATCCAAGAGCCGACCGCACAAAATCCTGCGTCATCGAGCACAAGGAAAGAAACCCTTTATTTTAACCCGGGAGAATTTCTCTCACGCTGCCCAGTTCTTTTCCTTTACTTTACATTCACTTATTATCAACTTTTTTGTTTGACTAAGTACTTTTATTCACAAAAGAAGTAAAGTAATCGAAATCATAATTTTGAAATTTTATTAAAATGAAACATGTTTTAAATAAGAGTCTTAAAAAGGGTACGATGGAGAAAGAAAATCTCATGCAGCGAGTTCTCCCGGGTTAAGTAAGAGCAATCATAGGGGAATCTAATAATACATGTCTGCCGGAAACGAAGTGGTGCATAAGGCGAACATTGATACCTCTAGTGGTTGACTCGTAAGTTTAGCATTGTGTTTGCCGTACAATAAAAAGTATGAAAACATGGAAAACTGGACGCAGGAAAACACGATGTTAAACCTACGAGTCGACCACAAGTGGTATTCATTTTTGGCTTATGCACCACTCCCATTGGATCATTCGATTCCCCAATGACTATTCTTCCATAAAATAAAGGTTTTCTTTGTGCTCGATATCTTAGGTTTTTGTGCTGTCGGCTTTGGACTAGTAAAAAGTGAACTTTTTTACAGATGCTCACGTTATCTCTAACCGATTTCGATTCCTTTGCTAAAAAAGGGGAGTTCCTTACCGTTGAGGTGCTGCAGAGAATGTATCCCAGATGTCCTCCCGGGTACGAGGCTATGTACGAGACGGCGTAGTCGACGACGGGGAACAGGGCTCTGGCATATGACATCACCTCCTTGATAACAGGGAGATCGAACCAGTAACCTTCCCCTTAGAAACAAACAAACAAAAAATATTTAATATCTATCATGTTTAAATGCTGCAGAGAGTGTTCATACATTTTTGCAACGATTTCAAAAAAAGAAATATACGACAAAAGATAACACTTTTACATATTTAATTTTAATTAACTTTCAGCAGTGAAATTACGCTTGAAATTCTTGAATATTTAAGGGTGTTCTTAAATTAGAAAATCCCTGTCGGCTTGGCCTATAGGCGGAGGTAGATTTCGAAGAGAGCTCATTTCAGCAACAAAAAATAAAATATGATTAGAGATAAATCCAGTTTAACAATTTTCTTTGGCCGCTTTTCAAAATTTTTTAATTTATTTTTATGTAAGAACTGGTTTTTATCAAAATCATCTTAAGTGAAATTCGGCTCAAATGCCCATTTTGACAACATATTTTGAAATATATTCTTATTTTATTATTAAAAAATCGACAAATACGCAAATTATATAGTTCCTAAATAACAAAAAACTGTCAATTGAATGCTTTTGAGAGCAAAATCAAATTTAAAAATGAGTCATAAAATAACCAATTTGTTATTTGAATATATCCTCAATTCTTAAATCATGATCGCTTTGGGAAATTTTGTGCGAAATGCCTACTTTGCCAGCTTTTTAAAAATATATATTTAGCCTTTATCAAAAAATCGACGAATTCTCACATTATATAGTTTCTAAATAATAAAAAACTGTTAATTGAATGCGTTTGAGAGCAAAATTGAATTTAAAAATGAGTCATAAAATAACCAATTTGTTATTTGAATACATCTTCAATTCTTTAATCATGATAGCTTTGGGAAATTTTGTGCAAAGTGCCCATTTTGGCAGCCTTTTTTGAAATATATTCTGCCTCTATCAAAAAACTGGCAAATCCATCACATTATATAGTTTCTATATAAGAGGACCTGTAAATTGGATGCGTTTGAGAATAAAAATGGATTCGAAAATGAGTCAGAAAAAATGCAATTTGTTATACTTCCTCAATTTTTTCAATCACCATCACTTTGGGAAATTCTGCTCAAAATACCGTTTTTGGCAGTCTTTTTTGAAAAATATTCTGATTTTATCAAAAAACTGGCTAATACGTCACGTTATACAGTTCCTAAATAGGAGGATCTGCCATTTTGATGCGTTTAAAATCAAAAGTGAATTTAAAAATGATTCAGAATATAAGCAGTTTGGATTTGAGTTTTTTTTCTCCAACTCCTATTTTTGTTTAATTTTTTTTGCTATAAGAATTGGTCCAATGAATAACTTGTTAATATAAAAGTCGTAGATATTATTGAGAAGATGTAAAATAAATTTAATTAGATTTGATTGCTTAAGAATTGAGTAAGTTATGGGTTTTTTTTTTTCATTTTCCACCCCCCTTTTTCTTTTCGTTTTTAATTTTTTTTCATCAGTAAAAGTTGTTGCTATCAAAAACTTGTACATACAAAAGTTTTAGATAATTTTAAGAACATTTATAAAAAAATTTAGTTGGATTTGATATCTAATAAATTGACGAAGTTATGATTTTTTTTTTCTCCCAAAAACCCTGTTTTTTTTAGCCCATTTTTAACTTTATCAAAAATCTGTCATGCATAAACTTTTGGCACATTCTTTAGAAGTAATATAAACTTTAAACTGATTCCATATCTATTTTAATTTAGAAGTTATCGCGTTTTTTCTGTTTTCACAAAAACCCTCCTAACTTCCACCCCCCCTGGTCCGATTTTGCCCATTAACGAACTTGACCGAGATTTTATGCCCCTTGATTTTATGTAAAAGTTTGAAGAAGATCTGAGCATAATTATGGAAGTTATCATGTCCAGAAGAAAGTGATATACACCGATAGATAAATAGATAGATAAACTTTTTTTACTAATGGTAGTTTTGGGGTCTAGGGGTCGTGATCGGTGTAGATCTGCAAAAATTTTTCAGAAATTCCAACATGGGAGCGATCGCAATAGGTAGTATTTCATACGAAATCTACCTAAAAAGGGGCAACTTTGTGAGATAAGTTTTAATTTATTTTTGTTCAGAAATTCATGAAGTTAGCTGATGATGTTCTTCAGAAACAATCTAATCGCACTCCTATTTCTCTTTGTCTGCAAACGCAATAGATATTTCAGAACAAGCCGTCAAAAAGGACATTTTGATCTGAATTTTCCGACGAAAGAAGAAAAACCACTGAACAAAAGGGAGAAAATTGCGTGATCACGTGATCCAAATAGCTTATAACTCAGTAGCTATTTGAATAATCACGAAATGGAAAACTGAGTTCGATTTGAAAGCGCTTCCACAGCTAGACTTTCCAATTTTATATCTTTATGTAAACTAGTTGGATGTGCCAATCCCAAAACTTTCTTCTATCTCATACGTACATTTTAATATTAAAAAAAAAAAAATAGTTACTCATTTTAATGCTTTAATAATTTTAATTCAAAATCATACCAACTTTGATTTTCATCTTAAATTTTTGCTTCAGTCAGTTAACAGGAGTAAAAACGAATTTCTGTCTCTGCGCGAGCCGATAGACAATAGAATAATAGGCAGATTTTTTTTTTTTTTTTACAAATTCAGGGAGGACTTACTTGCCTTACCAAAAAATAATCTTATACAAAAAACTTAGTTCAGTTCTAGAACTAATTTTTACTTAACACTGAGGTGGTGCAATATTGAAAGTGGCATAAAATTCGCTATTGCAACGCCCCCTTGCCCCCTTCCGGCGGATTTTTTCAAATTCAGGGAGTACCAACTAGCCAAACCATACACTTACACAAAAAATTTGGTTCAATTTGATGCATAACTTCATATTATTTTGGTCGGTACAATATTAAAAATGGCACAAAAATCGCGATTGTAGCGCCCCCTTCAGCCGATTTTTTTCAAATTCAAGGAGGACCAATTAGCCATAACCATACACTTACACAAAAAATTTGGTTCAGTTCGATGCATAACTTCATGTACTTTTGATCGGTACAATACTGACAATGGCACAAAAATCGCGATTACAGCGCCCCCTTCCGGCGGAATATTTCAAAACTGAAGTAGGACCTGCTTGCCATAACCAAAAACATCCACAAAAAAATTGGTTCAATTCTATGCATAACTCCATACACTTTTTGATGGTAGAATGGCGACATACACACACACACACACAGACAGACAGACAGACAGACAGACATTTTGTAAAAACAGGTTTTTTGGAATCTCTGACCCCTAAAACGTGTCAATCCGTCGAAAAACGGAAATCGAAAAAAATTTCGATTACAATACTTTCTTCTATTGAAGATAGAAGAAAGTAAAAATGAATTTACAAATGTGTCAAATCGTTTCGAGCTTGTTGAGCACAGCCTTAATACGTAAATTTTCGCTTTGCTAACTAAGCGTAGAACCAGGTTAGTGAAAAATCTCCAAGCCGGGAATCGAGCCCGGAGCACTTGGAATAGCGCTCTACCATTTAAGCTATGAGAACGATGCCCAACTTAGCAATTGTCACTTCATGTGTTGGTAAGTCTGCAACTCGCATAATGAGATGGAACTGTCTTCATGAGCACACAATCCTGTGAATATGAAGTGAGAAATGCTAAGCTGAGCATCGTTCTCGTAGCTTAAATGGTAGAACACTTGGAGCGCTATTCCCGGGCTCGATTCCCGGCTGGGAGATTTTTCACTAAGCTGGTTCTACGCTTAGTTAGCAAAGCGAAAATTCACGTATTAAATAGATAAGACTTTTATTTTTTTAATTGTAATACTAATTAGGTGAAGAAGCAATAGAAAGAAAAAATTCTAAGAAGGAAATGAAATACGAGTCATTAGAATAGCGCAGCACCTCTCTACTATCTGAGCTACTCGGACGATAACCAACCAGCCGCTCTTCAATCTTGTGCTGCAGATGCATTACAAGTTGGAATATACCTATACCTATGAGTCACAATTTCTGTGGAGACGAAAGTAAATCCAGTACTGGTGCTATGGATATGTAACTGTAATTTTGTAGTTAAGAAATACGCTCGAAATATTGATCTTAAAAAAAATTCGTGTTTCGCTCGTATTTCCTATTTACAAAATTACATTGATGTGCAAAAATTAAGGACGAAGCAGATAAATTAAAATCCGAACAAGGCAACAGGGTACAGTTTGTTTAAATAATTTTAATGGCTTGTCTCACATCTTGGAGATCTTATGCTAATGGTATGTTTTCGGTAGAAATGCAAAACTTTTGGATAACGATGCATTTAAAAAAGTCTCCTCCTTAATTTTTGCACCCCAGTGTATATCATTTCACCGATGTTAAGAGATCCATTAAGGTAACTAAGTAGTTAGTAGACTTTTAAAAGCATTTTGTGTCGAGCACCCGTATGGAGTGCTGGAGGGGGGGGGGGGTGATAAGAGTGAAGAATTCCGTGACTCTTTTTCAGATAATTCCGTAGAAGCCGTAGTAGAACGGAAATTTTGTTCAAAACGTTCACTTTGATAACAACTTTAACCTTTTTTGATAAATAGAAAACCTACTGGGGTAGTTCGGATCACAAAGAATCTACAAGATTTATCTACGATATTTTTTTAGCTCGTATAACATTCGACGTGCTTATAGACCAAGAGCCGACACCACAAAAACCTATGTTATCGGGCACAAAAAAGACCCTTTATTTTGTGGAAGAGTGCTAAAAAGGGAATCGAATGATTCATGTCTGCCACAAGTGAAGTGGTGCACATGAGTCAAAAGTGCCACTAGTGGTTTACTTGTAGGTTTAACATTGTGTTTGTCGTACAATCAAAGGTATGGAAAACTGGGAGCAGAAAAACAATGCTAACTAGGGAAGTGCAAAAAGTGTAAGTCACCGATTTTGACAAAGATGGTATCGTTGGAAAGTCGTACCCGTCGCAAATGAGTCGTTATCGAGATATCTGACAATATATGTGACGCAACTAGCGCATACTTAATGGGGGACCGTAAAAAATTTTAGTCTCGATTTTAACTAAAGTGGTATCGTTGAAAAGATATCATCGTGAGGATTAAAAAATTCAATGGAATCACCTGTCGGAAATGAGTCGTTTTCGAGATAACCGACAATTTGTGTCACATTGCTAATACACACTGCTAGGAAAGTGCATTAAATGACAGAAATTGTCGGATATCTCGAAAATCGCTCATTTCAGATGGTTTGTTCCATTGAGTTTTTTTACTTCTCACATTGATATCTTTGCAACGACACCACTTTCAACCAAAAACGAGAAAAAAAAATTTTGCGGTCCCCCATTAAGTGTGCACTAGAACAGTAGGCACTAGCTACGTGACATAAATTATCGGATATCTCGAAAACGGTTCATTTCCGAAGGGTAGCTCTATTGAGTTTTTTCTCCCTCATAATGATATCTTTTTAACGATCTTTTGTTAAAATCTAGACTAAAATTTTTTGCGCCCCCCCCCCATTAAGTATGACATAGTTAAGTGACATAAATGTCGGATATCTCGATAACGGCTCATTTGCGAGGAGTTGTTCCATTGAGTTTTTTTACTGCTTTCGATGAGATCTTTCCAACGATACCAATTTCACCAAAATCGGTGACTTACACTTCTTGCACTTCCCTAGTAAGTATACGCGTCAACCACTTGTGGTATTCATTTTTGGCTTAAGCACCCCTTCGCTTTCCGACAGACATGGATTATTAGATTCCCCTATCACTACTCTTCCGTAAAACAAAGGGTTTTCTCTTGTGCTCGATACCTTAGGTTTTTGTGCTGTCAGCTCTTGGGCTATTAATAAAATGACACGAGAAAGTTGAGAAAATAATGAAAAAATATTTGCCCCTTATACAGAAAAAAAAAGTTATACATACCTTGCGACATAAGGATACCGCCTGGTTTCAGAGCCTGCCTTAACGATTCGTAGAAGGATTTTGAATAGAGACTGATTCCAGGTCCTAAAAGAACGATAAAAAAAAATACTATATTACTATAAAACCATTGTTATTATAGAAATCAATTAATAAGCAATAAATAAAATTATCGTGGAAAAAAAGCGTGGGGTGCTCCATCTACCATGCTCCATCTATCAGTTCTTAAGAAGCACCCCGCGCTTTTTTTCCACGATAATTTTATTTATTGCCAATTAATTCATTTCTATAATAACAATGGTTTTATAGTAATATAGTATTTTTCATCTATTTTCGTTTTCAGCTTATAGTACGAATTATTTTTTCACTTTTTAGTTTGATATACTTAAAAAGCGTGTTTTTTTAGTTTTTTTAAACTACATTAATTTTTCACTTTTTAGTTCGATTACTTTAAAAGTGTGGTTTTTAGTTTTTTTAAACTATATTTATATTTAATACAAAAACCAAATTAATCGGTTGGATAGTTTCAGAGTAATTGGTGAACATACATAGAAAAAAAAATACATACGCGTCGAATTGATAACTTCCTCTTTCTTTTCTGAAGCCGGTTAAAAATAAAAATTGTAAAACGGAATATATTTTTTTTAATTTTACATAGATGTAAATAATATCAGGAGTGGGTTTCGAACCCACAATCTCTTTCGAAAAACAGACCGAAAGAGATTCCGGCGCCTTAGACCGCTCGGCCATGCTGTCTACACTCCATTCAGTGAACGTATTCAACACTTTTAATTAGCGAAAAATCACTAATTCTATTAGTTTTTGCCTAATTACTAAAAAAGTACTGAACCAATTTCGATGAAACTGAAGTGGTACCAATTCGAGAGCATCGTCTTTCATTTAACACCAAAACCAAGTTAATCGGTTGCTTGGTTTCGGAGTGATCGGTGAACATACATAAAATAAGGAGAGTTACAAACTCACAAACATACAGGTGAAGTTAATAAAAGCGTGGCAAAAAATAAGTTAAACCGAGTCAAATATTATTAATCATATTACTAGTCTAATCATTGAGTTGGTAGAAAAAGGTGTTTTAAAGGAAGTAATAGTATTTTGACATAAAGTATATTTGATTTTATGTTCACTCTTCATTAGTGTAAAATTAAGTTTACATTAAAAACTGTTGAATTCTCTCTTTTCTTCATTTGTCTCGGTTAATGTTCAAATACTGGTTTGTCAGTCAGTGCGCCCATTTTTCTACTCTAACACGACGACTGACACTGAACTTCTTGGTTAGGCCGCGTCAAGCACCGGTGACCGACAGTGTAAAATATGATATAAAACTTTAAAAAAAAAATTCGTTTAAAGTAATTATTAAAAAAGTATAATCGTGTAATAGCTGTGTGTGAAAGTTAAGAAAATTTAAGTAGAAATTTGAGTAATTACTTAAAACAATATAAAATTTTTAGTTTCATATCGTATTTTAGATTGTCAGTAACCGATGACTGACGCTGCCTGAACGGAAAGTTCGGTGTCGGTCACCATTGACTGACGGGGCAATCAAAGTGCTAACCAAACCTATCCTTTACGAAAAGCACTTCCCTACAAATATCTTTTGAGGAATTGTACTATTTTTTTGAGTTCGATATCACTCACCGTGACCATAAAATTAAAATTTGGCAAGACTAGAGGCAGGAGGTCGCAGACAAAGCTATCCCATTTACCAATCCTTTTTGATTTCATAGATTGATGTGCACCAGATCCCTGCATCCAATGGCTGGGAAAATAACATGGGATCCCTTCTTTTTAGGTCGTTCGTAATTATGTAAATACGAAGCACCTATTGTTGTCGTTCAGTCCGTCCGTCAACAACGCAAAAACTACCCAACCGAATCGTTTGAAATTTAAAACATATTATATAATTTTGTCGAGTCATTTCAAATTTTAAGAAAATCGGATGCATAGTTCAATTACAGGGACAATCAAAAGGATTCCGTTACATTACGGTTAATGGGGAAAATGTTTCAAATGCATTTTAATGGTGTTGCACTCATTCGAATGTAATAAAATTGATATGCATCTATAAAGTAGATATTATAATATACATTTTGCATAATCTGTGGTGCAAAGAATATTTGTTATTGATTTACAAGGCCACACAAAAGTATCCCATTGCATAATGGTATAGGAAGAACATTGTTTGGTGCGCATTTTAATTGTAATTATTTACAGTTTTATGAGATTGATATATGAGAGTGATATTTTTAAAACTTCGTTATCGTACGAATGCACCTCATTTGCTCCGCTTCACGTGCAATTTCCAACTTGTTTTTATATTGAATTGTCTGAATTTATTTAAAAATTAAATAAAAACATTAAAACTGCGTTTTCAATGACCTTGTGAGGAATTGTTCAGCTGATTTTAAAAGCTGCTAAGAGTTAAACTAAAAAAGCATCATAGACTTAGTTTAATAATAACAACAACAATAATAATAATAACATGGTTAATTCCTTCATGGTTAATCCTTTTGCTCTGACAATTATGGTTTTGACAAAAGTATAATTTTTGATGGACAACCGAAGCTGTGCTGCAACAACTATATGATATTGACAAAAGTGTAATTTTTGTGGAAAACCGAAACGATGTTCCGACAACTAATAACGTTGGCAAGAGTATATTTTTAATGGTAAGCTAAAGCTTGTTCCGACAGCTATGGCGTTGACAAAAGTGTAATTTTTAAATGGGAAATCAAAGCTATGCTCCGAACACTATGGTGTTGAAAAAGTGTAATTTTTGATGGGCAGCCAAAGCTGTATTCCGACAAATATGGTGTTGACAAAAGTGTAATTTTTGATGGGCAACTAAAGCTGTATTCCGACAACTATGGTGCTGAAAAAAGTGCAATTTTTGGTGAGCATTGACAAAACTATAATAACTGATGCAAAACCGAAGCTGTGCTTCAACAATAAGTAGCTTCCATTAGTCACATATATATATATATAGTCTTCATGTCCCCTTGTATTGAAGTTCTTATTGACAGTACTGGCGAATACTACCTGAAAGATAGTTCATATATACACTAGTGTGCAAAAATTAAGGATGAAGAAGGTAGATTAAATTCCAAACAAGGCAACAGAACGGATTGTTGAAATAGTTTTGATCACTTGTCCCATATTTTCACAACTTGAAGATCTTATGGTAATAGTTTGATGTTGAAAACTTCTGCAAGATGATATATTCAGAAAGAACCATCTCGTCCTTAATTTTTTTTTTTCACACCAGTGTACTTGTAACATTCGTTTTGCGTCAGTACCTTTGGGATCGGGCGAATCGTTGATGATGACGTCGAATTCTCCTTTATGTCTCTTCATGTATTCCGCTCCGTCCTCCGCGTAGACGGTCAGTTTCGGACTCTCGAATCCTTTCGCCGTGAAAGGCAGGTATCTCTTACTAGCGTCCATCACGAGCTGAGGAAGAAAGAAAAACGATTCATTACATCAAGAGTTTTGTTGTTCCTTTCGCGGTACCATCATTTTTAGGTGCGTTCGTAATTATGTAAATACGTAGCACCTATAGTGGTCGTTCAGTCCGTCCGTCTGTCCGCATATAACAACGCAAAAACTACCCAACCGAATCGTTTGAAATGTAAAATATAGAATTATTACATAATTTTGTCGTGTCATTTCAAATTTTATGAAAATCGGATGCATAGATCAATTACAGGGGCAATCAAAAGTATTCCTTTTTCCCCATTACAGTCAATGTGGAAAAAAGTTTCAAATGCATTTTAATCGTTTGAAATTTAAAATACATAACTATTACATAATTCTGTCGAGTTATTTCACATTTTTTTGATAATCGGGTGCATAGATCAATTACAGGAGCAATCAAAAGTATTCAATTACATTATAGTCAGTGGGGAAAAAGTTTCAAATGTATTTTATATGTTTGAAATTTAAAATACATAATTATTACATAATAATTATTACATAACTTTGTCGAGTTATTTCAAATTTTATGAAAATTGGATGCATAGATCCATTACAGGGACAATCAAAAGTATTTCGTTACATTACGGTCAATGGGGTAAAATGTTTCAAATGCATTTTAATGGTGTTACACTCATTCGAACTTAATAAAATTTGTATGCAACTATAAAGTACATATTATAATATACATTTTGCATAATCTGTGGTGCAAAGAACATTTGTTATTGATTTACAAGGCCACACAAAAGTATTCCATTACATAATGGTATAGGGAGAACATTGTTTGATGAGCGTTTTAATTGTAATTCACTATTTACAATTTTATGAGATTGATATAGGAGAGTAATATTTTTAAAATTTTGTTATCGTACGAACGCACCTCAATTGCTACGCTTCACGTGCAATTTCCAACTTGTTTAAACTAATCAGCTTCAAAGATAGCTGTGAAAGATTTTTTTTTTCTTTGTTCTTTCTCGTCGCTTGAAAGCGCATTTTTTATTTGTAGTTATGGCGCACTGGGATAAATTGTTTTTCGACGTTCATACGAACGGTTGTTTCTTAAAAAATCACGAAGCATTAATGTAACTCATATTTGTTTAAATTTTTTAATCAACAATTGACATTACTTGAGAAAGGTGTTACAAAACATTAAAAACAAATAATCTCGTTTCGAATCTGATAAGAACCATAATCTTTATAAATTTTTTATTATAATAAAATTTTATATTATGAAATTAAAATTTTTTATTAATAATAAAATTAATTTTATAATTAATTTGAATAATAATTAAAATTTATCATAGTAATTTTTTTTATTTTGATGCCAACGTTATTTGTTTTTAATTTTTTGCAACACCTCTCTCAGATATTAAAAAAATATATTAAAATGTTTATATAAAAGGTGAAGTTCTTGAAATCTTGTGATTTAAAAATCTAATGGATTTAATAAACTTTTTTATCGTACTCATATTTAACTCTGGAAACAAACGTTTTCCATATTTTAATATATGAATAATGATTATAAAAAAAAAAAAAAATGCGTGCTAAATCTATTAATGCGTGCAATATTAAAGGCAGGAAATACACTACAATATGTGACTAGTATCTAGGATGACTGTCCTCCGAAACATTACAGAATTATACAGAATAATTTATAAATATCGATACAGTAAGCTATTTCCTTAAATATTACCCCTAGACCCATACTTTCAATTCCAAAGTTTCATAAAAAAAAAAAAAAAAAAGTGCAAAGTATCATGACATAAGTTGCAACTCCATGTGGGGTTTATTTGAAAAAAATACGGAAAATAAATTTTTATACGGCCCCCCGTACGGTGATAATTCCGACTAGGAAAAATTTTCTTATCCAGTCCTGAATTACTCTCTTAAAACGAAAAAGCTGAATTAACTCAAGTTGAGCTGAAATCCACTCTTTTCCCATGTTGAAAGGAACCTTCTCAAGAAGAGCTGAAACAACTCAAGTGAATGAGCTGTTTTTAATCAACTCGTGATTGAGTGATCTCTATTTTACTCATACTTGAGTGAAATCAAATCAATAAAGGTTAAATCCAGTAGTACTTGAGTGATTTGTAATCAAGTCATACTTGAGTGAAATGAAGTCATTTAAGACTGAATCTCGTAGCACTTGAGCGATTAGTAACCAAATCATACTTGAGTGAAATGAAGTCTTTAGAATTAAATCGAGTAGCACTTGAGTTAGCTGCAGCCAACTCGTATTTGAGTGAAGTGAAATAATTTAAGGCAAATCCAGTAGCACTTGAGCGATTTGTTATCAATTCAAGTTGGAGTGAAATGTTGTCATTTTTTTATTTAATCCAGTAGCACTTAGGCGATTTGTAACCAATTCATACATGAATGAAATCAACTCATTTAAGAGTTAATCCAAAACTCCTTGAATTTGTAGAATTGAATAAATTCACTCTTAAGAAAAGCAAAATTGCTTAAAATTACAAAAATCTTCAAGCGATTTCTAAATCGTCTAAATAAAATCACATCATTTAAAACTAAATTCAGTAATCCTCGATTAATTTTTATCAATGAAATTCAATATAACATGGAATTATTGCCACATTTTAAAGTGTTGCAATTAAATTCTCATTTCGGATTTAAATTTCTGTTTATTGACATTACAAGGGTATATATATATATAAAGAGAGAGAGAGAGAGAGAGATTGGAAAACTGTAACATAGATTCTCCAATATTTCTTCCAAGTCTTTAATTAACAAGACTTAAAACATTCTAATTTATATGACTGAAAGTTCTCTAATGAATCATAAAAACATTTTTTTTCTTTCTAATTCAATGAAACTGTTTCCTATGTCAATTTAGGGGAAAAGGCAATTGAATCGTTATACAAAATTAAATAGAGCTTACATGAATTTTTTATTATTCTGTCAAATCAGAAATTTTTAACATCAATATTTTTTTTGTTAAATTTAAAAGTACATATATTTATTAAATTGAAAATACTGGTGATCTCAAAACTGCAAATTTGAAAACACTTATTCATGCAAACTGCCTAAATTTGCATAACTGTACAACAGCACCCGAACAACATTAAACAGAATATCAGCTTCTGACTTTGTGGTGCTAATGGGATTTTTCCTTTCTTTTCTTGGGCAATTTCAAGTTTACATATTTTCCAATGATACTTATAGCTTCAGATATGCTTATATACAATTTTAATTTTTTCATTAGCTTCTGATTTAATTGCAAATAACAATTATATTTTTATTAAAAATTTACGATTTCAATCAAATAAACCAATCTTAGGCATCTTACTAAAAAAATATTGAAAAAATAAACTTGATATCAGCCCAACGACTCAACTTCAGCACCACAATGTCAGAAGCTGATTGTTCCCCTTAAGAGTTTAGATAATCCTATGCAGAAGTTATTTTCAAATATCTTGTTTGGATTTTAAAATTTTTACCTTCTTTTTTTTTTGGGGGGGGGGGGGGCATAGAATATTTGAGGATGATCTGTAAGTGGGTTAGTTTTTACTTTTGCAATTTTGGTTAGTTTTTTTTTTTATATTAATAGGAGTTTCAGAACCAGTTTTGAAAAAGAAAGTATTAAAAAACATAAAACCTAAATTTAAAAAAGTATTCCTCCCCCCCACACACACACATGGCCAGTGCAGGGTTTAAATAAATGAAATTGAAAATATTTTAAATGGATAAACATCAACCCATGATACCTTGTTGTAATTATTCCTCGATTTAAATCTCAATCAAAATCTTATATTTCTTAAACTGACTAAATTTTAAAAAAATATTTTAATTCTTTAGTTTGAAATCTGAAATGGCTTTGAAATCTTAGATAAAATAATTGTTACCCATAGCATTTATATAAGCACATTGCAATTGGGAAATGTGGAGGAATGCCATTAAAAAACTTGTATAGCTAAAATTTGGATTATGGACAATTATTTTATTGTATGAAGAACCTTCAACTAAATATTGTAGTACAAAAATTAAATGCAGAAATAACTGAGAAATGGATTTATTGACCATGTGCAATTGTTCTTTATATCATTTAAAACATTTGTTAAAACTTGAATTTATATTCAAGAACAACTTATTTCTTCTTAATTAATCTTTTAATTTTTATTTTATTCAATGTTTCTTAAATCAACTAACTTTTAAATAAATATAAAAGCATAAGACTGCAGCATTTTAAGTCAAAAGTTAGAGCCAAATGTGCAATTTAGAATGTTGCAAGAAAAAAAAACTAATTTTATTTAACAACAAAAACATTTTATTTAGCAAGAACAAAATAAACCTAACATTATAATTGATAACAATTCTTTCCAACATCAGATAAACAAGTTTCAATAATATCTTTAACAGGACCTTTATAAATATAACAGTCCAAATGCATTAAACATTAAATACATAAAGAGCATATTGTAATCTGTCCACTGGTTTGTCCAACTTTTAAAATCTTAGGCAAAATAGACGCTTTCTTGAAAATCCTTGAGATTAAATAAGATTGTTGAATTTGACTCCTCACAGTAGAATTTTACTGCTCCATGAAATCATCTTCCTGTGTTAAAAGAAAATATTGAAATTAAGTTAAATAGCAATAAATATAAATGTTAAGGAATGATTATGAACATATTAAAATATTTTGCAGTTTTCAGATTAAATGTTTTATAAAATTTCCCATCCATAGTCTAAACAAAAAATGAACCATACACTAAAAATTTTAGCTTTATAAATATTACACTACTGAAAATTCAGCCAATCATGAATAAAATGGAAATTGAATAAATAAATCCTGTGCGATTACACTTATCTGCTTGTTTAAATCATGGTGTTACTTCTGATACAATCTTAAAATAAATCACCATTTTAAAAACAAATTTAAAATGAAAGTTCTTAAAGCAACATTATAAAATATTGTTAAAAATTCACCTTTGTTGCTACTTTCAAAATGTATCAGCGTTGGCAAATACCCAACCAATACAGGTTTTTGTGGATTTTTAGTTGTTTTTCTATATATTTGCATATTTATATAATACATGATAGAACCTACAACAATTAGACCAGGGTTGGCACGGTTTAAACCAATTGGTTTTAACTATGGTTTAAACAACTGTTTACTCATTTTGGTTTAAACAACGGTTTAGTTTAAACCAACTGGTTTTTTTCGAAAAAAAGAAAATTGTTTTTTTTTTTTTTTTCAAAAGAAATCTAATGACATTTTTTCTTTTTCTTAATAATTTATGTATGTCAGATTATTGAATATAAATAACTTCTATTTTTAACATTTTATATCAGCAATAAACATTGGATGTAGCAGGTTTAGATCATTTGTTGGGTATAGGATTAAAATCAGTCTGCATTGGTGAATATATTTATTTCGCTTTAGAAAAAGCTTCGAACATATGAATTGATCTAATATAAGATAGATTAAAAATATTCAATATTTAATAGAAAATATCTTAATTTTTTTAAAACTGCAGATTATTTAACGCAATAACATAATACAATTTATAAGATTTCAAGCTGTAAAAGAAATCCCCAATCTTAATTGGGGAGGTTATCTTAAGCATTAAAATCAAAATATGAAGTCGAATAAGAGAGTTTTCAAAGATTGGATGCTACTTATAGCATTTTAATAATAGTGATTTTTCCCCCCTGTTAGTTATCTACTAAATCTATGACCAAAAATGTTGACTTCAAATTGTCATTTAAGAGACAAAATCTCAAGAAGTATTTGAAATTTATTATTTGGATAGCTATGGAGAAGAATATTTTATTTATCAGACTACTTTCAATTTACATTAAATACATAAAGAGCATATTGTAATCTGTAATTAAAAGATTAGTTATAAAGATTTTCAGAGTATCAATTCTTCACTGTATACAGCACTTTATTCTTAGAACATAAGACAGTTTGCTAATACTGTTTAAATTAAATTTTAATTTATTTTATTTTTTACATAAATTTATTGTAAATATTTAATTTAAATCATTTTAAAATGAAGTTACAGTTTATAATCCAATGTTTATTTTTATCAATAAAGATGCATGTATATGTAATGGTGATTTTGAATATAGAGACACATAACTCATTGATCTTTAAGATTTTAGTCAAGCTGTAAAAGAAATTCTTCTTGATTAGGAAAATTACCCGGGTGCAGGGGCCTCGCTAAGGGGGGGGAGGGGGGAGCCTCCCCCCCAAATATTCGTAAATGCTGTTACACTTGGCAAATTTAATTAAAATTTTAATAAAAATTGTAGTACATTTTCTATTTTTGATAAAATTTGCAAAAGTTACAACTCTAATTGGAAATATTATTAAACTTTTTACAAATAAGAACTGTATTACATTTTCTAAGTGTGGTAACTTGGCAAAATTATAAAACGAGTTGGCAAATATGAAAATTTGACTTGGCAATTTAAGGTCTTCTCCCCCACCAATTAAAAGTCTTAGCGATTGAACTGCCCGGGTGTCATCCTCTAAAGGGTGACACCAAATCTTTATTTGCAAATAAAAAATACAATTTTATAAGATTTTGGAGTCTAATTAGGAAATAAAATGAGATTTTTAGCTCACGATGCAATACAGCTAGTTTTTTTTTTCTTTGCTAAAGTGAAGTTTTATACAGAATAATGTGTCTAAATAAGATATGCAACAGGGAACAAAAACCAACCGATTCAACGAGTGGGTAACAAAAGTAAACTTTAAAAGAAAGAATTTTCTTCTACGTATAGACACGACATTGACTTATGCAGACTATGGGTCGAGTGATGATTCACTGCTGAGGTTTTTTTTATGCAGAAGGACAAAAGGTAAATAAGGAATGGTAAGGTTATTTTTTATAAGAATGTAGAATTGAGATTGAAAAAATGTGACAGATTGGAAAGGAGGAGGAAGAGGGGGGGAGGGTGCTTGACACCTTTTACATCTGTCCCGGGATGTCACCTATCCTAGCTACTCCACTGCACACCCACTTCATCTCTGACAAGTAAATAAATTTTCCTGCCTGAGAAAACCGTACCAAACACAAACCATAAAATATTACTTGAAAAAATAATTATAAGAAAATATTGCATTAATCCTTACTATCTGTTAAATAAATTATCGGAAAAATAATACGCAATTTTATAGTTTTAGTTTACATACTACATACTTTTTTATAAAATAGTAATTTTCCATTTTATTATGCCAAAAATTTTGTATAACTGCAAAGGAAGTTTGGTTTATTTTACATTCTAGTAGGAGTGTGTGTGTGAAGAGGGGGGGGGGGGGGGATGGTTAAAAGTATTTTATAGAATTTTATGTAGCAGGCTACTGATGACTATTTCTGACCAGTAAACTTTCATGCGTACTGGTCTTTGGGACCAGTAACTTTTTTTAAAATCAATTCTACCACTGGGCTATGCATAAAAAATGTTAAGGGAAAGGGAAAGCAATGATATTGCAAGGTATTTTCTAAAGAGAAAGAGGATTTGTTTTTTGGTTATCGTTGCATAATATTTAGGAAATAATACTTGCATTTACCAGTATAGAAAGACAAACTTTTGTCCACTGTTTTCGTTTTATTTATAAATTCTCATTTAGATTTAAAGCTACCTGGGAAGCAGGCACAAGAAAACTATTATTTCTCCATGCATTATGTAACAACTTATAAATATTAAGCAGATTATTATAATACAGACCATGCATGCAATAATTTTGTCCAACAATAGTATGAAACTTTGCCAAACAAAACAGTAACACAAGTTCAACATTAAGAATGAAAAAAAAATCTTGGAAATGTATTCAAAAACTACATATTATGCCATATATGTAGCCTCTCTATATAAATATATATGTAATCCGGAGCACGTTTTTACTAAGACACTGCAAACAAGAAAAAAATACAATGTTTTGATAAATTTATATGAATAAAGATATAATAATTACAAAACTTTAATACAAGGCAATTAAATAACGAGATATTTACATTGCATTAACATTTTTTACTCTGATTAAATATACTAATTTATTTTATTAAAGCACGACAGTTTTGTAGCAGCACTGTAACACCAATTATTAATATAGAAATGCATTAAACATATCCTCAATACGACATTTTAATTTTGACATGACACGACATTTTAATTTCAAGGTATGATACTGTTATGAATTTTAGTCTGTTAAAAAGAGAAGGGAAATTTATTAAAAGAAAGCATAATTAAAGTAAAATACTTATATAAAACTTACTTACTTCGTAAAAAAGGCATTTTCAGCAAATTGTTTAGCGAGCGGCGGAAGAAGTCTCCATCTTATCTTGCAAGGTCACGTGACGACTCAGCGGCGAAAATCAGAGCGGGAAAAGAGCTGTTTCATTATTGAGTTGAGTTGTTTAGTTTTAAAGCTGTATGAGTGGATTAGAAAGAGAAAAAATCAAACCAAGATGACTGAATCGGTTAAAAATCAACTCATTCACGATCCAATAAATTAGAACTCTTTCTTGAGCAGCCAAATCCACTCTTTCGTTTTAAGAGAGTAAAACACAAGAAATGTATCTATATTATAAAGGCTAAACGTATCTGTGCGTAACGCATACGTCATTTTGTGAATGGCAACACTTTTCCACGCAATTTCGGTTTTGCAATTTTCGCTACAACAAATTTTACACTTCTAAATATCGCACGTTTTAAATTTTGATACCATCGTATAGAGAAAAAAAAATGTACTTTTAAATGCAATTTGTTTGAAAGCTGTATTTCAATTTGTTATTGAGATATTATTTTTTTTTATAGTTTTTGGTATCTATTTTGTAATTGTGGCAACAGAATAACTCCATTTTCTTTTAAAATTGAAAAATAAAAAAAAGAATTAAAATGCGTATATTTTGTTAAAAATATGGTTTGTCTTTAATTTGGTGATTTCGGTTTCATTTCTTTTTATTCATCAATTAAATGATTTCAAGTTTTTAATTAAAGTGATTTTAAAATGATAAAATTAAAATACCATTTTTTTAAACGTGGTGATTACGGATATGAGAATTGCGTGTGTAAATTTTGAGAAGATGAAAATGATGACAAGTTTTAATTTCGCGTGAAATTCTATGATCGTGACAGTTTTTTTTTTTTTTTTTTTTTTCATTCGCATTTATACTAAACGTAAGAGCCTCAATTGATAACTTCATCATAATAACTGATCTTTATTGTATTTTGCTGATTACATATGCGATTAAAGTTTAATTTTACAAATTTGTACAAATGAGTTTTATAGCAACTGTTATTACTGTTATGTATTAGCAAAATAGTTAATCTTAGCTTAAAATAATATATGTTTCATAGAGTTAGACTGATCAATATAAGATGCATTGTTTATAATATTTGTTTGAGAGTTAGATTGATCAATATAAGATGCATTTTTTACTGTAACTAATTTTGTAGATTTCACCTAAATCAAGGAAACAGTTTTTCTAAAACATTTTCTTTCGTCGAATTTCGACGGGTTCCATCTCGTTTTTATAATTGCAAAACTCACAGTTATAGTCTTTTAAATAATTCATCAGATTTTAAAAGATTAGATAAAATGAAATTCGCGAATTTCAAGAAATAATGTTACTTTAACAGTTCTAGGAAACATGCATAAAAAATATATCTATTAAGAGAGAATTTTGATTTTTTTCTTTTTCTTTTCTTTTTTTTTCTTTTTCTTTTTTTTTTTTTTTTTTCCGATGGTTAGTCATATAATTTGCAAACAAATCACATCTTAAAATTCTTCATAAAGTTTACGCTATTTTATGTCGAAATCGATTTTTATTAAAGTTTAACTTGTGAATGATTCCTATCTTACATTGAAATTTCGGCAAGAACTGGCCCGATTTACAGACATGATTAAGTGGTGTAAGTCACGAATTTTGGATTTTAATATCTCTGTCAGGTTTCTAGATATTGAGATTTTTTTTTTCAGGAATATCTATTTCTGGTGATGCTATAATGCACATTAAAAACATTTAATATATTTTATAAAAGTTAAACAATACATATTGAAAATGAAGTGAACATATTCAGCCACTTTAATACGACTTCTTTTTTTTTTTTTTTTTTTTTTTTTTTTTTTTTTTTTATTTATTTATTTATTTATTTATTTAACATTTTAAAATCCCATTAAATTTTTTTTATGTATTTTACAGCGCCCCCTATCGGCCGATTTTGGTACTATTTTTTTATTTAATAAATGTCAAATGAATTATTTATCTGTATTTCGAATTTTATTTCATTTGGACTAATAGGATGCAATCGAGAGATCTCAAAAGTGAGAAACTTATTTCTCGCTAACCTTGTATTTCGATATAGTTATAGGAAAAATATGGATTGCAAGTACACTGTAAAAAAAAATTCAAGAGGTTACTAAAAAATTTTTAGTAAATTTGTATTCCACAGAATATTTTAGTAACCATTACAAACTTTTTTTTTGCAAGTGAAACAAGCATTTCTTTTGTAAACTGAACAAAAGAATTTTTTGTATAACTAACTTAAAAATTTTTAGTATGAGCCACCAAGCAAATTTTAGTAATAGCTCCAAAATTATTTTTAATAACCATTACGTGCGCCCGAAGGGCAGGAGGTTCCTTCGAGCTGCATCCAGACTTCTGAAGCGGAAGATTTTCGGCAAAACTGCAATACATGGTAGCACCAAACTTGCTAACTGCTCCGAAAGGATTTTCATAATCCTTTTACTAACGAGTACTTGCACTACATACATTCGGGGCATATTTGCCGGTGGCCAGTATCGAACCCGGGACCTTTCAGTCTGGAGTCCGTTACTATAACCACTATGCTATCGAGGCCACACCAAGTGAATTTTAGTAGGGTAACATCCCCAGTAATTGGCACATTAAGAATTTGTCGTTAAACTTACTTAAATTTTCATTACAAAGAAATAAGCTATTTACTTGGAAATATTTTTAAATCAAAGAATGCACATTTGTGCATCTATTTTGCCCACTAAAAGCAAAAAAAACTGAAAAAGTATTTTTATAAAAATATATTTATAAAAAGTTGCTGAAATCACCAGTAATTGGCAGCTTGAACACCAATGTATGACACCTTGTGATCCAGTAATTGGCATATGTTTATATTTAAAAAAAAAAAACTTTACATTTTGCATTGGGTTTAATCGCTTTAAATTAATTTACTGTAGATGAAGATGCCATATTTCAGGTTTTTGAGAGTAAGAAATCAGCATATTAATCTGAAATGTGAACACTTTAAAACAATATAATATGCTTACATTAATACCCAGTAATTGCCATGCTGTCCCCAGTAATTGTCATATGAAGCTTTAATGGATTCCAATTACTGATAAAATTTATATTTTCAAATAAAAACAAATGATAAACAAAATTAGTCTATAATTTTAAAAGTACTTCCAAAATAAATGGTTTAATCTCAAATTCCTTGCGAATTCCTTGTAATTGGAATAGGTGCCAATTACTCGGAACTAGCAAAATTGAAGCACCATTAATTGGCAACTACCATTAATTCAGAAATCCAAATATTTGTGTCGAAAATACTTTTACACAGTTAAAGTAACCCTTTTTAACTAAACAAAACTGTTGTCAATTAAAATTTAAAGTATATTATAAATCAGATAATAATGAATTGAAAAGCATGCCTTCCTTAAGCCAAAGAACAAGAATTTGCAACAAAATGGCTAATTTGATACAAGCCAGATTTGTTTCTCTTTCCTAGGCTCTATTGTCATCTTGTAAAATAAATCAAAGTTATAATCTTTAACGTAAATAAGCATATAACTGATATATGGTCTTGAATTTTTAAAAGACTGGATATAAATATTTTTTTTTAGGACATGTTTGTAAAATGTGCCAATCACTGGTGCATGCCAATTACTGGGGGTGTTACCCTAATAGTTATTAAAAATATAAAACTATTAACTCTCTTCGTTGCTAACTTTTTTCTAGTAATTCTTACAGATTTTCTTGTAACCGACTAAGATTACTAAAAATTTTTTAGTAATTACAAGGATCACTAAAGTTTTTTTTTTTTGTAGATCGATCTTTTTTTTTTTTTTTTTACAGTGTACACAAGAGGATATTCATTTTTACAAGACAAGGCATATATATATATTTTTTTTGTAATGCATACTTGAAACTGCTCTTAAGTACAGTATAATGTAAGTACAGAATCATCCTTGCCTGATCGATCTCGCACAGTACGATGGACTGGACGAGCGGATGTTTGGCCACTTCTCGTACCACTCCACCGTCGCCTCCACCAATCACCAACACCTGCGTATAAATAAAAGCGAAAATGACTTGTATTCTGCTTCCTTAAGGGCTTTCTTAAATCAAAAAGGTCAACTTTGTGACACATGCATTAATTTATTTTTGTTCGGAAATGCATGAAAGTAGCGGATGTTATTATTCAGAAACTGTCTAATGGTACTCATTCTTTTGTTTTTTAAAAAACACAATAGATTTCTCATAACAAGCCTTCAAAGTGGACACTTTTGAGCCTATTTCCCGACGAAAGCAGAAAAACCGGTCGAAAAGGAGGAGAAAAACGGGTGATCGCGTCATCGAAATAGCTTATAACTCGATAAGTAATTGAATGATCATAAAATGGGAAAATAAGTTCGATTCGAAATCGCTTTCATATAGTCAGGCATTAAAATTTTATGTCTTTCTGTTTAAAAAATGAATTTGTAAATGTGTCAAAACGTTTTTCGTTTGTTGAGCGGATCAGTTGAGAACACCCTTAAACAATACAACTTATGAAAACAGTGGATGGTCGATTAACGAACTTAACAACTTAATCGTCTCGCCCGAGACATTAACGGGCTGCGATCGTCACGGCTTTTATTTAGAATTGTTTGATTCCCACCAGTTTTATAAAATAGTGTAACTGGTTTTATTCGGGTATCATTTTATTCGTCATTAAATAAGATTTGTTTTATCGAAAAAGTGGTGGGAATAATGAATTTGAATTTTTAATCCGACCATTAAGGGGGTTAATTCGTTCAAAAAACAGAGTACGGCTAACCGAATTGTTCGTTAACGCTATTCTCAACTGCTCTGCTGAACAAGAGCAAAACATTTTAACGCATTTACAAATTCATGTTTCAACTGAAAAATATATCAAATTGGTTGGTTGTATGGAATTTAATGGCGCAAGTTCCCTTTAGGGACATGCTGCATCAAGAACAAGATATCAATATAGGCTTGAAAGATAGGATTAAGGGTGTTCTCAACTGATCCGCTCAACAAGCGAAAAACGTTTTGACACATTTACAAATCCATTTTTTAACAGAAAGATATAAAATTTTAATGCCTCACTATATGAAAGCGATTTCAAATCGAACTTATTTTTCCATTTTATGATCATTCAATTACTTATCGAGTTATAAGCTATTTCGATGACGCGATCACCCGTTTTTCTCCTCCTTTTCGACCGGTTTTTCTGCTTTCGTCGGGAAATAGGCTCAAAAGTGTCCACTTTGAAGGCTTGTTGTGAAAAATCTATTGTGTTTTTTAAAGAACAAAAGAATGGGTGCTATTAGATAGTTTCTGAATAATAGCATCCGCTACTTTCATGCATTTCCGAATAAAAATAAATTAATGCATGTGTCACAAATTGGCCCTTTTTGATTTAAGAACCCCCATAACTGTGCAATATATTTCGAATCCAACTTTGTTTTCCATTATAATGTCTTTCTCTCTTCCTTAGCTGTTTTTTTTTTTTTTTTTTTTTTTCCTGCTTTTGTCGGGAAACATGATTTAAAACCCCCACTTCGATAGCTTGTTCAGAAAAATCTATTGCGTTTGGAAAAATAAAGCGGAAAATGAGTGTAATTTAATAGTTTCTGAATAACAACACCTGCTCGTTTCATGGATTTCCGAACAAAAATAAATTAAAACTTATCTAAAAAGCTTGGCCTATTTGATTTTAGAACAGCCTTAACCAATCATTGGTTTCGCAATAAATTGTATGGTGATTCAATTAATTCTTTTTTTAAAAACTAAATAAGGTTTTAAAAATAATGTGAATCTTAATTTTATAAAAAAGATGATTAATATACACTCTTATTTAATATATAGACATACTTTGTTTTGATGGCATTGTCCGTGTGGTAACGTATTTAACAAAAATAAATGACGCGAGCTTTGTAAAAAATTTTAATATTACATTCATCGACGTTACGGTACACTGTAAGAAAAAAAAAAAAAAAAAAAAAAAACTGTAATCGTACAGACGTTTAGTTGCCGAAATCTGTATAGTTACTAACATTTTATCTGTATACTGTACAAGAAAAAATGTAAAACTACAAAACTAATTTTTGTAAAGTTACAGAAATGTGTAACTTTACAAACGAGTCTACTAAAATTATACTTATCTCACTAAAATTTTATCTGTAAACTGGGAACCAATTGCATGAAAATTTCTTGGAATCCCAATTTCCTAAAAAATACTTAGTAACCTTTCAAATTTTTTGATTTTCAGCGCGAATCTGTATCTATTACAAGATTTTTTGCTGTTGGCGTCACATAAAAAGATCTAGGAATCCCAGTTTCCTAGAAAACTGTTTGTAACTTTACAGAATTTTTTTTTTTTTTTTACAGTGTATTAAATCATATGAATTTGTCCTTTTAACCTGTCGAAAACTTCTTACAAGGAAGGTCTCCATTGAGGGCATACTCAGAATTTTTTGAAAAAAAAAAAAAAAAAAAATACGAATTAAACTACTCATGTAGGTAATAAAGGATCAGTGAAAATTAGCGGCGGAATTACATTATTAGATATGTAAAAAAATAAAATAGTTTGGAATAATTGGCGTGAAAAGCTGAAAGTTTGGCGAGCAGTGCATTTCCTCGCCAAAAGCAGACGATTTTAACGAATCTGAAAATTGATTTTAATTGACTTCACTGTTAAAAATCTGCAGCATTTACTGCAACGTCACTCCACTACTTTTATAGAATGTCTCTCTTCTGACCAATGAGAATGCTCCATAGCACGGCGAATTGACCGTGTCATACACTGTTAAAAATCTGCTGCATTTTGTTGCAACGCACTCCGCCGCTTGTATATAATATCTCTATTCCAACCAATGAGAAAGCTCCATTTCACGGCCAAGTAACCGTTTTCTATACAAGCAAGGGAGCGCGCTGCAACAAAATGCCGCAGATTTTTAACAGTGTATTTTTCAGTTTGGAACAATTTTAATCAATTTAAATTGTGTTTTAAATGATAAAATATATTAATTTCATTTTGTTATAAGTACATATAAACGTATATGACAAAATTACACTGAAAGTAAAGTAAAAATGCAAAACTAAAATTACTTAAACTAAACTTATTTAAATAAATTGAACATAGAAAGTTTTTTCTTTAAAAAGTATTCGAAGCGTAAAAGCGTATTTTTCAGAATTTCGTTTATTCGCCAACCGGAGATAAATCGCCAAATAAACGAAATTTTTATTATTTTTTTACGGACGTTATAAGGTGGTTCCGCCGAAATTTTTTTATAAACATATATAACTATATGAGAAGAACATTCTGTAATTTTTCTGAGTATGCCCATATGGAGACTTTCCTTGTTAGTTCTCTAAGATATTCCCAACCTATTCCCAACTCGCTGGTGGGTTCCGGCGGGTGTTTTGATGATTCGCGGAACAATCGAAGTTTGTCACGAAAAATATTTTTTAGTTCATCTGCTTAAAAAATATGTAACAGCTTCAACAACAAATAATATTTCAAAAAAAGCTGAAAAGATACAAAGGCAAAAGAAATCATTCTTTTAAAATATTTTTGTTTTGTGTAACTAAATAATGCTTTTGGAACAAGATAAAGTGAAAGTGATTATCTGTAACTCATTCTAAATAGTATTACAACTAATTGACGTATTAAAATAATTTTATAATAAGTAATTTTTATGGTACTTATAAGTACTGTCGGTAGATAAAAGGTTAAAAATTTCAAGGGAGATCCTTAATTTTCTTCTGAATGATTATACGAGCATAATAACCAAAAATCTTTAAATCAGCTTTGAGGTCCTTGATGGGGTTCAACACGACGTACTTGTATAAACATACTTCTTTGGATTTTATTGTTTTTGAAAAACAAGTACAAAAATAAGCTGTGTGTAGAAAGTTATTTAAGGTCAAAATAAATTAGGTTTAGAATTTAGATTACTTAATTACTACAAGTGCTCCCCACAAATATTGGGACCTCCACCTTTTGTAATGTGGACAATTTGATTGGGAATATACAATAAGCCTGACGGATATTACCTTCTTCGGATTGGGATGCGAGTTGAGGGGTAGGTTGGCTGCCATCTCCTGGTAGATAAACTCGTCTAACTCTGTCAGCTGAATGACGTCGTCCAACAGAAATACTCTGCCGAAGACAGGGCTGTGTTTAAGAAGAAAAAGATCACTAGATTACAAACTTATTTACTGGTTGTAGTGTGCATTAAAATCATTTATTATCGATGCTATTATCCTGAAAAAGAATGGATCTTTAGATGTTTTAGCACTGTATTTTCCTAACTGTTATGATTAATGAATCACATGCAATATACAGTACTGTCTTCATTTCGTACGCCTCCTTCGGCTACTACTTGACTTATTTTTAATAACTAACTTGGCATGTTGTCAGTAAATATATCAAGATAAGAATAATTACTTCCTATCATAAGTACATAGCAATTGACATAAATATAAATACAATACAAAAGAAAACAAATTTAATTAACAAAAATTTTAATTAGGCATACATTTATTAACGTCAGAGATTTGACAGTATGATTAAATAAAAGTTGTCAATAATGGTTTCAAAAAGAATTTTTAATCAACGATAATTTTGGATAACGATAAGGTTCGTAAACTTCCTTTTAGAGGTCTGCACGGGCCGGGCCTCGGCCCGAAGCCCGAGCCCGGCCCGGCCCGCGGGCCGGGCTCGGGCCGATTTCCAATAATGGCATTCGGGCCGGGCCGGGCTCAGGCCTTACTTCTGAAGACTCGGGCCGGGTCGGGCCGGGCCTAGTCACTAATCCTTTCGGGCCGGGCCGGGCCGGGCCTTGTCTCTAATCTTTTCGGGCCGGGCTTTTTCCGTACGAAGACTGATCCGAGAGTGATTCCATTCTTCCTAGTTTTCATGGACCAAAATAATCAGTTCCTATTGAATCTTCCTATATGAAAATCCTTTTCTCGAGTTTTTATAAATCAGTAATATTTGGCTTTGTCCAAAAATTTCTGCAAAAAAAGCATATACTTTTAAGCCGTCATTATTCTACAATTAAACATTAGAATTTATTCCTTTTAAAGAATCGTAGATTACTAGGCCTTTTAAAATAGAATTAAACACACACACACACACACACACACAAAAAAAAAAAAAAAAAAAAAAAAAAAAAAAAAACATGATTATAACGGAATTGTTTTTTAAAACTGAAAACTGAAAGTTTCTTTTAAAATGTTCATCCATGCAAAATGAATACAACAATACGGGAGAAAAAAATATATTAAACATTTACATCTGTTAAGAAGGGAATGCACTTTTTTTCGTTCCAAAGCGATTTCGTCTTTGGAAATTTTACCATATACCGCTTTTTCGATTTTTTGTCTTCATTACAGGGAATATGGATTAATAATACTAGTGATAACTGAAACATTTACATACAACAAACAAAGATTCATTTAAAAGCATAAATATCGCAGCCTACGGCAGTTCTGCATAAATGGAGATTATAAACATGGAAAAAAAAAGACTAATATAATTTTTTTGGTCAGAACTCTTCCATAAGATTAAAGATCAATGTTCTGTAGAAATTCACTCGAGCCGGGCCGGGTTCGGGCCGAATTTTAAACTTTTGTCCGGACCGGGCCGAGCTCGGGCCGAAATTTTAACTTTCGGGCCGGGCCGGGTCGGGCCATTATTTTTTCGTTCGGGCCGGGCCGGGCTCGGGCCGAAATTTTAACTCTCGGGCCGGGCCGGGTCGGGCCAATATTTTGTTCGTTCGGGCCGGGCCGGGCCCGGGCCGAAATTTTAACTTTCGGGCCGGGACCGGGCCTGGAAATTTCGGCCCGTGCAGACCTCTACTTCCTTTTCGAGCCCTGCTTCAGATTTGGGTCAATAAGCGCGCATACCCACTCAAAAATTAAATACCAACCCGCTGGATATTGACCCTTCTCACAACACTTGTTCTGTGAGATAAACATCAATCATTTTCAATCGGTAAATGAATTATAACAGATGTCAATTTTCAAAGAGGGAGAAAAAAAAAATCCGTGATAGGATTCGAACCAGGGGTGTAATGGCTGAAGTCGCCAATGCTCTTACCAACTGAGCCATCCCAGACGAAATACTGGAGAACTCATTCACTCAACTAACCTTAACGATCACACAATCACGAGCGATTATTTCTTCCACTGGCTGGATGGATAACCTCATTGGCTGAAATCCCCCTCATTGAAACTTGGCGACGATTTACTGAGGAAAAGAATTTTTTCACCAGCTAGCTTGGAAAAAAAGCCACGGCCCGTTTTATTAGCACTTTCCAACAAAGTTGAAAAGTGCTTATGCATTCGGTTTGTCTGGCCGTCTGGCCGTCTGTCCGTCTGTCCGTCTGGCCGTCTGTCCGTCTGTCCGCGCTCTAACTCCCGTAAATATACTCGGATTTCTATGAAATTTTTATACGTTATTGAGGTTTACCCTAGCACGAACCCTATTGAAAATGAAGTATCTACCATGATTAGTTTATCTACAGGGCGAATCAAAAGTTTCCCATTACATTACGGCCTATGGGGAAAAATCGTTAATATACTCAGATTGCCATGAAATTTTAGGAAGCTATTGAGGCTTACCCTAGCACGAACCCTACTGAAAATGAAGTATCTACCATGATTAGTTTATCTACAGGGCGAATCAAAAGTTTCCCATTACATTACGGCCTATGGGGAAAAATCGTTAATATACTCGGATTGCCATGAAATTTTAGGACGTTATTGACGTTTACCCTAGCACGAACCCTATTGAAAATGAAGTTTCTATTATGATTAGTTTATCTACAGGGCGAATCAAAAGTTTTCCATTACATTACGGCCCATGGGGAAAAATCGTTAATATACTCGGATTGCCATGAAATTTTAGGACGTTATTGACGTTTACCCTAGCACAAGTCCTATCGAAAATGAAGTTTCTACCATGATTAGTTTATCTACAGGGCGAATCAAAAGTTTCCTATTACATTACAGCCTATGGGGAAAAATAATTTCAAAGGAATTTTAAAGATGTTATACCCTGCCAAACATATTAAAATATGCATCCTATAAAATATAAGGTGAAAATGTAGCTATTATTCATTTACAGGGTCACACAAAAGAATTCCATTAGATAATGGTAAAAGGGGGAATTATGTGTGACATATTTTAAATATATTAAGCTTTTTCATGTATAATAAAATTGATATATGTCACTGAAGCTTAGTATAAATTATACGCTATTGTCTTTCATAATATGAAGTACATAGCATTTACAGGGCCATACAAAAGATTTCAAATAGTATATTCTTTCCAAAGTACCGTATATGTCTATGATGGTATATGTCTACCGTATATGGCTGATGGAGGGATGAAATTCATTTTAATTATGATATTCGCGTTTATATTTCGCTAAATATATACACATTATATGGTGTGTATAAATGTTATAGTTGATATACAGGGCTACCCAAAAGAGCTCACCTGAATAATTATATGAAATTTTATTCAGGATATGAGCGTAAATTATTTAAACGTGGTTCTTAAATAAGCTATGCATTTTTACGCTGAGCTGCATTCAATTTACTGAGAAATGTTTGCAGAATATAGGTAAAGGGATATACAGGGCCACGCAAAGAATTCGGTACATGGACGCCTATGAATGATGATTTATGAGAATGTGATTTCAGTTGTTTTAAAAGTGTTTCAGTTTACAATAAATTTTAGCCTAATGCTGACGTGTAATAAAGGCACAATGTAAACTACAGGGCTGAACAAAAGTAGTCAAGCATGTTTCCATCTAATAGTATGAATTGCTGAAAAAGAAATTTCAAGCTACTGGGTATTTTCTTGCTAAGCTAATGTATATACTAACATATGAAATACAGGGCTGTTCTAATGTACTGGAATACATATTTGGGTATATTTGGCTATACACTATTATTTCCTTAAATAACAAAGTTTTGTTAAAGATTTCATTAAGTGTTGGAAAGTGCTTCATAATCTATGCTTAACGCATGATTTTTCTTACTTGTTGAATCGTCACGTCGGCATTCAGAAAATACGCATTCATTTACAAGTGCTGTGCAATAACTTTTTCAAATATAATGTGTTTAAAATAATAAATATTAGGAAGTTCACAAATAAATTAGTTTTTCAATGTTTTAATAAATTGAATAAATCAGGAGTGAGAGATATTCATAAAAAAATATCTTCATATAATCTGTTCTTATCGCCAAGCTTTAAGCAATAAACGTCATTTCTGGCATACTTAAAATGTGATAACCAGTGGACCACTGAGATTATCCAGCCAGTGGGAGAAATAATCGCTCGTTCACACAATCTGGTCTGATACTTTGGATCAGCTCAACAGAATAAATCGAAGGTCAATATGTGGAAACTGCAGAAAACGCTGCATACGAAATTAGATTAGATTAATTCATAACATGGTTATTCAATTGGTATATGAATTCTAACAAATGTAAATTTTCTAAGTGGGTGAAAAAAGTCCGGGCCAGGATTCGAACCAGAGTATCTGATCGTTATTTAGGTGAAAGAGTCCTTCGGTATACGTCCGGGAGGGATGGCTTAGTTGGTAAGAGCATTGGCGGCTTCAGCCAATACATCCCTGGTTCGAATCCTGACCCGGACTTTTTTCACCCACTTATAAATTTGACAGCGTTTACCTGTCCAGTATGCAGATATCTTGATACTCGGACTTCTCGTGGAAAAGGACCTTCTTGACCTTCAGCGAGGCCATTACGTCGTTGTGGACAAGGCCCACCTCGGTGTACCAGCCTTTCTGGAAGATGTCCAGACCTGACATGGAGAAAACACACTCCACTTAAAATATTGCCCACATAAACACACTACAGTCGACTCTCGTTAATTCGAAAGCGGATAATTTGAATCTTCGCTTAATTCGAACTGTACATGAAGTCCCGAAATTTTCAATGCCAGAAACACGTTAAAATTTTTCATTAATTCCAACTCATTTTTTATTGACTTCGTTTGATTCGAACTAACTAGAATTCCGATTTTTCATTTTTCTTTTCTTTCTTACGAATTTCAAATCGTTTGAATGACTTACTTTCTTTCATTTTTGCGAAAATTGTTCCGAACGAGTATACATACATATAAGCTAATGCATTTGATATTCACTTTCTTAGTTCTCCGTCTGTCCATCGGTGACGCTTTATTTTTTTCTTCCAATGTGCTTGTTTCTGAGCTTTTAATTACTTTATTATTTTTGCATTCTAATTTAATATTAAGTCATACTCTAATGATAACAGACGAAATAAATAAAAAAAACACTATAACATTAACTCCTTTATAATAGTACCATATTAAACATCTTTTCATTTCATATTTTCCATAATTTGAACTTCGGATAGTTCGAACATTTCTTGTGGTGCCGACAAGTTCGAATTAACGAGAGCCGACTGAATATGGCCAAAAGTGATGGCTACTTGTCATTTTAGACATTTTGTTAATTATCTAGAAAAATACATGAGGAATTAATCCGAAGTTTTAAGCATGTAAACACAGTAGAATAGGTCACACATTTCCGTGAAGATTTTTTTTTCTCGAAACTCCATTGGGGACCTTCAACAAATTGAAAAAGAATGAATATCTTTCGGATAACTCTGTCAAAACTAATGTAGCAAAAAACATTCAAATTGAAGATTACGATTAAGTGGCTTATTGTAATAAACTGTGTTCATTTTTAATCTTTTTCTAGTCGTTTGCTCTTCCATCTGTTTAATTGCAGGATTAGATGATACTTATATTGACTTGTTTATATTAACTTTCAAATAAAAGGTAGTTTCATAATAATAAAGGTAGCTTTTAATAATAGTGTTTTGGTTTAAAAAAATAAAATAAAAGGAGATGAAAGGTCAGCTGAACATCTGTCGAAGCATTAGTTCCACTTTTATTTTATACTAGTATCGGGCTTTCGAATACCAGTAAACATATCTCCATATACCATTGCTGATACGCGTACCCCTGGTCAGTGTAATTTGTGCACACCATGTGGAATCCAAAAATTTAAACTTTTAGCAACCATACCTATAGTAGACAACACTTCGGATAAATATTGCATCCGACATCTTTGACATGTCTCTGTAAAGGGACGATAAATGCAATGCACATCATATTCTACTGTTAGCATCTTGTAGTAAACCTTAGCAATGTATATCAATTTAATGATGCTATGCTTGAAATGGTATGGCTGCCAAAAGTTTTTTTCCCGTAGACCATTATATAACCGAACTGTTTTGTGTGACCTTGTAAAATGAATGATAAAATGCAAAGCACCCCATATTGTCTGAATTTTAAGCCTTATAAACTAATACTAATATACTGAAAGTAAGCATTTTTGCATCACTAAGAATAATAAGCATGTTTTCTCATCCTGTTCTTGTCCTTTCTTTCTTGTGTTTTATGTCGTCACTACGCTCCAGGAAAACGTTTCCGTGCAAAATAAATGATAAAGTGCAAAGCACCTCATATTCTGTGAAAGTTTAAGCATCATAAACTAATACTGATGTACTTATATACTAATGTACTGAAAGTAAGCATTTTTGCATCACTAAGAATAATAAACATGTTTTCTCATCCTGTTCTTGTCCTTTCTTTCTTGTGTTTTATGTCGTCACTACGCTCCAGGAAAACGTTTCCGTGCAAAATAAATGATAAAGTGCAAAGCACCTCATATTCTGTGAAAGTTTAAGCATCATAAACTAATACTGATGTACTTATATACTAATATACTGAAAGTAAGCATTTTTGCATCACTAAGAATAATAAGCATGTTTTCTCATCCTGTTCTTGTCCTTTCTTTCTTGTGTTTTATGTCGTCACTACGCTCCAGGAAAACGTTTCCGTGCAAAATAAATGATAAAGTGCAAAGCACCTCATATTCTGTGAAAGTTTAAGCATCATAAACTAATACTGATGTACTTATATACTAATGTACTGAAAGTAAGCATTTTTGCATCACTAAGAATAATAAACATGTTTTCTCATCCTGTTCTTGTCCTTTCTTTCTTGTGTTTTATGTCGTCACTACGCTCCAGGAAAACGTTTCCGTGCAAAATAAATGATAAAGTGCAAAGCACCTCATATTCTGTGAAAGTTTAAGCATCATAAACTAATACTGATGTACTTATATACTAATATACTGAAAGTAAGCATTTTTGCATCACTAAGAATAATAAGCATGTTTTCTCATCCTGTTCTTGTCCTTTCTTTCTTGTGTTTTATGTCGTCACTACGCTCCAGGAAAACGTTTCCGTGCAAAATAAATGATAAAGTGCAAAGCACCTCATATTCTGTGAAAGTTTAAGCATCATAAACTAATACTGATGTACTTATATACTAATGTACTGAAAGTAAGCATTTTTGCATCACTAAGAATAATAAACATGTTTTCTCATCCTGTTCTTGTCCTTTCTTTCTTGTGTTTTATGTCGTCACTACGCTCCAGGAAAACGTTTCCGTGCAAAATAAATGATAAAGTGCAAAGCACCTCATATTCTGTGAAAGTTTAAGCATCATAAACTAATACTGATGTACTTATATACTAATATACTGAAAGTAAGCATTTTTGCATCACTAAGAATAATAAGCATGTTTTCTCATCCTGTTCTTGTCCTTTCTTTCTTGTGTTTTATGTCGTCACTACGCTCCAGGAAAACGTTTCCGTGCAAAATAAATGATAAAGTGCAAAGCACCTCATATTCTGTGAAAGTTTAAGCATCATAAACTAATACTGATGTACTTATATACTAATGTACTGAAAGTAAGCATTTTTGCATCACTAAGAATAATAAACATGTTTTCTCATCCTATTCTTGTGTTTTATCACTACGCTCCAGGAAAACGTTTCCGACCGTGCATTGCTGAGTGATATCCATTCGCTTAGGTGTACTTTATCTGTCCTAAAAGTTTGTAACCGCTGTACTGATACATCCTGTATATCTATTAACTTATAAGCTTTAAAAACGTAAACTATACATTAACACTAGCAAAATGCCCTAGATTTTCATATTAGGATCATTGTTTTAGTTTAACGACGGGAGCCTTTTACGAAATTTTTAATGATTTGTCGCCGGTTTTAAAAAACAGAAATTTGTGCCTTCTTAAGGGTGTATTCGAAAAAACGCTTTTCCACCTTCAACAGCTCGAAATTTTCCGATACAATTTCAGACACATTTTTAAAAATAGAAACATGAAACTTGCTGAAGGGATTTTTGAAGAGATGTACAAGGTGCCGTGTGATGTATTTTTACGCTCAATTCATTAGAATTTGATTTATAAACAATTATCTTCTCAGTATGACCCTTTTTTTCGTTCACAGATCTCCCGCTAGGGGAAAATCTGTTCAAAATGCCGTTTTTGATTGCTTTTTTTGCAATATTTTCTGCATTTATCAAAGAAATGACAATTACGGCACCTTGTGTACTTTCCAAATAAGAGATATTGAAAGTTTCGTGTATTTGAGAGCAATAATGAAGTCAAAAATAAATCGGAAAATAAGCAGTTTGAATCAAAATACACCCTTAAATCGAATAAATGCTCCGATTGAATAAGGCATATTTCGCTGTATAATTTTGCCGGTGGTAATAAACAAGGATTGTTAAGCCTTTTTGCGGCACGTGTACGTGTCGCTCGTCCCCAAGGGGTTAAGAATGTAATAACATTGTAAAAGCAGCAGTGTTCCACGAAAGTTGTTCCACACGTGAGAAGGAGGGATCCAGCTTACCATTGCTCATTCGACAAAACCACAACTACAAGTGTTCATTTTAAGATTCGATTCTTGGAACCGCAAACACAATAATGTTAAAGAGTTAACAACCCATCAAAAATTCACTTACCGAATTGGCCTTCTAACTTGTTAACATCTTTTGCGCAAATCTGAAAGAAAAAGAAAGATGATGATGTTAATTTCGACAACAACATTATTACAATCGAATAATCTGTAAAATCAGTGAACTCTTTCCAGAGCAAATAATAACTGTCAACAATACGCAAAAAAATGAGAAATTGCAAAAAAAATGAGGGGTTGTATCCAAATATCTCGAGTAGTAATGAATACACCCCCTCATCTTTATGCTTCATTTTGGAAATAACAGATTTTAAGCTTATTATGTAGACAATCACTTTCAGAATTTTCAAGCTATGTTTTTGAGACTTTCACATAAGTTGCTCTATACATTTAGCTAACACAATAGGCAAATGCAATTTTGATACCGATTACGCATGGACAATGAAAAATTATTTAGTAAATCTGCTCATATTTTATGCAATTTTTATTATTTTCTAATTCTGATTACAGGGTATTGTGTTCAATGTTGTTTGTCATGTTTTTAAAAAATATTATTTTATATTAAGAACTCTGCAAATTACAAGCAAAAGACTTGGAAAAATTTAGGACTGTTTTTATAAAAACCTTAATTTCTCTACGAGTATATCCGCTATTCGCATAAAAAGGAAAATAGTTATTACAATAAGTCAATCATAATCTACAGTTTGACTGCTTTTGCTACATTAATTTTGACAGGGTTAACCAAAAGATATTCTTTTTACTTACCCATCATACGTAGTATAGAGTAAGTCTTGCAATCGTTTTGAAACTCGAAAAAAAATTTTGACGGATTTACACGTTTCAGATACTGGAGATTCCGAAAAACATATTTTTAGAAAAAAAATTTTGCCGTCCGTCCGTCTGTGTGTCTGTCTGTCTGTCTGTCTGTAACCACTCTATCTCCCGAACAAATTGAGATAGAGACTTGAAATTTTGTATATACTTAGTATGTAAGAATGGGACGAAGTCTATTTAATATCAGCAACCTCGATTATCCGGAACTATTTTTTCCGGACTCTCGAAAAATTCGTTCTGATGAAAGGTATATAAAAATTTTCGAAATTTTTTATTTTAAGGACTGGAAGTAAAAGGCAATAAAATAATACAAATTTTGCATAAAAAACGAGGTCGATCGGATTATTAGTTGTCGAGATATGTCTAATCCTGTTTTCCAAATTCTTCGATTTTTCATGACCCTGTATTTCATTCAAATTTCAATTCACATGTATATTTTTATTGGAAATGAGACGCTTAATCCAATACAGTAAATTTTTAGTTAATATGATTGTTATTTTTTGAGTTATAAGGATGTTTCTTATACGCAATCCGGTACTATTCGAGCATTTTGGCGTTTTATATAATTAGTCAAAATTGGCTGGGAGTTGCCATAGACACGCGTTTTATTTTCATATTTTATATTATGATGGGTAAGTATTACGGTGGCACCCCAACGACTAGTTTTTTTTTTTTTTTTTTTTTCAATTTATTGACGGTTCTCTATGGAGTTTCAGGAAAAAAATCTTCACGGAAATGTATGACCTGTACTATTATGCTTACACACTTAGAGTTTCAAGATAATTCCTCATATGTATTTTTCTAGATATTTAACAAAATATCTAAAATCGCAAGTGGCCAATCACCTTTGGCCACATAATGTACATTAATAGAAGCGATCGAGTATTTCTGTAGAACTTCAAATTCTGTAAAGCGCCTAAAATAGGCTCATTTTAAAACTATCAATTTCTCTAAAATTAATGGTATTAATTTCATGAAAATTTGTTTTTAGGCTAGTTGAAAGTTAATTTATTTCTAGGGTATCGCCCTTGAAAAAAAAAAAAAACTTTAGGCTTGTTTTGGTAGAAATAGATGGCTCAATAAGCAAATTTTATAGAAATCATTTCAAAAAAGACTTTATTTTCAATCATTTGGTTACGGTAACATTCTTGTACAATAATGGCTTTCTTGTAAAGGCCGTGTTTACTTTTTCTTTCTCCTTCAATCATATTTTTTAGCACTTTCCAACAAAGTTGAAAAGTGCTTATGCATTCAGTTTGTCTATCCGTCTGTTCAAGCTCTAACTCCCGTAATTAGACTCGAATTTTCATGCAATTGATAAGGCTTATTTAGCATCTCCAAAGCATGTTCGGTATTGCATATGAAGTATGCACGAGTAATGGTTCATTTATAGAGACACATAAAAGAATTCGATTACATTGTGGTATATGGAGAAAAATTATTTGAAGAGTATTTTAATGACTTGATGTTATTTCAAATACACTGCTCAAAACAATTAAAGGATATTTGAAGTTTTATATAAAATAAAGATATAAACGAAATTTTTTTTGCCGAAAATAGAAGAAGAGAATCACAAATGCAAATTTTTCTCGTTTTCAAACTGTGGAGTATGCAAATTTTGAGTTCGACGTCCAAAACGTCGCTTCAGCGGCAGCGAATGAAATTTGACTTTCAACTGGATAAAAGAGAATGAAGACAAGGATGATCGGCATTCAGTGATTGCTTTGTATCGATGAGTACGATGTCTCAGCGAAGTCATTTGACAGATTCAGAAGCTTGGAGAATTGTTGGTAGGTTAAAAGGGGGCCAAACTCAAGCCGAAGTTGCGCAAGCCATTGGAGTGTCACAAAGTGTCATTTCCAGGATCTGGAACCGTTTTTTGGAGAGTAGATGTGCAGGCCGAAGACCAGGGCAAGGTCGTAGACGGGCAACAACGCCCAATGAAGATCGGTATTTAGCGTTAACAGGTCGGAGACACCCGAAACATGAATGCCACTCTTCTCCAACAACACCTTCGCTCGGCTACAGGCACCACGATTTCAACTCAGACTGTCCGAAACCGGCTCCATGCTGTAGGTCTGTATGCTCGCCGACCGATGGTATGTATTAGATTAATATCAAGGCATCGTCACGACCGCAGGGAGTGGGCAACCGAGCATGTCAACTGGAGGAGAAATGAATGGAGCAATATTCTGTTTTCTGACGAGTCCCGTTTTTCTGTGCATCCGGATAATAGGCGTATTTTCATCTGGAGGGATCGTGGCAGTAGGAATAATCCTGCGTTCGTGCACGAAAGTGTCAGATTTGGCGGTGGAGGAGTGTTGGTGTATGGTGGCGTCTCCATTGACGGGCGCACTAACCTCTACATCATTCGAGATGGAGCTCTGACTGGTCGCCGATATAGAGATGAGATCCTCAGACCTATTGTAGTCTCTTACGCTGCAGCAATCGGAGAAAACTTCATTTTAATGGACGATAACTGCAGGCCACATCGGGCAAACCTGGTGGAGGATTTCCTTTTCGAGGAAGGAATCGTTCGAATGGAATGGCCAGCGTGTTCTCCAGACATGAATCCAATCGAGCACGTTTGGGACGCTCTAGGAAGACGAGTTTCTGGCCGCCAACAACCCCCACAAACTCTCCAAGAACTGGAAAGAGCTTGTCGGACGCTCCTCTCAGTCCACAAAACTTTGAAGAATGTCCTAGGTAGTTTTAGCTGCCACCACCGATATTAATGGGTGATATCGGTCACCTGCTGTGAGGATTGGGTAAACTAACACTGACGCTGTTAATGAACTGAACTAACAGTTTATTTAAGATATAGATATGTACACAAGAAACAATATTTACAACTATCTACAATTACAACTCGGATATAGATGATCCGGTTCAACATTAAATTAACTACAACAAACGTTGGTTGTGTACCGTTCAACTTACACTTTCTTCCTCACACTCAACGCACGTTAGATACGCTTTATCAGAGATTACTGCAGAATCTCAATACACAAGGGTACTAGGCCTCACTTCTCGGCCTATAACACTATCCACCGGGACGCCTTGTCCCACGCTCAAAATATACACTATACAACAGGACCAAAAATCCTGAGCGACCTATCGGTCTCAACGCCAAGCGAGAACTGTCTCCAACCTCTCTGTCCAGAGTTGACCTTGTCAGAGATCTTCCTTCCCCCAGCAGGGCCTCTTAGAGTTCCTCAATCGGTTCAATTCCGCATACCAACCTTGAGTCATGACATCTACTGTTTACACATCACTTAAATACTAAATGACAGCTGAGCCATGCCCCGTGGTCATCACTTTCATTCAGCAACGAGTGCGTCATCCGCACACCTGTGTCAACATCTGTCATTCGTTATTATAGAAAAGAAAGAAAGGTATTCCGAGCTTCACGGATACACAACCCACAATACATAAAATATTCAGATAAGGAAATGTTATTCCTTTCTAATTCAGGGCAGATGTCTTCTAGGAACCTGACACCCCCCACCTTAGCGGAAAATATGCCTCTTAGGGGCTAATTTTCCCCAAACATATAATAATATTACGGTAGAGTTCAATAGTCTCTTTGCAGATTTCTTCATTCTAAATATTACATAGGCATTTTCAGGTGTCTGAACATTCTCTACTGACATCTCTACTGAACCTTATACTAATACTACTATTGCATAAACAATACACATGCTCATTTACTATTATAAACACAAAACTTAAAAAAAAATATTTACACAAACACAAACAAAAAATTAGACATGTGATGACATCCTTTAAGGTTGTCTACTATTTTGACATTGATACTGATGGGCTAGTAACTGGTTGTTCTTCCCAGCTCTTTCTCTGTAGCCTCGAAATTGCATCAGCATTCAAATGTTGAACTCCGGGACGATGAGAAATGCTCAGGTTCCAGCGTTGCAAGGCTAGAGCCCACCTAGTGAGTTTGGGCGACCTTGGGGTTGTTTCCGTGAGAAATTTTAATGGATTATGGTCGGTAATGACCTCAATTTGAGATCCATAAGTCCACTTTTCAAACTTCCGCAACCCGAAGAGAACACTCCAAGACTCTTTCTCTATACTCGGCCAAGCACGCTGAGCCCCTGACAATTTCTGACTGGCAAAAGCTATAGCTTTAAACTGACCTTTTTCATCTTTTTGAGTAAGACAACATCCTACTGCAAGGTCGGAAGCATCGGCGTGAAGCTGATATTCCCGGCCTACGATAGGTGTAGCCAAACTCGTCACTTTACACAACTCATCTTTAAGAGTATTAAATGCTTTTTCTGCCCTTTCATCCCATGGTACAGTATTTTTGACATTTCCTTTGGTTAATTCGGTTAAAGGTATAGCTATCTCAGCATAATTTGGAATATAAGATCGGTAGAATCCCATTAATCCCAAAACTGATCTAACTTCCTTTTTAGTCTTTGGTCTCTTTAAGTCCCTTATTGCTCCGATTTTCTCCTCATCAGGTGCATGAGTTCCACCCCCAATAACATGACCTAAAAACTTAGTCTATTTCTCTCCAAATTTACATTTGTCTAGTCTAATCGTAAAATTTCTATTTTTCAACTCTTCAGTGACAGCCCTGACATGCTCACAATGCTCTTCCCAGGTATCGGAGAAAATGATGACATCATCAATATATGCTTCTGCATACCTCCGATGACCTTGGAGAACCTCATTCATGTCTTTTTGAAACGTAGCAGCAGCCCCTGATACTCCAAAAGGCATTGTACGCCACTGATAAGTTCCGTTATGCGTCGTAAAAGCTGTCAGCGGTTTACAATCCTCAGCCATTTTAATTTGCCAATAACCCCTCAATAAATCTATTGAAGATAAATATTTAGCCGCCCATGCGGTATACATAATTTCTTGGGAATCTTTCATCGGGAAGGTGGGAACCTGCGTTACAGAATTTAAAGCTCTGTAATCAATACACATTCTGACAGTTGCATCTTTTTTCGCAACGCAAACAATTGGATGGCTAATTTCAGCATTCGATGGTTCGATTAGATTTAATTCTAATAACTCCTGAATCTGCCTATCCACTTCCTCTTTATAAGCTACCGGCACGCTATATAACTTTGGTTTTTTCCTTTCTATACCCGGTTTCAGATCAATACGATGTTCCCCTACTTCCGCTGGTCGTACAGGACCCATAAACACTTCTTTATTTTCCCTCAAAATGGACTTTAAATCTTTGACTTGACTATTAGATAGCCCTTTTATTTCAAACCTCTCAATATCCCGTTCTATCTCTTGATCCCGGTTCAAAATAGGAATTTCCCCAACTTCTCCAAATTCCTCATCACCTTCGAAAACAATATTAACTATATTACATTTAGCGATAAATTCTCTTATCTTATTTTGGTGCACATGCTTCCTACTCCCGTCAGCTAACTCAACAATAAACGAATGCTGGTTTCGTTTTTCTACAATAGTTGCCGGCCCTTGCCACCTAGAATATAACTTATTAGTCGAATCGGGGATTAACAGTATAACTTTATCGCCTACCTCAAACGTTTTTTCTTTTGACCTTAAATTATAATGATACGCCATTCTATTTTGTTGAACCTCAGACGACAATTTTGCCTCATTTGCGGCTCTTTCTAAGCGGTTCTTAAGTTTATCCAAGTACTCATGAATCGGCGTAGTATCTAACTGCGCTCCCTTATTTTCTCCTGCCCATGACGACTTAAGAATCGATAACGGACCCTCCGGCGCTCTACCATATAATAACTGGAAAGGTGCGATTCCCGTCGTAGAATTTGGGACTTCCCTATACGCCCATAATATAAATGGTATTTGTTCATGCCATTTTTTTCCTTCTTCCCTAATCGTATGATGTAGCATACGTTTAAGAGTCTGATTAAATCGTTCCACAAGTCCGTTGGACTGTGGATACTGTGGAGTCGAAAATCTTGGACTAGCACCTAACCTTTTCTCAAATTCTTTCGTTAAGTCGGCAGTAAATTTGGTTCCATTGTCGCAGGCAATTACATTAGGAATTCCTGTTCTCATAAATATTTGAAGTAACGCCTCACACGCGGTTTTAGCAGTTAAACTTTTTAGAGGGATCGCATCCGCCCATCTGGTATGCTGATCAATTAAAGTCAGTATATACCGATGCCCTTGTGAACTTTTAGGATCAATAGGCCCAATTAAATCAACATTAACAACCTGAAATGGAAGTTCCGGCCGCGACACTGGGGAAATAGGAGCTCTATCATTTACTTTAACCCCTCTAGTCAATTGGCACTCTAAACATGATTCACAAAACTGTTTAGCTTCTTTTGCCATTCCCTCCCAATAAAAAGAATACCTTATTCTCTGCAACGTTTTCTTGGCTGCATGATGCCCTCCAAATACCGATGAATGCGCTAATTTTAAGATTTCTTCCCTTATGTACCTTGGGTACTACTAATTGCGCTATAGTTTCGCCTAACAATTTCTCTTTATGATACAATAATCCGTTTACAATATAATAATCCCCTTTTTCCTTTTTAGCTAATTCCCAAGCTTTCTCTAATTCTTTACATTCCAACTGGGATTTCTTAAACATATCTGAGTTACTAACAATAGATTCATTATTTTCCTCCGTTTCAGTTTTTTCTGGATCCTGGCTTTGTACATTTTGCGATCTCGCGTCTATTACGTAAACATTATAGCTATCGTTACTTACATCTTCCTTTTCATTCGAGTTATCAATAATAATTTCGGAACTTTTTAATTCTTCGGACTCTATCAATGGCTCCTCAAGATTGACACCTGACAACTCATTAATCACCTCGGGATGTAAAATTACTTGCTCATTAATATTATCAGTTACTGCGCAAAGTACTTCCTGATGAATAATATTAGTTTGCCCGAATTGCGGAATAGCTAGCGGTAGTTTAACTAACGGTGATTTAACAGCTTCACCAAATAACCCTTGTAAATAAATACTACCCGCTCCCTTTAATTTCTCTTCCGGTACTAAATCTTTATGAACAACACTAATCTCACATCCAGAATCAACCAATCCCTTTGCTTTTTGCCCATTAACACTAACTTCAATTTTCTCAAGTTTATTTAATTTCTCACCAATAACATTAGTTTTCTGCTCGGCCTTTGCCGATATTCTAGCCACAATAGCCCCATTAGGTAACTCTTGATTTTCTTTCACCATAATCTTATGAACACCTGCTTTCTGGTCTCGCCCTTTATTGCCATTATTAGTTCCCTCATTACCCACTTTATTACAAAAGCGTTGGTAATGACCTCTCAAACCACACTTAAAACATTTAGGCCCTGAAGCATCATTCGTCTTCTTAAACTCTGTTTTCCTATCCGGAAAAGAATTACACTCATTACTACCATTTTGCCTCCAACTACCACTAAATTTACTATCCTCCCTCGGTCTCATTTTTCCATTATTTACATACTTATCTTTGCCTTTAAAACTTTTATACGTAACTGCATAAGATTTATTTTTATGGTCAAAATAATGGTCACATTCTCTAGCAATTTTAGAAGCTTCTAACCATTTACTTTGATGAGTTAACCCAATATATGACGCAGTATCCTCATCTAACGTACTCATTAGCTTATCAGTAACTATTAACTGGTTGACCTTTTCATAAGTGTCCGCACCTCTAATTTTACAATAATTTTCCCACGTAGCTATTAAACGCGATACAAATAATACATGGGTTTCGTTCGGATTTCTCCTAGCTTTCCGAAAATTTTCTAAACATGCCTTCGGGGTTGGCTCATGTTCCCTTAGGACTAACTCCTTTAATTCCTCATAATTCTCCATTTGTTCCTTAGTGGTATAAATTAACAAATTATCCGCCTTATCTCCTAACATATTTAGTAGAATTTCGGCCTGCTGGTTTTCCGGTACATCTTTAGTTTGGAATGCCCTTTCTAAACTGTTGAAAAATAAATTCCATCCCTCAGTCCCTTCTGGTACTTTGATAGATAGAGTCAGGGCCGTGCTTAAGGGGGGGCGAGCCGGACATTTGCCCAGGGCCGCCAAAATTTGGGGCCGCAAAAAAGTTGATGTTGTTTTTACATTTCACCAGTTTTTATGAAGAATCTAGTTGGCTTGTCAGGCGCAACCCGAGCCCGTGATGAATGACCTTTAAATTGACCTCAAACTTGTAGAATTTTATGTCGTAAGACTCCATTCTATCTAAATTTATATTTTTAAGTGAAAAAAATATTGAATAAGTGTCTGCTATTTTGCATTTTATTTTCTGCTTAATTTGATTGTTAGAGTCCTTGCATACCGAAAGTGAGTGAAACCGCGACAAAACACTCAGATTTTTACCGATTTTTGTCAAAACATCCCATATTTCATTTTGTGAAAAATGCATATCTAACGTTTTATTTTTCTAAACTGGGACTTTAGTTACTTTTAACGCAGGAAATATCGTTTCCGTTAGGCGCGAAGCGAAAGAGAAAAGAATTATCGTAAAATTCATACACTTTACAACTAGTTGCACTATTGATTAGGAGATTTCATCGGTAAGAGTATACTTTTGGTTTCTTGGAAACTCTAAAAGCTATAGAAGGGCGAAACATTCAATTTTTTAAGATTTCGCAAAATTTTCACTAATTTAATTTTGTAAAAAAGATTTCTACTGTCAGAAGTTTTCAAAATTTTTATAGGTGATTAAATCTGGTCTATTGGGATGCTCTAAAAAGATTGTATTAAAACACGGACGCTTAGTTTCTTTTAGTGAAGAAAATATATCGTTTCTGTGATTACTGGTACATTAGAAAAAGTTAAAATTCTGGCTTTTTAAAACCAATTACATTATCGATTAGAAGAAGGTTTTAGCTTTTAAGCACATATTTTTGGTTTGTCGATACCTGTAAAACTGCATCCTGGTAAGGTATTGCAATAAGAGTAAAAAATGTTTTTCACTAAAACAACCTTTTTTTGAATTTTTTTTGTTTTTTTTAAGAGTGCTATATATTTCCAAGATTGTTGTGGATTTTTTTTAATTGATTGCAGCATTTGAGACTTAAGAATAAGATCTTTCAGAATGTGTCTTGCGTTTTAAAGTTAACTAAACGGTTTGGACGATGTAAATTAATACATAATTACAAAATTCCTCGGAAATTTTCTTTTTCTGTTCTTTATTTTCAACCAATGCATAAATGTACCTTTAGATCATGCGCCGCAGCTTTTCATTTCTCGCAACGACCGAGATAAGTTTTAAGTGAAAGTGAGTTTGGTCTTTAATTAACAAATCTAATGAATAAGAATTATAAGAATTTTATAATTTTATAAGAATTTTTAAATTCTGAGTTCAAAATTTCCAGGTGTGTCATGAGACACTTTGGGCTAGCATTACCAAATATTTCATCCTCATATACATGCCTATTTCTGCTAGCCATCGAACGCAGACTGACATCATACACACACGTAGACAGAGTTAACTTTGTTTTATTCGTTTTTACTCCGATTAATTGATTGAAGCAGAAATTTTAGATGAAAATCAAAGTTGGTATGGTATTGAATTAAAATTATTAGAATATTAAAATAAGTAACTATTTTTTTTTAATATTAAAATGTACGAATGAGATAGAAGAAAGTTTTGGGATTGGCACATCCAACTAGTTACGAAATGTTTTTAGAGACCATTTTTATCTTATAAGTAACTACCATGCTAAATTTCATGTTTCTAGGCCCTTCGGTAACACACAAATCGCATGTTTAGAGTGTTTTTTTGCTTCTGCATCCCTTTTGGGGTAGCGACATCAACGTAAGATATAGCCTTTATTAAAGCAAGGACTGTTACCGTCATTTTGACATCATTAGTTTTTTAATCGGTTCGTTACTTCCCGAGATTGCTTAAAAAACTCAATTTAGAAACTTTTTATATCGCATTTCGCGCATTTTTACCTTTTTAAAATTTCATATTTTTTAGAAACTGTTCTTCGAAATCATTTATATTTTATAAGTAATTAACATCCCAAAAATTATGTTTTTAGGTCCGTCAGTAACGCAGTCACATTAAAAAAATTTTTTTTTGCTCCGGCACCCCCTTTCGGGCAGTGACACCTTCATAAGACATAGCCTTTGTTGGAGCAAGGACTATCACCATCATTTTGATATTATTAGTTTTTTAATCGGTCCGTACTTCCGAGATGGATTAAAAATTGCAATTTAGAACACTTTTTGAGCATTGTCATCGCTTTTAAATTTCGTATTTTTGGAAAACGCTCTTTGAGATTAATTATATCTTATAAATAGCTAACAAGCCAAACTTTATGTTTCTAGGTCCTTCAGTAATACAAAAGTTGTATCTTTAAAGTGCTATTACACGTGTGCTGCTGCAGGCGTCTCCATGTTATCCTATGGGACCAGGGAGACGCTTGCAGAGCGCGCGATTCTTTTGTGTCGGAGCGTCTTTTACGCCTGGAACGAAGCGAGTCGCCAGCAAGAGCCAATCAAATGCTTGGAAATCCAAATGACGGTAAAAACTCTTCTCGAACAGCCAATGAAATATATAGAAAACGAAAAAGCGCAGGCGATTTTTGTCGCTTGCAATTTTTACGTGTAATAGCACTTTTAGAAAGGTTTTTGCCTCCTATGGGGTAATGACGCCAACATAAAATATAGTCAATGTTGGTACCAAGGCCTGTCACCATTATCTTGACATCATTATTTTTTTAATCGGTTCATTATTTCCCAAGATTTTTTAAAAATCGCTATTTTGAACGTTTTTAGAATGCCTTTCAGTACATTTTTAGAACGTTTTTTGCGCCTTTACTCCCGAAGTTAGTGGCATCGACATAAGATATAGCCTATGTTTAACAGGGAAGAACACCATCATTTTGGTACCATTACTTTTGAAATCGGTTAGGTAGTTCCAGAGATTAGTCCCTACATATAAACAAACTTTACCTCTTTATAATACAGGTGTAGATTACGTGCGATTTATGATACTAAAACCTATAAATTAAACTGAACTGTTATTTATCATGAAAAGCCAAAAAATGGTAAACTAAAAGGATTTTAAATACTGATGTGCATAGGAAATTTGATTCTTTTGATAATAAATTTTATACCTTTTTTTCAATTTTTAGTGTTAAAAAGTTCATACTAATTTCACTCTTGTGCAGTTTATAACATTTTATATCCGTTTAAAAATTTCGGAAAAAAAGGGCCGCCAAAATATATTTCGCCCAGGGCCGCCAAAGTCCTAAGCACGGCCCTGGATAGAGTTTTAACACTTTTGATCAATTTTTCAATGTTACTTTCATTACTAGATTCCCTAGATCCATTAGAGTTATTTGCTGAACCTTGAACTCTGAGCCTTTCCATTTCTAATTCATGTCCCATCCTCAATTTCTCCATTTCTAACTTTTCGTGTTTTTCTTCGCGCTCTAACTTTTCCTGTTTTTCTAACCTTTCGCGTTCTAATTTTTCCTGTTTTTCTTCACGCTCTAACCTTTCCTGTTTTTCTAACTTTTCGCGTTCTAATTTTTCTTGTTCTAATCGTTCTGCAACAATAGCGTCAGATAATTCCTTAATAACCCCCTCATCATACTCATCACTGTCCATTATCTTTTTCTTAAGCTGAATTCTGGTATCATCTTCCGTGAATTCAACACCCAATTCTTCAGCTATCACCTGAAGATCAACCTTTTTTAGTTTCAATAAGAAAGCCATACCTTCACTGATTGTTATAACCACCCCACAAGAATAGTTAAACCTACCAACTAAATTTCTAATTTAGTACAGATATTTCTCCACTTATTATACTAATTAATACCATTTCAGATAATCCATGCATTTCATTTCTAATTAACCTACTGAATACTCTAATTTTCCTCAACCATTGATATCACACAATTTAATTCCAATAAAACAAAAAAGTAAAACAATAATTCGATTTGACTGCTATGCAATATAGATTCCAATATATACACTTAGATAACAACATACAACTTATATAATAATACTGATACGTTGAAATTGAATAGAAGTATTGATGTCAATCAGAAAAAATCCGCATAAAGAAAAATTGAAACACATGCATGCATACATAAATTTCTACAATTATCCTCACTAAAATATTTCCGAATTCAATATTGGTTCTCACACTTAAAACAAATATACCGAAAATCTTCACTTTTATTTTTACTCACTATGGCTCTCTTTTGAGCCTTTTTTTTTTCACTATGGCTCTCTTTTGGGCCTTTTTTTTTCACTATGGCTCTCTTTTGAGCCTTTTTTTTTTTCCTCACTAGTATTGGCCAATTAAAATTTTCATTTGGTTAGAATTTTGATAATGCAACTCTTAAAATTTAAACAGTATTGCTTCATTTAACAATTACTTTAACAATAATTTAGATTTAATGCATTAATTTAGTTCACTAATATCATTATAAATAGCATACCATTATCATCTCAAATTATTATGACCTTTCTTTAAAACAATAGCAATATGGTTACTAATTCTTTACACCTATCTGAACACAATTATTTCATTGCACATAAATTACATAGACAATTTACTTAAATTACTATTAATTATACAACAATACAATTTGGTTCGAGATGTCAGAAGAAATGAATGATCAAAACACCTTACCTTATACTTTATTTGGTGGGGTACACTTCTATTCAGAGATAGCTCCACGATGTAGCGATAATCAGGCACAACACAGTTCAGTTTAGTTCTTTCTAATAAAGATACGCACAACACTTTAGTCCACACTAGACGATATGGCACGATACTTTATCACACACTCGACGATCCGGCACGATACTTTAGCACATACTCGACGATACGGCACAACACTTTACACACATTCAACGCTACGGCACGACACTTTACACACATTCGACGATACGGCACGACACTTTAGCATACAATCGACGATCCGGCACGATGCTTTAGCACATACTCGACGATATGGCACGACCACACAAGAATTCCGCTGGATACTCTGGCATTAACAGACTGCAACACGGCTCGCTGGTCACTGGTTTCAGGCGATTCTATCCCGACGCTGCCAACAATTTGTCGGACGCTCCTCTGAGTCCACAAAACTTTGAAGAATGTCCTAGGTAGTTTTAGCTGCCACCACCGATATTAATGGGTGATATCGGTCACCTGCTGTGAGGATTGGGTAAACTAACACTGACGCTGTTAATGAACTGAACTAACAGTTTATTTAAGATATAGATATGTACACAAGAAACAATATTTACAACTATCTACAATTACAACTCGGATATAGATGATCCGGTTCAACATTAAATTAACTACAACAAACGTTGGTTGTGTACCGTTCAACTTACACTTTCTTCCTCACACTCAACGCACGTTAGATACGCTTTATCAGAGATTACTGCAGAATCTCAATACACAAGGGTACTAGGCCTCACTTCTCGGCCTATAACACTATCCACCGGGACGCCTTGTCCCACGCTCAAAATATACACTATCCAACAGGACCACAAATCCTGAGCGACCTATCGGTCTCAACGCCAAGCGAGAACTGTCTCCAACCTCTCTGTCCAGAGTTGACCTTGTCAGAGATCTTCCTTCCCCCAGCAGGGCCTCTTAGAGTTCCTCCATTGGTTCAATTCCGCATACCAACCTTGAGTCATGACATCTACTGTTTACACATCACTTAAATACTAAATGACAGCTGAGCCATGCCCCGTGGTCATCACTTTCATTCAACAACGAGTGCGTCATCCGCACACCTGTGTCAACATCTGTCATTCGTTATTATAGAAAAGAAAGAAAGGTATTCCGAGCTTCACGGATACACAACCCACAATACATAAAATATTCAGATAAGGAAATGTTATTCCTTTCTAATTCAGGGCAGATGTCTTCTAGGAACCTGACAGAGCTCTTTTGGAAGAGTGGGGCAGAATACCCCAACTCGTCACTAATAGCCTCATTGAGTCCATGCCTCAAAGGTGTTCAACGTTGCTGGCCGCCCGTGGAAACCATACCCCCTACTGAAAATGATTTTCTTTGAAGAAAACACTTTTTCTTATTCTTTTTTTCTCATATGCACAAATTGTTTTTTTTCCTTTTGTACACAAATGCGCAATAACCTCCTCAGTCCTGAGACAAATTTTACGTGGCACCACAAAAACCAGTATAAATTTTTTATTAACCTTTTCTCCAAACATATATTAGGTTGTATATCGATGCTTCTAACATGCACACATCTATTAAAAGAGTCTAAATGTAATTTTAGAAATTCTAACAGAAATTAAATTAATTTAAAGGGTGATTTTTAGTGTCGCCTCCAGGCGACATCAGGACTGAAGAGGATAAAATGCATTTTTTTCTGCCAAAGATGTGTAATTTATTCTCATATAACCTACTATGTCTGTCGACCATGTATCAATCAGCTAAAAAGTTTCCCAGATACAAAATCCACCTAAAACTGCAATATCCTTTAATTGTTTTGAGCAGTGTATATTGAAACTGACAAAAGTCACTTAGTTTCACTACGATCACGCAAAAATAGAGCATTCATAGCAATATTTTATTAATTTACAGATATAAACAAAAGAATTCGGTTACAGTATTGTCTTTGCGTCATAATTGCTGGAGAGTAACCATCGACTTGAAATACAATGTTATCTCATCTCGATGGACAGTACGTTTTAAGATTCGATGTGGACTTCTAAATTTAATTAGTTTTTTGCATTTTACTTTCTATATATAAATTCTATACCTCCTATACAGGGCTGCACAAAAGTATTTGCATACCATTCTCCCTATTACAGGAAATGTCTGAAAGGGAATTTTTAACTGAAATATATGTATCGCCTAAATGAACTAAATTTCGGAATGCATGTTGTTAATAGATACAATTTTCTATATCCTATACAAGGCTGTTAAAAAATTGAGATCATTTTACAATTGCAGGTGAGAACAGCTGAAAGGGTAGATTTCGAAGAGTGCTCATTTCAACAACAAAAAATAAATTTGATTATAGATAAACCCAGTTTAACAACTTTATTTGTCCCCTTTCGAAAAAATTTTAATTTTATTTTTCTGTAAGGACTGGTATTATCAGAATCATCTTAAGCTAAATTCGGATCAAAAGCCCATTTTGACAACATATTTTGAAATAATTCTGACTTTATTAAAAAATCGACTAATACGGCACTATGTTTCTAAATAACAAAAGACTGCCAATTGAATGCGTTTGAGAGCAAAATTGAATTTAAAAATGAGTTATAAAATAACCAATTTTGAATACAACCTCAATTCTTAATCCTGATAGCTTCGGGAAATTTTGCGCGAAGTGCCCACTTTGACAGCATTTTTAAAAATATATTCAGCCTTTATCAAAAAACTGAACAATGCGGGACATTATACAGCTCCTATATAAGAAAACCTGTCAATTGGATGCGTTTGAAAGCAAAACTGAGTTTAAAAATGAGTCAAAAAACGCAATTTATTATTTCAGTGCTTCCTCAAATTTTCAATCACGATAACTTCTCAAAATTCTGTTCAAAATACCCTTTCTGGCAGCCTTTCTTTAAATATATTTAATGAAATATAATGAATATATTTTTTGAAATATATTTTAAAAATATATTCTGTCTTTATCAAAAAATTGACCAATGCGTCATATTATACAGTTCCTAAATAAGAGGACTTGTAAACTGGATGCGTTTGAGAGTAAAAATGGATTTAAAAATGAGTCAGAAAAAATGCAATTTGTTATTTGAATACTTCCTCAAATTTCCTATCACGGTCACTTCGGGAAATTCTGTTCAAAATACCTTTTTTGGCAGCCTTTTTAAAAAATATATATACTGTCTTTATCAAAAATCTGGCCAATGTTTCACATTATATAGTTCTTAAATAAGAGGATCTGCCATTTGGATGCGTTTAAAATAAAAAATGAATTTAAAAAACGATTCAGAATGTAAACAGTTTGGATTAGAGGTTTTTTCTCCAATTTTTGTTTAATTTATTTTTGCTATACGAATTGATCCTATGAAAAACTTGTCACTATAAAAGTTGTAGATATTATTGAGAAGATGTAAAATAAATTTAATTGGATTTGATAGTTTAAGAATTGACAAAGTTATGGATTTTTTTCTTTTTCCAAACCCCTTTTTATTTTCGTTTTTATTTTTTATTTATTTATTTATTTTTTTTACCGGTAAGAGTTAGTTCTATCAAACTTCCAAATACAAAACTTTTAGATAATTTTGAGAATATTTATAAAAAATTTAGATGGATTTAATATCTTGAGAATTGTCAAAGTTATGATTTTTTTTTCTCCCAAAAACCCTATTTTTTTCGCCCCTTGAGCCCATTTTTAACTTTATCAAAAATCTGTCATGCATAAACTTTTAGCCCATTATTTAGAAGTAATATAAACTTTAAATGTGTTCGATATCTATTTTCATTAAGAAGTTATAGGTTTTTTTCTGTTTTCACAAAAACGCCCCCTATTTCGACCCCCTTGGTCCGATTTTGCCCATTAACGAACTTAGCCGAGATTTTATCGCCTTTGATTTTATGTACCAGTTTGGTGGAGATTGGTGAAGAATTATAGAAGTTATCGTGTCCATAAAAAAGTGAGATATACAGGGTGTCCCTAAACAAATGGTATATACGCTAGGGGTTGATAGAACACATCAAGACGGGTAATAGTAAATAGGAAACCAAGGGTCCCAAACGTTTTCCAAAGGAGATAGCCGCCATTAAAGTTTGGGGTCCAAAATTTCAAATACACATAAAAAACGGAAAAATTGGTCGATTGATTTGCGATTTTGACTAAAATTATTCTTTATGTTGGTATATTCTTGAAAATAAATTATAAAGATAATTTTCGAAAAATGCCGATAGAGGGCGCTTTAGATTTTGAAGTAATGAAAAACTATTTTTTGCCGTGATTTTTTGAATCTCATTAAATGGTTTCGTAAGCTTAGACTAAAACATAAATTTTGAGCTCAAAATCTAAATAGTTGGAAGCGGCTAAGTAGCACAAACTTAACTGTGTTTAGAGGGTTTAAATTTCAAATTATTATAAAAAACGGAAAAATTGGTCGATTGATTTGCGGTTTTCACTAAAACTATTCTTTATGTCGGTATTTTATTGAAAATGAATTATAAAGATAAATTTCAATAAATGTCGATAGGGGGCGCTTTAAACTTTGGAGTAACGAACAACTACTTTTTAAGTTATTTTTTGCATCTGATTAAATGTTTTCGTAAACTTAAACTTAAATTTTGAGCTCAAAATCTGAATAGTTGGGAGTGGTTAAGTGGCACAAACTGAACTGTGTTCAGAGGGTTCAAATTTCAAATGATAATAAAAAACGGAAAAATTGGTCGATTCGTTTGCGGTTTAAAATAAAACTATTCTTTAAGTCAGTATCTTCTTGAAAATGAATTTTAAAGATAAATTTCAAAAAATTCCGTTAGAGTTCGCCTTAAACTTCAGAGTAACCAACAACAAATTTTAACCGTTATTTTTTGTATCTAATTAAATGCTTACCAAAACTTGTTAAATGTTTTCGAAATCTTAGATTTAAACTTAAAGTTTGAACTCAAATTCTGAATCGTTGGGAGGGATTAAGAAGCGCAAACTGAAATGTGCTCAGGAGTTGAAATTTACCCCCCCCCCCCCCTCGAACACAGTTCACTTTCGCGCTACTTAAACACTCGCAACGAATCAGAATTTGATATCAAAATTTAAATCTAAGCATTTGAAAGCATTTAATGAGATTTAAAAAAATAATGATTAAATATAGTTGAACGCTACTCCAATGTCTAAGGCGCCCTCCATCGGCATTTTGTGAAATTTATCTTTAAAATTTTTTTTCAAGAAAACGCTGATTTAAAGAGTAGTTTTAGCAAAAACCGCAAACGAATCAACTAATTTTTCCGGTTTTTTTTTTTTATAGTTTTCCGTTTCGTTTGAAATTAAAACCCTCTGAACACAATTCAGTTTGTGCTACTTAACCACTCCCAACTATTCAGATTTTGAGCTAAAAATTTAAGTTTAAATCTAAGCCTACGAAACCATTTAATGAGATGCAAAAAATAACGGCAAAAAATAGTATTAGGATTTATTATTTCGTTAATCCAAAGTTTAAAGCGCCCTCTATCGGCATTTTTTGAAATTTATCTTTATAATTCATTTTCAATAAAATACTGATATAAAGAACAGTTTTAGTGAAAACCGCAAATCAATCGATCAATTTTTCCGTTTTTTTATAATCATTTGAAATTTGAACCCTCTGAACACAGTTAAGTTTGTGCTACTTAACCGCTTCCGACTATTCAGATTTTGAGCTCAAAATTTAAGTTTAAGTCTAAGCTTACGAAACCATTTAATGAGATGCAAAAAATCACGGCAAAAAATAGTTTTTCATTACTTCAAAGTCTAAAGCGCCCTCTATCGGCATTTTTCGAAATTTATCTTTATAATTTATTTTCAAAAAAATACCAACATAAAAAATAATTTTAGTGAAAACCGCAAACCAGAGTTGGGCAAAATACATCAAAAAATCATTTTCGATACAAAATACAAAATACATTAGTTTTAGAACATAAAATACAAAATACAAAATACTTTCCTATTCAAAAAAATTCAAAATACAAAATACATGTATTTTGAAAATACATTTAAAATACAAAATACATTTGAAATTTTTAAAAGTTTGTGTATAACATTGGGGGTTTTCAGAGACCGTGTCCGGCACGGTCAGCAGTCCTGTCTCGGACATTTTTTTAGACCACAACCTCTGGCCGGGCCGGCCCGGACTTGCTCTTTAGTCGTTCCGGGCTGGTTCTGGCCGGATATCCGGTTTACATTTTCCTGAAGGATAGTCTCAAATGGACCTGTTCATTACTCTTTCGGGTCGCGGGCTTTACTTTTTTCTTTGCAATTTCGGGCCGGGCCTGATTTATTCTATCCAGACCGGACCGTGACTGGACTTCATCCTTCCTAGAGGTCTGAATTAGTCAAAAATTGTAGTATTTTTCTGAATCCAGCCCGTAAGTTGGGTATCCTGTCCCGGCCTGAACTATCCAAAAATCAGTACAATCTGGCCCGACCCAACAGTTTTTTCCAAATAATGTATGTATTTTTAAATTGCTATAATTTTAAAGTTAAAAGTTTTAACTTTATCATTTATCATTTTTAAAGAATGGTAAATATATTTCTGGACAATAAAATTAAAGCACAATAAAAGGAATTCTGAAAATGAATCTGTCAAGGATTCCTGTCTTAAAGGCTGTTCTTAAATCCAAATGGTTAGCTTTATGAAGTAAGTTTTGATTTATTTTTTACTCGAAATGGATGAAAGTAACAAGAGTTTTACTCAAAAGTAATGGAATCTCACTCATTTTCCCGTGTTTTTACAAACACAATAAGTATTTCAGAAAATAGTATCAAAGTGGGAGTTTGAACTGCATTTATGCGCGTAAGAAGATTAACCACTGAAACAGAAACAAGAATCGTGTTTGTCGCATGAACAAAATCGCTTATGTATCAATAAATAATTCATTGATCAAAAAATCGAAAACACAGTTCGATTCCAAATCGCTTCCATAGTAGGGTCTTTCAATTTATATCTTTCCGTTAAAAATGAGTTTATAAATATGTCAAAATGTTTTGCGCTTGTTAAGCAGAGTAGATGAGAACAGCCTTAAATGGCAATTGTGTTAATTCATGCAAAATGGATTTAATAACAAGCAAAAAGAATATAATAAATATAGAGAAAACTGTGTATCAGCTGAAAGGAAATCTGTTAAAGTTATTTTTTCCTTTTAGATTTTTAGAGCCAGGGGCGTGCGAAAAAAAACTGCGCCCGGGGCAACGTTTCAATTTGGCGCCCTCCCCCCAACTTATTCTTGTGACAGGCTAAAAAATGATGTTGGTAGTATAAATTTGACGCCCTTTAAATTTCCGCGTCCTGGGCGAATGCTCCCTTTGCCCCCCCCCCCTTTTTTTTTTTTTTTTTTTTTTTTTTTTGCATGGCGCGGCACTGAATAGAGCGTCCACAAAATTTTTGTCACTTACAAACAAACTCACAATATGGACACTTTCTAAAAACAATCAAATGATATTCAGGACCTTCTAAAACATATAAATCCATCTAAAACCTGAAGTAGATTTTTTCGCGAAACGAATACTTTTTTATTTTAAAGATAGAGGAAAGTAAAAAGAGCGAGAGATGGAAAATCAAAGTGTCAGTTCAGTAGTTATTCTTACACGCATACATAAACACACATATATAAAAAAAAATGTATAATCTCTTTCGTTGGAAGTTTTTAAAAAAGTATGTATAATTCGACAGAGCTTCGATCACTACAACGCAGATATAAATATATTTCCCTTGAATAATAAATAAGATAAAATTTTATAAGAAATATTAAATAAACACCATGTTAAACATTTTCATTTAAATCCTGGAAATACCATAACATATAACAATACGACTTTCGTAATATCATGACACCAAATAATTTTTGTTGTTTTTTAAGTGTTATTTTTTAGTGTTTAATTGATAATTAGTGTATTCCATTTGTGTATCGCTCTTCTTCATGGTCTGTTTCAACACTTTGAGGGACGAGCAATTGTGTCTCTGTAATGTTAAATTCACACCGGAATAATCGAAAAATTTTAGTTTAAAAAATAAAAAAGCATTTTGAAACATTTTTGAATCAAAGTTAAGTATATAAAATGTAGTTAAAAGTTTATGGTGCGCGAATCTTGATTAAAATTAAGTAGGATATAATCAGTGTTGAATTCAGAAGCTTTTCTCCGGGATTGAATTCAGTGATTCCGGAGGGGGACATTATAGGGTTCAAGGGGGGAGGGGGCTTATACTTATTGACTATTGAAAACGCAAAATCTAAATTTTTCCGGGGGGACATTTTATTGCTCCGGGGGGAGAATGTCCCCCTGAATTCAATACTGGATATAATATATTTCACTGCCCCTCAAGAAGTTAAAGACCCTATAATGTTGAACTGGTCATAGCATTAAAATTATTTTAAATACTCATAAAGTTTTTTCCATCATTCATATTGTAAAACTGCATTTAAAACTCGTGTATACTATATTTGTTACAATGATTGCAAATTAAAAATTGCTATTTATTTTCTTTAAGCATGAATACACTACTATTCTCTTAAAGAATCTTTTATTGATATTTGTTTTTGATTAATTTGCAAACCAAGTGTTAAACATTTTGGAATTCTGTACAATGAACATCAATCTCGCTTGATACATAAATAATCTCAGAATACATGGGATACATAAATAATTGCACAATTAATCATGTATACTTTTCTATGCTTAGAAATCGGTACAAAATAATGTTTAATTATCATTATTATTTTAAATTTTATTCTAAAAAAATAATGCACATACCCTGAGTCCTGCGAAAGGGGGAGTGAAAGGGTGGTCGCCCTGGGCGCGGAAATCAGATTTATATAACCAATGTCATTTTTAGCTTGTCACAAGGAAAAATTGGCGCGAAATTGAGTCTTTGCTCCGGGCGCGGTTTTCTCTTCACATGCCCCTACACATATCCGCACATTTAAAACCATAAATATTATATATCAAAATAAATATCAAAATCATAAATATATAATAAATCTGCTGCAGGGGAATAATTTTGTAATTAACTTGATTAATATTTTTATCAATGATAAAATTTTCATCTGAGAAATTTTCGTTTCGAAGTTCTATTACTTATAAATTCAACAAGTTGGAAATTGCACGTGAACGTAGCAAATGAGGTGCGTTCGTACGATAACGAAGTTATTAAAATATTCAGATCTTGCTGATATAGTAGAGCGTACTTCGGATACAGTATAGTAGTCGAAATCTTTGTGTTTCTGTAAATATACAGGAAGTAATTTTTATTACACCTCAGCAACGTATATCTTATTCATAAAATGTGAAATAGTTGAATATAATTAAAACACGCCCCAAACAATGTTTCCCCCTATAGCATTATGTAGTTGAATACTTTTGTGTGGCCCTGTAATTTAATAATAAAAATTCTTTGCATCGCAGATTGTACAGAATGCATATTTTAGTATATATTTTATAGATTCATGCCAATTCTATTATGTTCGAATGAGTGTAACATCATTAAAATGCATTTGAAACTTTTTTCCCATTGACCGTAATGTAATGAAATACTTTTGATTGTCCCTGTAAATGATCAATGCATCCGACTTTCATAACATTTGAAATGACTCGACAAAATTACGTAATAATTATATGTTTTAAATTTCAAACTATTAAAATGCATTTGAAACTTTTTTTCCCCATTGACCGTAATGTAACGGAATCCTTTTGATTGTCCCTGTAATTAATCTATGCATCCGATTTTCATAACATTTGAAATGACTCGACAAAATTACGCAATAATTATATGTTTTAAATTTCAAACGATTAAAATGTATTTGAAACTTTTTTCCCATTGACCATAAAGTGACAGAATCCTTTTGATTGTCCCTGTAATTGATCTATCCATCCGATTTTCATAAAATTTGAAATGACTCGACAAAATTATGTTGTAATTTTGTAATTTAAATTTTAAACGATTCGGTTGGGTAGTTTTTGCGTTGTTATATGCGGACAGACAGGCAAACAGACGGACGGACAGACACAGACAGACAGACAGACGGACGGACTGAGCGACAACAATAGGTGCTACGTATTTACATAATTACGAACGCACCTAAAAAGGAATAAAACTTCGGCTTCGGATAGCAACTTTCGTTTCGGTAGGACACCATTTTATATTTTATATCTTCACTAAAAAAGCACTATAAAATAAAACATAAAATGAGCCAAAAAAAAAAAAAAAAAAAAAGCTAAATCACGCTATATAAACATGTATGTCTATTAACGACAGGGTCTCTAGCCCAAACTCCGGTATTTAACATACTCAACCGTAAATACAATTTTTAAAAATCTCATCTCTATATCAATAAATAGAACTATTTATATAATAAAATTATCTCCCAATTGAATGAACATCAGGGATGAGTTAAAATATGCCCGAAATTTGATAAAAAGGATACAAAGAAACTAGATAAAATATTGCAATCAAGGTATAACAGTATAAAACTAAAAATTTTACCTTTAAATTTGTTTTAAAATGCGTTGTTGCGTCGAAGGTTCCACTTATAACGGTAGACTTTGTTGTACATATTTGACATGCTGCTTTGCCATTACTATCAACGGAAATTATTTAAAAAAATTTCCCATCCAATGTAGCGCAACGTGCACTATCGCAATTCATTGATATATTGTTTTCCGGAGCTGGGACAATATCAACCATTATTTCACGAAATTTAAACATCATTACATTTCATTCTGCTACTACATTAGCTTTCTTCCTATGGTTCTTAAAAAGTACTATAAACAGCAAAACTCTGGCTGATTCTTCCTGTTTATCACACAACAGTTTTTGTCGTTCTCACAGCAACGTTATAATTATAAAAACTAGAACGTTAGAATTGTACATGTACAATTCAGCAAAAATGCTTAAGTATAACAGAAGCATTCATTCTAATCCTTATCATAGCAATAGTTGAAAAAGTATGTTTACATTAACTTCTAGAAACGAATCCTATCAGACAAAACAAAACAGAGAGGCACCTGTTTTGCTTTTGTGAATCTTACATCTGTGGTGGTTTAAACGAAGCAACTGGAAATTTACAGAAATGTATTTTGAGTATGAAATGTATTTTCAAAATACAAAATACTTGGAAAAAGTGTTTCAAAATACATTACTAAAATACTTTCGTTTCGACGGGATAAAATACAAAATACAAAATACAAATGTATTTTGAAAATGTATTTCAAATACATGTATTTTCGATACTGCCCATCTCTGCCGCAAACGAATCGACCAATTTTTCCGTTTTTTATGTGTATTTGAAATTTTGGACCCCAAACTTTAATGGCGGCTATCACCTTTGGAAAACGTTTGGGACCCTTGGTTTCCTATTACTATTACTCGTCTTGATGTGTTCTATCACCCCCTAGCATATATACCATTTGTTTAGGGACACCCTGTATATATATATATATATATATATATATATATATATAGATAGATAGATAGATAGATAGATAGATAGATAGATAGATAGATAAACTGGTGCGAATGCAATAGGTAGTATTTCATACGAAATCTACCTAAAAAATTTTGTTACATTATCCAGAATTTGTTGGAAAGTGTCTTAATTATCTATACCTGACGCATTATTTTTGCTTTCTAGTTTAATTCAAATGTTGAATATTTTTAAAGCATTCGTTATGAATTTCTGATGGTGCTTGTTAATAAAATAGAACGAAAAATTTAATTTTGTTCAAAATGATATTCCTTGATTTTCAAATTAACACCTTTAAAACAGCTTTCACTCAATCAAGGACTTCTAACAAATTGATACTGGTATTAAACTATATTTATTGTGATGGGTTATTAAAAACATAAAATGTATATTAGTTTGTGAAAAGATTTAACGCTTTTTTTTTTCACAAAATTGACTTGCCTCACTCTTAAAATCAAAAACTCAAGTGTCAAAAGCATGTTAAATTCAACTCACCTCTGAAGTCATGACTGTTCCCAAGTCTGCACTTTTATAGAAAAGATGAAGTGTCACCACTGCCAAAGAAATGCCTTTATCGAACATCTGAAATGTGACGTCATTTTACAGACAAGACAAATTCTCTTTAACGCAGGTTCAGTTTGAAGTTTTTCCAATTAAAAGGAAAAGAATATCACAATACGTGACAAATAAAATAAAAAAATATTTATTCTAAAATAATAGAATGTTGGTTTTCTTTTTCTTCTTATTATTACTATTACTATTATTTTAGAAGAAAGTTTTCATGCCATTTTTACTTAAGCCAGTTTATTCACAAATGCAAAATGCGTCTACACGGGCTAAAAATTACCAGGCACAGATCTGGCTCGACTCGTACAAAAATTTTATTGGACCGATCCGGATTTCAAAGTAAAAGTTCAGCCCGATTCCGTCTCGGCCAGCATACAAAAACAAATTTTTGCTCCAATTCGGCTCGGTATAAAAGCTCGACCTGGTTCGACCTAGACAATACAAAAGAAAAAAAAATAGAGTAGCTCTTGGCTCAGTATAAATATTTAAAAATTCAATCGGATCCCAGGACCGGCATAAAAGACAAAAACTTGGTCCGAGTAATAAAACAATACTGTATAATTTGTAGGCCTAAACATTACTGCCCCTGCCTGGTTTGATATAAAAGTATAAAAAATTTCGGCCCGAGCAATGTGATTGAATTTCCAGAAATTTTTATATCAGATCTTGACCAGACCTGGAAATATCTGAACATGTATTCCTCTAGAAAGATTAAAGTTTATGTCCGATTCTGCTTTTTGATATTGTCACAAAAATCGAATTCAATCTCAAAAGCTTAAAATGCGTAGAGGACTTTTATTTTGAAGTACAGAATCGAATAGTGCTTTGCATTTTTTCTTAAAGCAAAACTGATAGGCTTGTCAGACCTTAAAAAGCTGATAAACCTGTCAAGTCTGTCAAGTTTGAAATTAACAAGTGTTAAATTAATGTAAGAAATTTTTGCATGTTTTTTTTTTTCAACATACGGGGTTTTCAATCCAATTAACATTAGCCTCAGGAAGTTTGATAAAGTATAATAGAAACTAGAAACAAATAGTATTAAAAAACACAGGGTTATCTGCTAAAATCTGTGTATAACCTGTAGCATGCTTGACGCATAATTTTCTTTCTTCTTTAATATACATTTGCTTGTAGCAGTTTTTTCCACACTACATCGCTGCCATTTATCTGTTTTTATATAAAGCTCTATTCAATCAAACTTTGTTGATAAAATCCCATAATTTTGGATATATTCTACCGCATGCTGCTCAGTAAACGAATGTGAGGAAATCATAAATTTGAGTAAGTTAAATTACACGGCATTTAAATTTGATTGGTTTAGATAATACTGGACAAATACGATTCATGAACCATCTTGATGAGTTTTCCATTATAAATAAAGAGTATGTTTTCAAACGAGTACTTTTTGTTAGCCAATCTATTACGACATTTTTGACTTAGCAATCATTCTACGAATTGTCATGGCGACGCAGACCAATCATATCACAGACCTATTAAACCGTATAGTGTGTCGACATTATTAGGCGCATGCTGAGACTGTGCTCAGACAGACGTTTCTGTCCAAAGTACGGCAATCCTACTTTCCAGAGCTTGGTGATACTCCAACGGACGAGTCCGAGCCGGTAAAAACCCGGTTTATTCCCGGGTTTAAACCGTTTTTTTTTTTCTAACCTTTGCAACGCTATCCATAGCATCGCCAGTATACAAAACTAGTCGTTGGGAGCCACCGTAATACTTACCCATCATGGATACGTATATGAAAAAAAAAAACATGTGAAACTATTTATACAATGCATTGGAATTCATAAACAAAATTTAAATATTGTTAATATACATAGTAACGCTATATTAAAGAACTGCTGATGTACACATTTTGACAAATTATATAAAACGCCAAACTACTCAAGTAGTACCGAACTGCGTAAAAGAAACATCCTTATAACTCCAAAAATAATAATTCTATTAACTAACAATTAATTGCGTCGGATGAAGCGTCTCATTTCCAATTGAAATATACTTCTGAATTGAAATTTGAATGATATACAGGGTCATGAAAAATCGAAGAACGTGGAAAAGAGGATTACAAATATCTCGGCAACTAATAATCCGATCGACTTTGTTCTATATGTAAAATGTGTGTTATTTTATTGCCTTTTACGTACATTCCTTAGAACAAAAAAATTCGAAAATTTTTATATACCTTTCATCAGAACGAATTTTTCGAGAGTCCGAAAAAAATAGTTCCGGATAATCGAGGTTGCTGATATTAAATAGGGTTCGTCCCATTCTTACATACTAACTACATACAAAATTTCAAGTCTCTATCTCAATTTGTTCGGGAGATAGAGCGTTTACAGACAGACAGACAGACAGACAGACGGACGGCAAATTTTTTTTTCTAAAAATATGTTTTTCGGAATTTTCACTATCTAAAACGTGTAAATCCGTCAAAAAAATTTTTTCGATTTTCAAAACGATTGCAAGACTTACCCTATACTACGTATGATGGGTAAGTAAAAGCGCGAACGTGTTAACATGCTTTCAAATAACGGCAAACTCGCCAAAAATTTAGTCATAATGACAGACTCGTCAAGATGCTTGACGATAAACCAGACTTGTAAAGATACTTAGAAATTTCCTTTTGTCCAAAACTGCCTCAACCAATCAAGCTTTATAACTAGTGTGCCGCCACTCTCGTGTAGAATCACTGTAGTCTCACTTGTCTGATCCAAGGAATATCGCCAAGTTCTGGAAAGCAGGTTTGCCACAGTTTGGATAAAAGTTTATGCCTAAGCACAGGCCTTATGTCTCCACTATCACATAGAGGTGTGCTAGTGGAGAAATATTAGGTTAGCGATGATGACAGGCTCGCCAACAAGCTTCGTGATTCTGTATTGTCCAAACTCGACACAAACACAACCAATTAAATTTTATATCCCCTTAGTCGCCACTTTCATATTGAAGAAACCTAGTGTTGGAGACAATAGGGTATTGTCTTTTATATTAAAATATTCCGGCAAAGACATAGATCATTCGATTCCCCTATCTCTAGTCTTCCATAAAAAAAAAAAGGTATTTTTCTTTTGCTCGATGACTTAGGGTTTTGTGCGGTCTGCTCTTGGACTATTAGGCCCTATGATAAACTACATTGCAGAAACTAATGATAACACTGATAAAAATCTGCTGCATTTTGCTGCAACACACTCCCCTGCTTGTATAGAAAACGGTTACTTGGCCGTGAAATGGAGCTTTCTCATTGGTTGGAATAGAGATATTATATACAAGCGGTGGAGTGCGTTGCAGCAAAATTCAGCAGATTTTTATCAGTGAATGGTGGTCTATCTTTCTTATAGGTTTGTACGGAAAACGTAGAACTTTTTTTTTTTCAAACACACCGTATAAAGAAAGTATGACAATTATGATTGTGTGTGTGTGTGAACACGACAACTTTAAAACGGCACATCCTACTGAGCTCCCACAGGGCGAATGGGTTGTAAACCATTGTCGGAAGCACCGTATAGATTTTCGTACAAATCAGCTGACGTATTAAGTATTGAAACGATTTTTAAATCAGTTTCAAACCATTTTGCGTCCATTTCTATAGTACAAACCCGCCAATTAAATACGACAGAGTGATTCATAATAAGGCGATATCATAAAGCATGAGTAGCGCAGTTATATACTGTAAAAATTGAAGACCCAAATTGGGTTGAAAGATTTCTGGGTATAGTAATTTTCCTGAAATGGTTCAGTAAGGATTCCAAAATGGTAGAGTGTTGTTCCCAAAATAGGTAACCCAAAATGGTTCAAAACAGAGCAGATATTTATTAACATTAATTTAATCAAAATTTCTGAGGTATAATGTATATACTATCTAAGATATTTTAATTGTTTTAATGTCATTAAAAATCAGACTTATTTAAAACGATTTTGTGCTACAAACTGAACTTTCCAAATCGGAACAATGCTGTACCCAAAAATCTTTCAACCCAATTTGGGTATTTTGTTTTTACAGTGTAACGTCTCCAGTTTGATATAGGCACATGTCTAGAGTTCGAATTCAACTGATTCCATTGCGCACAATTTAGTTTACTTTCTGGAAAGTCAAATGCAGTTTCTTCAGTTTTTTTTTCTTTTTCTGTGCTTTTCTTTGTAAATCTACTAGAAGAAAATCAGTGTGAAATAGACCTCTCTTTACTTATTCTAATAATTTAATCAATTTATTTCAGTGGTTTAGAAAGAGTTGCGATATGTTTCAGATTTATTTTGCCCCAAATCTTGACTCTTACCCGTTTAAAGGCAATTATTTTCTACATTTTCTGATTTAATACAATGTTCTATTTGAATTGACACTGAAAAAAATGATTGGCTTTCGACATCTGTTACCGATTTCGCACAGACCAGATGGCTGAAATCTGCGCGTGTCAATTTTTAATAATAAAATGAAATCGGCCTTATCTATCACAGTAGTCCTTGTATTTGAAAGCACTAAATGCTTGCTTTTTTTTTTAATTAAACATGTCATATTGTTTTAACCTAAAACAGTTTCTTGCTTTAAGGACAAATTTTTTTGTTATTATTACCGTTATTTCTTTCTTTTCTTAAGCAGCATTTCAGTTCAAAGTACTGACGATTTGCATATAACATCTTTCCAAATGACTTTCGTATAAAACTCGCGGATTGTTCCGTTACAAAATCAGTTATTTGGTTGTGAAATTACAAAAGAAACTAGTAGGACTAATCTGTTGAATAAATAATCGATTTCCAGGACGCCAAAAACGAATCAGCACCCGTTCACCTAAGACCAGAACAGCATACGATATTATACAGCAGTTAGAGCGTTTACAAAAGGTTTGTCTTTTATAGACGAACAGACATTTTCTAATAAGCCTTTTAATTGTTTTCATGACCTTCTAAAATGTCTATCGAAAATCGAAAGTCAAAAATTTTCACGAATCCAGTATACAGTCGAGTCTCTCTACAACGAAACTCCATGCATCGAATTTCTCTATATAACGAATTTTTAGTAGGAACGGTGATGATTGGATTCGCATGATTACATTATATCTCTATATAGCGAAACATCTATCTCCATATAACGAATTTTTTCATAAATTGGTCATAAAAAACCGTTTTAAAAAGCTTCGAAATCATATGGAATCAATTTTCCATCACTTATTTTTGATTTATCGTCAGTTTTGATTTTTTTATTTTTATTTTTTATTACTTCTCTCCTTGTTCTTTAAATCCAATAAAGAAATCCTCCTAAGAATTCATCCCACCTCCCACACACCTTTCTACATCTTTCTCAAAACAGTGTCAATTGGATTGATAGACATGTAAGAGAGGATTCAATGAGAGGCACACAAGAGAGGCCTTCAAATGGAGGAAAATGTTAACTACAATTTTTCATTCCTATGTAAAATTTGAACATTTTTCTGAGAGCGTAACAATTTTAAAATAAAAAAACCCCAAAAAATTACACATTTCTTCGTCTGAAATGAATGCAAGATTTTCTTATTTGATTTTCATTAGGCTTTCAAATAAATGTTTGTTCTATTTTTTGAAATAGCTTAAATAATTAAGAAATAAAATGTTAGGTTAATATTTACTTTTAAACACTTCCAGTTGTTAATTCAAAAGATCAAAAATAAGATTTGTTCAAATTTTACACATTAAATACGATTTTTAACATCATTCTCTATACATCGAATTTCTCTATATAACGAATTTTTTACTGGAACGGTGGATTTCGTTATATAGAGACTCGACTGTATTTTCTAATATAGATAGAATAAAACAAAAAACCGTGATTAATATGAAAGAAACAGTCAGATTTAAAAACAATAAGTTACTTAAAATGTTTATGAAATCCATTAAAGTCTATCCTCTATTATAGTCCGAGAGCCGACCGTACAAAACCCCAAGTCATGGAGCACAAGAGAAAATCGTTTATTTTATGGAAAGGTAGTCATACGGGGAATCTAATGATCCATCTCTACCGGAAGCGAAGTGGTGCATAAGCCAAAAATAGAATACCACTGACTGATACGTGTGACTCGTAAACTTAGAATTATGTTTTCCTGCATCCAGTTTTCCGTGTTTTCATACTGCCGATTTTGCTATGATATCGCAGATAAATCGCTGATTTCATCAAAAGATCGCGGGAAAGCGCCGATTTCGTCTGAAGATTGCGGATACCCTTTCCCATCTCTCGCGGGGGATAACTTGCGGAATCCCTGCAGAATTGAGGCTGTGCAAGTGCATGCCACATAAATAACAACAAAAGTGATAAGTCCTAAAAATTTTTTTGACTCCTTGAATTTTTTTTATGTACTCCTTGGATTTTTTCTTCCCAACTCTGTATGAACCCTGTAACAGTAAACTTCTGTTAATATTCCACTAGTACTAATCTGAAATTGAATAGTCTCCCAAAATGTGTTAATATAAATATTGCAACCATAAAAAATATAATCCTCGGTGTAAAAAAAAAAAAAAAAAAAAAAAAAAAAAAAAAAAAAAAAGTTACTTTCTCTTTGTAGTCCAAGAGTCAACTGTACAAAATCCTAAGTCTTCGAGCAGAAGAAAAAATCCTTTACCCAGGTTGACTCGTAGACTTAGCATTGTGTTTTCCTGCACCCAGTTATGCCGTTAATTGTACAGTAAACACAATGATAGACCTACGAGTGAGCCACTCGTGGTATTAATTTTTCGCTTATGCACCCCTTCGCTTCCGGCAATCATGGAGCATTAGATTCCCCGTATGACTACTCTTCCATAAAATAAAGGAATTTTTCTTTGATAAAAAGTTAATTAAATCCAATTGATTTTTTAAATCATCAGATTTTAAAACATTCACCTTTTATATAAACATTTTAATAACAATTTTAATTTTTCTTAAGAAAGGTGTTATAATAAAAATAAAATACATTGACATGTTTCGGAACCGTCAAATAAGTTCCATAGTCATCCTTCTATAGTAAAAAAAAACTAGCCTTAAAAGGAATGACTCCTGGAATGATGCTGATGTGGAAGATTTCCGGAACTAACGAATCCGGGTTGTCCACTCCTTCCATGAGTCGAATGGACCAATCAGGAAAGGGCTCCGTCTATGCATCGCCGTATGGGTTACCATAAAGAGAGGAAAGGTTACCATCGCCAACAATCGCCAAGTTTGTCGCCAACTTGGCGATATATCGCCAAATTTGGCGACCAAAATTAGTTGTCAAAAGTGACGCCAACTTGGCGATAACTGTAATATTTCGCCAAATTTTTAATTTCTTTACAACACCAGTCGTTTGATACATCATTTGAGAGGTTTGCAACTGCTTATTCATATAATGGATGTCTTGTATGTTATCCCCCATTCTGCTCCCCAGGGGGGACACATTTTTAATTTCTTTACAACACCAGTCGTGTTACACAAGATTTGAAAGGTCTGCAACTGCTTATTCATATTATGGATGTCTTGTGTGTCACCCCCACACTCTGCTCTCCCCAGGGGGTGTGTCACATTTTTAATTTCTTTACAACACCAGTTGTGTGACACACCATTTGAAAGGTCTGCAACTGCTTATTCATATTATGGATGTGTTGTGTGTCATCCCCCACTCTGCCCCCCGGGGGGGGACATTTTTAATTTCTTTACAACACCAATTGTGTGACACATCATTTGAGAGGTCTGCAACTGCTTACTCATATTATGGATATCTTGTGTGTAACCCCCACCCTCTGCCCTCAGAGGGGGCGCATTTTGTAATTTCTTTACAACACAAATTGTGTGACACATCATTTGAAAGGTCTGCAACTGTTTATTCATTTTATGCATGTCTTGTGTGTCACCCCCACTCTGCCCCCCCCCGGGGGGCACATTTTTAATTTCTTTACAACACCAGTCGTGTGACACATCATTTGAGAGGTCTGCAGCTGCTTATTCATATTATGGATGTCTTTTGTGTCGCCTCCCACTCTGCTCCCCAAAGGGGCACATTTTTAATTTCTTTACAACACCAGTCGTTTGACACATCATTTGAAAGGTCTGCAACTGCTTATTCATACCATGGGGTATTGGCGAGTGCAGCAAGCAGGGGTAGCCAATAATTTGGAATCGCGAAGCGATTACGCGGGGGGTTGGCGAGCATAGCGAGCAGGGGGGCGGGGCCCCCCTAGTAATATAAATAAAACAAAATTTCAAAATATTTCTCGGTCAATACAAATGACACGCGACAATGAGATATAAAGAACAAAAAACACGCGCTCTATTGCAAAAAATTAAATTAAAATATAGACCATGATCTAAAACATAAATAAAAATAAAAATTTCAAAATATTTCACGGTCAATACAAATGACACGCGACAATGAGATATAAATAACAAAAAAAAAAAAAAAAAAAAAAAAAAAAAAACATGCGCGCTATTGTAAAATATTAAATTAAAAATAGACCATGATCTAAAAGAATTTCCAACCTGGTTCATCCCATTCAAGCCCTCACGAGGAATTTATTCATTAATTCTAACCATGACTTAGGAATAATAAAAGAAACGGTATCATTGCAAACCAGATTATTACGCGTATAAATTTCAATGGACTCTCTTATAATTTTTCTTGTGCTCCATGACTTAGAGTTTTGTGCTCTTGGACTATTAATACATTGTTAAAATTGTTGCTCTAGTTTGAACCAAATTTTGGTGCTCAGTAAGCTGCCACCGTAAGATGGTGACCAACATTTGAAGCTTCCTATTTCAATCTCGTTCCAACTATTGGAACTCTGCTTCGACAGAAGCTTCAAATATTGGTAATTTCACTATGGTCAACTTTATTTCGAATCAGAAAATGTATTTCATGAATCTTTATTTATTTAATTTCAGGTTCCTAAATAAAACATATTTCATTTTATCTCTTTGAAAAAAATTCTGGTTTAAAATTCATTAAACCAGGATCACGTATTACGAAAGATTAATGCCAGGTTGGCACCAATGGTATGACAAACTTGGTGATTTGATCGTTTTACTTTCCAGAAGTGGAACGTAGAACTTTATGAAAAGCACCCGGTGATCCAACTATTGGGAATTAAACTGGCCTATAGAAGCGCTGCTCGCGGCTTTCGATTCAGGATAATTGTCTCTTTAATTTTCCTTTAACTAATGTTAACGTGCCGTTGAAATAATTCTTTATAGTAAATGCATTTAAAAGTTTTAGATATTCAAATTCGGATAATTTTTACTTTATCATATGACATAGAAAACAAATATCACATAAAATCTGAAATTGGGCAAAAAAATAATTATTCTGATTAAAAATTAAAAATATATGTAATGGAATGCGCTTGCACGGCACTATGCTGAAGCAGAGAAGTTGCATCTTTTTTCCACCAGGTAGCGTATTCGAGCACTTGAATCGCCAATACTATTTTTGACAATGAGAGTTTTTCAGATATCCATCTTATTAGACCTATATATTCTTTAGCAAATGCATGGAAACTGAAGGGGGTCGGGCAGTAACCGATTACAAATTTAGGCCACATATTATGGAACTACCCTATAGTAATTTTATAATCATTTCCATATCTTATAAATCAAGTTCGGGTAAAATCGATTTGTGATTACAGATCTTTTATTTTATTTTTTAATCCATCACCCAAAATTAAATTAAGAACAGCTAGAACGATCCTAAAAGTTTTTTTCATTATACGTTTATGTCATTACTATAATCACTCAAAACACAAAATACTGAATATATAATTTTATTGTTTGACAGCTTCAAGCTCTTGGTAGGCACATAACTTTTAAATAGTTTTCTCGAATCACCCGTATCACCCGGTCTTCAATTTCTCTCCTGAACTATCTTCCATACAAACAAAGCTCTTCAGAAAGACCGAGTTCCTGAAAAAAAAAAAAAACAAGATTGGTAATGTCAGTTAAAGCGTACAACAAAACATAAAATGGAAATATGAGAAATGCTCTCGAATTTCCACGAATATGCAACAGCATAAATATTGTGTATGAGAATCACCAAAAAAAATCCAACCGAATACACAGTTTCAAAAAGAACTTTGAAAATCTGGACATTAATTTTCTTTAACCCCTTGCGGCGCGGTGGTTTCATAGATATGCCAATTAATTTTAATTTCCAAACGCCACATTCGCGCCGGAATTTCATTCAAAAAAATTACGGTTTATTGAATGCGTGAAGTATATCGTTTTCTTATCTATCTATATTATAAAGGCCAAACGTATCTGTGCGTAACGCATACGTCATTTTGCGAATGGCAACACTTTCAAATTTTAAATGAAATTTCAGTATTGCAATTTTGCTACTACAATTTTTTAAACTTCTATATATCCCACATTTTCAATTCTTACACCATCGTGTACGGAAAAAAATATACTTTTAAATGAAATTTGTTTGAAAGCTGTATCTTTATTTGTTTTTAAAATATTAATTTTTTTGTAGTTTTTAATAAAGCTTTTCTAATTGTGGCAACAGGAGTACTTCATTTCTATTAAAAGCAAAGGAAAAAAGGAAAGAAATTGGTTACGGTATCTTTATGTTGCCATTTACTCATTAAAAGGGGAAAAAATGAAATTTAAATATCTTCTGTTATAAAACCCGGTGAATTTTGATTTCATCTACAAAATTTGATTTACACGTAAAAAAATATCAACAGTTTAATATCTGTTTAAGCTAATAGCATTGAAACTTCAAGTTTTGAATCAAAATGATCAAATTAAAATTCCAATTTTTGACGTGACAACGTCTTGTAAATTGGTTTGCCGGGAGACACTTCAAGAAACTGCGTTACGTTACGTTACGCTCCGCTCACGATACGCGCTCACTTTTCTCTTAACTTTTTCCGGTCACTTGTGGGACCATTTTCTGAACGTGAATGTGAATTCGCTGCAAGGAAGGGGCGGTGCTTAATAGGAATTTTAGATAGTATCAAACTAAGACGAAATACGTTATGTATTAGTTATTAGTATAAAGTACAAAGAAAATAAGTGTAGTTTATTTCGTAATTCGGTGGTATATTATGGAAAACTAATGATATGTGATTAGTGAAAGCCATTTTACTTTAGTTATATTCTGCTCATTGAAAAATTCTTTAATATGCTGTTTACAAAATTCAACATTTGACATCAATAAACATGAAGTAAAATGTGTTTAACAAACACAGTGTATTGCAAGTTATTGTATGTATATTTGTATATAAATACGTATGTATGTGTAAAGGTAAAAATAAAATTTTGTTAATATCAAATTCAGTGCGAGATTCTTTGTATAAATTAATGTTTTAAATATAATTCTTTGTATAAATAAATGTTTTAAATTGTTACTATTATTTCATCCTTCTTCCTACTATACGAATGAATATTCACATTAAAATTATTTTACAACTCAAAGTCGTTGTCACGTAAAACTTTCGCCCGTATACCGACTTTACAGGCAACCAATTTTTTTCTGAAAAGGTGAATAAAGATACGAAATGTGCATTTGTAAATTTTGATATGATGAAAATGACGCCGGGTTTAGATTTCAATGGGGAAAAAATGGCACAGATGCCATATATGTACCACATTTGCACGTGCTTTTCCTCCCGCCAGTTTGGCATTATACAGCTGTGCCAAGGAGATTACCTGTTTAATAAGTTTATAACAATTGTTAGGGAGAGGAAATGGGGAAAATTAAAGATTTCAGTGAAATGTGCTGATTAAATGATACAACTGCATGCATTCAATATGGCAATATATATTAATATTTACGATTTATTGTGAAAATTATATTTGCTGTTTTGTTGTTTATTAAGTTTATTATACATAACTGTTTATTTATTGTTTCCTTTTTGATTAAATTCATATTTATTTACTGTTATTTTCTATTTTAGTTCTTTAAATTATTTTTATGATATATTATATCAATATTTTTTTATATCAAACTATCATTTATTTATATATTTTTTAAACATTTGAATATTTTTCATTTTTTCATGTTATTTTTTTTATATTGGAATAAAAAATAACGTGTTGTTATTTCATGCAATTTGTAACTTACATTCAAAAAAAAAAAAAAAAAAAAAAAAAAAAAAAAAAAAAAATTCGCCACATTGGCGAGAGAAAAAAGCACGTGCAAATGTGGTGCGTATATGACATCTGTGCCAAAAAAGTCTATGATTTTGTCAAAGTTGAATAAACTTAACTTTTTTTTTTTTCATTTTTGAAATGCTAGCATAAGAACTTAAATTGATAACTTTATCATAATAACAGATCTTTATCATTTTTTACTGCTTACATGTACAATTAAAGTTTAATTTTAACAATTTCTACAACTGAGTTATATAAATAGTATTTTGTTAATTTGTCATTAAATATCGTTTGTTAAGAGTTAGACTTACCAATATAAAATGCATTTTTTACTATAACTTTGTAGATTTATTATAAATCAATGAAACAGTTCCGTTTTAAACATTTTCTTTCGTCGAAATTCGACGGGTTCTGTCTAGTATTAATAAAATAACAAATCGCTCTGTGTGTGTGTGTGTGTGTGTCTGCGATAGTTAGCGAAAACTACGGTACGTACGAAGCTCAAAATTTTTCTGAGAGTTGCCCAATATCTCTCCTGATGCACCTGACGCTCAGAATTTCGAAATTCCAATTATTAACTGAGTAATTAATTAAAATCTAGAGGTCACTCTCATAAAAAATCATCTTTTTCCTTTTTTTTCTCTTTCATTCTTTTACGGTTGGTTGGTTGTGTAAAAATTTTCGCAGAAGTAATCAGATAAGCCGGTGTAACAATGACATTGGAGTATTTGATGTTTCAAGACGATGACCATAGAGGAATAAGGTAGGTGGAGGTGAAGTAAGTCTGAAAAAAGGTTTGAATGTGAAACCATTTATTGCTCAAATTTTAATATTCCAAACAAAAGGACATGGAAGGTATTTTGTCATGGAGGAATGAGATAGGTGGAGGGGAAGTATTATCTCTGGGGGTGATGCTAAAAATGTAACCCTACATTAAGTAACATTAAGTCCAAATAAAACCACGTGCTTTGACACGCCTATCAATTGAAACAGGTTTAAACCCGTATATTTTTGCCATTATTTTTTAAAAAGAACTAATCTATCGCTTCACCGGTAAGAATTTATTAATTATTTTATCATATGTGTTTTAAATATCAATATAGAATATTATTTTAAAGTTTTTCTTGAAAATATAACATTCTTCTGTTAATATCTTAAAATCGTCTGCAGTCAGAAATCTATACATTAGATTAATATTTATTACTTAAGTTTTCATACATGATTTTAAAAGAATGTTTTCATCATTATATTTTAAATATTTATTTACATGCAATTATTAAGTCATAAACATTTTTCATCTACGTTATAAAGTATTTAAAATTATATTAAATTAGGAAACTTTTAGTTATACAATTTTTAGTTCGCATCAAATGTTTTCAATACTTATTTAATTTCAATTTGACATTTAATTATTGCTAATTTTCCAATTTCGTTTATTTTAAAAGCGAACATTTATTTTAATAAATAATAATAGAGCAAAGGCCATTCAAAAAGTTTGCTATTTCTTCTTAAAATATGCTTCAGTTGTAATTCATTTCTTTCAATTCATATTATAATACAAAATTCCTTCCACGTCCTTTTGTTTGGAACATTATAATTTGAGCGATAAATGGATTCATATTGCAAACCTTTTTTGATCCTTACTTCACCTCCACCTATCTCAATCCTCCATGGGATTTTGTATTATAAGACGAATTGCAAGAAATGATTTACAATTAAAGCATATTTTAAGAAGAAATAGCAAATTTTTTAAATTGTCTTTGTTCTATTATTATTTATTAAAATAAATGTTCGCTTTTAAAATAAAGAAATCGGAAAATTAGAAATAATTAAATTTCATATTGAAATTAAATAAGATATTGAAAACATTTTAAATATAATTTAAATTCTCATTTTCGATAATATTAATGATATATATATTTTTTTTTTAATCTCAGAAATGTTTTTTATCACAAAGTTGAAAAGTACTTATGCATTCGGTTTGTCTGTCCGTTTGTCCATACTGTAAATCCCGTAAATATACTCAATTGATAAAGCTTATTTAGGATCACTAAAGCATGTTTGGTATTGCATATGAAATATGTACGAATATTGGTTCATTTACAGAGACACTCAAAAGAAATCGATTACATTACCGTTTATACGGAAAAATTGTTTGACGAGTTTTTTAATGAGATCTCGCTATTTCAAATGTATTGAAACGGCTATAAATCATTTGCTTTCACTACGATTAAATTAAACACACAAATCATAGCCATTTTTATTGATTTACAGGGACACACAAAAGAAATCATCTACAGTACTGTATTTGCGTAATAATTGCTGGAGAGTACGTTTTAAAATTTGGTATGTACTTTTAAATTTAATTAGTTTTTTGCATAATACTCTTTGTATATAAATCTATATTTGATATGCAGGGCTGCACAAAAATAGTCGCATACCATTTTCTTTATTAGAGGAAATTGCTGAAGGCTAATTTTCAGAAATATATTTACCACTTAAATGAATTAAATTTTGAAATGCATATTGCATTACAAATCTCTATATCATATACAAGGTTCCTAAAAAAATCGGATAATTTTCCGAATGTAAATGGGAACAGCTGAAATTCGGTTTTGAAATGCTTTATATATTAAATAAACTGTAAATGGAAAATAAATTGTTTTCGGATGTTTCTAAAGATAAAGGAGCATTGGCGACTTGGAAGCGGTTATCGAGTATTTTTACATAGTGATTATAGTAAACTATCGTAGTTTAAGAAATATCTGTCTTTTTAGCACTTTCCAAGAAAATTGAAAAGTGCTTATGCATGTGGTTTGTCGGTCCGTCTGTCCACGCTCTAACTCCCGCGTTTGGTGACCCTAAATAAGATTTATATCAATTGCATGAAAATCCTACTATATTTATAGTCGGATTTTCATGCAATTGATAAGGATTATTTAGGGTCACCAAAGCATGTTTGGTATTGCTTATAAAGTATGTATGACTAATGATTCATTTACAGGGACATTCAAAAGAGTTCGATTACATTATGATATATGGGTAAAAATCGTTTGGAGCGTACTTTAATGACATTCCGCTATTTCTAATGTATTCAAACTAATATAAATCAATTAATTTAACTACGGTTACGTTAAAACAGAGCATTTACAGCATTTTAAAATAAATTTACAGGGACACACAAAAGAAATGGTTACAATACTGTCTTTGCTTAATAATTGCTGGAGAGTACGTTTTAAAATTCGGTACACGCTTTTAAATGTAAATACTTTTTTCCCACATTACACTTTATATATAAATTCTATACATCATATACAGGGCAGCACAAAAGTATTTGCCTACCATTCTCCTCATTAGAGGATATTGCTGAAGGGGAATTTTCAATTGAAATATGTGTATCTCTTAAATGAATTAAATTTTGAAATGCATGTTGTTAATATGTACCTATCGATGTATCATATGCAGGGCTTCTAAAATTTTTGGATCATTTTCCGAATGCAGATGGAAACAGCTAAAATTTGGTTTTGAAATGCTTAATATATTTTCACATGGTGAAATGAGACGCAATATCTTAAATTTTTAAACGGTGCAGTTTTTTACATTATTCTGAATGTGTTGGATAGTGTTTCATAATCTGTACTTGATGCATGACTTTTTATTTTTAAACACATTTTTTCATTGTTCTTTTTTTTTCGCTTTTAAATACTAAAAATTGTTCCGAGTTTAACGCACACCTGCCGTACAGTGCTGCAGGTAGTGGGAATCTGTATAGGATATTTGCACAGACCATATTTCATCCTTAATTTATAAGTAGTGGTTATTTCCGAACAATAATTTCATTAAATTTCTTAAATTCTTATTGGATTTTACCGCCCTCTCGACTAATATATGTACGAATTCGCTTAATACTGGAGTTTCCTACGGATATAGGTTTATGAAGGAATTAGTGAGCTCCTGGAGGTGAAAAGTAGAACTAACATATTTTACAGAGCATGCAGCAGCAGTGTAGGAGGTTCTAATTTTTAATATTGGACTCTTAATTGCGTGGTGGTTATCATTATTTCTGAATAGAAATTTCAACAAATTTCATAAATTGCTATTTGTATCCCCATCCCGTTGGGTAATATATCTACGGAAAGAATGAAAATCGGATTATCGATCGGATTTAGGTTTGTTTACGAAAAAATGCCTATTCTGGTGATGGCAAGTGAAACTAAAGCACTCTGCAAATCGTGCATTGCAAGCTTATTATATCCGACCGCAGATGGCGGTGATCCATATCAGATTTTCGTACAAAATATACTGCGCCCCGTAGTGGTTAAAAGTGTAACTAAAGTACTTTGTAACACCGCGGTTAGAATTGTTAGTTAATAGTTAGTGTTAATTTTAATTAATTTAGAATTTGGCTACGGTTAGGTAACAGTTAGGTTACATTTGGGTTATAGATAGGTTGCAATTATATTTCGGTTAGTCTTACGTTATATTTAAATTCCGGTTACGTTATAGTTAGGTTATGATTAAGTTACAGTTAGTTTAAGGTAAATTGTAGTTAGGTTATGGTCAGAAAATTGATAAGTTATGATAAGGTGACGACTAGGTTACATTTATGATATATTTAAGTTTGGCTCAGGTTAAGTTGCAGTTAGGTTACAGATAGGTTGCGATTACATTACAATTAGGTTAGGGTTAGGATTTTATCCACAGGTTGAATATTACACACGTTTTAATTGAAATATACTTAATTTTGTTCTATGGTTCTGAAACTACATTACTATATGTTAACATTTTACCTAATCATTGATTATCAATTTTAATTAAGGCATAGTCGGATCTAGGAGAGATATAATTTGTTTGAAAATCAAAATTTTACACTTAGGATTTCGAGGTGAAAAAAAAGTTACGTGACTGAACAGTGATATTTACGGATAAAATCAGCATTTTAACGCAAAAATTGCGCAATTGTTGAACACATATTTCCGCCTCCGTTTCCCATTGAAGTCGTTTTAAATATTTGTTACTCTAAATTCAGTTGTTTATTTTTTTAAACCGATTTTTCTCACAGTCAGTGGCCACGTATTTCGAATTAGAGATAAAATCACAAATTTCAGGTTCGTTTGATATTATTATCACGCACCCGGGCAACGCCGGGCGGGTCAGCTAGTTTACAAATAAAGTTGTTTTTAAATTCCGGTGTCAGTCATTAATTTCAACACTTAAGCAATGAATTTACCCTGCGCCACAAAGGGTGAAATTATTATATTACCTTTTATTTTCTAGCATTTCTAATGTAGATTATATCTGTCGTCTTTGTGAATTCCTTGTGGTTGCCGCACCTTCTAATGTACTTATTATCTTAGCCTGATATGAACTGAACTTTGGATCATCATTCGGTTCCGCGCTCTCTTTCAAAAATATAGTATCAATATGTAAGGGAAGAGCGCTTATTCTCTCTATATAGGGTAGATGTGCCAGTAATGGGCCACCTTCCAGTAATGGGCTACCTCGCATTTTTTGGTTTATAAAAAAATAATAAATAATAGTTAAGCTTTTATTATTTTTTTCTGAACTCTACCTTGCATGCTTTATAAGCTGGATTAATTTTTTACACTTTTCGTCAAAACAATTAGGAAGCAGAAAATAAAGTTTCACAGTTTTTCTGTTTTTCACTGAAAATCTTAATGAACATGCTAAGAGTAGACTTTACTTACTTAGTTTTATATCTTTTTTATTTTTCCATAAAAATTGAATGTTTTTGTTTGGTTAGCAATACAAAACATTGAATCTAATATACCAATGGCCATTTACAAAATTTTATTTATTTTTAAGATTTTAGGAGGGGTGGTCCATTACTGGATTGCTTATTTCGTGATTTGCCAGTAATGGGCCACCCAGGTTACCAATACTAAAAGTGTAATTTCAGTAGTAATAAAATATTTTGATTTAACTGAAAACTAAATAAACAAATTTAATACTTAAATTTTACTTACTAGAATTTAGTAAAGACAATTTCTTTATAAATACAGTCAAGTCTCTCTATAACGAAACTCCATACATCGAATTTCTCTATATAACGAATTTTTAGTAGGAATGTTTCCCTTTTCCCATGATTTCATTAAAAGCAGTCTCTATATAACGAAATATCTATCTCCATATAACGAATATTTTCATAAAATGTTCTTTATTCAGTTGTAAAAAAATACTTCGAAATCACATGAAATCAAATTTCCATCTCTTATTCATAATTTATCGTTCAGTGCTGAGTTTTTTTTATATTACTCCTCTGCTTGAATTTTCTTGTTCCTTAAGTCCAACAAATTCATCAACCCCTCCTTTCACACACCTTTCAACATCCTTCTCAAAACAATGTTAATTGAATAGTTATACATATAAGAACGGGATCAATGGGGGTAATTGAAGAAAAAACAATTTACAATTGCTTCAAAAAGGCCGAATTTTGTATACAAGAGGATAATGTGGATTCTGAGGAAGAAGAAGATGCGACTTACGCAGACATAAAAAGAACAAGTTGGAAATTGCACGTGAACGTAGCAAATGAGGTGCGTTCGTACGATAACGAAGTTTTGAAAATATTCAGATCTTGCTTTTATAGTAAATAGTACTTCGGATACAATATATTGGTTGAAATTCTGTAAATATACAGGAATAGTAATTCTTATTACACCTCAGCAACGTATATCTTATTCATAAAATGTGAAATAGTTGAATATAATTAAAACACGTACCATGTTTCCCCGTATAGCATTATATAGTGGAATACTTTTGTGTAGCCCTGTAATTTAATAATAAAAATTCTTTGCGTCACAGATTGTATAGAATGCATATTTTAGTATATATTTCATAGATTCATGCCAATTCTATTATGTTCGAATGAGTGTAACATCATTAAAATGCTCTTGAAACTTCTTCCCCATTGACCGTAATGTAACGGAATCCTTTTGATTGTCCCTGTAATTGATCTATGCATCCGATTTTCATAACATTTGAAATGACTCGACAAAATTACGCAATAATTATTTGTTTTAAATTTCAAACGATTAAAATGCATTTAAAACTCTTTTCCCTATTGACCGTAATGTAACGGAATCCTTTTGAATGTCCCTGTAATTGATCTATCCATCCGATTTTCATAAAATTTGAAATGACTCGACAAAATTATGTAATAATTATGTATTTTAAATTTTAAACGATTCGGTTGGATAGTTTTCCGTTGTTATATGCGGACAGACAAACGGACAGATAGACAGACTGTCAGACAAACGGACAGATAGATTGACAGACAGACGGACTGAACAATTATAGGTGCTACCTATTTACATAATTACGAACGCACCTAAAAATAATTATCTGTTATTTTTTGTAGGGTGGCCCATTACTGGAACATAGGCGGTCCATTACTGGAACATAGGTGGCCCATTACTGGGCATTTGGGTGTTTAGACATATTTCTATTATTTAAAATGGAATTTTTATTTCTCTTGGGAAATGTAACTGTGGGATTAGTTAAATATTGTTGAAAGATTAATCTAATATGAAAAAAATTGGAATACAATAATTATAACTATTAATAAAAAATTATTTTTTAGAGAAATTCCTTAAGGTGGCCCATTACTGGCACATCTACCCTATATATAGTTTTCATAATTAAAATATTCAAGATTAAACCCTCATAAATTTTAAAAATTCACTTTTTTCATTAATGGAAGTTTACAGCACAATTAAGAAGTACAAATACAGTCGGCTCTCGTTAATTCGAACTCGTCGGGACCACAATAAATGTTCGAATTATCCGAAGTTCGAATTATGGAAAATATGAAATGAAAACATGCTTAATAGGGTACTATTACAAAGGAATTAATGTCATAGTGTTTTTTAATTTATTTCGTCTGTTATCATTAGAATATAACTTACTATTAAATTAGAATGTATAAATACATAAACTATTTAAAAGATTAGAAACAAACACAATGGAAAAAAAATTAAAGCGTCACTGATGGACAGACGGGGCACTAAGAAAGTGGATATCAAATGCATTGGATTATATGTATAATCGTTCGGAACAATTTTCACACAAATCAAAGAAAGAAAGTTATTCAAATGATCTGAAATCCACAAGAAAGAAAAGAAAAATGAAAAATCGGAATTCTCGTTAGTTCGAATTAAACGAAGTCAAGAGAAAATGAGTTCGAACTAATGAAAAATTTCAACATTATTCTGCCATTGAAAATTTCGGGACCTCATGTTTAGTTCGAATTAAGCGAAGATTCGAATTATCCGATTTCGAATTAACGAGAGTCGACTGCAATTCTTTTTTTTCTCTCTCTCTCCCATGACACTATAGCAGCATACAATGAAATGTGCGCGAGGATTACAATCAGCTTAGACGAAATGGGGACTGGGGCGGTATTTTCCTCGATCTGAGGTAAGATAATATTTTCCTTACCGTATTCTAACTGTTGAAATTATGAAAGGTATTATCTAAAGAGGTCTTCCCTATACAGGGTGAACATAAAGTCTCAGCCCATTTTGCAGAAATAATTAATGCATGGATTTTATATTACAGGTGAATGATACTCCGAGGATATGCTAACAACTGAAGAACGAATTGGGGTTGTAGCGGCACGTTTGCGTGGTCAGACATTGACGTTTCGTAGAAAATTTGGAACAGAGGCTCCAACACGAGGAAATATCCGAAAAATGGTGAACAAATTTTTGCACACCGAATCTGTGCTCGATTAGAAACGTACAGGTCGATCATTGATGTCAGCTGAAACAGTAGCGAATATCCAAGAAGCCATTGACCGTAGTCCCGATGCATCCCGATGATGTTGGAAAAAGTGTTTCGATCTACACTGAGCCGGTGGGAAACTTGTTTCGAACTCGATGGACATCACGATGAAAAGTACTAGCAGGGCCTGATTAATGCACGGGCCTCCGGGGCCTTGGCCCTGGGCCCAACAATTTCAGGGGCCCACGAATTATTTGGCTGATTTTTTCCTTAATCAAATACTTTTCAAATAATATTGTTTTATAAAATATGAAACGTAAAATTTAAATATTCTGAATGATTCAATAAATTTTTTGGAAGCTTTTAACCTAGGCACTTTTCATCCAAACAACTTTGTCAACTCGTCAAATAAACCGTCTTTTTTTGTGAAAGTGTCGCCGAAAATAGGTAGGTAGGGGGGCCCAATTTTTTAACATGCCCTGGGCCCAACTTCAGCTTGATCGGGCTCTGAGTACTAGTATGCTGTATAATACTATTGAAATATAAAATTCATGAATGAATTATTTCTACAAAATGGGCTGGGACTTTATGTTTACCCTGTATATATTCAAACACATATTGCATAACTGTAAAAATAAACACGTGCTACGTTCCTTTAGAACTGCAAACATTTGGCGAGATTCCAAAAACCTATTCATCTTTAAAGTCCCACTATAACTCAATAATTTCACCAATAAAAAAAAACGCATAAATAATAAAAAATACATTTTAAAGTTTAATTGAAAATAAAAATAACTCTCTAAATGAGTCAGAAAATAACCGAGGATTGGATCCTTACCTTTTGGATGAAAGGGGGCATGGCAAAAGCCGCTCGATGTACATCAGGTGTGTAATATCTCAGCCCCATCTCCTTCAGAGTCTGGGTCGAAAAAGTCCGGGCCGGCTTTCGGAATTGTGTGTCCTGTGGGTAATCAAAAAATAAAGAAATAACTAACAAGGGAGGTCTCCATACTGGGCATACTCAGAATTTTATGGAAAAAAAAATACCAATTAAAGTGCTCATGTATGCAATAAAGAATCAGTCAAAATTAGCGGCGGAATCACATTAGAAATTATGTAAAAAAAAATAAAATAGTTTCGAATATTTGGCGTGAAAAGACGAAAAAGTCACTCGATTTGGCGAGCAGCTCTTTTCCTCGCCAAAAGCAAACGATTATTATGCAAATCAAAACTTTTAGATATTTAGAATGCGTGTAAATCGTATTTAATGAATTTAAACATAAACAATGAGAGAATTTAATATATTATATGCATATATATACATATTATATTGCATAAATATATTACTTGTTGAAGTAGCTATTTAATTAATCACTGGAAAAAATGTTTTTATAGATAAAACAATCATATTAAGAAAAATTATCTTCATAAATTTAAGCGTATTCCAAAATAAAAGCCACATGTTTCCATAGCAACAAAATCTAATCAACAATTCTCAATTGGACTTTGAGCAGGAAACAAATTTAATTAATTTAAATTATGAATTTCGTTTTAAATCTCAAATTTTGATGATTAAATTTGAATATAAATACATATAAATATCGGTATAACAAAATTATACTTAAAACAAATTAAAACTTATAAAACTAAAGTTATTTAAATTAAATTTATCAAAACAAGTTCAACATAAAACTTTTTTTTTTTTTTTTTTCTTGAAGTGTATTTGACAGAAAGTATTTTTTGAAATTACATTCCTTCACCAACCGGCGGTAAATCGCCAAATAACGAAATTTTCATTATTTTTTTTACGGATACAGAATGGAGGTTCCGCCGAAATTTTTTTATAAACGTATATATCCACACGAGAAGAACATTCTGTAATTTTTTCAGATTTTTCGGGGTATGCCCGTATGGAGACCTTCCTTGTAAGTTGTGTGGCAACATGATGTGTTTCATTTGCTGAAGATCTGTCGATTGGAGGGGATTCTTTCAAATTTCAGTCATTCATTTTGCTTTGTTTCAGTAAATATATAAAAAATTTATAATGTTAATTTCAGTAAATACTAAACTTTAAGTATAACACATCCTATTTACAGTATAGTTTAATTTAAACTACGATAATTACAGTTTGCAGATTATGAAATTCTAGATATTCTAGATAATTCTAGATAATTCTAGTTCTTTTAATACATTGAATGTCTTCTTAATTGTATTTTCAATAAAATTATTTGTTAAAAATATTTAGTTTAGCCGGGATTTTTGAGCTTTATTTGAGAAACTAACTACAAAAATAAAAGCTAACTACAATAAAGAATACTGCCCAGTTAAACTGATGGCATTGAGCTCACAGGCTACAAATACTAATTGTACATTAAAGCCTTATATTTTCAAGGGTTAATTCCGTTCGAAAAAAAATTAAGAAGGGGAAACAGCTCTCCCCTTTCCTCTTTTTTTATACTTAATCATTGAACCTCCTATACTATCAAAGACATGCTTTATCATATAAAAAATCTATATCCAAAATTCAGAGCAAATGAGATAATTCTTAATAAAAACCCATTTAGCATTTATATAATTTAAAAGGAGTTATCCCCCTCTCTTATACTTAGCCATTAAACTTCCAAAACTATTCAGAGATTTGAACGAAATCTGAAAATTCTGCTTGAAAAACCCATTTATATAAATTAAGGGGGGGGGGGGGCATTAGAACCTCCGTTCCCCCTGTTTATACTTATTCAATGAACACCTAATAACAGTCACGGAATCGCCTCATCAGAATGATCCTAATCTAAATTTTGAACGAAAACTGTTAATTCTGCATGAAAAACCCATTCATATCAACTAAGGGGAAGGGCATGAGCCCCCCGTTCCCCCTCTTATACATATCGAATGAACGCCAAAAACTAATCAGGGAAGCGCCTTGTCTGGATATACCTACATACAAAATTTCAAGTGGATCCGATATTTTTATCATGAGTTATCACGTTACGCACGAACGCACGTACGAACGTACATACAGAACGGACGGGCACATAAGTTCTCAGGCTATGATAGCCTGTGAGCTAATAATGATTGACAATTTATTGATCAGAGAAAATTAGAAAGAGAAAAATAAAGATTTATTGCAAACAAATACAAAATATTTATTGAATTGGGGGAAATTAACCATAAGACTACAATCTGCCAACAAAAAATTTATGATTTTCAAAATTATGATAAACATAAAATGAACAACCAATTAAATTTAATGGATTAAAATATTTAGGCCGGGATCCAGATACACTTAGCTCTGTCAGCAAAACGACATTGTTTAAACCAGAAACCTGCATTTTTGCGAACTTTTCACAATTTTAAGTACTTAATTGATCAATATTTTTGTAAAAAATTTTCAACTATTGCCAATTTTTTTTCATGTTTTTACAGAATTTTTAATCTTTTGTCATGGGTTTTTAAAAAAAAAAAAGAAAATTCTGCTAATCGAACCAGCAAAGTGCTTAGATTAAATAATACAATAAAATAATACAATAAAAATTTACTGGTGAGAATAATAAATCATGATTGGAATAGGCAGCACCTTACGAAAGGGGGGGGGGGGCGGTCGACCCGGGGGCGCCAAATTTATACTACCAACGTCATTTTTGGCCTGTTACAAGAAAAAGTTGAGTGGAGGATGCGCAAAATTGAGGCTTTGCCCCGGGCGCAGTTTTCTCTTCGCACGCCCCTGGGAATAGGGATATCCGTAATCAGTACGTACAAATCATGGCTGGCAAAAACACGCTGCTCGTATGACGTACAGGCAAATGAGGGAAGCGGTCAAGTAAGCACATTTCGGGATTGATTTGTCTCGTTTCGCTAACAGCGCAAAATCTATCTGGATCCAATCATAGTCTTGGAAGTATAATTTTGTTTTCCTCCTTACAGTAGACAACACCAGTGGCGACAGCTTATATGGGCCTGTGGAACCTGAGCCCACCCAATAATTTTGAATTCTAGCGTGCCCAATTTTCATTGTTCTATTCATTTTTCTCCCTAGAACAAAATTTATTTTGCGTATGACCGCGCGTTTTAATTCTCCAACTGGCACCCATAAATCCAAAATGACTGAAATGTAATTGTTTAACTTTCGCTGTTTCAATTTGTAGTCATGTTCATGATATGATGTTATTACAATAAATATTAGTGTCTTTATAAGAAAAAACGCATAAAAATATGATTAAAAAATTGCAACTGGCAGCTTGATTTAAAAGTCTCATCTTTTACCATCTATAAACCTTTCAAAGAAAAACAAACTGGTTGTGCCATTTTACGAAAATATCTTTGACCCACTCAATATATGTATTTTTTTTAAGTTGGCGCCACGGCACAACACTTACTTTGGAGACTGCGGCCAGCACGTAGCCCGCATGTCCGAAGGGCGCCGACGGGAGTGGCACGGCCGCGTAGTCGACGACAGGAAAGACTGACCTCAGTTCATTCAGGTACCTCAACAATAAGTCCCGGTCGCACCAATAGCTTCCACCTGGAAAAAAAAAATAGAGTACACTGTAAAAAAATTGCTGCTGTAATTTTACTGCAACAGAAATTCCAGGCAATGTCCATAGAAAAAATGGACTTTATTACTACATGAACGGACTTTCCCATTACATTAACAGGTTTTGTCCGTAAAACAAAAAAATTTACGACAGTTCACCGTTTATTTGAAAAAAGAGACACTTTCAGTAAGTTTACTGGCTACATCACGGTAAAATTTATTTATTTATTTATTTATTTTTAACAGTGTAGATCACGATACATTAACTGTACAATGCGTGAATTTATGTTTTAGAAGCGTATACCGGATGATTCAAAATACAAGGTGTCCTAAAAAATTGTATATACAATTTATTTTTTAGAAAACGCCAGAAGTCTTAATTAGAATGCTTTCGTTATTTTGTTTTTCAAGATGCTATCTTTGATCATTCCATTGTTCTCAGGTAGTGGGTTATTTGAGATCCGATTGCTATGTGACGTAGCTTACTGAAATTATTCAACAATAAAGTATTAATGGCATTATCTCTTGATTTATTGGGAGAAACCACCTTTCATTTCATCTCCTTCTGCCTTAGTTCTCCGGCCACGAAATATATGGGAAGTTCGTATTTTCAACTGTGATAAATAATTTCATATTATCCATCGACATCATGTGTATCATCATTTTCATTTCTCATATCGTCTATGCCTCTGAGATAACAGGAATTTCATAATATATATATGTATGATAAGCAACTTATTCCTAGACGTTTATTTTTTTATATGGGAACGTAAAAACGTCTTGTAAAACGCGTAAATTTTCATTTATAAAACTTGATTCATTTATATAGTCTATTTCTGTGTTTAAATATATTAATAAAAGTGAGGTATTACATAATATAAGGCATTAAAAATATTTTTGCTCTTTATTGATTTTGAAAATAAGGCACAAACCTCCCTCTATTTATTTTTATTTATTTTTATTTTTTATTTATTTTTTATTTATTTATTTATTTATTTATTTTTTTGGCCTTGGAAAAAACAAAAAGAATTTACCTTGGTTAACAACAACTCCTCCGGGCCTCAAAGCCTCTTTCATTAACTGGAAAAACGGCTTCTCGAAAAGTTTTACAGCAGAACCTGAAAAATTTCATCCTGATTACTATGGCTTTTATGCAAACATGAAAATAGAACAAGTTGAAAATTGCACGTGAATCGTAGCAAATGAGGTGCTTTCTTACTATAACGAAACCTTAAAATATTCAGTTCTTGCTGTTATAGTATACAGTACTTTGGATACAGTATAGTGGCCGAAATCTTTTGTGTTTTCCTGTAAATAGTATATGCTTTCTATTTTACAGGAAGTAGCTTGTATTAAACCTTTAGCCACGTATATCAATTTCGTATGTGAAATAGGTTAATACTTTTAAAACATGCCCCAATCAATGTTTCCTCCCAGTACCATTATATAGTGGAATTTGGATGACTCTGTAAATTAATAATAAATATTCTTTGACTATATAGATTGTACAGAATGTATATTTTTAGTATATACTTCATAGATTTATGTCAATTCTATTATATTCGAAAAAGTGGCACCATCATTAAAATTTACTTAAAATTATTGTTCATTAAAATTATTTCATTAAAATTATTGTTCATTAAAATTATTGTTCATTAAAATTATTGTTCAGCTAGAACATCAAATATTCAAGTCAGATTGATTTTTAAAGCGCTGACATAAATGTTAATTTGTTGATAAATGCAGATTCCATTTTGAAATTTAGAATTAGAAATTAATGATGCATATTGAATATTTTGGCTTTTATTGAAACTTTTTTTGCATATTGACCGTAATGTAATGGAATACTTTTGATTGTGTCTATCATTAAACTATACCGGGTGAATTTTGTTGGTGATTTTTTTTAAGAAAATGCGGTGAATTTTGGTTTTATTTCGTTTTTATTTATCAATTAAAGGATTTTTAATTTATTAAAAATTGCTTTGACTCGATACAGAACTTTCTTTTTTACACTCTGATATCATAGGAATATTGTCTGTCGTATACAGGGTGAGTCATAAATATCGAAACAATAGGCTATCTCCTCAAATATTGCCCCTAGACCCATACTTCCAATTGCAAAAATCAATTAAAAAAGGTGAACTTTCTGATAAGATAAGTTGCAACTCCATGGGGGGTCTAGTTGAAAAAATGCGAAAATTAAATTTTTATACGGCCCCCGTAGGGCAAAATTCCCAATTAGGAAATTATTCCTTATCCATTCCTAAATTGAACAAAAAAAATTTCATCTTCGTATCTAAAAATCTCACAGAGATATTAAATCCCAAAATCTTTAAAAATTCCTGACTTGCACTACTTTTCCCTGCCTCTAAACTGTGCTTTCTTCACTCAATTTCAACGCTTGTTAGGGAACATTCACAAATTGCAATTTAATAAAAATCGGTTTAAGATAGCGCTTTTCCTTTGAACATAAAATAGCAGCGTATAGTTTTTACGTTAAATTGGTATATCAGACGTCTGCCCGGGTCAAAATATCTAGGTCAGGTCCCAAACCGACCTATAGTGGGAAAAGTTCGGCGTGGCCTGAAAAAATGTCAACATGATAACCCGGACCGGTCTGGAAAATAGTTTAAATCATAGTTCGGTTCAGTCGCAAATTTCTACATAATTTTTTAATTCGGCATGGGAAAAAAATGTTTCATATGGAGGAGTTCTGACATGGAGGCTCTTCATATGGAGGAGGCTATAAAATTCTTTTATAGCTTTTCGTTTTTTTATATTTGTACTTTTTATTATTAAAGAAGTGCCAAAGGCTGTAATATATTTATTTTATCAATGAATCTCTATTTATATGTAAATGTTTCACTTATATTTTAATATCGTTAATCCATAGATGGAGTTGGAGACTCTGAAAAATGTTATACACTAAAACTTTTTAAGACGGAATCACATAGGAAAGAAAAAATACATTATAGACAGATGCTCTCCCTAGAAAATGCAATTGAAGCTTATTTCCTTTTCAGGTACTATTGCATTTATTTTGCATGGATCAACATATTTTCCGTTTAAGACAGAATTCCGTTATAGGCAGATTTTTTTCACTAGTTTTATTGTATTTAATTTTTTTAGCCTTTGAATAATCTATTTAAAAAATGAATTTTAAAGTTTTTTTTTGTAAAATAAAGATTTTAAAATCTATATGTTTTTCGTAAAAAATTCGATTGAGCCGAATTTTATTTATTTTATGCACGTATTAAGTCAGTCAGAGACAGTGATTTTAATACGGGTTTTATCGAGACCGGGTTTGAAAATTTCATCCAGAGTGCACCTAAGTTGAAGGAAGTAGTCCCCTCATTTATGAAAAGTACGCAAGGCCCGGCCTGGCGGGTCTTCAGAAAAAAGTAACATCTCGGTCCTGGCCCTACCTGAGCCCAGAATACAGATTTTTTAACATCGTCTGGAGGACGATAAAAAGCCTGAAGTTGACAGAGGTAAATTTAAAAAGAAAAAGAAAATTAATCTGCATCTTAGAAAAAGCATTTTTTTAAATAACTGAAGGACATTTAAACAATACACTTCGTTTTTCTGCATAATGAATTTTTTATCGTCTATTTCTTGTCTTTAAATTATTAAATGTTAAGAATTTTTAAAAGAAAAAAGAACTTGAAACACGTTATTTTTGATTTTTTAAATTAGTTTTGTTTCGACAAATTTAAAAAAATATTTAAGTTTGAACGAATGTTTGCTTTTGAAAATATGATTTTTTTTAAAGTTATATTATTTTTTCAATAAAAATTTTTAATAGTTTTAAAATTAATAAAAAAAAAAAAAAAACTTGGGAGAAAACTAAAATCAGATTTTCCTCTTTAATTAAATGGAAAGAAATTGAAATCCGATAAATAATGTTACGAGTAATAATGATATCCGATAAATAATGTTACCATTTTTGATTGTCCCATTTAAACCAGTACGAACCACATGAAACTTTTATAAATTGTATGAGAAATTTTAGAATGTGAATTTCTTAGCAAATTATAAGGCTAACCATCACAAAAAAAGAAAAAAATCAAAATTATAATTCAAGAAATAAATTTTTTACGCGTTTTCTACAACTGTTAAAGTAACATTGTTTTTTGAATTGCGCGCATTTCAATTTGTGTCTAATCCCTTAAAACCTGATGAACTTTTTAAACGGCTGTAACTTTGCGAATTTTGGAGATATGAAGATGCAACTTTTTGTGTCTTATTCAGGACTGAATAAGGAAAGTTTTCCTAAATGGAATTTTTGTCCTACGGGGGCCGTATAAAAATTTAATTTTCGTAACTTTTCAACTAGACCCTCCATGGAGTCGCAATATATCTTATCAAAAATTTCACATTTTTTTATGAATTTTTGCAACTGGAAGTATGGGTCTAAAGGCAATATTTAAGGAGATAGCCTATTGTTTCGATATTTATGACTCACCCTGTATATTGACTGCAAATTATTTCAGAAAATTTCAGTTACACTTAAATAGAGAATATAAATAGTTAACATTATATAGTTAGTTACGTATAGTTATATATAACTAAGTATATATAACTATATATTAGGTATATATACTTAGTATCTGTTTACAGCTAACAGCAATCGAGACTTCAAGTTTTGAATTTAAATTATTTTGAAATGATCAAATTAGAGTATTATTTCTTTAAAAACGTGAACACAGATAGAAGAGGTTCGTTCATATTAGAGATGGGCATTATTTAACATAACAGGATAAATATTCGTAATATCAACCAAAAACTTATTATTCGGTAACAGATTACCAAAAAGTCCCTGTTAATTTTGGAACGCCTCGTGTGATAAGCATTTTAAAAGAAGAAGCAAATAGCAAGGCTAAGAATTTTTTTAGGAATGAATATTTATACATTAATAAAAGTTTAGTTACATAAAATCTATTTCCTAGCTTATAAATCTGTTTGAATTCTAAGACAAAGAATTTCTATTACTGCAAAAAATAAAATCCCCAACAGCATTAAAACGCTTTTGAAACACAGAGAGAGAAAAAAATGCCTACGCACAAAGAAAAACTACCAGATTTTCCTTTTGACGCAACACTATCCTTCTACGACTCTAAGACATTAAAAATCCTTTTGGTCTAATCAAGTGAGCCAATCACATGAATAATTGTCCGTTTGCTATCTCAAAAGTTCACGTGGTAAAATTTCTCAAAAGCTATTGGTTGTTCATTATTCTACGGATATTTAAAAAACACCTGGCTTCAGTTTTTTCCCAAAAATTATTTTATCGTTTGAATATTTTTATATCGCTCACAGTTACAAAGATTAAAGCAATAAACATGTTTTTAGAATATCGAAAACTATACTTATCGAAAAAAATGAGTGGAATAATAAAAACTGCATTTATCGAACAAGTAGATAGAATACTGGAAATGAAATGGGGGGGGGGGGATGTGTTTTTATTCAAGCGTATGTATTCAAGCATATGTATTCAAGCGTATGAGTGACGCTTGCAGATTATTAAAAAGCAAGGAGTTAATGTCGGCCATCTTTGGTCATAATTTTAATGGGAAGGAATATGTGTTTGAAAAATGGAATTAAAAGATATACGGATTTAATTGTTGATAGAAAGCTGTTTTATCGCACGGGAGAAAATCTTTGGTTGGTGTAGTTAGATGAGTAAAACGGTGGCAATCTTTGATTTTGAATATTTAAAAGGGATATTACTTTGTACTCTTAGGGAAAGGGGGGGGGGGGTATTCTAGCGCTATGATTTTTTTAAATAAAGTGTTTATTACTGGGTTTTATTATTATTTTTTTTTTGTCATTATTGCGTCATTAGAAAATAAGAACTCGAAAACATTATTTTGGTAATTTTATTTTACTGAAAAAAAAGAAGAAAAATAGCCTGGTGAGGGCAGCGCCATGCGAAAAGGGGGAGGGGCAAGGGGGCGGTCGGTCCGGACGCGGAAATTTATAGGGTGCCAATTTTATACTACCAACGTCATTTTTTGGCCTGCCACAACTTTTTTTTTGGGGGGGAGGGGGTTAATGCACATACGAAATTTGTTGGATGAATGGTATTTGATTAAAAATGTATAAGTAATGTTTCGTGTTCTTGTGGGATAAGCTTTGAATATGTGTTGACAGATATTGATTCGGGGATGTCAAAATTCGAACTTCAAGTCAAGGTACCAACGAATAAAGACCTTTTTTTTTTTTTTTTTTTTTTTTTTTTTACAAATTGTATTGTTAAACCGGTGTTATTTTTTATGGAAGATATTTCTGATCGTTTATAAAAAGTTAATTTCTAAACCGCCAGTTTTAGAGGCATTGTACCAATTGCAAAAATGTTTTAAACTTTCTTCTGCATCATATAAATATCAATTTACATTAAAATAATTATTTTTTAAATTGTTAAGAAATTGCATATTTTATGCAGTGTTAAATAAGTTTATAACTTTTATTTAGAAAAGTTTCTATGTTTTTTAGCAATGTTTTTTAGCAGGTAAAACATCATAAAACTTCTACGGGTAAAACTTAGTGAGTTATGATACTTATGAAATTTCAACGAGGAAAAATGCATTTTAGTGCAAGAAAACGATAATAATGCGTGAAATGCAAAGCATCACAGCTAACTAAGTTTTTGTCTTGCAAAAATTAAATTTTTAACATCAAATTTATTTTAAAGGTGTATGTTTATCTGAACTAAAACAGAGTCTACACTTATATATCAAAATTATTCAAGATATCTTAATTAAAGTCCCTCTAATAAAAATGTCCGTTGACAGCATATTCTCATTGATTAGTTATTACGTTACAAAAACTAGTCGTTGGGGGCCTCCGTAATACTTACCCATCATGGATATGTATATGAAAATAAAACATGTGAAAACTATTTATACAATGCATTGCAATTCATAAACAAAATTTAAATATTGTTAATATACATAGTAATGCTCTATTAAAGAACTGCTGATTATCGATATCGACAAATTATATAAAACGCCAAACTACTCAAGTAGTACCGAACTGCGTAAAAGAAATATTATTATAACTCCAAAAATAATAACTCTATTAACTAACAATTAACTGCATCGGATTAAGCGTCTCATTTCCAATTAAAATATACCTCCGAATTGAAATTTGAATGAAATACAGGGTCATGAAAAATCGAAGAATGTGGAAAACAGGATTACAAATATCTCGGCAACTAATAATCCGATTGACTTCGTTCTATATGCAAAATGTGTGTTATTTTATTGCCTTTTACGTCCATTCCTTAGAACAAAAAAATTCGAAAATTTTTATATACCTTTCATCAGAACGAATTTTTCGAGAGTCCGAAAAATAGTTCCGGATAATCGAGGTTGCTGATATTCAATAGGGTTCGTCCCATTCTTACATACTAACTACATACAAAATTTCAAGTCTCTATCTCAATTCGTTCGGGAGATAGAGCGTTTACAGACAGACAAACAGACAGACGGACGGCAAAATTTTTTTTCTAAAAATATGTTTTTCGGAATCTCCACTATCTAAAACGTATAAATCCGTCAAAAAAATTTTCGATTTTCAAAACGATTGCAAGATTTACCCTATACTACGTATGATGGGTAAGTAATAACAGGTTGTTGAAACCTGTTACCTGTGAATGTGTGGAACGATGTAACCTGTTTACCAAAAATAACTATATTTCCCATCTCTAGTTCATATGTAAATTTTTGTTTGGATTTCTCGGGGGAAAAATTCTATGAATTGAACCAAAGTGGAATACATTATGCTGTTTTTAGCTCACAGGCTAGCATAGCCTGAGAGCTTATGTGCCCGCCCGTTCTGTATGTATGTTCGTTCATGTGTAACGCGATAACTCATGATAAAAATATCCAATCCATTTGAAATTTTGTATATAGGTATATCTTGATAAGGTGCTTCCCTGATTAGTTTTTGGAGTTCATTCGATATGTATAAGAGGGGGAACGGGGCGCTCATGCCCCTCCCCTTAATTGATATGAATTCGTCTTTCATGCAGAATTAACAGTTTTTGTTCAAAAGTTAGATATATGATCATTCTGATGAGGCGATTCCGTGACTGTTATTAGGTGTTCATTGAATAAGTATAAATAGGGGGAACGGGGGTTCTAATGCCCGTTCCCTTAATTTATATAAATGGGTTTTTCAAGCAGAATTGTCAGATTTCGTTCAAATCTCTGAATAGTTTTGGAAAATTAATGGTTAAGTCTGAAAGAGGGGGATAACTCCTCTTAAATTACATAAATGCTAAATGAGTTTTTATTAAGACTTATCCGATTTGCTCTAAATTTTGGATATAGATTTTTTTATGATAAAGCATGTCCTTGTTAGTTTAGGAGGTTCAATGATTAAGTGTAAAAAGGGGGAAAAGGGAGAGCTGTTTTCCCTTTTTTTTTTTTTTCGAATGGAATTAACCCTTGAAAATATAAGGCTGTAATGTACAATTAGCATTCATAGCCTGTGAGTTCAATGCCATCAGTTTAGCTGGGCAATATTCTTTTTATTCATTTTGAAATACCAAGCATAAGAGCCTTAATTGATAACTGTATCTTAAAAAATATATTTATTATATTTTTTTGTTTACACATACGATTAAAGTTTAGTAATTTCTACAACTGAATTTTATAGTATTTTATTAATTGAATATCATTTGTTTAAGAGTTAAACTTATCAATAGAAGGTGCATTTTTTATTGTAACTAATTTATAAATCAATGAAACAGTTCTCTCTTAAACACTTTCTTTCGTCGAGGAATTCGGCGGGCTCTACCTTTTTTAAATAATTACGGACGCACCTAAAAAAGACATGGAATGACAATGTTTCATTACTTACCGACCGCAGCCATAGAATCGGAGATGATGACGTCGAATTCGTTTTTTCGACCTCTCAGGAATTGGACACCGTCGCCCACATGGATGGTCACTTTCGGACTGTCGAACCCTTTGGCGACAAATGGCAGGTATTTCTTGCTGGCGCTGATCACAACCTACAGGAAACACACACAGAGGAAATCAGGGGCGCCAACTTAAAAAAATTTAGGTTTGCTCAAATATATTTTTGTAAAATGGTGCGACCTTTTTCTTTGAAGGCTTGACACATAGCGAAAGATGAGAATTTTAAGTCAAGCTATCATATTTTAATAAAAGTGCAATTTTATTAAATTACATTCTCATGCGTTTCCTTATTAAGACGCTGATATACAGTCGAGTCTCTCTATAACGAAACTCCATACATCGAATTTCTCTATGTAACGAATTTTTAGTTTTTCCCATGATTACATTAAAAACAGTCTCTATATAGCGAAATGTCTATCTCCATATAACGAATATTTTCATAAAATTTTCTTCAGTTTTTAAAAAGCTTCAAAATCACATGAAATCAATTTTTCATCACTTATTCGTGATTTATCATTTAGTTCCGAGTTTTTTATAAATATTACTTCTCTCCTTATTCTTTAAATCCAACGAGTTCATCCCACCTCCCACACACCTTTCAACATCCTTCTCAAAACAGAGTCAATTGGATTGTTACACATATAAGAGAGGAATCAATGAAAGGCACATAAGAGAGGCCTTCAAATGAAGGAAAATGTTAACTACAATTTTTCATTCCTTGCTAAATTTGAGCATTTTTTTTCAGAGCGTAACAATTTTAAAATCAAAACAACAAAAAATTATAGATTTCTTCCTCTGAAATTAATGCAAATCTTCCTTTTTTAATTTTCATTAAGCTTTCAAATAAATGTCTGTTCTCTTTTTTGAAACTGCTTAAATAATTAAGAAATAGAATATTAGGTTAATATTTATTGTAAAACATTTCAAATTCTTAATTAGAAACATCAAAAATAATATTTGTTAAAATTTCATACATTAAATACGATTTTTAACATCATTCTCTATACATCGAATTTCTCTATATAACGAATTTTTTACTGGAACGGTGGATTTCGTTATATAGAGACTCAACTGTATATTGTAATGTCAAGATATCATGAACATGACTACAAACTGAATTAGTAGATAGCTAAACATGGAGCAAAAATTTCAGTCATTTGGGATTTATGAGTATCAGACATGAGAAATAAAACACGTGGCCATTGGCAAACTAAATTTTATTCAAAAGAGAAAAATGAACAATAATGAAATAAATAACTAGAACAATGAAAACTGTGGTACTACTCTGTTATCCCGTCGACCCATTTCGCCAAATTATACAAATCGCCAAACTAATAGCCAAATTATACACATCGACATAATTTGTATTTTAAATAACGAAAAAAACAAAAAAATAGTGGAATATGAATAAAAATACAAATGAAAAGTCGAAATAGAGATCACTTAATGACATTTTAAAAACGTGAATCGTATTGAATGTCATTGAATGTGACATTCACGATCATCCATTATTGGCATTTAATCTTAAAATATGGCGATAATTTTTTGGTCGACGGGATAACCTAGTAGTACCAAAATTGTATATGCTATGATTCAAAATTATTGGGTGGGCTAACCAAATAATTTTGAATTTGTGTTAACCTGCCTAAACATTGGTTCCGAGAAATCAGGCAAAAGGGCATATTAGATCACAATTCCAATTAGTACGAGTAATCTAACTATTTTTTGAACTGAATTTTCGGAATTTCTGAATTTTTAAAAATTTAGTTATTAAAATCGTTAAAATAGGGCACTGTACGCCGAAAATGTCGCTCTCTGCAAGCAATCTAAAACAAGAAACACGTCAAGTCAAGCATTCTTTGCAATCAAAACACAATCTTTTTAAAATGGTCAAGACGATAATTTCGAAACTTCTGTATAAGATTTTTACAGATTATTTAATAAACAAACCGTTTACCGCACAATTCTATCGATCTTTGTTTTTGAGAAATTTAGTTTTGAAATCAGGGTTTTATTCGCTGGGCACCCTGTATATATATGTGTGTGTCCTGGGTATATATACGTATATACCCAGTGTTAGATATGTATATATAACACTGGTTCCCGACTAACCGAAACGTAGTTAATTTCTTTTAGCAGTAATTATTTGCGTACATTTTAATGTGTATTTAAAAATTCTAATAAGATTTTGCAGGGTGCTTTTTCATACGATAAAACCTGATAACTTTTAGAACCACCTTCTACTTTTAAATGTATTATGAATAACAAATCTGTAAATTTCACGTTACAATATTATGACACTTATTTTCATTCATATTTTGATCCAGGTTTTATAAGAAATCCTGTCTGAGTAAAGAAATGTAACTTACTTCGTCTATTTCGCACAGGACGATGGACTGGACGCACGGATGCTTTGCTGCCTCTCTCGCGATGCCACCGTCCCCGCCGCCAATAATCAGAACCTATCACATACAGTGAAGTTAGTGAGCTTCAATAATATTGATAAAAACCACTATCATACGATCAAATTTTCTTGCATTTGTATATGTAATAATCCAAGAGACAACCGCACAAAAACCCTACGTCATCGAGTACAAGAATAATTCCTTCATTTTATGAAAGAGTAGTCATAGGGGAATCCGAATGATCCATGTCTACCGGAAAGCGAAGGGGGTGCATAAGCCAACAAGTTGGAAATTGCACGTGAAGCGTAGCAAATGAGGTGCGTTCGTACGATAACGGAGTTTTAAAAATATCACTCTCATATAGCAATCTCATAAAATTGTAAATAGTGAATTATAATTAAAACGCTCATCAAACAATGTTCTCCGTATACCATTATGTAATGGAGTACTTTTGTGTGGCCTTGTAAATCAATAACAATTGGTCTTTGCACCACAAATTATGTAAAATGTATATTATAATATGTACTTTATAGTTGCATATAAATTTTATTAATTTCGAATGAGTGTAACACCATTAAAACGCATTTGAAACATTTTTCCCTGTTGACCGTAGTGTAACGGAATCCTTTTGATTGTCCCTGTCATTGATCTATGCATCCGATTTTCATAACATTTGAAATGACTCGACAAAATTTTGTAATAATTATGTATTTCAAATTTCAAACGATTCAGTTGGGTAGTTTTTGAGTTGTTATATGCGGACGGACAGACGAACGGACTGACCGACCACTATAGGTCCTACGTATTTACATTATTACGAACCCACCTAAAAAATTGATACCACTAGTGTTTCACTAGTACGTTTAACATTGTGTTTGCCGTACAATCAAAAGTATGAAAATACTGAAAACTGGGTGCAGGAAAACATAATGCTAAGTCTACGAGTGAACCACTAGTGGATTCCTTTTTGGTTTATGCACCCCTTCGCTTCCGGCAAACATGGATCATTCGATTCCCCTATCACTACTCTTCCATAAAAATAAAGGATTTTTTCCTTGCTCTCGCTGACGTAGGGTTTTGTGCGGTCGGCTCTTGGACTATAACATCTGAACAGAGTTATGTAGAATACTGTCGACAGAATGTCTTCTCAAAATCATACAATTTACTAAGAAAGTTCCGTCAAGAACACTCGTAGATTTTGCAGTCGTGCGGCACCTGGTGGTAAAACAACAAATCTATCCTTTGACATCTTTAACACATAACCCTTTGCGGCTCAGAGCAAATTCATGCTTAAGTGTTGAAATTAATGATTGACACCGGAATTTGAAAACAAACTTTTTTTAATAAATAAGAAAAAGCTATATTTCACATATTCAATAAACAGTAATTTTTCTTACCAAAATTTCGGTGCCAATGTGGCGTTCGGGAATTAAAATTAAGTGGTTTCATAGATATACCAAAAAATTTTTACCAAACTAATTGGGAATATTATTAAAATTTTAACAAATAAGGGCTACAATTCATTTTCTAATTGTGGTAAGTTGGCAAAATTGTAAAATAAGTTGGCCAATATTGAAATCACTTCCACTCATGTCGTAAGATGCAGTCATCATAAGCGAAAAATGTTTTTTAGCATAGAAACACTTAACATAGAAAATTCACCAGATATATTCTTCTCTCCAGCTGACAGTCGTTTTATTAGCACAAGAAAAAACGTAGAAATCTCACTCCGAAGCCAATGTAACAAAGTTTTATCAGACTTTGCGAAAGAATACAGGAATTTATGGCTAAGTTCTTAGTTGCCAATTACGTATTTAGAAATAACTATTTCAACCAATACGGAAATTTTACCCCGTGAAAAAGGAAAAGAGTTCTCACAGACTGTCGGAAGATTGCCTGATGCAATCCGGTTTCGAGCGTCCCTTAGAAGGGAATTGTGGATAATCGAATCATTTTTTAGAACACAAATACAGAGATATTGTACAACAGATAAAAGAATAAATTTAAGTAATGGGAATTTAGGAAAAGAATTGCTTTCGCAGATTAATGTTTTTTAGAATAAAATAAAATAAAGAAAATGTTCATTAAAAGTGTGGAATTAAAATAAATATGTTAAGATATCATAAAAAAGAAAGGGGAAAAGTTAAATATTATAAGAATTTGGAAATAGTTAATTTAGAATTGAGGCGAAAAATTCTCATTATTACATGCATGTGTGTATGTGTGTTTATGCACATTTTATCCAAAATATGGTTCTAATGATTTTGACTAAATTTTGAATCCTGCCATTTTAGGAAACAAGAAGACCATTGGTCCAAGTCACATGCCCGAGTGAATGAGTCATTTTGGCGTCACTACGGGTCTATGCATTTTAATGGGAATGAAAGTTAAGACACCTATTAAGTTGTTGTTGAAGCAAACAAAATCGCAAAAGTAGCAACATTTTACCAAATTTGACGAGTTTGGCGTGAAATTTGACTTTCAAAATAACCTTTTCCAAACTGCGTGATAGGCTTGGGAGATACAGCCCCAAAGTACTAAGAAGTTTAAATCCTGTGAGCGAAACTAACCGTTTTTTTCGGTCATGTAATATTTTAATTCAAAGACTGTTTTAACACAATACTGACATTAATGTTATTTTTTTTAATTGTACAAGATAAAAAGACATATGTAAAGTTATCAAATATAAATCTTCATACCAATACTTTTCACAAATATATTTTATGAATCATTAAACATGAATGAAAAAATCTGCAATACGCTTAAAGGGTTAAATAAAATGCATATTTTTAACTTGTGATATCTCTTTTATTACTTACCCATCATACGTAGTATAGGGTAAGTCTTGCAATCGTTTTGAAAATCGAAAAACATTTTTTGACGGATTTACACGTTTTAGATAGTGGAGATTCCGAAAAACATATTTTTAGAAAAATTTTTTTGTCGTCCGTCTGTTTGTCAGTGTGTCTGTCTGTCTGTCTGTAAACGCTCTATCTCCCGAACAAATTGAGATAGAGACTTGAAATTTTGTATGTAGTTAGTATGTAAGAATCGGACGAAGCCTATTTAATATCAGTAACCTCGATGATCCGGAACTATTTTTTTCGGACTCTCGAAAAATTCGTTCTGATGAAAGGTACATAAAAATTTTCGAATTTTTTTGTTCTAAGGAGTGGACGTAAAAGGCAATAAAATAACACACATTTTGCATATAGAACGAAGTCGATCGGATTATGAGTTGCCGAGATATTTGTAATCCTGTTTTCCACATTCTTCGATTTTTCATGACCCTGTATTTCATTCAAATTTCAATTCAGAGGTATATTTTAATTGGAAATGAGACGCTTAATCCGAACGCAGTTAATTGTTAGTTCATAGAATTATTATTTTTGGAGTTATAAGGATGTTTCTTTTACGGAGTTCGGTACTACTTGAGTAGTTTGGCGTTTTATACAATTTGTCGAAGTTGGTGCATCAGCAGTTCTTTAATAGAGCATTACTATGTATATTAACAATATTTAAATTTTGTTTATGAATTGCAATGCATTGTATAAATAGTTTTCACATGTTTTATTTTCATATACATATCCATGATGGGTAAGTAATACGGTGGCCCCCAACGACTAGTTTTTATCACCTCTTTAGAAATAACAGTGATTGTTTTTAAAGTTCATGTAATACGTTTTATGTTTGAATCAAGATGAAATGTTGCGTTTTGTCTTATGATAATTCATAAGGGGGCCGTCCATAAATGGTGTCACGCTTGAAAGGGAGGGAGGGGGTCCCTGAAATTGTGACAGTTTGTGACAAAGAGGTGGGAGGGGGTAAAAAGAAACATGACATCATTGGTGAAAAATAAAACCATAAAAAAATCAGCAGATAACATTTTTAAGTTATTTTGAAGTTAAAGTACAGTCGAGTCTCTATATAACGAAATCCACCGTTCCAGTAAAAAATTCGTTATATAGAGAAATTCGATGTACAGAGAATGATGTTAAAAACCGTATTTAATGTGTGAAATTTGAACAAATATTACTTTTGATCCTTTGAATTAAGAATTTGAAATGTTTAAAAGTAAATATTAACCTAACATTTTATTTGTTAATTATTTAAGCTGTTAAAAAAAAAAAAAAAGAATAGACCTTTATTTGAAAGCTTAATGAAAATCAAATAAGGAGGACTTGCATTAATTTCAGACGAAGAAATCTATAATTTTTTGTTGTTTTGATTTTAAAATTGTTACGCTCTCAAAAAAAGCTCACATTTTAGCAAGGAATGAAAAATTGTAGTTAACATTTTCCTCCAATTTAAGGCCTTTCTTATGTGTCTCTCATTGATTCCTCTCTTACATGTGTATCAATCCAATTGACCCTGTTTTGAGAAGGATGTGGAAAGGTGTGTTGGAAGTGGGATGAATTCGTTGGATTTAGAAAACAAGGAGAAAAGTAATAAATAAATAAATATATATATATATATAAACTCAGCTTTGACGATAAATCAAAAATAGGTAATGGAAAATTGATTCCATATGATTTCGAAGCTTTTTAAAACTGAATAAATTAAGACCAATTTATGAAAAAATTCGTTATATGGCGATAGATATTTCGCTATATAGAGACTGTTTTTAATGTAATCATGCGAAAAGGGGACCGTTCATACTAAAAATTCGTTATATAGAGAAATTCGATGTATGGAGTTTCGTTATAGAGAGACTCAACTGTATTTTGTGTTCATAAATTAAAGATAAGATTTAGACACACCAAATATATTCAATTCCATTTCAAATTCCAAAATACTAATGTTTTCAATTGTTCTTTCATATTGATGTTTTATTACTATTGTATATTAATTATGTTTTTTGACGTGAACGTTAGTCTTATTTAATATAAAAGGAATACACGAGTCATATTTATTGTTATGCTCATAAATATCATTAGAACACACTGTTAAAGTTTGAAAATGAAATTTGAAATAAGATCTATAACATAGTACTTCTTATCTGAACTGCAAGTATACGAATATATAACATAGTTTTAGTCCAAAAGCCGATCCCACAAAACCCTAAGTCAACGAGCACAAGAAACGTTTCTTTATTTTATGGGAGAGTAGTCATAGAGGAATCTAATTACCGTATTTACTCGTGTATGGGGCGCACGCGTGTATAAGGCGCACTCCTACTTTACAAGTAAAAATGGCGATTTCTTAAAATCTCGTATATAAGGCGCACCGTAAATTTGATATGCCAATGAAGAATGACCAAATGAATTTCAGTAAAAAAAAAAAGTCGAAACAAACATTAAACCAGGCTAGAAAACAAGACGAAAATGTATTTTTAGACTTCAGGTTGTAAGAGAATGACGAGAAATAGGAATGAGGGACGATAAAGAGAATTGCTAATTAGAGTTTAGATAATGTCATTAGCTCCGCTGTATAAAAAACTGCAAGGAATGCAATAAATATGCAGTAATACTTCAATTAAGTAACATTTTCCGAGTTTTAATATCTTCTTTGAATAACTTCTTGTTTCATATGTATATCGTTCGACTGCATCCAACAGTAAAAATCTATTCCGTGTATAAGGCGTACCTAGGAGTTTTGCCCTAATTTTTTGGAAAAAAAAAGTGTGCCTTATACACGAGTAAATACGGTATCTATGTCTGTCGGAAGCAAAGTGGTGCATAAGCCAAAAATGAATATTGCTAGTGGTTGACTCGTAGACTTAGCATCATGCTTTCCTGCACCCATTTTTCCATGTTTTCATACTTTTAATTGTACGGCAAACACAATGTTAAACGTACAAGTGAACCACAATTTTTGGCTAATGCACCCCTCCGCTTTCCGGCAGGACACGGGCGAGTAGATTCCTCTACTACTACTCTTTCATAAAATAAAGAAACTTTTCTTGTGTTCGATGACTTACAAGGAAGGTCTCCATTGGGGGCATACTCAGAATTTTTTGAAAAAAATACGAATTAAACTACTCATGTAGGTAATAAAGGATCAGTGAAAATTAGCGGCGGAATTACATTATTAGATATGTAAAAAAAATAAAATAGTTTGGAATAATTGGCGTGAAAAGCTGCAAGCGACGCGGGATTTGGCGAGGAGTGCATTTCCTCGCCAAAAGCAGACGATTTTAACGAATCTGAAAATTGATTTTAATTGACTTCACTGTTAAAAATCTACAGAATTTACTGCAACGTCACTCCACTACTTTTATAGAATATCTCTCTTCTGACCAATGAGAATGCTCCATAGCAAGATGAATTGACCGTGTCATACACTGTTAAAAATCTGCTGCATTTTGTTGCAACGCACTCCACCGCTTGTATATAATATCTCTATTCCAACCAATGAGAAAGCTCTATTTCACGGCCAAGTAACCGTTTTCTATACAAGCAAGGGAGTGCGTTGCAACAAAATGCAGCAGATTTTTAACAGTGTATTTTTCAATTTGGAACAATTTTAATCAATTTAAATTGTGTTTTAAATGATAAAATATATTAATTTCATTTTGTTATAAGTACATATAAACGTATATGACAAAATTACACTTAAAGTAAAGTAAAAATGCAAAACTAAAATTACTTAAACTAAACTTATTTAAATAAATTGAACATAGAAAGTTTTTTCTTTAAAAAGTATTCGAAGCGTAAAAGCGTATTTTTCAAAATTTCGTTTTTTCGCCAACCGGAGATAAATCGCCAAATAAACGAAATTTTTATTATTTTTTTACGGCCATTATAAGGAGGTTCCGCCGAAATTTTTTTTATAAACATATATAACTATATGAGAAGAACATTCTGTAATTTTTTTCAAATTTTTCTGAGTATGCCCGTATGGAGACCTTCCTTGTTAGGGTTTTGTGGACAAGGGGGAGGAAGGGAGTATGGTGAAGTGTGACACTTTGTGACAAAGGGGGGGGGGGGTAAAAAATATTGAAAAAAAAGTAACATCATTTATGGAAAGCCCCTAATGCATAGCAGTCAATTATGTGCATACCTTTTTTGGGTCCGAGTGGGAGTTGAGGGGAATGTGCGCCATGGCTTCGTGATAGGTGAATTCATCTCTTTCGGTCAGCTGGATTGTGTCGTCCAAAGCCAACACTCTGCCGAATTTCTTGCTTAAGAAAAGAAAACAAGAAAGAAAAAAAAATCATGCGCCAAGCATGGATTATAGAGCACTTTCCAACACCTTCAGAATGATGTAACAAAACTGTGCCATTTAAAAAAAATAAAATATTACGTCGCATTTCACCATATGGAAATATGTATGAATTTCAGCTGTTCTCATCTACAATCGGAAAATGATCCGAATTTTTAGAAGCCCTGTATATAATACAGAGATATGTATCTGTTAACAACATGCATTCCAAAACTGAGTTCAGTTAAGAGATACATTTATTTCAGTTGAAAATTTCCTTACAGCAATTTCCTCTAATAAAGAGAATGGCACGCGAATACTTTTGTGCAGACCTGTATTGGAGGTATGGAATTTATGTATAGCGAGTAATATGCAACAAACAAATTTAAAAGCGCCTCGGAATTTTAAAACAAACTCTCCAGAAGTTATTGCGCAAAGACAGTGCTGTAACCGACTTCTTTTGTATGTCCCTGTAAATGAATAAAAAAAGCTATAAATACTCTGTTTTAACGTGATCCTAGTGAAATTTAGTGATTTATATCAATTTAAGTACATTTGAAATAGTGTTATCTCATTAAAATACACTACAAATGATTTTTTGATTTGACATTTTTCCTGTTTTTAGACTGTTTGCAGAGAACGAGTTTTTCAGTGTACAGTGCCATGTTTTAACGATTTTTGGAATTAAATTTTTGAAATTCTAAAAATTTCGTTTAAAAAATCTTTAAAATATGGCACTGTATGCCGAAAAACTCCTCCTTTGCAAGCCATCTAAAACAAGAAAAATGTCAAATCAAGTATTCTTTGCAGTCAGAAAACATTTTTTTCAGAATATTCACCGATCGAAAATTCTGTATAACATTTTTACAACTTATCGCATAACCATTTATCGCATAATTCTATCGATCTTTGTTTTTGAGAAACTTAAGTTTTGAAATCAGAGGGTCTTATTCTCTGGACACCCTGTAGATAGTAAAAATACAGATTTTTACAGATACAAATTTACTGAGTTGGAATACCTCTCGAATAGGATGATGTCTTGGTACTTGGATTTCTCACGGTGGATAACTTTTTCGACTTCTATGGACACCGTGTATTCCCGAGAGACGTTGCCATTCTCAGTAAACCAACCTTTACAGAATACATCCAAGCCTGATAAAATAAATAATAAACAGTTGGTTAATAGCTTAAAACAACAAATATTCAAAAGTAATTAAATTTTAAAAAGTATTATTGAATTATTATATACAGTAATCCCTTAGCATTTGCGAGTTTTGATTATTCGCGAAATAAAAAATTAAGAACATTTCCAACATTCGTGAATACTCAACTTTGTTGATCGCGAATTTTGTTTTATAATGAATATTGTTTTGCAAAGCAGTCTGGTTTTGCAAAATATATAGTATGAACTTTAAATGTTCAAATTTACTTAAAAGACAATTAAAATAATCAAATAGAGATGATAATACTTCATTTTATTTTTAAAAAATCTTAGTACTTCCAAGCCTTAATCAGGTTTGTTTATTTCAATTAAAGTATAGATATTTCATACATACATATATAAATATATATATATATATATATATATTAATATTGCATAGAACTGAATAAAATTTTTTGTGTGTGATTATTTTTGGTCATGGAAGCTGATCCTCCCTGAATTTAAAAAAAAAAATCTGCCAATAGTTCTATAGAATATTGGCCGTCGGCTCGTGCAGAGATGGGAACACGCGTCCAACTGAGCCGGCTATTTGTAATTAGCTGATGATAACAGATTAAGGGAAAATTATTGATTTTAATTAATATCATGATCCACATTGACTCGTTTTAATCCAGATTCATTGACTGAAGCAGAAATTTAAGATGAAAATCAAAGTTGGTTTAGTACTCAATGAATAGTATTAAAGTATTCACATGTGTACCTACTGTTTGAAGTATTAAAATGTACGTATGCGATAGAAAAAAATTTTGGGATTGGCACATCCAACTAGTTTTAAATCTCATATTTTATACTAAATAATTTTCGTTTGTACTTACCAAATTGTTCGAGGCGCGCCTGTTCAGCCTGCATCTGTTTTAAAAGAAGATACATATATTAATATTATCATAGTAAAAGAAGCGTAACCAGTAAATTATTATAAAAAAGCATATTAACACCGAAAATTTTGAATAAACATTTAGAAACTTCTAAGATATTTCCTTTAGTACCAAATTATGAATGAATAAAGGTATTTATTCTGTGTTTTTATGCTAGTCGGGCGCACATGATTATTGCAGATATTCACGAATTCCCTGAAGTTTCACGTTATGTCTCAATTGATAACTAGTCGTTGGGAGCCACCGTAATACTTACCCGTCATGGATATGCGATAAATATGTGAAAATAAAATATTTCTAAACTACTTACAAAATGCGTTGAAATTTCAAGACAAAATTTAAGAGTATATATTTAAATATTTTTAATACACGTAGTAATGCTCTATTCATGAATTGCTGATGAACCCATTTCGGCAAATTACACGAAACGCCAAACTACTCAAGTAGTACCGAATTGCATAAAAGAAACATCCTTATAACTCCAAAAATAATAGCCTTATTAACTAACAGTTTACTGTGTCGGATTAAGCGTTTCATTTCCAATTAAAATATATTTTTGAATGAAATACAGGGTCATGAAAAATTGAAGACTGTGGAAAACATGATTACAAATATATCAGTAACTAAAATTCGATCGACCTCGTTATTAATGCAAAATTTGTGTTATTTTATTGTCTTTTACACCAATTCCTTAAAATAAAAAAATTAGAACATTTTTATGTACCTTCCATCAGAACGAATTTTTCGAGAGTCCGAAAAAAATAGTTCCGGATAATCGAGGTTGCTGATATTCAATAAGCTTCGTCCCATTCTTACATGCTAAGTACATACAAAATTTCAAGTCTCTATCTCAATTTGTTCGGGAGATAGAGCGTTTACAGACACACAGGCAGACAGACATCGGCAAATTTTTTTCTAGAAATGTGTTTTTAGGAATCTCCAGTGTCCGAAACGTGTAAATCCGTCAAAAAAAAAATTTCGATTTTCAAAACGATTGCAAGACTTACCCTATACTACGTATGATGGGTAAGTAAAATACAGTGGGAGACAGAGCTGGGAAATATAGTTATTTTTGGTTAACAGGTTACATCGTTCCCCTCTTTTACAGGTAACAGGTTCCAACAACCTGTTATTTTTATAACATATAACTAACGGATGTTTCAATTAGAAGGCCTTTGACACAAAATGTTTTAAGTGACTTTTTAACGTAATTATAAATGCTGTTTTCTATAAGATGAATCAAAATCATTTTATAATTATTAAAAAACTTAATTTTTGCGAGACAAAATTTAATTAATTATGATACTTTGAATTTCATCCCTTTTTGGCATTTTTTAATACTAAAAGCATGTTTTTCCAGTTATGGTGATTAAAACATTAGGAATTCATAAAATTCATAGCTCTGTAAGTTTTGAGCATACAAGAATAATTTTTTATTGTTTTGCTTGTTAGAACAAGAAAAAACTTTTTCTAAATAAAGCTAATAGAACGCAGACATTGGATAAAATTTGTAATTTTTTATCTTTTTAGAAAGTAATGTAAATTGATTTTTGTGTGATGAAGAGCAGAACAAAATTTGGAACGTTTTTAGGTGCGTTCGTAATTATGTAAATACGTAGCCCCTATAGTGGTCGTTCAGTCCGTCCGTCTATCCGTCTGTCTGTCCGTCTGTCTGTCCGCATATAACAACGCAAAAACTACCCAACCGAATCGTTTGAAATTTAAAATACATAATTATTACATAATTTTGTCGAGTCATTTCAAATTTTATGAAAATCGGATGCAGAGATCAATTACAAGGGCAATCAAAAGTATTCAATTACATTATGATCAATGGGGAAAAAGTTTCAAATGAATTTTATACGTTTGAAATTTAAAATACATAATTATTACATAATTTTGTCGAGTTATTTCAAATTTTATGGAAAACCGATGCATAGATCAATTACAGGGACAATCAAAAGTATTCCATTACATTACGGTCAATGGGGGGAAAATGTTTCAAATGCATTTTAATGGTGTTACACTCATTCGAACTTACTAAAATTTATATGCAACTATAAAGTACATATTATAATATACATTTTACATAATTTGTGGTGCAAAGAACATATGTTATTGATTTACAAGGCCACACAAAAGTATTCCATTACATAATGGTATAGAGAGAACATTGTTTGATGAGCGTTTTAATTTGTAATTCACTATTTACAATTTTATGAGATTGATATATGAGAGTAATATTTTTAAAACTTCTTTATCGTACGAACGCATCTCATTTGCTACGCTTCACGTGCAATTTCCAACTTGTTACAATTGGAACTACAACTCTAAACCTAACGGTTTAGAATTGAGTTATTGATAAATGATAAGAGTCACTCTGTATAATAATAAATAGAATTTTATCAAAACAATTTCTCTTAAAAAAAAGCATACAACATGAATTATAAACACCTTCCAACACATTTAAAATACTATAAAAAAAAAACTTGACAATTTACAAAGGTGGAAGAGGACGTCTTATTCCCAAAAAGCATAATGCTTTTGAAATCACGATTTCTGATGCTATTACCATGAATGTACACTATTTCAGCGAGTTTATAAATAAAAATTCTGAGCGTGTCTGAATATTCATATCAGGCACCGATTATGACCGACTGGAGCCCTGGGCAAAGACAAATTATCCCGTAAGGCATTGTGACCATCGATTGTCGATGTGACGTCACGTGACGTCGATGTCAAGTCACAGTGACTAAAATGTGAAGTCGTTATGGCCGTTTTAGAGCTATTGTGTGACGTCACATTGTGAAGTCACGGTGTGACAAACTTGTGAAAAATGTGTCATTTGTGACTACTTTGACATTAATATTGTGACGAAACTGTGACAAAAGCGACGATACTTAAATTGCCAAAAACGTGTTTTTTAAAGTAAATAACATGTTTTGAAGGATATTTGTAATTTTCTAGAGATTTTTAAGAAAGTCACATCTCAGTCACAATGAGTGGTGGCATTTTGGTCACAGATGTGGTGTGACCAAAGTGACTCACAGTGACGTCATTGTAACACGTCATTGTAACGTCACTGTGACCATGCATGCTATGAGGGTAGGGATCCCTTTCAAATCATCGTAACGTTAGTCAAATAGTCACTCACACGTGTATGTGTAATGCATAAACACATTTTCACAAATTGAAAATTCTAAGAAAATTCTTAGCTCCGTCAATTCTAAATTAAATACATTAATTAACAAAAGTACAGTAAAACCCTGATAATTCGGGTTAAATGGGACCATACCCAATCCGGATTATCGAAAATCCGGATTTTCCGAGAATTAGAAAAAAATAAATAAAATAACCTTACAGAAAATCACCTTTCTATTAAACTGAAAAGTGCCTGAATTAAATGCTGCATCTTTATAAATATAAATAATTTTCTGCAAGTGATATTGTATGAGCGTTTTGTCACAACAGCAAGGAAACAGACCTATGGGCTGACAAAGATCGGAAAGCGATCCTTATCAGACAGAGGATCTTAATAGGGAATATTTTATCTTGCTTTCTTGCAATGCTCCAAGTAAAAATTTATTGTGCATTGATTTTTTATGACATTTCTAAGAGGTTTAAATAGAAAATTGGAATTGCCAAACTTAGTGATACATTGTTGTTTGTTTGAAAGGTAACATCAAAGAGTTTAAATAAGAAAGCGTAAAGGTATTCTTCCAAAAAGATTTCAGAAAAAGTTTTTTTTTTCATTCAGAATACGACGATGAAACAAGTTAATGTTATGGAAAATTAGCCAATCGCTTCTTAAACATGAAAAAAAATGACCAATCGATCCGGATTATCCGGAGATCCGGATTAACGGCGTCCGAATTAGTGGGGTTCTACTGTACATCTTTTTATTTATTTATTTTTATTTTTATTTATTTATTTATTTATTTTTATTTATTTTTATTTATTTATTTATTTTATTTATTTTATTTATTTATTTATTTATTTTATTTTATTTTATTTTTTTTTTATTTTTTTTTTTTTTCAGAGTAAAGAACGAAATTTTTTTATACAACTTTAGCAATTTGTTATATTACTTTATGCAACTTCAACTTATGGAATAGTTGGGATTGGAAGAAGAAAGCAAATATTTTACAATTTAATGTACTGATAAGGGGGCCCCTTAAGATCCGGGTCCCATGGGCAAAGTCCCGATTTACTCATGCGGTAATAAGGACCTGATTCATATAGCTTTTTAACTATGCTGGAAAGAAAGAAAGTAGAGGCACTTACGTAAGAGCTCATCTCTTATCATCTGCTGAACAGCAAAATGGCAACAAAGTAATTTTTAAATAAAACTATTTTTTTATTTTTTAGTCTGAATAACAGCTTACACCGAAACTCATGTCATTTAGCAATCCAAAATCTACTTTCAGGAGGGGGGGGAGACAAAACTTTCATTTGTATGCTTAGAGATGAGAGATCAAACAAAACAAGTAAGAGAATGGACAGAAAATGTCATATTCTTTCAAAAGACTACAGCTGTATTCTTGTCATTCAAGATGTCAACCCTGATCTATACAGACAGTAGTAAAAGTTCTATTCAAGCATGAAATACTGAAAAACAAAATTTATTTTGGGATATCTCGAATACGATTTGACTATTTTTTGGATTCACGTGAATTACTACATTAAAAACTAATCGTACGGATACTATATAACATGAAAACAAAACATGTGCAAACTATTTATAAAATGCATCTCCATTCCAAAACAAAATTTAAACGTATATTGAAATATTTTTAATATACGTAGTAATGCTCTATTAATGGATTGCTGATGAACCCATTTCGACAAATTATATAAACTTTTCTACCAAAAATTGAACCGACTTCAAAAACTACTGCAAAGTGAAAAATATTTTTTCATAATAGTGATAAGAAATTAAATTACGAGCGTAGTATTTACCATGCGTATTATTATATTTATCTATATTAATTTGATTTTTTGGAGTCGGTGCCAGCCAAGCCAAGTTACATGTAATTTTCGAATAGACACACACATCCAAGTATCTACAAGTTTTTTCTTACGATTAAATATTTAGTTAAAAAAAATAACTTTATTCTTTTACGATTTGCATTGGATAATTAATTTTAATTTTGAACTTGGCTTGGCTGGCACCGACTCTAATAAATCAAATTAATATAGATAAATATAATAATATGCATGGTAAATACTACGCTCTTAGTTTAATTTCTTATTACTATTGTATAAAAAAAATATTTTTCATTTTGCAGTAGATTTTGAAATCGGTTAAATTTTTGGTAGAAAAATGTATTTCTTTTTAGTTAAAAGTTAACGATGGTCGCATTATTTTTTATGGAAATTTCTGACTTTCTCGCATGAAAAAGTATTAGTGTTTCGAAATTGACTCCCACCCCAACCTGCAACACATTTTCCATTCTCTCATATTTTTTTCCAAAAATTCAATTTTTTTAAATGTTTCTTATTTCTAAAGAAAATTTTAGTAATTTTATCCTCCTCAGTCCTGATGTAGCCTGGAGGAGATACTAAATAACACTCTTTAAACTCAATTTAATGCTTTTAGAATTATTGAAATTACTTCTAGACCTTTTAAATGAATGCATGCATATGATAACATCGGTATATAGAATGATAAATCTTTGGAGATGTATAGCAATTTTAAACCGGTTTTTGTGGTCTCTAGTAATATTTATCTCAGGACTGAGGAGGTTATTTGTATTGCCATTTGAATATACATTCATAAATACTATTTTTTCAGCTTTTAGAAAACTAAAAAGTGATACATTTCAAAATTACAAAGGCTTTCTGTTAATCTACTGTTAACCAAAAATCTATAAACAATAGCATTTCTATGTAAACAAAAATATTTTAAATACTGTCTATCCCTAGCATTTAAGTTAAAAACTATACGCAATTAATTTTAGTTTTTGAGGCTCTCTTAGTTCATGTGCCACTTCCTTTCTATTGAGTCGATTGGTGTGAATTGAAACTATTGTTTTTACTGTTCTGTATCGTTTGACAATCTACACTCAGCAAAATTTATTACATCATCTATTGATAAAAGTCTATTTCATAACCAACTGTTTTCTATTGCAGGTTCATTTCTAATTTTTGTGTAGAATTATACAATGAATAGCAAGACAATTCATTATATGCTATACATTTTCCTTTGACATGAGCAATACAGGAAAGTTATAATGTTTGTTTCACTATTTTGTCTTTTCAAAATTATGTCATATACATGTAAGTTGAAGTGGCACACTTAAACCCCCTCGCCAACGGTAAGGCGGAGCCTCGTCGAGGGGGCCCCCAACCCCCCTACAGCAGAGATGATCAATTGACTGCATCGACCAACTGTTATAACTCACTCACTGTCTGACAAATGTCACACCATGTTCATAACAAAAAAAATATTAAATCAGAAATCATGACAAAAAATTATCTGGAAAATGTTATTTTACTTTTAATCTATTTGCTGTATAATTTCATCAGTATCGCACATTTGTTCTTAATTTCAATGCAAATTGAAAATTCAAAGCTAGAGAATGAGATTATTAATATATTTCCACTTAATATGCAATTGTAACATTTCTATTTATTTGATACTAACTTTACGGGTTTTTTACTCTATCTTAAAAAGCAGTTAATTTGAATTGACCTTGAACTTTTTTGTTATCCTTAAAAATGGACTCCTATTGAGAAAAGTCAATGAACTGACCATCTCTGCTTTTTACGCGCGCACGAAACTAAATATAGCTTTATATTTTGTCCCTATACCCCTTAACAATTAAAGCAAAAAACAACACCGGAATCGCCTTATTTAAAAAAAAAAAATTATTATGGCATTCGATTTTTCATAAATACAAGTGAACTATGAAAAATCGATTTAATGTACCCCTCCCCCCTAAAAAAAGAAATATATATATAATATTGCAAAAAAAAAAAAAAAAAAAAAATACACATATGGAATACGAAAATGATGAAAGATCATTGCTGCCACTTTCAAGCCCGATGACATGGGGCAAAGAAGAGAAAGACTGGTGATGCTTTTGAGTTGCCCGGTGTTAATGGGCTATCATAAAGGTAAATGAAAGAATGCTGCTGTACTTCTAGCCCGATGTGATGTCATTGGGCTGTGCTGCCAAGGAACGAAAGAAAGTGCCAATGAGGAAGCCACGATCGCCACACCTTGATGAACTGTTAGATGTTGGGGGACAATGAAAAAGCTATTGAAGAAGAGACTGATTTATACCTGAGAAATCTGCATCGCATTTGTTGATAATAAGGGAGAAGTTGTGCAAGTGGAATTGGGAATATTCGCGTTATTATCAGAAGCCTGTCGTGGTAACGCAAATTATTTACGCGGAGTTACGAACCCATATAGTTTTATTTTAGTTTTTTTCAGTTTTGTTGTTGTTGTTGTTGTTTGTTTGTTTTTTTATTTGTAATTTTTTTTTGTAAGTTATTTACGCGGAACTACGAACCCCTATTGTTTTATTTTTGTTTTTATCAGTTTTGCTTTTTTGTTTGTTTTTTATTTGTATTTTTATTGTATTTGGTTTAAATTTGTTTTATTTTGTTTTTAATTTGTAAGTTTTAATAAATATGTGTATTTTTTATTTTCGTTTTATATTTGTTATTTTTATATATTTGTTATGTTTATGTGTGGTTATGTATATGTTTATATATTTGTGATTAAGTATTAAGCTGCCGAATAGGTAATTTAATATGCATACTTAAAATACTACACTTAAAATGCTACTTGTGTACTAAGAAAAGTAATTTATATATATGTATAATGGCCAAATAAGTTAAAAATGCAAATTCCAAAACACTACTGTCACAAAAAATTTAAATATTTACAGAAAAGGCCGCTCAAGTAATGAAACATATATATAAACTAAATAACAAGATATAATAATATAAATAAGAAAAAATGATGCTATGAGGCCGAAAAAAATTATTAACCGTGAAAAAAGTAGTGTTAGAAAGTTACATGCTAGCCCACTAACAAACATTTAAATCTATCTTCTGAAAAATCATGATCTTTCAATATTTTTTACCACTATTACACTAAGCTGTCTTTACAATATTGTCTAAAAACTGAAGGTTGTATTAGATTTTTCTTATGAAATAAATTCTTAAAAAAGATGATGTATTAGAAATGTCAAAATAAAATATTTCAGAGAGGATAAGAAAAAGATCCCCCACATTTGGCCATAGATTTTTTTTATTATTATTAATAATTTTGAAGCTAAGGTAATATTGACATCCTTATAAAGGAAAAGCACCAACTTGGCTTCCTAATAACTCACATTTCTATAGCCAATCTTTTTCTTTTTTCTAATAATATATATATATATACAGTATAACATCTTTAATCCCGAATCATCGTAATTATGGCTAATGTGCATTATGAAAAATTCCGGATTACAGAAGGTTTGCAACTGGAATGCATTTAGATAAACAGTAATAATAATAATTTCTGTCATAAGTATATCAATTCAAAAATGCAAGGAAGCTCATCATTTAAAGGTGTATTTCGATTCAAACTGCTTATTTTCCGATTTATTTTTGGATTCACTTTTGCTCTCAAACGCATCAAACTGACAAATTCTCTTATTTAGAAAGTACTCACGGAGCCGTAATTGTCCATTCTTTGATAAATGCAGAAAATATTGCAAAAAAAAAGCAACCAAAAACGGCATTTTGAACTGATTTTTCCAAAGCAAGAGATCTTTGGACGAAAAAAAGGGTCATACTGAGAAGTTAATAGTTTATAAATCAATTTCTAATGAATGGAGCGTAAAATGACATCACACGGCACCTTGTACATCTCTTCAAAATTCCCTCAGCAAGTTTCATGTTTCTACGTTTAAAAATGTGTCTGAAATTGTATCGGAAAATTTCGAGCTGTTGATGGTGGAAAAGCGTTTTTTCGAATACACCCTTAAAGAAAATGAAAAATATTGAGAAAAATTAAATCAAAACGCTCTATGACACTCATATATATATACAAGGAAACACCACGAAAATTCTTGGCATGAAAAATCGGTTAACACGAAAAGGAGTTGTGGCCTGAACAATATACTATGCAATTTGATACCTTTTGTTTCTTTTAACAAGAAAAAAAGTTCAAAGCAAAAGAGAATTTTTCTATTAATTTATTTTATGCATTACGCTCAGAATGGAATTTACTAGTGAAAACTATGACAGTTGAAAATTATTTTCGCGGTGCGGGATCTTCAAAATAACAAATTCTTTTGATCTAAAGAATATACTGAAATTGAGACTGAGTGGACATTTAATGAAATATTTCAAAAAGTCTCAATAGACTGTCTTAAAACATCTTTAAATGAACAAGCTGTATTTGATGGCGATTTCTATACAGCATTAGTTCTGACACACAAAGAGATTTTAAAAATCATTCATAATCCAAATGGCTCCACCAGGGTTCTTGCTGTCGCTCGCCATTGCGCCAAATTGCGACAAAATGCTTCATTAGGCGAATAAACGAACAATGGAATTCGCCAAATTTCGATCGCTCAATTTCTGCTCTTTTTGTGTCTGTGGAAATCACAGTCAAAACAATCCGCGTTACTGAAAGATTGATGTCGCTTTACATATTCAATCCCACCGATGCATTTACATTATTCTATTAATAAGCATACTGACTCCACACCAGTCCAGTTTAGCAATAGTTAAAGCCACAGAAAGGATTGTACGATTGGTATTTTTTTATAGTCAGTTATGTGCCAAACCGCCGGAGTCGCGCTGGTGAGAATCCAAATACTATAACACGCTTGAAGCGCCAAGTAGAAAAATTTTTTCCTGGAATGCTGTGTTTAATTTAACCATTTAAAATACTGTTTATTAATTTTATCCAAAGTATCCCTGGCCGGTCATTTTTTTTTCTATCTCAGTCGAAATCTCAGAGCAATTTTTAGTGCATATTTTCACAAATGATGAAGATAAAAATGATTTTTAATTTTTATTTAGACTGCTGAAAGAATGTCTGAAGCATTATCACATTTAGGAGACATTTAGAATATATTTATTATAAATAATTTACTTAGAGGATGATCGAATTCCTATTTTATAAGCAATGGCAAAAAATATGATATTTTAGAACATATTGAGGAAAAACTACTGATACACTAGGAAGCTAAAGTTAAATTTTTCAGTGTTTCATACCGAATCTGTTTTGCTAACATTTCTTTTCATTTGGCTAACGTTTTTCATTTTCTATTCGCCAAATCACTAATGTTAATCAAAAGCCAGTGAGAACCCTGGGTACCACCTATGTTGATCTTGTGACGAATCTGAAAATAGAATCAATAAAGCAGTTCCAGTTCGTTCTACCTCACAAAAGGCTGTTCTCAAATGCTCTGCTCAAAAAAATTGCAAAGCCTGAATATGGAAGTGATTTGGAATCTAACTGAATTTTCTATTTTTCGATCAATAAATTTGGCACTACTCTGTTATACCTTCGACCGATTTTGCCAAATTATACAAATCGCCAAACTAATAGCCAAATTATACATATTGATGTGATTTTTATTTTAAATAATAAAAAAACAAATAATTAGTAAAATATTAATAAAAATACAAATAAAAAGTCGAAATAAAAATCACTTTAACGTCGTTTTAAACACGTGTATCGTATTTAATGACATTGAATGTGACATTCACGGTCATCCGTTATTGGCATTTAATCTTATAGTTTGGCGATAGTATTTTGGTCGACGAGATAACAGAGTAGTACCATAAATTTATAAGCTTTTTTGATCAGTTGACAAATCGTTTTATCTCTTCCGACTGCGTTTTCATCTCTCGCGCAGAAAGTCGGTTCAAAACGCCCACTTTGACACCAATTGCTTAAAATGTATTTAAAAAAAAAAAAAAAAAAAAAAAAAAAAACGGGAAAATGAGTTTGATTTGATAGTTTCTGAACAACGACATCCGTTAGTTACATGCATTTCCGAGCAAAAATAAATAAAACTTAAGTCATAAAGTTATCTTTTTTGATTTGCGAACACCCTTAAAATCAAAAGCAGTTATTTAGATGCGCATTTGAATGGAAATATGAATAAAACAATGGATGATCTAAAAAAAAAATTGCGAACAATGCAGCAGAAAAGACACTTCAAAAAAAGATATCGGATTTTTTTTTTTTTTTTTTTTTCAATAAAACAATAATTGGAACTAGTTGGTCTTCCCGTCGACCCATTTCGCTAAATTATAGAAATCGCCAAACTAATAGCCAAATTATACATATTGACACACTTTTTAGGTGCGTTCGTAATTATATAATACGTAGCACCTATAGTTGTCGTTCAGTCCGTCCGTCTGTCCGTCCGTCTGTCCGTCCGTCCGTCTGTCCGTCCGTCTGTCCGCATATAACAACGCAAAAACTACCCAACCGAATCGTTTGAAATTTAAAATACATAAATATTAGATATTTTTGTCGAGTCATTTCAAATTTTATGAGAATCGGATGGATAGATCAATTACAGGGACGATCAAAAGTATTCCATTACATTACGGTCAATGGGGAAAAAAGTTTCAAATGCATTTTAATCGTTTGAAATTTAAAATACGCAATTATTACATAATTCTGTCGTGTTATTTCAAATTTTTTGATAATCGTGTGCATAGATCAATTACAGGGGCAATCAAAAGTATTCAATTACATTATGGTCAATGGGGAAAAAGTTTCAAATATATTCTATACGTTTGAAATTTAAAATACATAATTATTACATAATTTTTTCGAGTTATTTCAAATTTTATGAAACTCGGACGAATAGATCAATTACAGGGACAATCAAAAGTATTCCATTACATTACAGTCAATGGGAAAAAATGTTTCAAATGCATTTTAATCGTTTGAAATTTAAAATACGCAATTATTACATAATTCTGTCGAGTTATTTCAAATTTTTTGATTATCGTGTGCATAGATCAATTACAGGGACAATCAAAAGTATTCAATTACATTATGGTCAATGGGGAAAAAGTTTCAAATATATTCTATACGTTTGAAATTTAAAATACATAATTATTGCATAATATTTTCGAGTTATTACAAATTTTATGAAAATCGGATGCATAGATCAATTACAGGGACAATCAAAAGTATTCCATTACATTACGGTCAATGGGGAAAAATGTTTCAAATGCATTTTAATCGTGTTACACTCATGCGAACTTAATAAAATTTATATGCAACTATAAAGTACATATTATAATATACATCTTACATAATTTGTGGTGCAAAGAACATTTGTTATTGATTTACAAGGCCACACAAAAGTATTCCATTACATAATGGTATAGGGAGAACATTGTTTGATGAGCGTTTTAATTGTAGTTCACTATTTACAATGTTATGAGATTGATATATGAACGTAATATTTTTAAAACTTCGTTATCGTTCGAACGCACCTAATTTGCTACGCTTCACGTGCAATTTCCAACTTGTTAATTTAAAAAACGAAAAAACAAATAAATAGTAGAATAGGTACTACTTGGTTATCCAGTCGACCAATTTCGCCAAATTATGCAAATCGCTAAACTCATAACCAAATTATATATATTGATAATATTTTCAATTTAAATAACCGAAAAAACAAATAATAAGTACAACATTAATAAAAAACAAATAAAAAGTAGAAATAAAAGTCGCTTTATGGTGTTTTAAACATGTGTATCGTTTTTAATGTCATTGAATGGGACATTCACAATCATCCATTATTGGCATTTAATCTTATAGTTTGGCGATGGTTTTTTGGTCGACTGGATAACCAAATACCGTATAATGTTAATAAAAATACGAATAAAAAATCGAAATAAAAATCAGATAATGATGATCTAATTACGTTTTCTGTTTTATAAATAGTCTGTAAATGATAGAAATGACAAGAATAATAGACATACTATGAAAAATGATGAAATTAATTTTTCTAAAACAAAAAATGTATGTATATACTGTAAATAGAGAGAAATTTATATAAGACTTACAATTAATGAATAAATAGTTAATAAATAAATAAACAGTATAAAATATTAAAATATATGTATTAAGATAAATAAATAATTATAAATAAAAAATAGTAGATTAAGTAGTCTTTTCATTTTTCTTTATTAGTTTCTGAAATTCATACATAAATGTGCTATTGCCATGTATAATGACGCCATCTATGATGTTTAATTAAAAATAAAAACTAATAGACGTAGTGAAATAGCCGGACTGCAGAAGTATCATGATTAGAGATGTTCAGATTAAAGGTGTTATGCTGTATACATATAATTATAAAAATTTTGCCATGTCAATGTAAAATGTTTTATTACTGAGGGGAACAGCTTACAAAATCATTACCAAGAAACATCTGTCAAGCGACTAGTGAACTAGCATGTAACTATATCTATAATTTAAAATAAATGCATAATACTTTTAAGATTGAAAATTTAAAAATGCTTTAAAGCCGATTCCTCCCGTTAATACAGTTGATAAAAAAATTGCAACCTTTGATATGAGTAATGGATAATGATTGCAATCTTTAAATTTTACTGTATTAAAAATCGGCCTCATAGCATATGCAGCAGAAGGCCAGAATCTTCCGCCACCAACTCACCTTGGACTTCTTCCACCAACTCTGGGGAGGTTGGGGAGAAGAAGCCCTACTTACTTGTTCCACAGCTCCATCTTCGACTGGAACATCGACGGCCTTCCAGATCTTGCGCCCTCCGTCCAACGATGCGGCAATGCCCAGGTAAAAATTACCATTAGAGCAAGCCATCCATCCGTCAATGCTCCCAACTGCCTTTCCTCGACCTGAAAAAAAAGAATCAAAAGACATTACTCGTGTAGTTTCCATTATTCCAAGAGCAGTTAAATTAGCAACCAACTAGCTTGAAATTTTTTTTGGAAATGAATTTGTAACCTAATTCTATTCTTTATTTGATTTATTATCGCACGCGACGATGATTCAAACAATTAAACATTGTTGCATAACAATACTTTTAAATTTTGGCTTACCGTGTAAATCTATATTGTTGAATGCTTAATTATTTGAGTGTTAAATTTTGAATGTTTACAAACATTTCACACAGGTTTAATTTTGTTGCCATACCAAGAAACTAAATTATAACGAAAACAGGGATAGTAATGAGAAAAGAGTTAAATAATTTCAAGCGTGTTGAAAAGTTAATTGATATGACGTCATTTTTTCTCAATCTTTTAATAATTTTGTTTCTATTTTTCTATATTAACTAGAAAGAAAATGTAATTAAAATTCGTGTTATTTTGAAAAATTATACGTAAATGAATGGTTTTTTATATAATAATGGATCTATCGATAACTATGTTTAAATTTAAGTATCCATATTAATGTTACAAACAAATGAAAATAGAAATACAATACAAATAATAAAAAACAAATGAATGCTAGATAGTCGATTTTTAATTTTTTTTTCCAACTTTCTTCTTATTTTTTTTTTTTTTTTTTTTTTTTTTTTTTTTTTTGTCGAATTTGTGTATTATTATGCAATAATCATCTGCAATCATGCAATGTCATCTGCATTCTTTTATGTAGATGATGTTTAAAAGCTGGATCGTAAATGCGGAATTTTTCAGAATATGCAAATGAAGTCAATTTACATGGTATAAAAGTATATGGTTTAAGTCTTAAAATTGAAATATGTTTTATGCTATTTATATTTATATATATATATATATATATATTTTTTTTTTTCATCTGGCGTTACATTAATTTTGGAAAAAGCAGAATTCCTGTTTTCTAGCTTTAAGATTACGTCAGTTTTATAACTGAAGCGTTATTATTACGCCGTTTTTAAGGTTAAGAAACAATAATTGTAATTTATGAAACACATTTTACTTAATTTACTGCTATGGTATCAAAGGCAACTTTGTCCGAAAATCCGTTAGGAATTAGTATTAACGACTTCAAATAAAGGAGAAAGCTATCAATTCGACGCGAATGTATTTTTTTTTTTTTTTTTTTTTTTTTTTTTTTTTGGCACAGATGTCAAATACGCTGTACAATGTCGTGATTGTAACAAAATGATGATTTTATACATCATATGGTAACCTGGAAATTGTTGTTTATTTATTAATAAACTTTTTATTTTCTTTTTTAAAATGATATAAGTTGGTTTTTTCGGTACTTACGTATTAACGCCACCGCAGCAGAAGTTTTGCTATAAGAGGTTCGTCTTACGAAAATGATTCTACGAAATAGAGAAGGAAGGCCCAATAACATATCAAAAGATGACCGGGAAAAGATTAGAGTGCAAAAGACACGAAAAGCGTTTCAAAATGTCTTGTCATTAATAGAATTTGTATAGTGCCAAAAAGGAAAAAAAAAAGTTTAAGTACATTTTAATTTGAGGCTTTAACAATTTATTTCATAGTGGCATTAATATACTCTCATTTGTAGATATTATGTTTCTTATTATCATTTTTAATATGTTAAAATCTGGAGATTTGAAAACTATTAAGTATTCTTCCGTTGTTGGCTCTGCTAAATGGCACATCTTAGTTAATGCGATTTTGTGCATAGAAATGTTTTTATAAAATAAACCTTTTATGACACCCATATTTTACGTTACAATCACCTCACCGCATTCACGACTGAAATTCCAGAATTTGTTGAATCTCAATTCACAAATTGAAATACGATCGGTCTGCCAAGTCATGTATCTTGGTGAAAAACACCTGAAAACCCGATTGCTTTCATGCACCCAAAAGTTTGAAAACATGGAGCATTGGCAGCAGGAAAACATAAGGATAAACCTATGAGTCAACCGCCAAAATCGGGTTTTTAGGTATTTTTTACCAAGATATCGCGTGGCAGACCGACTGCTTTTCAATATCGAATCGAGATCTACCTAATGGACCTTATGCACACAAGCTGAGTTCGAGGCTAAAATTCGTCTGCTGGCGGTATTTACTGGCGGTGTTTAGCATACCAGTCTATGGCGTGCAAATTATTAATGCTTGTTTGTAAGAAATACCAGAAAAAAATTCTTTGTTGAAGCAGCATATACTTAATATACTGTAATATAAATTCAAAATTGTTGTTCTGCTTGCTAGAAAATTCTTTAAATTTGTAAATTTTCTGTAAAAATGTATCCAGAAAGGCTGAAATCGTCTGCTAGCAATGTTTGCGCCTGCGCATTTCGACATTCTGGCGGTGTAAGTGTAGAATAATAGGTTAACATACCGCCAGCTCTGGCGTGTGACGTCACATGCACAAGGTCCATTCTAGATTTGCTTCCCTGAACTCGATGAGACGATTATCTGTGCTGCCGCTTCCTAGTCTGTTACACTGAAATTTGAAACAATAACCTGTAGATGTCTGTGCGATCGATTTTTTGGATTAAAGCTTCGTCATTTCAGGAATTGAGATTTTTAGTACTATTTGGATAGCCAGATTCCAAACTGCTTATTCTAGACGCTGCAATTTGTAATGCTGTAAATAAAACAGTAAAATGCTCAAAATTTTGTGAATAATATGACGTAATTTGGGTTACAAGATGGATGTGCGTTAGCTCCTCTTATAGGAAGCTTATGCTCGTACTCGATATTTATTTACCTCCATCTCACAAACCTCGGTGGAACGTTTAAATGAAAGTTATGAAAAAAATTGATTGGACCTGATGATGGCCGTGTCCATTCGGTCTATGAATACCATTTGAGCGTTCGACGCTTCGTTCGGTTTCCCAAATCCAGGTGAATACGAACCTAATGGTCGTATTAACTATTTACCTCAACCTAGAAAATTTGAGTCGAACGCTCAAATGACATGCAATGTTCAATCAAACGTTCACATCATTATTCTCGTTCGAGTTCGGTCACGATGAGGTCCAATCAGGGTAATCGGGAGTTTCCTTTTAGCGTTCAACCTAAACTGTTAAAAATTTGAAATATTTGCTGCGTCGTCACTCCATGGCTTTTATAGAAAACGGTTAATTCACGGTATTATAGCGCATTCTCATTGGTCCAAATAAATATATTTTATAAAAGCGGTGGAGTGACGATACAGCAAAAGTTTCAAATTTTTAAAAGTGTAGACTCTTTAGGTTGATGTCGATGATTATTCCTTCATTTTATTCGATTATTATTCCATTTTTGGCTATACACTAAGTCTTGTGTGCATTTTCACTTTGAATCCTTTCACTTTGTCCAATTACTTCACGTTTTTGTCCATCCAAATCATAACTCTCTTGTTTAACGAGGTACTCTAGTTTTTGCTCATGACTTTCTAAAAGTGCTATTACACGTAAAAATTTCAAGCTCATCATTTTATCCGCTGTTCATTTGCTGATTGAAAAAAGGCTTTTCCATCGTTGGATTTCAAAGTATTTGATTGGCTGTTACTGGTGTCTCGTTCGTTTAGGCGTCAAAGACACGCTGACAAGGAATACTTGCATGCTTTCGAAACGACTCCCCTGGAGTCATAGGATAATATGGAGACTCCTGGAATTTGAAACAACTTTGACCCCTCGTGTAATAGCACTTTACATTTCTTTCAAGAGTTATTTTAGTGTTTCATCTCATATGTTTATCTAAGGCGCACCGCACATCAGGCTGACATAGACATGTGGCAAAATTCGTGAGACAGGAGACAAATTCGGATATTCAAACTGGTTTCTCCTTTATAGGGCAGTTTCATATGACGTCACGAATCGACCATTGGAGGTCAAGCAATCGTAGAACGGCAACTGTGATTGGTAGCTGATAGGATTATGGATGCGGCTGGAGGTGAATCACCAGCATTTGATTGGTGGATGTAAAGTAAATCAGCTGATTGCAACTGCCCTATTAACACGGTGAAATTGACTCCTGGCTTATTTTTTGTTCAATATCTTTTTGGTGTATCGTGCGTCTATGAGTCGCAATAATTATTATATAATGTGACAGTCGGCTACTCTAGTAATACTTTGAAAAATCTAAAAAAAATCCTAATATGACGATCGCCGTGACATCTACTAGCTCTTCACCAGCCGAAACACTTTCTCGATTGAATTCTTGTACAATGTTTATTTTTGTTTGAATAACATACATCCGACTTGTGTGCTCGACATGAAAGTCTGCTTATAAGTCATTGTCAATATACAAGGACGTGATAGCACAAGGAAATTTACAACACAACAGAAATACAACCAGGATCTCCACACAGAGTGTATGTGCAATGGAGCCAGCGGGAATTGAACCCACAACCTCAAGGTTAGCAGAGCGGCGTCTTAACCACTCGGCCACGGGAGGCCCTTGTACAATGTTTACGTTTAAACTATCAGATGTCGCTGCTATTGCCATTATCGTTCAACACGAGGTTAACGAAAAAGACAAGTTGCCGCGGAAGCGTAATTTTTTTCCCAACCACCTTCGTCCTTCCAAGCCCAAGCTCGCACTCTGATTGGTTGTTGCTCTCGACACTGTTTTCACGTAACTTGGCGAGATCATACTTGGCGTAGCGATAGATGCTTCCGTCGAGTTTGATTTCCTTCGGAGCCGAGTACAAAGTAAAAATTTGTGTTTAAAAACTTTTAGAGTACAGCTTTCAGTAAGACACGATCCATCCAATCGAATGCTGCAAGAGAAAAGTTACTTTGTACTCGGTTCGGAAGGAAATCAAACTCCTTGATGGAAGCATCTATCGTTACGCCAAGTATGGTTATCGCCAAGTTACATGAAAACAGTGCCGAGAGCAACAACCAATCAGAGTGCGAGCTTGGGCTTGGAACGACGAAGGTGGTTGGAAAAAAAATTACGCGCCGCGGAATCTTTCACGTCAAACCCCTAGATTCATGTGATGCTCTTTTTGTGCATTTGCATAAGTGGAAATGAGCATCATCTGACTCAGGCCGTCTGGAAAAAAGAGACACGTGTAACGCGTCGCGGTAGCCTGTCTTTTTCGTTAGTCTCGGTTCAAAATTTATGGGATACAATTGTTATCGTGTTTGATTGGTCGATTTCTATACTAATCTATCAGTTCAGATTCGCTACATTTTTGTCCATGCAAATTTCCACACTTCGGTTTAAGAAGGTACTCTAGTTTTTTCCGTTTTTTTTTTTTTTTTTTTTTTGTTGTTTTTACATTTGTTTCTAAACTTCTTTTAAATTACTAAATTCAATCATCATTTAAGATTTTTATTTATTTTTACCAATCTAGAGGAGAAATCTTGCGACTTCATAAATAATCGCTAAAATAGAGTTGAATACGGTTAGAAATACACATATATAAAATTTAACTGTAGCTATAACTAGTTTGTATGATTTGTTGACATTTGAGAACGAATCACGGAGAACGAGTAAGATTTCACGTGTGAACACGATCTAAATTGTTCCATTGAATGTTTATATGTGATCTTTACATGTAAGACAAAATAAAATGAAAGATAAACCTGTATCGCACAAGGATAAGAATACGTTCCGAGTAAGTAATTCATAAATTTTGTCAATTTAGAAAGTTAACCATGTTTTGTTTGTTTAAACTTTGCTATACAAAGCCGGGTTTAGGCACACTGACAATGAAAAAAATAGGGTAGATGTGCCAGTAATGGACATCCTTAAGGAATTTGTTTTAAAATTATTTTTTCTTATTAACTAAAACTTCTTATTAAATTACTAAACTCCATTTTTTTAAAATAATATATTAATCATTTACCTATATTTAACCATTCTTATAGTTTTAATTCTCAATACATATCAAAATTTAATTTGATATAAAGACTACTTGATGTATCACTTATAATAATTGGCACAGATGTCATATATGTACCACATTTGCACATTTTTTTTCCCCTGCCAATTTTGGATTGCACATAGATTAAACTTATTAAACGATCTTCTCCTTGGCACAGATCTGTGCCAAGGAGAGGATCGTTTAATAACTTTATAACAGTTGTTAGGGAAATAAAATGGGAAAAATTAAAGATTTCAGTGAAATGTGCTGATTAAAGGAACTACTTTGATATACCCCCCCCCCCCCCCAAATCGTAAATTTGGCGACTTTTTTTTCTCGCCAAGCAAAATACCCATTAAGTTAAATTAAGTTAAATACAAAAAATAAAATTAATTAAAATTAAGTTAAATACATTAATTAAAAATACATTAATTAAAAATACATTAATTAAAAATAATAAATTAATTAAAAATACATTAATTAAAATTAAGTTAAATACAAAAAAGGAATACCTAAAAAATACAATGAATACATAAAAAATACAAATGAAGGAATGAAGCTGAGTAACAGCAAACCTAAAAGGTCCGTAGGAAAAGTGCGTAGGGAGTGCCAGATTTGGCGCGTAATTTTTGGGAGGGTATATCAAAGTAGCACCTGATTAAATGATATAACTGTACATGCATTTAACAGGGTTGGCGAGTTTTTGCCGAAGGTGGAAAAAACCTGGTAAAAACCGTCCTGGCAAAAATAGGTTTTTGCCAAACAGGTGGCAAAAATAGGCTTTCCATTTATTTTTTTCCCCAGAAAGAGATAAATATTTCATGAAAGAAAAAATAAACTGCATATTTAATTAAAAAAATCAAAATTATTCTAAATTTATTTTAACTTTTAAGTTAAATAAGTATAATTATGCATTTTATGAACGAATACTAATTTTTATAATAAGATTATTAATGAAAAAAATACCAATTTTATATAAATAAATAGAAACTTCATTTATTCATGTTTATACAATTATTAATAATTCATACAATAGAACTGTTGAGACTAAGTAAAAAGCATTTATGTTTATAGTTGTTAGAAATTCGAAGAAACAGTTATAGTAACCTAAATTTAATTTAATATAAAATTATATTTAAAGGAGAAAACTATTAAATTTCAAATATTTCAGCAATATCTTCCTCACATCCTAAATTTTGCTGCTTTAGCATGGCATAGCAGTAAAGTTTTGAAAGAGTATCTGTTGATAGTTTATTTTGAATTTTAGTTTGCACAAATGAAATACTTGAAAAAAATCTTTCAATAGCAGCACTAATAGCTGGACATATTTGAGGGTGTGATACTATGGTGTGCTTAAATGATTAAATTTGTGAAAAGTTCAATTTGAAGGTGAAATGTCTATTTGAGAGACAAATAATTTTATGACGGGTCCTGTTTGAGATTAAAGAACTTTGTGAAGGGTCTTGTTTTAAGATAAATTATTTTATGAAGGGTCCTTTAAAGGACCTAAAATTTTCTTAAACATATCTCTGACTTAAGGTAAAATAATTAAGTATGTAATTTTTTAATTTGTTCTTAAATTCCTAAGGAAGACTGAATCCTACTTATTTTTCAAAGATTTAAAAATATTTAATATTAATTAATTAGCAAATGAAATTAAAATATTAAATAGTACACTGTTAAATTTAATTGTTTATACCATTACTATCCTTATTAGCGTGCAGATTTTATTACACATTAAAGACAAATAGGTTTTTTCCATTTTTGCCGGTTTTTTCCATTTTTCCCCTGGTTTTTTCCAGTTTTTGCCACTGTCCTGGCAAAAATACCTTTTTGCCGGCAAAAATGCCAACACTGGCATTTAATATGGCTATAAAAATAAATGCTTATGATTTATTGTGAAAATTATATTAAATTTCTTGTTACTTACTATGTTTATTATTTATTACTGATTATTTATTGTTTCCATTTTTTTTTTGTTAAATTCATGTTTATTTACTGTTATTTTTTGTAACTATTTAAGTTGTTTTTATTATATACTATCTGAATAATTATTTATATCAAGGTATCAATTATTTATTTTTATTCCCTTTTTTAAAATACTAGGATCTGATTCATTTTTTTATCTTTATTTTATTTTTATATTGCAATAAAAAATGAATTGCATGCAATTTGTAACTTATATTCAAAAACAAAATTTTTGCCAAATTGGCGGGGAAAAAAAGGTGTGCAAATGTGGTGCATATATGACATCTGTGCCTAATAATCAATATTACAAACACAAAAGAGTCACACTACTGTAAGTTTTTTTTTTTTTTTTTTTTTTTTTTAGTGATGTATAAGCAAATATTTAACGCAAATTATACAAGTGTCTTTTACAAAATTTTTAATCTTTTACTCCAGTTTTTCAAGATAGAAATTTTTGGCTAATTGAATCTGGGAAATGCTCAGATTCAATAAAACAAAATTTACTTTTGAGAATAATCACGAAAGCCCAACGAATTTGAATCTGAACCTGGAAGATATTTTGTCATCAGAGCCTGAGCATGTTACAATATATATATATACAGAGTTCATTCTAGGCGTTTTTCACAGGGCGCGCCGCCCCGCCCACCCTTCTCTATAAAATTTGCCGTCCCGGTGGCCCCATCATCCGAAAAACCCGCCCCGTCAGCCCTTTCACTCAGAAAAACGACCAGGAGAGAAAAACAGCGCCCTTTTAAGTTAATTTCATTGCCTATTTCAAACCAACTCTAAACTATTTGTAGGTGTTATGTAACCCGATAGCTCCATTCCTAATCTGTCCCTTTTCACACCTGCCCCCTCCTCCACTAACCAAACCCCAACCTCTTTATATACAAACACCAATTACTTTCAGTTAAACTCTTAACACCCACACTGTCATAAATTTTTCTTTGTCTGCCCTGTACAGTGTCTCGACTGTCGTGAAAATTCGCCAAAATAAGAAAAAAAGAAAAAGAAAAGATCCCCAGCTTCTCATGGAGGATCCCCAGAAGTGGATGACCCGGGGGTTGTGAGTTGAGACTTCAGAAAATGACCGTAAACACATACACTTTGTCCATAGTAGTGATTTATAGAGTGAAAGATATGCACACACAGTACTGTGAGAAATTCACAGGAATGAATAATTTCTTTCCTCAGTTTTTAAAATTACAGCCTGGTATCGACTGCTAGAATTAAAGCCCAAAACTCCCAAAAGATTAGTCATCTATATATTTTTTTGCACTGAAACAAAAGAAAACTTCAAAGAAAAACGCGAAGAGAAATATTAAAATATTATCTGTCATATCAATGAAAGAAGTAAAAACTGGCCATTTTGTCATTAACGTAAATGATTTTTTATTAATTTTAAAAGTTATTCCTCAATCTCTGATGCCTTAAACAGTCAACCATGCATTATGAATAAACAAGGGCAGTACGCAAACCCGGCCTTCTTGAATTGACCTGAATGAAAGAAATAATTTAGTATCTCATTTTTTTTTTGGGGGGGGAGGTCGGAGGGGTTAAATAAAAATAATTTATTCTGCTACATTGAAGTTTTTCTATACTGCGAAAACTAGGTGCTAACCTTTCTCTTCATACTAATATTTTTTTCTTTCTTTTATTGGGAAAAAGCTTTTAGTTTCGTTTGAAAATCTTCTATAATCAATTTAGTTTTAGCATTGTATTTGCCGCGTCACACTTCCGCTTTATTGCCGCTATCGATCGTATGCTACACTAACTTTATGAAGTGTACTCTATTTTCTTACATTTCCAACTTTGATTCATCGAAAACTCATTCATTTTATCTTGCTTCACTATAAATGGTTTATTTTTACTATCAGAAATAATAGATTCTATCAGTGATGATGTCACAGACAACTCAACTCCACATATTAGCCGAAAATGCGTTCCAAACAAACAACAGAGGGAAGAAAAAGATAGAGCTGAAATATCATGCAGCTACAATTGCAATCGCGAAATAGTTAAAAGGGTCACAATTCGGCCGAACAATTGTGGCTCGATATGGAAACTTCTCCTAGTTTAGTAAATTCAGTCCTTGTTCCACGTTCTTGTCTTTTTTTGAACGATCATATTGCACGTGGTATTGACGGTATAGTTCATCTCTAAAACACTCTGAACTCTATGTGTTTGTTTGGAACGTATTTGAGGCTGATATGTCGAGTTGAGTTGCCTGTGACGTCACACTGATAGAGTCTATTGCCCCTCATTTCATTTCAGATAATGACTCACAATACTGGATATTCTTTAAGAGTCGTGTCCCGAATCAAATTAGCTGGACTAAATATTTTATTCAAAATAAGTTTCGTTTTCAGCTTATTAATTTTGTTTCAATTTAAAATTCATATTATTTTTGTTCCATAAGTCAAGCAGCAAAATGATCGTACAATCAGCTCTTGCGGCTTGCCTTAATGATTCTATACTATATTATTAATTTTTTTTCCCTCTTTTCTTCTTCTTCTTCTTTTTTTTTTTTTTTTTTTTTTTGCAAGTGGAATATTTTGCAAGAGCAATTTTGCTATTGGAAGTCTCTTCTTTTAAATATAAAAATGATCCTACGAATGTATTAACAAATTTCTTTGCTAAGTGCAGAAAAAAACTACTGAATTGTAAAAAAAGAAAAAAAAAAAAAAAGGAAAATCCATTTTTTTTTCCATCACTGTTAGAAAGAGTAAGTTGACCAATTTCTTTCAAATTTTCAGCAAGTTGAAATGATAATAAGTTAGGCAGTGTAATAATTTTTTGTTAAAATATAACCAGTTTTTAGAAAATTACAATGCCTGCCAAAAATTTCCACTATACAGAAACTGCGAAGAAAGAGTTGTTTATTAACCTTGCTAACTAAGTGAAATCGGAAATCTACTCTTGTTTACTCAATCAGATCATCAAAACTTTGGATGGATAATGTTTTGCTGTGCAGAAAGGAACCATGACTAGATTCTTTTTTATTTATTTTTTCTCTTTTAAATTAAGAGGTGATTTTAAGGCACAATTTTGAGTAAAAAAAAAATATTTTCTGAAATTTACAGCAATTTTTCTGAAAGTTGCAACAGTCTGGGGGGAAGGGGGCATCCACTCTCGGCACAATGTTTTTTTTTCTTGTTTTGTTTTTTCCTCACGATCCTTTGACAAAATTTAGAGTTTTTAACAATTTTTTTTTTAATTTTGCTTTTTTTTTTTTTTTTTTTTTTTTTTAAAGAAATTAGTATTTGTTTCATGAACTATGGATGAAATTTGCGATTTTTCACGATAGTTTGATCCCGTTTTTTCTGTGATTCTTTGACGATATTCGCAAATTTTTCTTTGAACGATTGACTATTTGTCGAATATCTTGATGGATTTTATATTCAAATTTTCGGGATTACAACCTTTAAATTTTTGGATAATTATCGCCTTATTTTTTCAGAAAAATTGGAACAGAATCACTCCTTAACTAAAGATACTTTTATAAAAACTTGTATTTAGCTTTCATAAACAAAAAAATCTCAAATTTACTTCTTTTTACTTCAGATAGCTTACTTTTTTACCTTTTTTTTTTTTTCTATTAAAATATCTGTTTTAATATTAGCATTTTCTTTTGTATTGAAAATGCATTCTTGATATAAATCATGCCCCCCCCCTTTTTAGGGGGGGGGGTAAAAAGGGGGCAGTAGATTTTTTTTTTTTTTTTTTTTTTACATAAACAGAAAATGATCCGGAATCGCTGAGATCCGGGGGGGGGGGGGGTTCCGGAATTTGGACTTTGTACTTATAAGCAGATCAGTCGAGTTCTGTTAAAACCTAAAAATTCTACTTAAACACTTTCTTTTAGTGGTCTTTGTCGAAAAATGGAAAACACTATTTGATTTTACACTTTTATTGTTAGAGCATCACTGCACTTATAAGTTAAAAACAATTAAAAAAATTAATTGAAAGGGGTTAGTTTGAAAGTCTTAAGAAAGTTAGTCTTAAGAAAAATGCCAGTACGACAAAGTGAAAATAAATTTTCAAACAGAGCCGTTAAAAAAATAAAGGATCCGGGACCAGCTGATAAAAAAAAAAAAAATCCACATTAGTAATTTTATTTAATAACTTCGTTTGAAAATAATAAAATTGAGATTTTTCTGTCAATCAGTTGTTTTAATTTTTGAAAACAAGGACCAAAATTAAGTGTCTGAAAGATTTTACGAATGCAAAGTAAGCAAAATAAGTGTAAACTACGCTGTCCTGATTTTATTGCTATTCGAAGAGAAATCATACAAAAAGTCTGTAAAATAGCAGGACACTCCCTTGTTCTTCCCCACTGAGAGACTTTTTCTGAATAACAAAAAAATTTCCCCCACACTCACCCGAAATTGACGTTTCCCCTTTTCCCTCCCCCTTATTAAGTACACAAAATATAAACCCTTTAAAACTCTTTAATTTAAATTATTTTCTTTTTATTTAAAATCTTTAATAAAATAAATAAAAAAACATGTGATTCAATAGCTGCTTAAAGGGGAAAAAACTATTTCTTTTCTTTTGATTCTTACCCCATTAAGTCAAAAATCTTTCAAAGTCTTTTTTCTTCTTCTTTAATTGTTGCTTCATTTTGCTATAACAATGAAAAATCGATCATGTAATTCTCCCCTCCCCCTCCCCATCCATGATTGAATATTCCTCTGCTCCTCTACCTAACATACAAAATTTGAAAAATTTAACTCTTATTATTATTGTCTTATTTGTAAATCTTTAGTAATTAATCAGTCATCTAATAAACTCCCCCCCCCCCCCCCCCCTTCTCAAGAAAATATACTACTTTTCCTCTCAGTTTCTACTAATTTGTAAAAAATCATGTTATTCAGAGGGTAAACAACTGTTAGTTTTTTTTTTTTTCAAAAAATAAATAACAATACGGTAGGGAAAAAAATGTAAGCTTGGCTTGTAGAAGGAAAAGGAAAGGAAGGTGGGACTGGGGGAATATATAAAATTCTAGAAAGGGAAATTAATATGATTATTTTATATTGTCACTGCAAAGTGTGAGGGGAGAGGGTAAAGGGGGAGAAGAAAATACTTTTTTATGCATGGGGGGAGTTCGATTAGTTGATTATTTATAATTACCAGGGGTGATTCCCATCCGAAATTTCGAAAATTTAAGGCATCCTCTTCCGAAAATTTTATATTGGGTTATCAGTCCACATAGTTGCCAACTTGTACGGTTTTGCGCGCGGAAAAAACAATTGCGTTGAAATGCAAATTTCGTGATAGGATCGCCAAAATAGCATACATTTTGTCAACATTTCATAAAAAAACGACCATTTCGTCAACATTTCGTAAAAAACGACCATTTCGTCAATGTTTTTGCGAACGAACTTTGTCAAAAGATCGATGAAAAACACTAATTTCCTGTGCGGATCGAGGAAAAAATGGCAATTTCATCAAATATCGCAGATAAAGCGCCGATTTCGTCTAAAGATTGCAGATATAACGCCGATTTCCTTAAAAGATCGCGGGAAAAAAATGCAGTTTTCGATAAAAGATCACTTAAAAATATTTTGTCAAAAGAATATTTGAAAAAATACGCTGATTTCATCAAAAGATCACGGAAAAAACGCCGAATTCGTCAAAAGATCACGGAATAAAACGCCGTTTTCGAGAAAAAATCACGGAAAAAAGCAAATTTTGTCTAAAGATCGTTGAAAAAAATCCAATTTCATTAAAAAAAAAAAATAGGAAAACGCTGATTTCATCAAAAGATCGCGGAAAAACCGCCGATTTTGGCAAAAGATCGCAATAAATCGCCGATTCTGCTAAAATATTGCTGATTTCATCTGAAGATAGTGGGAAAACGCCGATTTTGCCCGAAGATCGCTAGAGGGGGGGGCTCACGACCCCCCCCCCATCCCCGCCGATTTCCGAAAAAAAATTTTCATCCGGAATCACCCCTGATAATTACATTAATGTGCCCCTTTTTTTTCATCGTGCCCTTTTATGGCAAAATGCGCCCTGCCTGCCCTTGATCCTAGAGTGAACTCTGTATATATATATATATATATATATATATATATATAAAATAAGTAAACAACAACAACAAAAAATAATTGCATGATGTTTAAAAACTGTTTCAGATGTGATAGCTCATTTAAAAAAAAAATTGGTTGCCTGTAAAGTCGGTATACGGGCGAAAGTTTTACGTGACAACGACTTTGAGTTGTAAAATAATTTTAATGTGAATATTCATTCGTATAGTAGGAAGAAGGATGAAATAATAGTAACAATTTAAAACATTTATTTATACAAAGAATTATATTTAAAACATTAATTTATACAAAGAATCTCGCACTGAATTTCATATTAACAAAATTTTATTTTTACCTTTACACATACATACGTATTTATATACAAATATACATACAATAACTTGCAATACACTGTGTTTGTTAAACACATTTTACTTCATGTTTATTGATGTCAAATGTTGAATTTTGTAAACAGCATATTAAAGAATTTTTCAATGAGCAGAATATAATTAAAGTAAAATGGCTTTCACTAATCACATATCATTAGTTTTCCATAATATACCACCGAATTACGAAATAAACTACACTTATTTTCTTTGTACTTTATACTAATAACTAATACATAATGTATTTCGTCTTAGTTTGATACTATCTAAAATTCCTATTAAGCACCGCCCCTTCCTTGCAGCGAATTCACATTCACGTTCAGAAAATGGTCCCACAAGTGACCGGAAAAAGTTAAGAGAAAAGTGAGCGCGTATCGTGAGCGGAGCATAACGTAACGTAACGCAGTTTCTTGAAGTGTCTCCCGGCAAACCAATTTACAAGACGTTGTCACGTCAAAAATTCTTACATAAAATAAAAATTTAAACTTAAATCTTATGAAAAGAGCAATTTGGTATTAGACTATATTAAAGCAGGGACTGCCATCATCAATTTGCAACTATTGTTTTTGAAATAGGTTTTAATATTTCCTGAACTTAGAAATTGCGATTTAGAATGCTTTTCATGCATTTTCACCCCTTTTTAATTTTGATTTTTTTTTTAAACTGTTTTTGGAGAGCATTTACTTCTTGTAAGTAACCACCATGCCAAATTTTAAATTAGTTTCTGAGATGGCTCAAAACCTGCATTTAGAATGTTTTCAGAATGCTTTTTGTACATTTAAATCCTTTTTAAATTAAATTTTTTTAAAGAAATGTTAATAGATATCCAGGATTGGCATTTTTGCCGGCAGAAAGGTATTTTTGCCAGGACAGTAGCAAAAACTGGAAAAAACCAGGGGAAAAATGGAAAAAAACGGCAAAAATGGAAAAAACCTATTTGTCTTTAATGTGTAACAGGGTTGTTTGGTTTAAACCACGCTGGTTTAAACCGTGGTTTAAACCATGGTTTAAACCAAGTGGTTTTTTTAAAAAAACCATGCTGGTTTTTTTTAATTTGGTTTTTTCCCTTTTCCCTAATGTTTTCATTTATTTTACACATTATTAAAATGTGCAAAATTAAAGTTATGGAGTAGCTACAAGCAAAGCTTAAGACAAATTAAATTTTTATAGTGACAAACAGCTTTAATCAATCTAATTTTTCTTACTAGCTATAAATTGACATGGCAAAATATTTTTCTACAGTGAACTGTGGAGGATAAAAAAAGGTAGTTAGTTTTAATTATTTTTTAAACCTTTTATTTTTAAAAAAATGTAAAAGTGGCATATGCCAGCCAAAAATGCAATTTTACTGCTTAGATAGCTTGATTATGATTTACTAAGGATTGTATCATGTATCAAAGCATCAATAATGACATAATCACAAGTCATTCTTTCCATTGGTTACTCTTGTTCTGTATCCTAATGAATGATTGGCTATGAATTTTCTCTGTTCCATAGCTATTGGTTTTAGTAAGCTTTGGTTTTTCTTAGATTGGATTTGCAGTTTTTACATTATTTTTTTTCTGTTTCTAGTTACTTTGTATTGTATTTTATTTTAAGAAAGCTACTTATATATATTGAAATAAAAGAATGTCTAAAACTAGAAGAAAGAAAAATATAATCTGGTTTTCATTTGAGGGAATAAGAAATGCATCAAAAACATGTTTAAGAGCCAAATATAAAAATTGCATGCAATGTAAATGCTGTCAAATTAGCTCTTCCTTATAATACTAGGTGTGATTCATTTTCAGATGCTTTATATGTTTACCTTAAAAATTGCCCCACTTTACTTAAAATTTGTGTAGAAAATAGGAATGTATTGATAAAAATATTCAAAAGCTTGTATTTGTCTAATTTTTACTTTAAAAGAAATGTTGAAGATAGGTTTAAACTGTTAAATTCTATTTCAGTTGCCCTGGATAATATCTAAAGTAATAAGTTCCATTTCTAATGTAGTTTATAATTGGACAGGTCTTCAAAAAATATTAAGAGAAAAAAATGTAAATAAAGAAGTCTCATAGTTTTTTAGTCCAGGTATAAAATAGCCCTAACACCCATGCCCTTTTAGGTATACATGCTTGAACCACAATACAGTCAAAGTGAACTATGTGAACAAGAAAAAAAGGATACATTAAATTTTAGAAAACAAAAATATCCATGTAACTCGATGCTTGCACAGATAATAAAATTTAATGCTAAATCTTCACCTTTTGATGAACAAAGAAATGGAAAAAATAAAGTTTGTACTTAAAAAAAAAAGTAATTTTTCTAAGCCTATGCCTCAATTTGTGTAAGCATTACATTCGTTGATGTATCAAGTCAATACACATGTATTTTTCAGCATTAATAAAATGCATATTGATATTTTTTAAGTAAATATATGTTGTAAGAGATTAATAATCATTTGTTGATGTTAATACTGTAAATAATTTCTAAATTATGCACAAGAAAATGGTTTCTATTTCAGCTTATTTCTGTTAATTTAGTAAAATATGTTCGTTTGCCCTTTACTATGTTCTTCATTATCAACCTGCATATAATTATTTCTTAAATTATTATCTAAAAGGTTTATATAAGTATACTAATAAATTAATAGTTTTTTTTTCACACAATGAATATTTCCCTACAGAAACCTAAACTTATAAGATAATTTAATTATAAATTTTTATGCTTTAGTTATTTAATTATCAAAAAAATAAATACTAATGTGAATGTTTAACATTAATTACAAAAAATCCTCATGACTTTCTAAAACTCACATTATTTTTCTTGCAAATGCTATTTAAACAATGATTTGAAAAAAACCTGGTTTAAACCAAAAAAACCAGGTTTAAACCAAAAAAACCCGGTTTTTTGGTTTTTTTCAAAAAAACCGGTTTTTATACCAACCCTGATGTGTAATAAAGTCTGCACGCTAATAAGGATAGTAATGGTATAAACAATTAAATTTAACAGTGTACTATTTAATATTTTAATTTAATTTGCTAATTAATTAATATTAAATATTTTAAATCTTTGACAAATAAGTGGGATGCAGTCTTACTTAGGAATTTAAGAACAAAATAAAAAATTACGTACCTTAATTATTTTACCTTAAGTCAGGGATATGTTTAGGAAAATTTTAGGTCTTTAAAGGACCCTTCATAAAATAATTTATCTTAAAACAGGACCCTTCACAAAATTCTTTAATCTGAAACAGGACCCTTCATAAAATTGTCTCTCAAATAGACATTTCACCTTCAAATTGAACCTTTCACAAATTTAATCATTTCAGCACACCATAGTAGCACACCCTCAAATATGTCCAGCAAGTAGTACTGCTATTTTTTGAAAGATTTTTTTCAAGTTTTTCATTTGTGCAAACTAAGATTCAAAATAAACTATAAACAGATATTCTTTCAAAACTTCACTGTTATGCCATGCTAAAGCAGCAAAATTTAGGATGTGAGGAAGATATTGCTGAAATATTTGAAATTTAAGAGTTTCCTGCTTTAAATTTAATTTTATATTAAATTAAATTTAGGTTACCATAATTGTTTCTTCGAATTTCTAACATATATAAACTATAAACGTAAATGCTTTACTTAGTCTCAACAGTTTTATTATATGGATTATTAATAATGGTATAAACATGAATAAATGAAGTTTCTATTTATTTATAGAAAATTGGTATTTTTTTTAATTTATAATCTTGTTACAAAAATTGGTATTCTTTCATAAAATGCATAATTATACTTATTTAACTTAAAAGTTAAAATAAATGTAGAACAATCAGCGTTCGAAATCCTTGGTGGTCCGCTGGTCCGAGACCACCGATGATTCAATCGGACCACTAATTTGAAAAATTTAGTGGTCCGCAGGACCAGTGCCTTTTTTCAGGCCCTGAGAGAACCACAACCGATCGCACATAAGATTTTTTTTTATTAATCAGCGATGCCGCGGACGCGCTATAACGCGTAAATTACGCAAAAAATCGGTGATAAGGACGCAAAAAATAGCTCTTACGCGTCCCACAAGACGCGTAATTTCATTAAAAAATCGCGAAAAAACGGCAAATTTCGTTAAAAAATTGCGAAATAACGACTAATTTCTGGCAAATTTTGTCAAACAATTCTCGAAAAAATGGCTAATTTCATTCCAAAACCTGAAAAAAAAGCAGATTTCTTCAAAAGATCGCGAAAAAACGGCAAATTTCGCCCAAAATAGCGATAAAATGGCAAATTTTGTCAAAAAATTATGAAAAACGGCAGATTTTTTCAAAAAGTTGCGAAAAAAAAGACAGATTTCTTCAAAAAATCGTGAAAAAACGAAACATTTTGTCCGAAAATCGCGATAAAACGGCAAAATTTGCCAAAAAATCGCAAAAAGCGACAAATTTTGTTAAAAAAAATCGCTAAATATCGTCAAAAAATTCGCGAAAAAATGGATAATTTCATCTTGAAACCCGAAAAACGACAGATTTCTTCAAAAGATCGCGAAAAAACGGTAAATTTCGTCCAAAAATCGCGATAAAACGGCAAATTTTGTCAAGAAATATCGCGAAAAACGGTATATTTCATCAATAAATACCGAAAAAACAAAAGATTTCGTCAAAATAACGCGAAAAACAGAAATTTCGACAAAAAAGCACGAAAATAAATAAGTGAAGCCGGGAGATAATTTTTCTATTTTAAAAACAAATTTTCCTGCTTCAAAATTGTTGTTGCTGCTCCAAAAACTGATTTTCCTGCTTCCCAATCGGTTTTTTTCTTCTCCAAATCTTTCTGAGTGAATGTGACTCCCGAAAGCACCGTTTCATTAAGCAAAGTACCCATTTACTCAACAAAAATATCCCTTTTTTCAGCAAAAATGTCTTGTTCCATTTTAAAATGGGACAGACAATAGTGATACTTGTTATCTTCTACACTCAAATAAGCATTATTTTATAATTAAATTTGTATCTTGAGCATTTATTCTTTAAAAAGTACAGAAAATTTCTCTTAAGTTAATATTGGTTTTAATTATTTATTATTATTGAAACAATTATTGCATTTTATTTTTCTTGTGGAAATGAACAAGTTTAATTTTTGCGTCGAAAAATATGACTTATTATTAGTGGGGACCCGCTTCTGTAGAAAAGGGACCCAGAATTTTTCACGTCCAGCTGCATCACTGACACTAGCTACAATTCCACCACTCTGGCTAAAATCTGGAGAAAAATCGAAAAAAATGTGCATTAAACCTTAATCAGTTGAAATAAGTAATGGCAAATAAAATATCTAATTAATAATTTGATAGTTTTTCTTTGCGTATACTGTTTATTTAATTTTTAGCAAATTATAATTTTACCTTTTATTATGCTGAAAATTTTGGACAAATGCAAAATAAGGTTGGTTTATTTTCCAGGGAGGGGGGGGGGACTCTAAGTGTTAAAATTATTTAATAGAATTTTATGTAGCGGACCAGTGATGAAGTCTGCAGACCAGTAAATTCTCATGCTTACTGGTCCTTGGGACCAGTGACTTTTTTTTAGAAATTCTAACGCTGACAATATTGATTTTTTAATTAAAGGGAAGCGTCACAGACTTGAAAAATCCCCTTTTTACAATAGATGGCGCTGAATTTCACTCGGAAAGGGCAATAGAGAATTACTGCTGGCAAACCCAGTTCGGCAGTCTAAACACGTCACTTCCTGTTGAAATCGAAACTCCGGTGAATAAGTGGAGAATTCTGATGTATGAAGGAGAGAGAAGGATGGATGTAATTTAATCTTGCAGGGATCTTGGCTCTTTTGTTGGGCGAAAGGGTAAGGGTAGAAAAAGAGAGAAAAAAGGTTGTTAGTTGTTAGGCTATTCGGGCCGGTATTAGAACTAATTATTTTCAGTGGGGACATTTTTTATTATTATAGAACTTCAATATTAGGATTTTTTTAGGTAGATTTCGTAAGAAATACTACCTATTGCAGTCGTTACCATGCTACGACTTTTGAAAAACATTTTCATAACGTTTCACTATATGACCCTAGGAACCCAAAACCACTCCTTGTATATAAATATATATATACATATTGTATATATATGATTAAGAATTTTTAATAGAAATTTATTAGCTGTATTATTATATGTACTGCAACCAATTGTAATTGTTCCAAATTTAATTGGATTCTTATGAAATTTGGGTATAAGAACTAGATAGGGATACAAGGGCGGATCTGGAGAGTCCTCAAGGGGGGGGGGGATTTTAAAAATTGGAAGACTCGAATCTTATGCGTGGGTCGGGGCTAATATTTTCACTGCTGGTCGGGTTTGGGTGCGGTTGACTTCTATTTTTCCAGCGGGTCGGGTTTGGGTCCAGTTGATTTCTATTTTTTGCTGCTGGTCGTTTTAACTAATCAGGGGCGTGCGAACAAACAGCGCCTGGACAAAGTTTCGGTTTACCTCCCCCCCCCCCCCCCCCAAAAAAAAAACGACTTTTCTTGTGACAGGCCAAAAATGAAGTTGGTAATATAAATTTGATGCCCTTTAAATTTCCGGACCTGAGGCGACCGCCCCCTTCGCTCCCACCCTTTCGCACCGCGCTGTAACTAATACTTTTTTTGTGGTTCGCATTTATGTCTATTTGACGTCTACTTTTTGCAGTGGGTCAGGTTAACTTCTACTTTTTTGCTACTTGTTGGGTTTGAGACCGATTGACTACTACATTTTGCTGCTGGTCGGATTGACTTCTGTTTTTTTTTTTGTTTTTGTTTTTTTTTTTTTTTTCGCTGCTGTGTTAATCCATACTTTTTTGCTGTGGATTGTGTTTGGGTCCGGTTGAGGTTGACTTCTTTTTTGCTGCGGGTCGGGTTAACTTCTACTAATAACATAAATCATAATAGTAAAGCTCTACAATACGAAAGAAAAATAAATTTTTAAAAATGTAATTCTTATGATTTCGCTAAACAAATATATTTTTTATGAATAACAAATAAGTAAGATGCCAGCCCAAATTGGGCTCGGAGTGAAGAATTGCACGCAGTCCCCCCCCCCCCCCCCGGGAGCTATCAAATACCCCCTCCCCCCGGAAACTTTGAGATTTTGTGTTTTTAATGGTAAAAAAGTGTAATTTCCCCCGGAACTCTATTGTATTCCCCCCGGAGTCACAAAAGTCTCTCCCAGAGAAAAGTGTCTGAATTCAACACTGATTGCACGAATCGCGGTCGGGCAAATAATGCTTATCACACAGTCTGGGTCGGACACGAAACAAACGTTTAGCTTTACTCAGAGCCGAGCCCCGACCTGGAAATTTTGATCAGTACAGACAAGATATGAGTTCGGGCTTTTTTTTTTTTCAGAATTAGGTCCCACCCGAGATCGACGATTTTAAATCCGAGTCTGCCCGAACCCGAAACATTTTGCTTCATCAGAGCCCGAGGCCAATAGCGAAAGTATACAGTAGAAGAGAAAAATGCATAATATTTTTAGCTCACAGGCTATCATAGCCTGAGAGCTTATGTGCCCGTCCGTTCTGTATGTATGTTCGTTCGTGCGTAACGCGATAACTCATGATAAAAATATCGGATCCACTTGAAATTTTGTATATAGGTATTAGAGGTCTGCACGGGCTCGGGCCGATTTCCAATAATGGCATTCGGGCTCGGGCCTTACTTCTGAAGACTCGGGCCGGGTCTAGTCACTAATCCTTTCGGGCCGGGCCGGGCCTAGTCACTAATCTTTTCGGGCCAGGCTGGGCTCGGACCTTATTTTTTTTGCTGGAGTATCGGGCCGGGCCTAACTTTTTTTTTCCGTACTAAGCCGAGACTGATTCCATTCTTTCTAGTTTTCATGGACCAAAATAATCAGTTCCTATTGAATCTTCCCATATGAAAATCCTTTTCTCAACTTTTTATAAATCAGTAATATTTGGCTTTGTCCAAAAATTTCTGCAAAAAAAGCATATACTTTTAAGCCGTCATTATTCTACAATTAAACATTAGAATTTATTCCTTTTAAAGAATCGTAGATTACTAGGCATTTTAAAACAGAATTAAACACACACACACAGACACACACACACACACACACACACACACACAAAAAAAAAAAAAAAAAAAAAAAAAAAAAAAACATGATTATGACGGAATTTTTTTTTTTAAACTGAAAACTGAAAGTTTCTTTTAAAATGTTCATCCATGCAAAATGAATACAACAATACGGGAGAAAAAAATATATTAAACATTTACATCTGTTAACCCTTTCCGGCGCACTACTCTTTAAAGTTGGAATTTAAAGAAGAAAAAAATCAGGCAATCTATTTAGGCCTAGAGGAGTACACAGGTATTGTTTTGTAAAGATTGCACTAACCATTTTAATTATACAGCTGCTGCCGAAGTGGTAACCTCCCATAAGTAAAGCAATGATAAGCGCAGTGAGAAGAGCATTGCTGTGAAGCGCGTATTACAGTAAAACATTTTACCTATTATTTAAAAACAATAGAGTTTGATCTCTGTGGTGCTACCATCTAGAACTCATAAGAAAGATTTAAAGTAGCCATTAGAGTAGTTTTTGAAAAATTCACGGAGTTTTTGTGCCTCTAAATACGGGGAACTTTAGGTGTTGCCGACCCGACAACACTGCGCGTTAAGGGGTTAAGAAGGGAATGCATTTTCTTTCGTTCCAAAGCGATTTCGTCTTTGGGAATTTTACCATATACCGCTTTTTCGATTTCTTGTCTCCATTACAGGGAATATGGATTAATAATACTAGTGATAACTGAATCATTTACATACAACAAACAAAGATTCATTTAAAAGCATAAATATCGCAGCCTACGGCACTTCTGCATAAATGGAGATTATAAACATGGAAAAAAAGACTAATATAATTTTTTTTTGGTCAGAACTCTTCCATAAGATTAAAGTTCAATGTTCTGTAGAAATTCACTCAAGCCGGGCCGGGTTCGGGCCGAATTTTAAACTTTTTTCTGGACCGGGCCGAGCTCGGGCCGAAATTTTATCTTTCGGGCCGGGCCTGGAAATTTCGGCCCGTGCAGACCTCTAATAGGTATATCCTGATAAGGCGCTTTCCTAATTAGTTTTCGGAGTTCATTCGGTATGTATAAGAGGGGGAACGGGGGGCTCATGCCCCTCCCCTTAGTTGATATAAATGGGATTTTCATGCAGAATTAAGTTTTCGTTCAAAATTTAGATATAGGATCATTCTGATGAGGCGATTCCGTGACTGTTATTAGGTGTTCATTGAATAAGTATAAGTAGGGGGAACAGGGGTTCTAATGCCCCCCCCCCCTTAATTTATATAAATGGGTTTTTCAAGCAGAATTTTCAGATTTCGTTCAAATCTCTGAATAGTTTTGGAAGTTTAATGGTTAAGTATAAAAGAGGGGAATAACTCCTCTTAAATTATATAAATGCTAAATGGGTTTTTATTAGAATTATCCGATTTGCTCTGAATTTTGGATATAGATTTTTTATATGATAAAGCATGTCCTTGATAGTTTCGGAGGTTCAATGATTAAGTATAAAAAAGGAGAAAGGGGAGAGCTGTTTCCCCTTCTTAATTTTTTTTTTCGAACTGAATTAACGAAAATACAAGGTTGTAATGTACAATTAGTAATGCGTAGCCTGTGAGCTCAGTGCCATCAGTTTAACCGGGCAATATTCTTTTTTTTCTTAACATTTATTTTTAATGTTCCAAAAAAAAAAATGATTTTTAAGCTACATTTTACATAGAAATGTTACTCTTAAACGAAAATTTAAATTTAATATTATCAAAAGAAAAGTTTGGCATAAAATAAAAATGTACTTTATACATAAAAAAAATTCTCATTTTGTCTCCTTTAAAAGAAAATATTATGGACATGTTAATGAAGTGTGTTACATGAATAAATTCATAGAACTTGTAGAAATTACTGTCGATTATTTGTCGAATCGAACAACATTTATCAATTTTCTATAAAAAGTGTAAATTTTTAACTATAACCATTTCATTCCTCATAACAATCTTTTGTGATTGGCGTGACCCAGACAATAACATTAAATTAAAAATTTCAAATTCCGATGCTTGTATAGGAATAGAGGAAACACTGCTCAATTGTTTTCTATCGGAATAATATGGAAATTAAATTTACTTACCATAGGCGTAACCAGCCATAGACGTGCCGAAATTTTTTAACCCGAACATGTTGGATACAAACAATACATTATGTAGTAAAATCTAATAAAGCGGAACCCCCATAAAACTTGTCGAATTTCCGTTTTAGACAGGCTTTTATTTGCGAAAGGTATAATTGTATGATACTAAAAAAAAAAAAAAAAAAAAAAAAAAAAACCAAACGCAATTTTTTATTGCGTAAAGAAGGATGAGAAGTTGCTCAAAACTAAATCTAATGGATAAGAAAAAGATAATAAACATACATAAAATATGATAGATATAAAACAAAGCTATCCGTAAACATAAATCAGTAATTATCACAAATTTTCATTTCAAACAGCAATGAAATACTAAAATAAATAAACACGACTTTAGTTCTCCCGTCATTTTGATCAAAGTAACATTAAAATAACTTGTAAAAGGAATAAGTAGTACCCAATTTAAAATGGAAAAGCGGTCTTTCAATCTGTTTTATACATGAATAAATAAAATTTTCCGGTTAAAAAAAAAAAAAAAAAAAAAAAAAAAAAAAAAGCTTGTCTCATCTTTGCAACATGTTCTTTATACGAATGTCAAATTATGGCCGCAAAAAACGAAATTTAACCAACCAACTAACCTCCATACTAATTTGAATTTTGCCTAGCATTATTTCTTATTTTCAAACGAAGCAAATTTGCATAATCCCTCTCCCCCTCCGTTCTCCAGGCTAATCCCATGGTGGAATTATCATTTCACATCTGTATATCCTTTCAATTTTTTTTTTTTGCTCCTATCTAGATTTTAGATTACAAAAGCAAAGATATACCGTATTTTCGGGTGTATAGTCCGCGGCTTATATGCAAGAAAAAACCTCCCAAAAAGCCGCTGCGGCTTATACAAGGTGCGGGTTATACAAAGATTTTTTTTTTTAAGTTGGAAATCGTGATACTTTTTCTACAATTTTTAAACCTTAAAAAATTTGAAAAAAAAAAAAAAAAAAAAAAAACCCATCGAAATTTGTACATTTTTTTCGCTATGCCTTGAAATTTAGAGAGTTCTCCCATGTTTGTAAAGGCTTTTTTTTACTGCTTAAATACAGTTATTTCTGGATTTGGAAGAACTGTCACAACTATCGCCAAGTATTGCACTGATAGATGTATAATAGCCATTGTGTTTGTAGAGTACAAAATCCAAAATCCGGAACCCTTCCAATCTCGACAATTCTGAATTTAAGATCATTTTTAGTTTAGAAAATAATCTACCGACCCTGTTGCAAAGAACAAAAAAAAAGTGAGTGATTTATATCATTTCGGAACGATTCAGAGCAGTTGTTCTTTTTCGAAACGATTCCGAGGAATCGTTCCTTTACAGAGTCGTTTCATTTCGGAAGGAGTTCCAAGGAATCGAACTTTTCCGGAGTCGTTTCATTTCGGATAGAGTCTGAGGAATCGTTCCTTTTCGGAGTTGGTACCTTACCCTGTTGCAAAGAATAAAAAAAGTGCGTGATTTATGTCATTTCGGAACGATTCAGAGCAGTCAGTCTTTTTCGAAACGATTCCGAGGTAACGTTCCTTTACAGAGTCGTTTCATTTCGGAACGAGTTCTAGGAATCGAACTTTTCCGGAGTCGTTTCATTTCGGATAGAGTCCGAGGAATCGCTTCTTTTCGGAGTTGGTGCATTTCAGATCGATTCCGAGGATTCGATCCTTTTGGGAACCAATGACCTAAGATACGTATACATTTTATGTCCGAAATTTTGAATATATCACCAGTTTTTTTTAATTTTTGGAAATTTTTTTAAAAAATATCACGTTTCTTTGAAAAAAAAATGCGCGTAAACGCCGCATCGCTTGAAATTTTATCTTAAAACACGTAAACGCCGCGGCGTTTCTTCCGAAAATTACGGTACTGATAAGCTTAATTTTTTAGCCCAATTACTGTAGATATTATGCATCACGAAAAAATTTGGTAAATTTGTGTTAAAAATTATGACTAATGGCTTCTAATTTCGAACCCTGGTCGAAATATACGTTCGTAAATGGTGTATAGCCCGCGGACTATACACCGATGCATCTCCGCGGGTTATACACGAACTTTTTTTACTGCACTGCTCGATTTAGGGGTGCGGGTTATACACAGGGTGCGGGCTATACACCCGAAAATACGGTAAATAGTTTCTATCCTTCTCGAGAATTTACGCTAATTTCTTATTAGAGATGAGTTCGGGCTTGTTTTTCGGGACCCGGGCTCGCCCGAGCCCGAAAGATTTTTTGTCAACAGAGCTCAAGCCCGCCCGAGCCCGATACAAAAATATATAAAAATAAAATTTTATAGTATTTAAAAATTGTTTCAAAAGTGATATCTTATTTTTAAAAACTTCTTACATAGATTTTTAAATGAAAATTTAAATTCAGTCCTACCAAAATCCATATAAAATAAAAGCATACTTCATACTAAAAAGAATTCTCGTATCCCCCCCCCCCCCCCTTTAATAAGAAAATTTGATAGACACGTTTGTGTCTAATGCATAAATGCATGAAATTTGTAGAAATTACTATTTGTAAGCAGGCGAATCGAACAACGTTCTTCAATTTTCTGTAAAAAAAAAAAGTATATTTCATTATAATCGATTTTTTTCTCATAACAATCTTCCGTGACTGACTGGTACCTGAAAATCAACGTAAATTTTAAAGAATGACATTGTTATTTTAAAGATCCGATGCTTTTACAGGAAAAGATGAAACACTGACCGATTGCTTTCTGTTAGAATAATATGGTACTAATCATATTTACTTACGCAGGAAAGTGACTTCGAAAAGGAACAGTGTCCTTAGCCTCAGCAGAATTCATGATGACAAATACATATAATAATCACTAAAGTTATTTCCATAACAAAAACGACTATGACTCGTGCACAATCGAATATTAAATAATTTGAAAACACTAAAAACAGAAAAAAATATTATCTTCGCGTTATGTACTTAAATAACATATAAATAAACTATCCCATTAAAAAATATCTTCTGCCAAACTAAAAGCAAATTCATTGTCGTGTTTGTTTTGATTGGCGCCACATAAATAGATCATAGCCGGAAATTCCGTAGCCATAAATCTGTAATTATCACAAATTTTCATTTGAAACAAAAATGAAATATTGAAATTAGTAAACAAGCATTCATTTCCCCCGTCATTTTGATAAAAAATAATTAAAATGACTTAAAAAGGAATAACTACGCAATTTTCAGTGGAAAAGTTCTTTCAATCTTTTCTACATATGAATAAATAAAATTTTCTGGCTTCAGAAAAAATGAGCCCGGGTCCATCCGAGCCCGAAAACTAGAATAAAAATAGATCTTTTAAATAGAGCCTTTGTCGGGCCCGGGCTCGGGCTGAGCCCGTCTCATCTCTATTTCTTATAGAATTGCAAAAGCATGCATCAGAAAGAACGGCGTTAAAAAAAACTTCCATAAACAAAAGACATCAAATTTGGATTATAAAACCAACTTTTTGACATACTGTGACTGATACAGATTCTAGTAAATATTCTAATTTTAAAAAAGATAAACATAATAACTTTCTTAAAAAAAAAAAAAAAAAAAAAAAAAAAAAGAATGCGGGTTTGTTTTTTTATCACATTTCAAAACATAGACTTGATTAACTAATTGAACTAACTTGGCTTTCATTTTTCTTTTATAAATTTCGATTTTTTTTTTAAATAATTAAGCTTGGGTCTGCGCGAGCAGGGGGGGTACCCGGTCACCCCCCCCCCCTTGCTACGCGCATGCTTACGACCAAAAGTGACTTCGTAAATTGCGGAGTACAACTTCAGCATCAGCAGAATTCACAAAAAAAAGCAACAATCACTAAAATTATTTCCATATGAAAAGCGATTACGACCTGTGTACGCTGTGTACAATAGAAATCTAAATTATGCGCCAAACGCACCCTAAAATTGGAAGAAAATATCCTCTTCGCATTAAACGTCTAAATTAATAATAATAAACAACCCTATTGCAAAATAACTTCTGCTACAAACTAAAGAGAAATTCATTATTCCCGCCTTTTCGTTGGCGCCAGCCAGAACGTTGTCGGAAGAGGCTAAAGTCGATTTGTAGAAATGACTAATAATTTACTTTTAAAATAGCATTCTAATGCTTTAAAAAAAAAAAAAAAAAAAAAAAAAACAATTTCTGCTTTTTTTTTTATATTCTAATCAAAATGTTCAATATAATGATTTGAAAATGTCTAAGGGGGGAGGGGGGAAGTTCTTTTAATATTTTCTATTAATTGATAAATAAAATTTATGGGTTTCAGAAAAAATGAGTCCGAGACCTAGCACTGCCTCATCTCTAATACTGACATTTAGGAAAAATGACTTCAAGCTGGACTCGGCATGGAAGAAAAACAAGACTGGCTGGACCCAAATCGGCAGAAAAATAAAGATCAGGACACGGCCCGGCTCTAAAAGTCAGAAGACTTGATCCAGCCAGACCCTAGGGTGGGCGATCGCCCCTTCGCCATCTCCCCCCCTTTCCCACCTTAGATCCGCTTTGGCTAATTCACGAATAGGCGCGGCTCGAAACGGGCCGCGCCGCGCCGATCTTGAGTTTTAGCCTAAGTCCTATTCCATGAAAACTCTCATGTTGGTTTGAAAACCTTTATAGTCCCAGGGGGGGGGGGGCGATCTCCCCATCGCCCTCCCCCCGAAGTATGTATATCTATTTTTTTAATTAGATGAAATTCGTATAATTAGAAAAACATTTTGTGTAACGACTTAATTACAGTCTGTTTTATATGAAAATAAAAAGTTTTGGTTAGAGGCACAGAGAGCCAACTTGGGCGACACATATAATTACACGTATAATTAATTAATAACTATACATATTTTTATGTATGTATTATTTATTTATTTTTTAAATTGACATTTATATTTTCGATTTCGGCAAAACAAAAGAAGAAGAAGAAAAAAAAAAAGCTCAAATTAATGAAACTAGAAGCATGAAAGTTAGAGAGAGGGAGGGGACTTATGACGTAAGCGTGTACTAACAAAGGGTTTTTAAAAATCCCTGGTCCCAAAGAGGGTTAAAGAAAGGAAGGGGGTCGAAAATTATACACTTTACGGCCATCTTATTATATTTATTATACGGAACCCTCTAAATGTGAGTAATACTTAGATTTAACCGTTTATTTTTTATGAATGTCAAAAAGTCGCCCTGGAACTCGAAGTATTTTAAAAAAATTTTAATTAAAAATTCAAAAATTGCTTGGGGTTTTCCGAATACATTTTATTCAAAAGAGAATAAAATTTTTACTGAGCTAAAAAAGAAATGAACTCGAAAAGTACCAGAAACCATAGTAATATGGAAACACCGCTGTATAGCGTGCGCACAGAAGAGAGAGAGGGGGGGGGGATAAAGAATAATAATAAAAAATAAATAAATAAAGGTTTGGTTTTATTTTTGTCGACCGATTATCTACACTAAGGATATAGTCCACGGGGGGGGGGTGCCCTTCGTGGGGGGTCTTTCTAAAGGAAGCTAATCCGTATTTACGCAAGTTCGAAGAAAACCACGAAAACTCCGAACGGTTAGACCGACAGCCGCGATTGGGTTCGAACCCAGCACCTGCCGTCTACCAGTTGAGAGGTCAGAACCTCTCGGCCACTGGTGGCGCATAAAAAAAAAAAAAGAAAGGGAGAAAACGCATAAAGAATATAAATGTTTCTCAAATTCAAATTGGCAAAAAAAAAAAAAATATTTCATTTTTTAGTAAAAACAAAAGATTTTGCACAAAAAGTTAGCCAAAGTTGGTGTTTTAAAAATCACAAACCGAAAAACCGGAAATTCTATAAGTAATTTCCGGTTTGCGACAACGTAAGGCAATAAAACTGCCTCTCTGAGAAAACAATCGCTTATAACACAAGGTGTAATTCAATTATCAGAAAATTAAAAACGATTACAAATCACTTATAATCAATTATAAACAGGTCTGCGGAGACGATGGGAAAAATGGCCGACTCCGACTCGAGAAATTTTAATTACCTCGATTCCGAGTCCGGGCTGGCTAATATACTATTGTTGGCTAGTGTTGCTGTTGGTTGAAATTAAAATGAAGCAAATAAAAAAAAAAAAAAAAAAAAAAAAAAAAAAAAAAAGCGGAAATTTCAATATTTCGGCATTAAGTTCTGTTGGAGTTTTGAAAGGAAAAAAAAATATTTTCCGTTTTACTAATTTTTTAATTTCGCATTTCGCATCTCACAAACTCAAAAAATCCAACTATCGAAATCTAAAGAAGAAAACAATACTGAAATTTTACTTTTTTGGATCCATGGACTAGGAAAGCGGGAAAATTTTACAATTTTGATGTTAAATAGTGCCCTCCGACTCTTTTTTCAAAAATGGGTTGGACTCCGACTCTGCAGCCCTGATTATAATCAAGTACAGCGATTTTATATTTGATAATGTGTCAGAAGATGGGGCAGAAATTTTCGCGTCGTTAGATGGGATTTTTTTTTTTTTTTTTTTTTTTTTTTTTGAGAATTTTATAAAATCTAATCAAAAAATGCCTTGAGCGCACGTTTTCTCACATCTTTCCTAGAAAATCGTTTTAAAAATCGCAAATCGGAAAACCGGAAACTCCTCATACCATTTCCGGTGTGCGACAAAGTAGGCAAGGAAATAAAACTACCGCTCTGAGATAACAATTGCTTATAACTCAAGGTGTTATCCAATTTTCTAAAAAATTAAAAAAAAAAAAAAAAAAAAAAAAAAAAAAAAAAAAACCGCCTGATTACAAATCACTTATGATCAACTATAATCAGGGATGCGGAGACGATGGGAGAAATGGCCGACTCCGAAAATTTCAACTACTTCGACTCTGACTCTAGGCTAAGCTAATATACTAGCTTTGCTTTCTTAGAACCTTGGAAGAATAAAGGGAAAACAAAAAATATTTTCCGTTTTTCCTAATTTTTTAATTTTGCATCCCACAAACCCGAAAAATCCAACTATCGAAACCTAAAGAAGAAAACAAAACAAAAAATTTACTATTTCGGACTTGTGGACTTGAAAAGGAAAAAAAATTACAATTGTGATGTTAATTCGTGTCCTTCAGCGCATAAAAATTTAGATGGAATTGAAAAAAAAAAAAAAAAAAAAAAAAAATAGATAAATAAATAAATACATATAATAAATAAATAAAGATGAAAATTTTACTAGTTCAAAAAAAAAAATCTTACAATTTTTAATTAAAAACGGTTTTTATCTACTGTGTACGCCGGACAGTGTATTGGTAATCTTTAACTTGGTAATCTTTCTGTAAATGCTATTCCAGCTTATCAAAGAAAGGTTTCACAAGTAAAAATCGCTAAATTGTTTCCCTGTTTAGAAAAAAAAAAATGATCATTCAGATGCTACTTCAGTCAAACGAAAAGACCCATTCGCTAATTATATATGTATAATTAAACTAAAAAATAATAAATAAATAAATAAAATAAAATAAAAATATTGAAATGCAACTGATATATATATTTATTTAATTTATTCCATAGGATTTATATTAGCGAATGAGTCTTTTGAGAAAGGTGTTTTTTTTTTTTTTTTTTTTTTTTTTTTTTCAGAAAAACTTTGTACAATAAAAATTGCCTCTTACAGAAAGCAGCTTACAAATACAAATAGTGACCCTACAGTTTCTTCCTTTATCTGTGAATGACCCTCTTTTCCCCACCACAACACCAAAGTCAAAGGTCGACACGCTGGCTCCCCTCACAGAGACTGCTTATTCAGCGTAACTTTTTTTTTTCCCAAACGGAAATAAGAAGGTTACCAGAATTTGAAAGAATCCTTCAATCTGTAGTGGAATTTTACTGATAAAATCATATTTTGCGGAAACAAAATGTCTTATTGAGAGATATTTCATATAATATCTTGTAAGAGGTATCCTATAATACATTTATAAGAGAGATAATAATAACAATTGACAGGAAAATAGGTAAAAACTAAAAAAATAATCGCTTGCTTGTTCTTTACGAGTAAGCGACGGTACTCCTAGGTCCACCTAGGTATTTTTGCCGGAACTAATGTCAGAAATTTAAAATTTTAATTTAAAAAAGAAGGCCGTACTTTTCTTTTATGAAATTTTGCCAAGTTAAAGAAATAAGTTATATCAATCACCAAAAAAAATTTTGAACAAATTGGTTGAATAGCAAATGAGAAATACTGTTTGTAAGAATACAGTATGGGGAGTATAGGTGAAAATAAGACTGACGGTTACTCTTAAATATGCAGTTTATTTTTTCTTTCGTGAAATATTTTATCTCTTTCTGGGGGAAAAAATTAAATGGACAGCCTGTTTTTGCCACCTCTTTGGCAAAAACCTATTTTTGCCAGGACGGTTTTTACCAGGTTTTTTCCGCGGTTTTTTCCACCTTCGGCAAAAACTCGCCAACCCTGTAGATATCATTTATATCTAATAAGTAATAAGTAACTAACATATGTCGAATTTTGTGAAACAACTCCCTTCAAAAACACAAAAATCGGTTTTTTAATTAATAGCACCGCAGCAGAAGTTGTGCTAATGAACCAATAAAGAGGAATCTTGTTGTTTGCATGCACAGGCAGTTATCTTTTGCTTTCCGTGTTGCTTGCTAATTTTTTATGTCATATATTTTACTGCTACAAAAATGCGTGTGTTTTATTTAATAAAAACAGAGCAAGAAGCGATTTTATATTTTCAGGAGCAAAATATTTTACCAAATAAACAAAAATGTACCAATTCTCATGACATAAAACTTTATTTTGGTAAACGTAAGTTTTGGTGAGACATCATTTGGAATCTTAATTATCACAGTTCATATGGTGACAGCATCAGGTGAAAGAAAATAGAGACTGTTTTAAATCTATGTTAAACTCTATATCGGCCCATTTACCACCCAAATCCATTTGACTACTTTGTTTTTAAATAAAATATTTTGTGTATTACTCTGTTATCCCGTCGACCAATTTCGCCAAATTATACATATCGACATAATTTTTATTTTGAACAACAAAAAAACAAATAATTAGTAGTAGTGTTCATTCTAGGCCATTTTTGAAGGTTGCAGCACCCTGCCCTTTTTCAAATTTACAGAATGCACCCTGCCTTTTTTAAAAGTAGTAAAATGCACCACTGGTTTTACCCAGATTTTTAATTTTTTTTTTTTTTTTTTTTTTTTTTTCCGTAGTGTTTCTAAATTTGTGCGCCCAAAAATGATAGATTTTTCATTTCTTTAAGAAAAATAACATAAAACTATTGAATCATGTTTTAATTTAATTGTATTTTTAATTTTTATATCATAAAATCATTCGAAATTAATGTTACTTGATTTATCATATTTAAAAATTATGTGTTTCATTGCTTTCTTTTTTCCTCTTCTAAAGGCAATAACAATTTTTTTCTGCCAAAAGTGCCCTTTTCTGCTGCAGTAGTGCCTTTTGTAGTGAATAGCACCATGCCCTTTTTATTTCTAGAGTGAACACTATTAGTAGAATATTAATAAATATATTAATAGAAAGTCGAAAGAAAAATCACTTAATGACATTTTAAATGCATGAATTGCATTTAATGTCATTGAATGTGACATTCACGATCATCCATTATTGTCATTTAATCTTATAGTTTGGCGATAATTTTTTGGTCGACGGGATAACCTAGTAGTACCATGTTTTGAATTTTAAAAGTGTTTTGATTTTAAATAAAGTATTTTATTTTATGATTCGTCACAAAAATTTTAGGTGTAGATTGGCAGTTTTTAAAAACCGCTAAATCTGTAGCTGTGGTGGCTTTAATACATTAGTACCCAAAAATCACCTTTTTTGATAAAATTGAGCTTATGTAAGAGAAAGGACTGTCACCATCATTTTGACACCATTTTTTTTAAAATTGGTTCGGTATTTCCTCAGATTGCATAATGATTGCCTTTTAGAATGGTTTTGTACAGGATTTCACCCCTTTTAAATTTCCTATTTTTTAGGAAATGTTCTTAATGATCATTTGTATCTTATAAATAATTAACATGCCAAATTTTATGGTTTTTGCTCTGGCACCCCTTAAGCGATAGTGACACTGGCATAAGATATAGATTATGTTGGAGCACAGACTGTCACCATCATTTTGACATAATTTTTTTAAAAATCAGTTCATTACTTCCTGAGATTGTTTAAAAATCACTTTTTAAAAATACTTTTTGTGCATTTTCAACTCCATTTAAATTTTATATTTTTTATCAGGTGTTAGTGATAATTTATATCTTATAAGTTATTAACATGCCAAATTTCATGTTTCTAGGCCCTTCAGTAACACAAAAATAGCATTTTTTGCTTTTGCACCCCTTTTGTGTTAGTAGCATCAACATAAGATATAGCTTATGTTTGAATTGGGGCTAACACAATCATTTTGGTGCCATTACTTTTGAAATTGGCTTAGTAATCCCAGAGATTACCCCCTACAATTAAACAAACTTTGCCTCCAGCTCAGCACTGTACTAGAAAAAGGGAGGGGCCAGAAATTTAGGGGATACCAATTTTATACTACTAATGTCATTTTGGGGGATTTAGCATCAAGTGTTGGGAGGGGGAGGGGGCACCAGATTGAAACTTGTTTTCTCCTTGTATGCCCCTGTTTACCTCTATGTAATATAGGTATAGATCCAAGGGAGAGTTATGAAAAAAACTAAATTTTTATTGGTTATTTTTTTATAACCATAATCATTGATGGGTATCGATTATTGGCACATCTACACTGTATATGAAAATAATTGTTCATTGAGTTCTGGTTTAAATATTTTTACTTATATTTCAGTTATTTCTTTGCATTAATTATATGTAATTTTTTCTTTTAGTTTTTGACGTTTTCAGAACGTATCAGCAAGATAAATATCGATGTAATTCACAAAGTTAGTGATGAATCGGCTCGTTCAGAAAAACCTAATTCATTCTTTTTTGAAGCACTTGATAAATGGGTTCACTTGAATTATTCTCAGGACTATGGTATGTATATTTTATGTTGTAATGGTCTAATTTATATTTATGAACTGTGGTAATAATTTTTTCAGCTTTTTTCTGGTCATGTGATTGATTTAATGTAGTACTGTAAAAATCCCTTTAATCTGCCCTTCCTGCTCAAACGCCCCCTCCCCATAACCTCTTCCCTTTCGAACAAAGAGCTTTTACAAGTTAATTCAAGTTCTTTGCTTCAAGTATGTTTTAAAACTAGTTTGTAACTAGCACCTATTAGTCCATGGTCAAAAGAAGGAAATTCTTCTGTCTTTATTTACTCTGGTATACCACACCATTCAATAATTCTCGTAACTATCCAGTGAGTGTATATGTTTCTACCGGAAAAACAAGCTCAGAAGATTGCATTCTTCAAGAACATTCTAAAAATGTATTGAGAACATCAAGGGTCTGTCCAGTGTTTTCTCACAGGGTCCTGTTTTTGTGAAATTGTGAATTTTTTTCTTATATTTGTGAAATTCTATTCAGAATTTTGTGGATTTTAAATTATTGATCTCTTCAGTTTCTGTTTTTATATATATAAAGCTAAGTAATATGCTGTTTGGTGAGTTCAACTACTTATTTACAAGCCAGGTTTTATTATTAAATGATTAAATTTGTGAAAAGTTTAATTTCAAGGTGAAAAATTCTATGAAAGGTCTATTTGAGAGACAAATAATTTTGTGAAGGGTCCTGTTTTGGGATAAAATGTTTTCTGAAGAGCCTTTTAAAATATGTAAGATTTTTCCTAAACATATCCCTGAACATACACTTTTATTTATTTATTTATATTTGTTTAAAAAGCATGTACTGTTTTCAAGATTATATTGATTTAGAATATAGATAAACACTATTAATGAAAAAAAAAAAAAAAAAAGTGTGCTTTTAATCAAGTTTTTACTATAATCAAGTTATTAAAATTATATTTTTAATTGGGTTAAAAGTTAATGGATTTAAATCTGCATACCCTGATATTTATTTATTTATTTTCTTTTTAGATGATCTGCAGCAAAAAATAAAGAATTTACTTAAGTTGGACTTGAGTGAAATCAATCTAAAAACAAATGAAGAAGCTAAAAAAATTGTTCAGTCTATTTTATTGAACAGGAAGGTGAGTATAAAAAAAATCAACTAATTAAGTTTCCCCCCCCCCCCTTCCAACCTGAATTATTTAATATTTAATGTATTACAGTGAAACTTGGTACAATAGTAACTCCGAATAACGATAATCTCTGAATACCGGTCAATCTGTTCCATAGAAATAGCATTATTCTTTACCTCCAAATAACAACCACTCTGCAGCATTTTTTTTTTTTTTTTTTTTTTAAATTGAGATTGCAAAGAATTTTAATTTTAGATGATAAGTTGAAAGTTATTTGTGGCAGCAAATTAGGTGTAAGTGTACAGTTAGAAATTAGTGGTCATTAGTCACCAAATGCAACTAAATTATTGCATTTGGTGACTAAAGAATTATACCTAGTTGTCAAGTTTAATGCCTAACTTTTTTTTACTTTGAATTTTTTTTTTTTTTTTTTTTTTTTTTTTTTTAACTAACGCTCTTATTCTGACTTTAGCATAAGTTTTTCCCAAGCCACACATATTGGAAGAATCCTGTTTTCAAAAAAATATTGGACAGTGGCATGTGTTTAAGGGTGTTCTTAAATCAAAAAGGGCAATTTTGTGACACATGCATTAATTTATTTTTGTTCGGAAATGCATGAAAGTAGCGGATGTTATTATTCAGAAACTGTCTAATGGCACACATTCTTTTGTTTTTTTAAAAAACACAATAGATTTTTCATAGCAAGCCTTCAAAGTGGACACTTTTGAGCCTATTTCCCGACGAAAGCAGAAAAACCGGTCGAAAAGGAGGAGAAAAACAGGTGATCGCGTCATCGAAATAGCTCATAACTCGATAAGTAATTTAATGATCATGAGATGGAAAAATAAGTTCAATGTCGAAATCGCTTTCCTAGTCAGGCATTAAAATTTTATGTCTTTCTGTTTAAAAAATGAATTTGTAAATGTGTCAAAACGTTTTTCGCTTGTTGAGCGGATCAGTTGAGAACACCCTTAAGACAACCCTAGCATTTTTCAAACATCTTAAAGCTGACTATTACAAAATAGCTGATAAAATTGACCTAGAGCCATGTGTCTCAAACTCTCGCACACTTTGTTCAAAAGCATGGTTTAAAACTCCCATGCACCTGTCAATTAGATATAAGCTTTCTTTACCTTAACCAGTGATAGATAAAACTGACTTAAAGCCACATTTCTAAAGTTATATGGACCCCAGATGAAAAATTTTAATTCTGAAAATGTCTTTAATTTATGGTACTCCGGTGTAATGCACAGCCAAGTTAAGATACCTGATTTTAAAATCTTAATATTGTGAATTTAATAGTTGTATTATTTGTTTGAATTTTCAAATTTTGTATTGTTAATTTTTATGTTCGTATTAAATTCATAAAAAGAATTGAACATTTTTGTGGAATCCATACATTGTAGTTTAATCAGGTTTTACAATTGTATAGAAAGCCAGTTTTTATTCTGATTTAATGATTAAGACAAGGATATAGTACTTAATATATCAGGGATGGGAATTTTCTGCCTTTTTTTTTTTTTTTTTTTTTTTTGTTTACAGGGATGCCGCGAGTGCGCTATAGCGCGTAAAATACGCAAAAAAATCGGCAACAGGATGCAAAAAAAGGAGCTTATGCGTACCGCTGGATGCGTAATTTTCGTCAAAAAAATCACAAAAAGACAAATTTCGTTAAAATTTACAAAATAACAAATAAGTGTCGGCAAGTTCTGTCGAAAAAATGGCTAATTTTGTTACAAAATTCCGAAAAAAGGCAATTTCCTCAAAAAATTGCAAATAAATGACAAGTTTCATCCTAAAATTGTGATAAAACGGCACATTTTAACAAAAGATTCACAAAAAACGGCAATTTTCATCAAAAAATCATGATTAAATGGTAACTTTCACCAAAAGATCACACAAAAACAGCAGATTTCATCAAAAAATCTCTGTAAAACTCAATTTTCGTCAAAGGGGCACAAAAAAGAAAGTTAATGCCAGGATAGAATTTTTCTGTTAAAAAAAAAAAAAAAAAAAAAAAAAAAAACTTTCTTGCTTCTAAATTATTATTTTATTTTTATTATTATTATTTTTTTTCTTGCTGCTCCAAAAACAGATTTTTCTGCTTAACAATCTGCTTTTGATTGTTCCAAATCTTTCTGAGAGAATGTAACTCCTGAAAACACCCGTTCATTAAACAAAAAGTACCCCTTTACTTAACAAAAGTATTCTTTTTTTCAGGAAAAATGTCTTTTTCAATAAATCAGTTTTGCCCCTTTTTAAAAGAAATGCGAACAATAGTGATACTTGTTATCTTCTACCCTCAAATAAGTGTTATTTTATAATTTAATTTGTATCTTGTACATTTATTTTTTAAAAGAGTAAAGAAAATTTCTCTTAATAGTTTAAAAAAATTAATATTGGCTTTAATTATTTATACATTATTATTAAAACAATAATTATTGTATTTAATTTTTCTTTTGCAAATGAACAAGCTCAATTTTTGCATCTAAAAAGAGAGTTGGAGACAACAGCATTTATGGTATTGGGAATAGATATAAAAAATTTTGTGATAAGGGGGGGGGGGGGGGAGAAAATGCGAATTTGTAGTTTAGATATTGCCACTCCTGTAATGTATTATACAGGCTGGTGTGCTTGTCTTCATTTGCTTGGAAATCAAGACCTGCTTTGATTACTATCTTTCACAAACAAAATGTGGTGCTATTTTTCATTCGCTTCTGTGATTAAAATGTGGTGCAATTTTTCATTTGCGCATGTTTTCAGTCTTTTTGCTTTTTTGCTGTTCCCATCCCTGATATATGCATCCCCTGCCTTAATATATAAAAATAGAAATATTATTATTGTTAATATGGTTGCAAAAATAAATGACAAAATAGGATGTAGCATAAAATTGCAAGCATAAAACACTGTTTGGCATGTAGGAAAAAATTTGTAGGCGTCATTTTACGCCTTTCTTAAAATTTCCAATTTCTAACCCTGTGTAAGTGCTCAAAATAAGATGTAATGTACAAATGTGAAAGCATTCATATAGATCTGAAAAAAATGTGACTTTTATTTAGAAAAGTTTTTTCGATGCATAAAATTGGAATCTAAAGCTAAATGTTGAAGACTTGGTTATGATGAAATTGGTGCAAACTTAAATGCTTTGATTATTTTTTCAAGTTTACTTGTTTATTTATTGCAACAATATTATATCAATCATCTAAGCCTCTCCCCCTGGCCCCAATCTAATTATTTTCCTTGTATAATGTTTTGCTTAAGAGTGTATTCTGATCCAAACTGTTTATTTTCATATTTATTTTTAAATTCATTTTTGCTCTCAAATGCATCAAATTTACATATTTAGAAACTACACAAGGTGACTGTCGATTTTTTGATAAATATAGAAAATGTTGAAAAACAATGCTGTCAAATTCGGACCAAATTTTCAGAAACGGGAGATCTGTAGGGATGCACCGAATAGTGATTTTGGCCGAATGCCGAATATTCGGCTAGCTGAATAGTAATTGTTGGGCCGAATAGTTAACTATTCGGCTTTCCAAATTCTTTTTATATTTTAAAATTTAAAGGTATTAAAATGTTACTTTTTAAAACAGTTTTACATAATATTTAATAAAAGAAACTTACATTGTGATAAACAAGAGTTTTTTATAAGAACATTTAGTATTGAAAAAAATCTGCCTTGAGTTATTTAAGAATCGCAATTATGAAACTTTAATTAATAAAATTTTCTACGAATCAAAACAAACATTTTAAAATTAAATAATGAAAAAATGGCCGAAGAAAAATTTTACAGTCTGATAATTGTTCTTTTTAAATAACTCAAGGCAAATTTTTTTCAATATAAAGTACAAATACTTTCAACTTAATTTTGAATAAAGGCATGTTTGGCTCATAGTTCTTTTCTTATGAATGGTGGTATTTTCCACCCTTCCCATCACATCATATTTTACAGAAATCAAAGCATGTGAGTTGAAAATATGTTATCTTATTTATTGTTAATGTAATAAACGAACACACAAGTTTTGACCTAGAGTGAGATGAAATACAATGTACTTACGACTCAATAAGTGATTATGGTTTCATGAACAAAAATTGTCTGCCTTGATAGCTATTACTAATTTCAAATGTTGTTTTTTTTCTTTTAAAGGACTTTTATTTGGGGAAAACCAAGAAACAGATTATTTACTAAACAAAATTTAGAAACTTGCATCTGCAATAATTTATTCCAAAGGAGAATCCTAATAAATCACCATTTTAATCCTTCTCATGTTTAATTTTCTTAAGTTATACTTTACAAACAGCAAATAAATAATGTAAAAACATTCTATTTTATTTAAAAATGATTTTGTTTCTAATTGTTTTAAATATAAATTAAAAAATTGACAATTAAAAGTAGAAATAGTTAAAAGTTTTTATTAAGTATTGAATTCGGCCGAATACTTTGATATTCGGCAGGTCGAATAATTTCATATTTGGCCAAGCCGAATATTCGGCTCAACTGAATAGTTTAATATTCGGCCTAGCCGAATATTTGGTAACATGGCCGAATACCGAATAGATACCGAATATTCGGTGCATCCCTAGAGATCTGTGAATGAAAAAAAGGGTGATCCTGAGAAAGTAATTCTTTATAAATGAAATTATAATGGATTGAGCAAAGAATGAAATCACACGGCACCTGATACGTCTCTTCAAAAATCACCTCAGCAAGTTTCATATCTTTACCTTTGAAAATGCGTCGGAAAATTTTGAGCTGTTGGGGGTAAAAAAAATTATTTTTCCGAATACACCCTTAAACATGTCACCCAGAAACTAGAGAAAAATATACAAGTGCTTTTGGAATGGCTTTCAAACTGTAGAGAGAAAAATTTCTAAATTTCTGGATCAATTTAGCAGAAAAATACCCTATAAACTGCCTAGGAAGTTCACTAGATTTTGCTGCATAACAAGTCTGCCACTTTTATAGAAAGTAATTGCTTTATTATATTATGGGGCATTCTCATTGGTCAGAATAAGGATGTCCTATAAAAGCAGTGTAGTGACTATGCAGCAAAAGCGACAGTTTTTTTAACAGTGTTGGAAATTAAAATTTTTGCGTTCACTAAAAATGATAATGAATTCTACAACAAATCTGTGGCAATGATTATGCATTTAGAGAAAAAGATAGGCTTACAAAAGAAAAAGAAAATTAAAAATTGCAAATAAATTTTTTCTTTTGTGTGTGTAAAGTAATAGTGTGTATTTTTTAAATGTAAAAATTAAATTATTTTGATCAATTATTTTGATTTTAATGTAAAGTCGGCTCTCATTAATTCGAACCCGTCGGAACCACAAAAAATGTTTGAATTTTGGAAAGTATGAGATGAAAACATGTTTAAAGGGCTATTATTACATAGAAATTGTTATAGTATTTTTTAAAACTTATTTCGGGCATTATCTTTAGAATTTCACTTAATATTAAATTAAAAGATATAAATACATAAACTAATTAAGGGATTAGAAACAAGCACAATAGAAGAAGGGTTAGAGGTGTCATTGATCGACAGATGAAATACTAAGAAAGTGGGTATTAAATGGGATTACATGCAGGGTTGTTATGATTTTGCCCAGCCCAAAAAATCCGGGTGGTTTTTTTCTGAAAAAACCCACTTGAAAAAATCTAAGTGGGTTTTTTCAAAATTTTAACTTTAAATTACATATATAATGTATTTATGTTACATATATAATATATTGTAATATATTTCTTAATATCAGTACACCACTCATAAAGTTTATAACCATCACCCAAAGAAAAGAAATGTTCTAATTATACCATCACAATTTTTAAAAGAAATAATTGTTAGTTAATCTCTGTAGCATGTGTAAGTAACAAACAAATTTTTTCCCATTAAAAAAATACTTTAATGTGTAATCCGTTCTATGTTATACAATAGAAACTCATAACAAAATACCATATATGCTTAGAATCCTAATTTAATTATGTAGACATGTAGAATTACTTGGCTTATTCTATTACTTAGTAATAATAAAAAATACTTACTTTATAAATTATTACTAATAATCAATTTATCTATCGTAATTTTGATTACTGTCATTGATTTATATATAACTGTAATAATCAATTAGCTACTTTAAATTTAGTAATAAGTACATTTTTTTTTCAAGCATTCTGAACTACCTCCAATAACCCCCAAAAACCTGAAAAAACCCCAAAAATCCGAAAACCCCCCAAAAAAACCACAGTGGGTTGGGGTTTTTCTGAAAAAACCCGGGTATTTAACAACCCTGATTACATGCATACTAGTTTCAGAGCAATTCTGATAAAAATAAAACAATGAAAATTACTTTAAGGATCTGAAATCTGTATGAAAGTAAGGAAAAATCGGAATTCTCGTTAGTTTGAATCAAATGGAGTCAAGAGAAAATGAGTTTGAATAAATGAAAATTCTAATCCTATTCTGCCCTTGAAAATTTTGGGACTTCATGCTTAGTTCAAATGAAGCAAAGATTCGATGTATCCGATTTCGAATTACCACCTAGAGTCGACTGTAATGTAATTTTGAGTTTTTAAAGTGTGAAACTTCTGAATAATGGCAGCCTCCGAAATACAGTCACTCTATCATACTCCCAGTGATGGCTGCTATTCAGAGGTTTTACTGCATATGTGTGCATTAATATATGTGTTTCTTCTTTGTAATAGGATGAATTAATAGAAGTTTTACTGGAGTATTTGACGAAAGAAGAAAGTCTAGCCTTAGATGCCGTTTTAGAGTAAATATTTTGTGTGATTCTATTAAAATATTATTAATTTAACACAATCAAACTGATTGGTAAAGCTATCATATGAGTTGGATATTTCCAACTGAGCGAAAGAAATTTTTTGTTCAGTTGGAAATATTCAACTCGTGCTGCAATTTCCAGCTTTTTAAAATTTATTTTATCACTTATAACAATTATTGAGTTCTTTAATTTTTTTTTAATTAAAATTATTATGTATATTTTTTTCTCTAGACTTACTGTGGGCTTGGCCAGAGATTTGCAGCATTATTTCTACCCTGATTTTCCAAAGTTCTTTTCTGCACTCGTCGCACAGTTATCATCTACAAGGGACACGGAATTGCTGGAGAAGTTGTTTACATGCTTGGCCTATCTCTTCAAGTTTCTCCAGATGTATATGGTGGCAGATATTGAAAATGTGTATAGGTAATAATTTTCTCGTTAAACCACATTTATGAAATAATGACTTTCCACCACAGTTTTTATGAAAATAAGCCTGTGATCATTAGAGTTCTGGGGAAGGGAATAGGTTTTTTTACCATTCAAAACACGAAGTCTCATATCTTCCTGAGGAATCGCCTCCTCCCTAAGGGGGGGGGAGGGAGTGCGCGTACACCTGCTGAATTCAACACCGTGAATAAAAATTTATAAATGGCTTCTTTAGTCCTTTAATTCCCATGAAAGAACACATTCTAGAAATTATGTAGTTCAGAAAATCTGATTTAACGCCAGAAAAATTCAATGGCTAAGTTTGTTTTATTTAAATACGAAATGTTCTGTTATTAATTAAAGCATAAATTGCTGTTTTAACTTTCTGGTGAGAATTAATATATTCAAATTAAAATATTTCAAAATATCTCTGGCGGTTTGGGATCCAGATGGTTAATTGAATAAATGTTGAACAAATCGCTTGTATATGCAAAAATTATCTTTTCTTGCAAAGAATTTATACTGAACTGAACTTTACAATATCTTAAAAATTATGAATTGAAAAAATTTATTGTGTTTCTCCTTTTTTTAGGCTGTTTTCAACTTTATTAAGCAGTCAAAACAAAGAACATATTAGAATTTTTGCTGTTGAGAGTTTTGCCTTTTTAATTAGACAGACTGTGAAAAAAGTGAGTATTGATTTTTTTCTTATCCAATAAAGTTTTGCATTTGATTTTCTACAATAATTTTAATATATCCAAATTGCTGTGTCTTTTTAGGTGAAGAATCCGAAAAAATTGTTTTCCTTTATATTTGAAGAGCTTCACAGAAATCCGGAGGTAAGTAATCAGACAGTGTCTTGTTTTAGAATTAGTTAATTAACCAGAGTTTCTAAATAACATTCTGTTAATATTGGGTTTTATTTCCTTTTTATATAAATAATCGTGCAATGAGAAGGAGGGGGGGGGGGGTCGCAAGAATTCTTATGTAAGCATTAGACAATGAAGCAATTATACTTTAACAATAAAAAATCCAAAAGAGTATGATTTCAATGAATGTTTTGCAGATATTGAACAACTTGAGGAAAGAAGATATGGAGTAAACTAAGACTGGAAACAAGGAACATTCTAGTTCACCACTACATTGAAAACATAATAATAGACAATGCAGAAAGTTTGATTTAAAAATATTAGACACCAAATTATAAATGAGAATACCAAATCCATAATATTCCTATGATACTTATAAAAATTTTTAATTATGTGTCTAAATAAGTTAGGGCTTGTTCTGTTTCTTAAAGTTTTTCTTTTCAATGCAATTAATAATAATATATTAAAAACTATTTTGTATTCTGAGTTGTTTAATACAATAAATAACAATATATTAAGCTGATTTTGTTTTCCTTTGATACCACAATCTCATATGTCTATTTATGTAAATTTGCTGGATTAATAATGTACTTTATTACTTTACTGTAGTTTTTTTATGGTAAAAAGTGTTTATGTAAAACTGTCACGAAATCTTATGTATGCAAAGTAGATGAGGAGGGGGGGGGGTCTAACATTTGCTTATTTTTCCTTACAAAGGGAGGGGGGGGGACAAAATAATGAAAATATCCTTTTGTAATTCTTGAGCATTACACACCTAAGCATTCTCTTTATAAAACATAGGAAGCATTCAGTATTGTCATCAAAACCCCACTTGCGAAGATAGTTTTTATAATTCTAGCCTATCAAGATCAGGAAGTGACTAAAGATCAATTATAAAATTTCATTTTTGCATACAAAAACAAAGCTGACTTAAATATAAGAGTATTTACATGAGATTTTTATTTTCAGTTCTAAAAAATATTAGAGTAGTCACAAACAATGCATGTTCCAAAGAAAAAGGTACATATATGTAGCTGTTTTGCATAAGATTTCAGAATTTGTTAGGTTCAAAATCCATTATCGCTTTAATATTGCTTTATAAGAAAGGGAATATTTTGCAATACCATCTGTCGGACAAAAACAGAATAAAAGTAAAAAGGAATTAATGATAAAGAATGTAATTCATCTATGAAATGAAAACAGAATTTAAAAAAAAAAAAAAAATTATAAACAATATAGCATGCAGTGGCAACCGCCAGTAAAAATGATGAAAATAAATACAGGACAGAAAAAAAATAATAAAAAAAAGAAACAAGCTTTGTCCGAAGCATAAATAGCAGTGCATATCCAAATGTGAAGATCATAGGATGAACATAAAAGCAGTTGTATATGATTATTTGGTACTACTAGGTTATCCCGTCGACCAAATTCGCCAAGTTATACAAATTGCCAAACTATACATATTGATATAATTTTTATTTTAAATAACAAAAGAAACAAATAATTAGTGGAATATTAAAAAAAATACAAATAAAAAGTCTAAATAAAAATCACTTAATGGCATT